>OZ010736.1:194765915-195483415 GCA_963932295.1 Tipula lateralis | reverse complement strand
TATTGAAAATGTGAAATCGTCTTTGTTTATTTTGAATCAGAATGTTTGTTTAAATACCTAAACACAATATTTCGTACACAATTAAATTAAATGATAAAACGAGGGTCGTAATAATTAATAATCAAAGAAACTACTGGAAATATATAACTGAAGTGTATATCTAATTTCTTAATAAGAATCTAAGATTTAATTTGAACGATATTTTATTTTTCAACTTGTCAATTTGTACTTTGTGCCAATAAATTAATTTTCGAAGACCTACATTTTCTCAAAACATACTTCATAAACAGCATGAAAATTAGCCGCATAAAAATAAACAGTTTACATATTTTTCAATTGATTTCTGACTCCCACAATTAGATTCGTACGCATACATATAAGAGACGAGTACACTTTCTGAAATACATTTAATACGATTTCTATTACGTATTATGTTTTATAAATTTACAAAAAATTTTGGGAAATCAAAGAAAGATATATATATATATATATATATATATATATATATATATATATATATATATATATATATATATATATATATATATATATATATATATATATATATATATATATATATTTATATATATATATATATATATATATATATAAATATATATATATATATATATATATATATATATATATTATATATATATATATATATATATATATATATATATTTATATACATATATATATATATATATATATATATATATATATATATATATATATATATATATATATATATATATATATATATATATATATATATATATATATATATATATATTTATATATAAATATGTATATATATATATATATATATATATATATATATATATATATATATATATATATATATATATATATATATATTTATATATATATATATATATATATATATATATATATATATATATTCAATTTATTTATTTATATTTATTTACAAACTATTGTCCCAATGCATATAATGAAAACATATGTTCCAAAACGATCTGTTAATTCATTTAAGAGAAAAATTCCGTTTTCCGTATTCCAAAACTTTTGGCAAGTGGTTATTATTATTTTTATTTATTTTATTTAAATAAAATCTGAACATTAAATAATACAGCAATATACGTTAACTAATATATCATTTTAGAGTATTATGAATAATTCTTCGAATTGGAGGTCTCATCTTTTTTTTATATATATAATATCGGGATCTAATTTTCTGAAACACACTTATTACAAATGAAATATACAGACAAAATCCTAACATTAATAATATACATATACAATACTTATGTACATATTGTAATTTACCATTGGTGGGGTTAAGAAGTTAGTGAACCCCAATTTTTGTCTAGTTCAATACAATAAAACGCTACTGCATTTCCAAGCCGAACATGAATATATTACGCAAATTTTATATTTTAAACTATTTATAAAATTTTCTTTAATTCAACAATTTTAAATTTTGTATTCTATGAGCCAAAAATACACGTAAAATTTTAGAAAAAACTTCAGTTAATTTTGTCTGTGAACGAGTACACAACCACCGAAAAAAAATTTAATTTAATTAATTTTTAAAATTTTTATTTGGTTTGAATAGTTGACGTTATTGAACAAACTGATCCCGAAGTTCGAGGAATGTTCAATCCAAATCCAATTAACGGTGGCGGATTACATCAACCTTTAGGTAGTGGTGGTCCAAATCGTCAACCACAACAACAACCATCAAACACCATACCAATGATGCCAAATGATTTAAAAAATAATCCCACAAATGCATATGTTGAGATAATAGAGCAACCGGCACCTAAAGCAATAAGATTCAGATATGAGTGTGAAGGACGTTCGGCTGGTTCAATACCAGGTGAAAATAGTACGCCAGAAAATAAAACATATCCAGCAATTAAAATTAGAAATTATAAAGGGCGTGCTGTGGTTGTTGTATCATGTGTTACAAAAGACCATCCCTATCGGTAAGTTTCAATAAAACATATATTTCATAAAAATTTATTTATTTATAAAAAATTGAATTTTGGCCAAAAAGTAAAGAAAAGAAAAATTAATTTTCATTTTTTGTTCATTACATAATTGACCAGCTAATAATCCAGATGTGATTCGACTATAATTTTAAAATGTATAATTTTTGTTTTATTTTTATTTCAAAAATATCTAGGCCTCATCCACACCGCCTTGTTGGTAAGGAGGGATGCAAAAAAGGTGTCTGTACTATGGAAATTAATAATGAGACAATGAGCTTAACTTTTAGTAATTTAGGAATACAATGTGTTAAAAAACGCGATATTGAAGAAGCTTTAAGATTAAGAGAAGATATACGTGTTGATCCATTTCGAAGTGAGTCATAACTATATTTTTATTTATTTCATTTACATTCGAGTGTATAGATATTATATATTTTTTTATTCGAGTTTTCAAACTTTCGACTCTAAAAATGTATATCATCATTATACATATTTGAATCGTTTAATCATATTGTTGATGACCGATTTATAATAGATGTATGATTTTTTTTCAAATATATTTTAAGCTGGATTCTCACATCGTAATCAACCAGCGAGTATAGATCTAAATGCCGTCAGATTATGTTTCCAAGTTTTTATTGGCGGTGATCAAACTCCACGTTTTAATGTACCATTAACACCAGTAGTATCAAATCCCATATATGATAAAAAAGGTACCAATGAACTAATTATATGTAAAATGAGCGATTGTTCAGCAGACGTTCGGGGTGGACGTGAAATTATTTTACTATGTGAAAAAGTCGCCAAAGAGGATATTAGAGTTAGATTTTATGAAGTCGATTATAATGATCACGTTACATGGGAAGCCTATGGTGATTTTAATCATACAAATGTTCATAAACAGGTTGCTATATCATTCAAAGTACCAGCTTATCACAACTTAAATATAGATAAATCAGCATTTGTAAGTTAACTTTATATTATAATGATATTAACGTTCAAAATTTAATATTTACTTTTTTGTTTTCAATTTAAGGTCAACGTACAATTAAAACGACCATCGGATGATATATGCAGCGAACCACTTCAATTTGAATATATTCCTTGTCCAGGTAGGCGAACATTTTTATCTATGCGTCGTAGTCTAGAGGAAAAAGGTAACTTATTCCGCAATATATTATCTGACGATGCTATAATATTTGGCAATCCAAATATGAAAGAAAATCATCAAAACAACGAAGTGATAATACTTGATACTCCAACAGATAATGAAAAGCAAATTATCCCCGAACAAGAGCATAATGTCACCTCGACAGCTGAAGAGATTGTATACCCTAATTCCCAACCAAGAAATGAAGCTGCTATCGAAAAAACAAATGAATGGCTTAATTCAACACAATTTAGTAATACAATAAGTGAAACTACTGATTCTTTTGAACCAAGTACAACTCCTGACGAGGATAAAACTCTAACGGAACTTTTGGAACAAGTGGCTGAATTAGATGAAATTTACACTGAGCATCAAATATTACGCCAAGATCTAAACGAGATGAATAATATTGATACCAATATTAATTCAAATCAACCAACTAAAATGGATGTGGATGAACAGTTCGATGATACAGCTACTTACACAAGTTTACAAAGAGCGTTTAAAAATCCAATATCAATAATGAATGAAAATTTTCAACAATCGCAAAATTTGCCATCCGAAATGAACCCACTAATGATCAATGAGAATAATAACTATAATACTACGTATGATATTGTTGACAACCAAATTATTTTAAATCCAATGGGACCAATAATAGATGTTACTTCTTTGAAACGAGAAAAAAACAATGATGAAAATGAAAGTGACGAGAAGTTACCGCCATTACCACCAAAGCGTATCAAAAAACAAACGCCAATTTTAGGTGATAACAACATTATCTTAGAAGCAAATGTTACAGAACTATCACGTAGAAGTTCAACAAAAAGTGATAGAATTCGACCAGTCTCTCAACCAATAATAATAATGAAAACACCAGACTCGCCAAACAGAAAACTACCACCGAAGCCAACAAATAACAATAATACGCTACCAAAACAGAAAAAACCAGGTTTCTTCTCAAAACTGTTTTCAAGAAAGAAGAGTAAAAGTGATTTAAGCAATACAAACAGTAATAACGCAAGTAACAAAACAACACCGTTAGGATCTCGAGAACCATCTATAGCTAATTTCAATACAAATTCAAATGTTTCGCGTGGTTCATTTTCATCATTAAGAACATTTCCAAATAGTAATAAAGATAATAGTAATAATGATAATAGCAATAGTAAAGAAAACGGTGGAAAAACAAGAACTAAACCAGTTGGTCGCAGTGTAAGTAGTGTATCTGGAAAACGACCACATTTAACACCTGATATAATCCACATTCCTCTCAAGGGTGATAGCACAAATTCAATACCACAAAGAAGTGAAAGCGGAACCCATTTATCCTTACATGAAAATAATTCTGGATCACGATTATTGCATCCAAATGATAGAAGAACCGTAAGTGCACTACAACTAGCTGATCTTCCTTTACAGGAGGGTAATATGGAGCTAATAGCTATTGCTGATGCACAAAGTTTAAAGAATTTATGCGAAGGGCAATACGGGGTACAATTAGACCCATCAGTTGATCTGACCGAGGCCGAACATTATGCTCTATACACGTCCGTACCACCACATGCAACAGTCAGTGAATTTGACGAAACTTCGTGTTACTATGCACCTGTCGAAGCTGGTGAAATTTTATCACCAGCTGAGGTTGCTAAAAGGCTTACAAATAATATTTAATCGAACGAGAAAACTTTATTAATTTTAGTTAAATTATAGTTTTTGCTCAATTTATTATTTTATGTATTATTTTTATGAAAATCGAATTGTTAAATAAGCCATTATAACTTATTAATTAGTTGAACTAAAATTTTTTTTATTTAACGTTTCGATTTACTTACAAATGAATACATTAATTTTTAGATATTATTTTTATATCAATATAATAATCTCCCAGTAATACCAAAAACACTATTTTTATAGAATATCGCCTAAGAAAATCAAAAAGGTCTCCAGATCACGAAACTTTAAAAGATCAGCAATTGAGTAAATACCGAAAACAAGAATCTAGTAAGTTTCTATATAATTTTGTTTTAAATATTTTTAATCACAATATATTTTGGTGGCTGGGTTCTTCTTTGAAACACAACTTTTTTTGATTTAATTCCTTCAATTCATATTTTTTGGTGAATCACAAATTTAACTAATTTGTGGACAACAATTTTGTTTTGGTAAAAGTGATTTCACTTTCTGATTCCATTTTAAATACTATCGTAATATTTTATAATCTCGAATTTATTTGAGAATTTGTTTGTTTTGTCCGATTATGTCCGATCATTTTATTTTTATATAGTAAATTTAAAAACGACCGCGAATTGACATAATTGTTATTTAAAAAAGGAAATTCAATTTTCTTTTGTTTGGGAAAAAGATGCATTTTCTTTTTCTTGTGCGGATTTTAACTCTTAAGTTTTGCGCGGGAAAAGAGATTAATTAATATATATTTAATAAATATTAATATTATTAGATTTAAATAAATAGAATTTACATAATTAGATAAATTAAATTAAATATTTTGTAATTTCTAAATTTGTAAAAATAAGCCTATTTTATAAAGTAACAAAAAATATTTTAATAAGCAATTTGATACTATTTTTTAAAAAATATTAATAATAATAAAACTTGTAATTTTGTCTTCGAAAATTTCGATTAATTATAAAATTTGGTTAATTTTATAGAAACAATTTATAGTATTCTAGTCAAATGAAATTGAAATTTAGATCCTTCGTATTATTGATAACGTGGAACCTAATGAAATAACGTGTTCAGTTAGAATATTGACAAGTTCCTCCCTTTCACTGCGATTGATAATACCATGGATTGCAAAAACATTTTTTACGCAATTTACATTATTAATTTTAAAGTTTGTATTAACTTTAAAATTTGTTTTTTCTTTTTTGGAAATGGCCAAAAAAATGTACAGTTAAGCAAATCATTTTTTGACCAATAACTATTATACATAATATATACAATTTGATAACGCCGATCATTGCGCATCGACAAAAATTTTTTGTTCAAAAAAAATTGGATAAACGAAAACATTTTTGACTGAAAACATAAAAAATTTTATAAATTTAAAATTTTCAGAAAACTTTTAAACGAATAAAATTAAAACTAATCGTTGTTAATAATTATTTATTATTTTATAAAAACCCAAAATCTTAAAAAAATCGGATTGAAAATAAACACATTATTATGTTTAATTTCACATACTAAAAATAAAATGGCGTACTTAATTGTAACTGAACAAAATGGCCTATAATATTCACGTATTTGTAAATTATTTATTCTTGTTTGTTATATTATACATACTTATTTAAATTAATTGGAAAATTTTTTTGTAAAAAAAAAAAGAATTTTATTTTTAGAAAATAACTGAGAATGTATTATAAATGTTGAATGTTCAAAAATCAATTTACAAAAAGAAAATGATAATAATAAGTTAATTAAAATTGAAAAAAATATAAATATCTTTGAATTACTTTAATTTATTTAAAAATTATAATTTATATCACTACAAACACATACGTGAAGAGGTTTTTTGTAAGTAGATATTCGAAAAGGTGCGGTATAATTCGTTGTTGTGTTTTTTAGTATTAGGCTTAGATTTTGGTTTGATTTACTATTTAATGTGTGGTTTTGATTTTATTAATATAGTTTTAAGTGTTTTTTATTTTTATTTTAATTATTATAAAACACCTCATTTATTATGTAGTTACTAATATTTAAAAACTGAATTTAAACAAATTCATATACTAATAGAGTTTCAATATATTTTTACAGTGCAAGTTATGTCTTCGATGTTAGATCCAAAAACTAATGGAGGATATTTACATGATCCGATGATTAAACAGGAACCAAGAGATAGATCGCCATTTCATTTGACACGAGGACCACAAGAAACTCCATCACCTCAACCGATATCGCCAGCAACTCCATTAACACCGGGTGACAATTTTGGATCACCAACCTATATTCCAATACATAGTCAAACGACATCAAGCGTAAATACACTTATTCGATACAATTTTGAAGATCTAAATGAAAATGGCGAACTACCCCAACAAGGTGCAAACTGGAACATACCAACATATCATACAACTTTTAACATCCATCAGTATCAAAAGCAAATAGGTTTAAATAATACGATGTCAACTTATAACAATTTTGAAAATCTAAATCATCATAATAATTTAAATGCAACAAATCACGCTGGTAGTGCACTCAACCATGCAACAAATAATCATACTGAACCTAATGATAGTATGAATATAAGTTTACAAGACAGTTTTTCAAGTAGCCAACTACTTTTAAGTACGCTACAAACTTTACCAAATTTTAATTCAACTGAACTAAATGGTATCCTAACAAACTCACAATTTGAAGGTCAAACGCCTTTGATGAATGATCAAGCACGCATGGAACAAGAACAAGAAAATATGACCGACAGTTTTAATCGTTTAACGACAGAAACTATTAAGGAAATAGGTGATTTAAATCAATATAGAATTGACACGACAAGAAAATAGTTATCAGTTTTGAATTAACAAATTTTGATAAAATTTAAATTTTAAAATAATTACAATTGGTCTATTTTAAAATAAAATTACTTAGTATTTAAATAGACAAACTAATAATACTATTGTTTTATAATTAGGTATTAGTTTATATATAAATAAATAGTTTTATAAATTAGCTCAACAAATTTTTTATTCTAAAAATTTTTATGATGCAAAATAATCAAATTTAAGTAAAATTTTAGTAAAATGTATATAAAACAATTGGTTTTAATAATTAAGCAAATAAGATTATAATAAAATTTTATTGATAAGAAAATGTGTAACTTATGATTTATTAAACGAAATCATTTATTATTAGTAAGGTTTCTTATGTTTCAAAACACACTTAAATATAAGTTAAAAGTATAAATTAATTTAAATTAAAAATTGAAATTAATTTTTATTTCAAAACGTTAAAACATTTTAAATAGAAAAAAATGTCTCTTATCTCCTTAGACACAAACCACAGAAAAAAATAGCTATACAGAAGGAAACCTACGACCGAAAAAATTTCTAATTTTTGAAATTGTCTCTTTATACAAAAACAACAATTGAAAGAGAATAAAATACTGCAATGTATAGATCAAATTCTCTGTTTAAAAATTTTAATTTTTTTTGTGTATATTTATCTTTTGCTATTTCGAGAGTGTAAAATTTATTTTTTTTTAATTTTTACTCTCTAACCCCAACCAACGAAATAACAACAGAAAAATTTTATTCGTATGGTTTTCTTCTGTATTTGTTTCTTTATCGAAAATAAAAACGTATCTATAACTTTAATTTATCAATTACTCAAACCATATACAACACATACCAGTAAAACCATAATTAGCTTAAATGTTTCCGCTATAAAAAATTAGCGTGGCTGTCATTATTTAATGCATAGACAGTTTTGACAAATACTATAAAGCTAGACTAGGTTACATCTAATAAGTATTTAAAAAGCGTTCAACATATAAAATTTAAATTTCTCATAATTTTCTACCTAGCAAGTTCAAATTTCTCCACCCGATCTACTATTATAATTTTGTTGTGTTTTCTCCACAAGAATTTTTATCGGCGTGCCTCCCCAAATATTTTCTACTTAAGTTTTACATCACGACCACTAGAATGCGCGGAGGTAGAAGCGCTCATTTTCATTTACAACAATCGCGCATTTTTTGACATTTGCGTTATAATTTGTTTGGATATAAATTGGTTTCAATTGTATTTTAAGTTTTAATTTTAATTTCTTAGTAAACTTGGAAATATTTCGAGCAGACAACTATGTCTGATAATAAAAACGATGACAATATGGATGATGTTGTAACAATGGTTGATGTTTTGAACGAGGAAGAAGAGAAGGAAAAAGAATATTATGCTGTGCTTGGGGCAGGTGATTCCAAATGTTGCACATATCCAAAGGTAAGAATAGTATTTGAATAAAATATGTATTGGAATCATTGTTAATATATGTATGATACTATAGGGCTACATAAAACGACAAGCTTTGTATTCTTGCTTGACTTGTATACCAGAATCTCGTAATGATCCATCAAAACGAGCTGGAGTGTGTCTTGCTTGTTACTATAATTGCCACGAAGGTCATGAAGTCGTTGAGTTATATACAAAACGTAATTTTCGCTGCGATTGTGGAAATTCTAAATTTTTGAACGCCACACAAAAATCTTGTAATCTGGAACCTTGTGAAAGGGACCCTGTAAATCAGTTTAATGATTATAATCAAAATTTTTCTGGTTTATATTGTAAATGTCATCGTCCTTATCCGGATGCTGAAGATCCAATTGATGATACAATGATCCAATGTTGTCTTTGTGAAGACTGGTTCCACGAGCGTCATTTGGGAACAGCTGTCCCGTCTGCTTATGATGAAATGATATGTAATGACTGTATGAAATCATATGAATTTTTAAAATTATACATAGATCTTATGATTTGGAAGGATAGTGATAAAACAAAAAGTGAAACTGGCGATAATTCTACTGTAGACATTGAAACTGTCCCTGAACCTGAAGAACCAGCTGATAAAAAACGCAAACTTGATAATATGGTTTGCCATAAACCTACTAATGTTCAATTAACTTATGCGAATGGTGCAACATTTTGGAAGGAGGCCTGGCGTAATATGTTATGTCACTGTTCCCAATGTATGGATATGTACAAAGCTTTGAAAATTGAATATATAGTTGACCAGGAAGATCCAGTAAAGGTGTATGAAGAAAAAGGAACTAATCGTTTGGCAACTGATCGTACACTTTATGAACGCGGTATGAGTGCTCTTACATCTTTAGATCGAACTAAACAAGTTCATCTTTTGTCTGGATTCAAAAGTATGCAGGAAAAACTATCTGAGTATTTATCGGAATTTGCACGAGATCAAAGAGTTGTTACAAAAGCAGATATAGAACAATTCTTTAATCAAATTAAAAATGAACCCGCATCAGTGCCCCCACAAAATTTTTGTCGTTAAAAGAGCTAAAGTTCTAATATTATATTGAACTAAAAATGGCACATTAAAATTTGAATGTCTGCCATTTTGTTTTTATTTTCTAATAAATATTCATTCCACTTTGAATAAATTAATTTTATTTTTGAAGTACATTCAGTTGGCGTTTGGCCATAAACAAAACAATATTATAAACGTAAATTTATTACGAGCCAGAACACCCAATATACAAAATCATGAATATCTGTAATTTCCGAGAATGTCTCGAAGCTATTGCACACACCGGATTTCGATTAACTCCACAACAGGCTGCTTTAATAGAAAGCTCACTATTATTACTCAAAAATGAGAATAAGTTCCGAGATATTTTTTTCTGGGGACGTATAAATGGAGTCGAAAAAGATTACTACATTGCGTTTGGTTACATGTCTGATTGCTTAAGAGGACGTAGATTTTTCTACAGTCTTAATTGTTTGGAATGGCTACTTTTGCCGCCCAATAAACCTGAGTTATATGAAAGGTGTGTGTTATCACCAACTAAATTTTTTGGAGACCCAAGTATAGTGCTTGATGTGCTTATGGATCAAGAATTTAAAACAGATGAGTATGCAATATCCCGGCCATTTAAACAAGATGTAATGCAATTGAAAGAAGAAGATCGATTATCGTGCACTTTAACTATGATCACCGAAGAATCTGCTATAATACCACGGGGTGCACTTTACAAACGTGTTGATAGAAAAACTGTTTATAATCAAATTTTTAGAGGGCTTAGCTATCGTGAAGCAAAATCTTTCATGAACTATCAACTCTATCGGGAACCACAATGCAAATGGAATGAAAATTTATTGAAACGGCATAACTATAATTATCCAATCGATAACTTTGATACGCTTGATGTTGAAATTCCAGAACATAAAAGCTTTAACATATCAGTGAATCAAAAGCACCAGATATCTTTAGTCTATTCTCTCATTTGGCCTGGAATGATATTCATGCACAAATTGAATACACCGCTTCACGGTTTCATGTATTTTGGTGATGGGAAAAAAAATCTAGATATATTATTTATGATCTTTTAAATTGACAATAAAACTTGAAATTTTCAAAATTTTATTTTACTGGCCGGATAACTATTCCTCATTATAGTATAAAACATACTCATTTTCTTCATGACATTAATAAATTCAGTTCAGTGTCTAAATTTAAAACCGACAATTCGTCATTTCTCATAAGAACACAAAAAAAAATTTCAGTCTGTAAAATTTAGTTGATCGCTGAAAGTGTATTGTTTTTTTTCATCGCAAAATAAAGAAATCTAAAAATTAAAAAAGTTTTTTAATTATTTTTGTTTTTTTTTTAATTTTTTCTCATTTAATATTAAATTTAATGTTTTCATAGAAAAAAAGAAAATAGTGATAAATTAGTGTACTCATAATTAGATTTAAATTTTGTGTATTTAGTTATATAAAAGAAAGAAAAATTTTGGAAAGAAAATATCAAAATTCAAAGTGAATTTATTCTGTGTATTTTTGTGTAAAAAATTTTACAAAATTAATTAAAATATATTAAATATTAAAATTGTACTGGATTTTTGGATATGTAAATTACAATAAAGGTATGATAAATAATTTTCTATTTTACATGTGATTATTTGCGTACTAATTTTTCATATATTACGATTGTATTTGCCAAAATATGTATATTATGGGCATGAAAGAAAAAATGGCAGCCACAGTCATAAAAAACAAATCGAATTTATATCTCCATACTATATTATTTACGTATTCTGTAAATCAATTGTTTTATTTCGAATTAATACTATTTCGATTTTAACTCAATCAAATACTTTGTTAATAATAATTAAAATTAAATGAAAAATTAATTTGGTGAAGTTGTGTGACCTCAATAATATTCACGTCCATATTGAATTGTTGCGAGTAGGTGAGCAGTTATATTTTAGTGCATTTAACTTTTATAATCTGTATTGAGAGGCAACATGAGAATAGCTCGTTATCGGATGTTTCAAATTATTAGGCCTTCCACATGGTTCCAATTATATATAAAATGGTACACATTTGAAGTTCCGTTTAATTAATGAACTGCTAATCAGTTACTGTATAACTGCAAAATGATTCATTTAATATTTGTAATCAATAAGATATACATTTTTTTTAATGTGGATAATTCCCAATTTAAATTCAAGTTTGGAATATCAAAATAAATGTCTAATATTTACTATTATAATTTACCGTATCTTAACCGATGTACCTCTTCGAACTATATTTAGCCTAATTCTTTGATAATCGAATGATAATCGAAAACCTAATTCTTTGATAATTAATTCTTTGATAATCGAATCAAACTATAAAATTTCATTTTGCACAAGCATACTCTTTCGTGACATTGTACATAACTTCCCAAAACGGAAAATCGACTGTGTAGCAACTACTTATACATAAAATATTTTGTAAGGTGAAGGTTTCTCAACAGCATAAAAAAATATTGAAGGTGAAAGGGATAAACAAAAAGGGTAAATGTATTTTTATTGTTGTTGGAAAATTTTTGTTATTGTTTTTTAAATTTGGCGATAAACAAGTTTTTCACAAAAAATAAGAAAACCCCCTAGTTTTATTATAGTTTTACACGAACGATTCGTGAAGTCGAATTGTAGTACGATTGTTTGCATTCATTATTATACAATTATTTCAAGGGTAAGTACAATACAGCAACGATCAAGAAAAACTAAATTTTTATTAGTTTACTTACATGTATCAATGTTGGGATGCATTAACTATTGTTAAACAGAATTAGCTCTTGATAAAAGCATTTTCTTTTTGTTTTTGAATCGTATTGGTTAAAACTAGAATTATATGAAAATAAGCAAAACTTTCTAAAATTACCATACAAGAAACGTGAAATATTTAAATTACATGAAATGGTGGTAAGTTGAATTTTAGCCAGAGTTTATTTCTTTCAAGTAGTTATAACGATGATTAATTTAGAATTATGAATGATCAAATTATAAATTAATATCGATTACTCTATTGGAAAATATTGTGTGAATCGTTCGTGTTTGTTAAGTAATGGGAAAAATGTATAAGGAAAATGAAATTTACTGTGGTTATGTTCGTTTACTGTGATGTGGGCAGAAATTTCAATAATTTTTATGTATAAATTTTTTTTTCGATGTGAAAATATCAAATTTTTCTAAAACATTATAAGATGCTTTAACCATCGTATCAAAGAATATTCTTTATACCTAAAATGATGTCGAATTATTGCTTAAATTTTGTATAATGTATTATATTTATATTTAAAATTCTCTCTTTAATTGATCTCATTTATTAAATGAGCTTTTGTCGTGTCTCCAATATTCAAGCATACCGCCAGATTTGCAGGAGAAACAGTTGGCACGTTTTTGGATCTTGTCGGATATTTGTTCATATTTTCCAAAATAAAGCGAGTTCTTTGAGTTTTCCTAAAGCCTGTTCCTGCCTGCAATCTGGCTATAATTAACAATTCCCCAAATACCTAGTAACAGTCACATATTCAATACTTTCATATATTTGCACTTCAATATTCTGTCGCGTTCGAAAAGCCATGCAATAAAATTTACTCGTTTTAATACGTAAATTTAGTCAAACAGTTACCAATTACCTAATCCATACATTCCTGAGCTTGATCACATGCCCTTTCAAAAATTGGATCTTAACTCATTACACAAACTGCAGTGACACTTGATTTTCTGAGTTTAATCATAGATTGAAAAGAGGTTAAATTATACGAGTTATAAATCTTTCCTTGTAAGGTACCAAGCACTTAATTTGCAAACCACTCGTGGAAAAGTTTGTGTGGGAAGTAGACCAGGAAAATATGAAAATTGAAGTAATTTCTGGTAATTGAAGGGCGTATGAATTTGTGGTTCCAGGGTTACTTTATCAAGTTGTAAATGATCGTATGATGAACAGACGGAAATCAGTTGCGTATGGAAGGGATTACGTGTTGCAGGGAAAGGTAGATATTGGACTTCCGCATGAGAGTAACTTTACTAACTTTCTTCAATCTTTATACGAGATCGATTTATGGGTTACACTCAGAAGACCAATTTATACAGTTTGCAGATGACTTCATTAGAATGGGTAAAGTTCTATACTTTGAAAAGGCATTCCATATAGCGCAGGAATGTGTGTATCAGGTAATCAACTATTTGCTGTTGTATGGTTTTTGAATGCGACATATATTTGATAGGCAAAATTTATAATTCTATGAGTCAGGAAGAACTTTAAATAGTTTAAATAAAAATACTTTACTTTTTCCATTACATCCAATTGGAATAAATTCTTCTTTAAGTGAATATTAATTAATTTTCTAACTTATCAAATATTAATCATCTTTGCTTAAGAATTTCGTTTATAATGGCATACTTTGACATGTCACATCATAAACATTTAAGTAAACTAACATTTGAAGTAACAAAGAAAAAACCCAAATTGTTCAAATTTATTAAGTCTAAGAGGAATTAGAAAACATTTTATTTTTAACGCGTTAATGTCTCCCCAACTTTGCCCTTTCCGGTAGCAGTTGGAGAGTTGTACCATGCCTCGCTAGTTCGTCCGCCCTGCAGTTTCCCATGACGTCTGAGTGTGTCCGGGGACCCAGACTACCTGAATGTTGAAATGCTGACTCATCTCATTTAGAGACTAGCGACAACCCAACGCCTCTAGACTTCAGAGAAACAGAAACCATCGACTTGATTGCCGCCTGACTGTCCACATTAATTGCGATATCAGTCGAGGATACCACATTATGTCTCAACCAGTTCAGCACCTCCTCAGTAATGTCCTCAATAGGATTTAGTAAATCAGGCCACAAATAAAACACATAACTTCATTATAATGTCAAAAGCCTCTAAAGTTTGAATTTCTGTAAGTTAACACTGGTGCAGTGTTTAGAACTGTAAATGTCACAGTGTAGCGACAAGATGCAAAATACAGTTTTTCATCATTTTATTACAATCGATCAAATGACTGAACACATCTACCAACCTCAGTCTGAGTGCAGTCAGAATTCTAGTGCCGACCCATTTTTCATGTTAGTACTATAGACTAGAAGCAAAGCAATGATTGAGAGTGGATCGGACCCAAAACAGATAGTAGACACACATGAAAAAGAAAAAAAACATGATTTTTGAGTGCTTAATACGACATTTGTTTTCTTCTACATGTGTGAAATGTCGTTTAGTTGTGTTCATTTAAAACATGCGTTTTTGGTAACAAATTAATATTTTAGGTCAAATTGTAATTAGATTATACGAGTATACCAATAGAATAATTATAAATACAAATTTCTTATGAATATTTCTTAGGTTAAAAATAAATAATTTGTTTTTCTTTCTCAACATACATTTTTTAGTGTTGTGTGTGGTTTGTATCAAATTTTCAAGCTTAGACGTAACAGATTTCAGTGTGACTCGATAGCTAAGAAATTGTTTTGTTACTTACTTAATTTATTTGAAGCATAATTATTATTGGCAAAATATCAATATTCACTTTATGTAAAAATTATTATTATAACACATCGGTTTTAGACCAATATAGAATTTACAAAATTCAAGTTAAATGTGTTGTATCTAATCTTACTTACATGGATAGCTTCATGTATATAAGTTTTAATAAGGTATCATGTTTTGTGATAAGAATTAGATAGGTTCACAATATTTTTTTGTTAATTAATGAAATATGTTCTAAGAAATTGATGGGATGGAGCGATGTTTTTGTTTGTTTGGAAAAGAAAAGACATTTAATTGATAAAAAATATTCCGTTGTACATGTTTATTATACAGACAAGTCAGCCATAGGTTATTTATAATTTTTATACATAGTATTTTGTGTTGGTTGACAAAATTTGTATATAAATGCGCGTTTACATTCAATTGTAGGTTAGCGGAAAATTTCTTAACATATGTTGGGATAAATATCTATTTTTGAATATTTTAATGGGTAAAACACAAAAACAATCATCCGAATAAATCACAAAATATCTTTAAAGTTTTTAAAAAAAATACGAGATCATATACTTTTGATTATTGTTACCTATTTAAATTCATTAACTTTGGCTATTTGTAATCATCATACTATGTATAAGTATTTGATGTAATTTAATTAAACATAAAAAATATAAAATCTCAACAATTTGTGTCATTGAGATGGGAAGTAAAATCAAGCATAGTTTTGTGACGATTATGAGAAAAGTATTAGATAACCATTTAGCTTAGATAGATACTTAAAGTTCGAAATACATATTACATATTATAGATGTCTTAAGAAATGAAATATTTTCACTATCGTGGTTGTTTTATCTTCGTCAATAAGTTGGATATATTAAATATTCATTAATGTATAAGTATATTATTTCTTTCTTTGTATAGTAATACCAAAATGAAACTTTATTTTCTAATTTATATTAACTTTCATGTGCTGTTACATAAACGGAACAATTTAATTTTTCTTATGTTTTGTTCGCTTTTAATTTTTTATATTAATGAAAGATGCGAGCATAATCTGTTTATTTATTTTTTTGGTGAACTTATCATAAAATAAATTCTTTCCTGCTATCATAAATTCTATAATAGCAAACAGCAAACGTAGGTTTTACTTATTTTTGTATATATGCTTGTTTACGTAATTGTTACTTTTAATATAATATGCATTTCGTATTTTAAACCATATTTAAAGTAGTGTCAACGATTTGCGAGACAAAATCCTTTATGGCTATACTTATTTTAATGATTTCATTTACACTTATTGCATTTCAAAAATAAGAAGGTTGAAGTACTCCAAATTGTGTATATACTTTGAGTGGCTATATATACAATTAATGTGACATGAATGAATTAATATGAAATTTTATTTCTTAGGGTCACTCTTGCGTAGTTGAAGACTGTCAGAACTATGCTTACTAACTAAAGGTATTATTATTTTTTTCGATTCAATATAACAAAATAAGTAAAAATCTTCATTCTATTGATGTTAATAGCCTTGCTTAAAAAACAATGTGGGATGATTTTCTATTGCTCGGTGGGACTACACTATCATAACATAGAAACAAAATAGTTTAAATATAAATATTTGAAATTATCATTCAAATACCCTGATTCTGATATCCATACACCTTACCCACAGTAACAATTTAATGTACATATTGTAAATATAAATACACAACAAAGATATTTAAAATAAAGTCAAAGCTACACACAAGAATTACATCAAACTGAGAAACAAATATGGTCGTCTTATTATACCACGAATCAGCCATGAGAATAACATATATTAACACTATTCATTTTCTCTATTTCAGTTTATTTTTTGTAAAGGTAATTAATTTTTCGCAAATTGTACACCTATAAAAAGGAAATAAATTGCTGAGTAAACACTACAATATTATGAATACAATGTGAAATAATTTTTTTTTTATTAAAATTTAGAGGACGATGGTGATTTGTAGATAATGCTTACATACATACTTCCTCAGTATGATGAGAAATGGGAATTCGATGAAATCTGTTTGTTTGTAAATCTTTGCAATCTGTTTTTCAAGACACTTTCAATTGTTTCGTGGTTTGCTTATTTACTTCCACTTATTTACGATTTACGTAAAACTATGCCCACATGCCAGTCTATAGGACTGTATAGTGCATTGATGTGTTTTGCAAAGCAAATAGTTTATTTATAATTTTGATTTCTATGTTATAATATTCATGGTAAGTTTAATAAAGATGACTGAATAATTTGTAATTATTTATTTGCTTGACTAAAGATATTGTATTGCTTTAAAAATTCAAATTAACTTAAAAGAAAAATAAACAAACGTGTCATCATCATTCATTCTGAATTAAAAGATAAGAACCATCTAATATACATTTTAAACTTATATTTAGATCTAATAAAAAGTCATTAAAAAAACATCTACACATTCCATTAATTGCATTCACAAACATTTGGTATTCTAAAGAAATTAATCTACTTAGACGTAGTTATATTATTTTTAAATACTTAGTTTGATAAGGTTAATTTTTTTATAATAATATTAAAAATATTGATAGTTCACATCACTTATGAACATAAAAATACTAAACATGTACATAACTAACTAAGATAAATCGTCAGATAAATTCCTATGAAACAGAAGATTAAGTAAAATAACTTTGTTATAATTTTTTAAATTATAATCAATATTGAGGTCTAATTAATTATAAATAGAATATTACTTAATTGCTCACATACTAAATAGCAACTCATAAAACGGTGAAACACATTTTTATGTATAATCGCTTTAGGTATAAGAATGTATGTTCTTGGTATCGGCAAATCAGTCTTGTCCATAAACCAGAAAAATCGATTAATTTTGAAAAATAATTATATTATAATAATAAAAGCTAGTGTTTTTTATAAAGCTATTAGTAAGTGTTCTTTAATTAAAGATTTCGGAAATACCTTCGATACATTTCATGACATCAACCGCAGAATCAATCTTTTCATTAATTTCGTAAGCATAATAATTATTTTCGTCTATCGTTTTGATACTACTAAATATTGATATGAACTAAGTACATGCATTATTATAAATAATCATCTCGAGTTTTTTATATCTCCTAATAATTTTGATTGATCTTGTCTTTACTTAAAAAACAACTGCGCACCAGTTTCGAGTATTAATAGAGTATCTTAATCTAGTACATTTTATTTAAGTTTTGGTTGATATTGAAAATATAATTGTTACGGATGTTTCCACTCGTTTTACATTTATAATTAATATTAAGTTTAAAGACGGATATAAAATGTAACCTCACCTAAACTATTTTAATTATTTTTAAGGTATGTAATACAATTTTCTAGTTTATATATTCGCCAAACTTTGGCTTTCCAAATACAAATTCATCAATCGGATTTATAAAATACTAAATATAATTTTATTTAATCCAACTCGAATATTTTTTAAATGTATTACATTTTTACATAAAGAAACCAAAAATCAATTACAAATTTATTGTGCAAATGTATTATATTTTCCTTTATTTAAATTTCAAGCAAGTTTGCTGTTTTCGATTTATGTATTTTGGTTTGGATTAATGTTGTATAAAAGCAAAACCTAACACAAAAAATGAGACTTTAATATCTGTCGGTATTTATACGTAAATAATTTTCTAAGATTAATGTTTTGTGTTTTTTTTCTTTACAGTATTGGATAAATTTAACGGTGCTGCAATTTTGTGCTTCAAAGCAGCTATATACCGATTAAAGCAACACTAAAATCAAGGTAAGGCTATTCTATACATAAATAAACAATTTAATCAAAAATTCATAATTAAGTTATGAGATATGACTAATTGTTACTGTGTACGTGTTGACTTTAATACATGTATAAAGTTAAGTAGAGGTTTTATATAAAAACATTAATTTTGCTTTGTTAAAGGGTCTAACCAAAATATAGATCGTTTCACCAAATGTATGAAACTTTTAAGAGCTAATCCTGTTACTTGACATCTTCAAATTGGTTTTATTCTTCTATAATACTGTTTACGTATAGTAAAAATCTTGTTAATGTTACAACGAAACAAAGAACATGATTTCCTCACAATATCTCTTTCAGTCATATTCTTAAAAATATAAGTGTGTTATATTTTAGTTTGTAACACCTACAAACTGTAAATATATTTCACTCTTATTCGAATACGAATATTAAACTTCTTTATTTATTAAAAAAATATATGTACATTGTGATAAAAGAAGTAAAAATAAATTAATAAATTTTTCAGTGTTTTCTAGAAATACAGCATGATGAGCATTTTATATGTTGGTCATTCAGAATTCTTCTTGTCTTAAAAACATTGCTCAATGTTGCTTAGTTATCATTTTGATGATTCATTATACTTAACGGCCTTGAGAAAAACACCTAAATTAATTTTATATAAATTTAAATTCTTAAATTTAGTTGAAACTTCATTATTTGTCATAATTATTCGTATTTCATCATAGTAAAGATTACTTAATATTGTGTAATCAATTAAAATTTACATTTAGACATTTATCGGCATTTAATCCAAAATGAGTATATAACCTTGAAAGATAGTAGAACTTTAAATTATTTGTTATTCAGTACCATGCACTGACATAGAACTATATAAACCATATTTTGACAAAACTTTATATTTACATATAATATAATATATATATATATATATATATATATATATATATATATAAACGGAAAAAAATATCAATTTTTATACTTAAAGATATTAAGTTGATAAAAAATTGTAGGTACATACATTTTAACGCATTATTTGTACTTTAATTTCTTCATATTTAAAACAAGTTTATTATTTTTCTTTTGTTTAAGTTATGTTCGATTTTCTTTTTATTTTCCGATCAGTTTTGTGCCAAGTCTATATATAAACAATACAGAAGGAATATGAACGTTTATATCACAAATTTTTAACCTCAAGTATACTTCAACAAATATGTTTATAAAATAGAGCCCAGCTGTTCGCATCTAAATTAAAAATAGTTGTAAAATCAATTTTCTCGTGCAAACTACTATATGACTGTTTAAATATTTAATGAAAAAATATTATTTTTATAATACAGCCTTAAATAGTTTGTATGTATTAAGAACTAGTTTTGAAAATTCTATGTTTGATTAGAGGGCAACACAAGTCATACTCCTATATAGCGTGACAACAA
Source organism: Tipula lateralis (assembly GCA_963932295.1). NCBI lineage: Eukaryota > Metazoa > Arthropoda > Insecta > Diptera > Tipulidae > Tipula > Tipula lateralis. The sequence continues at coordinate 195,462,543 of OZ010736.1, read as the reverse complement.
CGTTTTAATTTATATTCATTTTTCAAAATAATCTCACTGAAACTGTATAAGAACTTAACTATATAAAAATCATTTGAACTAGGTAGGTATCAAGAGAAAGTACACAAAAAAGATTTAATTCGCAGAACGCATTTTGAAATTAATTTTAAAAATATTAATACCTCTGAGATAACGCAAGTTTTGTAATTATTTATATATTTTTTATATATTTTTATTTGTCGAAATGTCTTTGTGAATATAATACAGATAATAATACTTTTTATCATTTCAATATAATAAATTTAGGTTTAATACTAAAGCTAATAAATTCATCGGTTTCGAGTAGATAACAGTAAAAAATTAATAATATTTTTACATTAAGTGAACAAGTCCAAGCTAGCTAACAAATTAATTTAATTAAAGTTTAATGATTAATATGTTACGCACCTCAACATAGCAGCAATAGACTGTTACTGTATACATTACACATTTTTCTTCCAACAGTGGCTTGTTTATGAAAACTTTTTAAATAAAGAAACAAAAAAAGAGAAATTTTTTTATATTTAGTATTTCTTAATTTCCGTAACATAATTTTATATTATAGTTATTAATGCTTTCATAATAAATTTACTTATATAAAACGATAGTTTTTAGTTAGTTATGAACAATTTGTAACGTCGATAGCTCATCTCTATAAATGTTTAGTACAAATCCACCATAATGTATTCAATTCTTAAATTTACCCCAAATTATATACAAACACGATTCACGAGTATATTTATTATTCTTATGTTCTTACCAACTTCAAACTAATAAATTTAGTTTTAGAGAAAATATTGTTTGTTGTTTGGCTTAAATATGTAAAATTTTGAGTAGTAGTGACTTGATCAAAATACAAACAACATACGGAAAGTTGAAATAATAAAAATTATTAAACTAATATTTGTTTGTTTTTACAAAATCTAAAAATACTTTTAATAGTGCAATAAACTTTTGTACAAAATTTTAACTTCATTCGGTTTGACATTCTAGATCATTATTCTTGTAATAAATAGATTGATGAATCAATACACAATCCAAGCAAAATTTACGTTACATCATTGTCAATTTTTATGAATCATGCAATTACAAATGTTGGCTTCATAAGTTCATGTATATAGTTTATATTATTATTAAATCTACAATAATTAAGTTACTGTGTATTACTTTTTGATTAGTAAAATTTTTGCTAGTTCATTTAAGTACCTATTCTGACATACACACTGTAAAAATATCACAGAACAAACAAAACTAACGTTATATGCTCATGAATAATTGTTCATTGTATATGTTTGTGGTTTACTTACTTTAATTTAATGTGTTCTTCGTTCTTTGCTTCAGTGATCTGACGATTTTTTGTACTAACAAGTAATGAAAATCGAGTCAAATATAGTGGTTAAGTTAGTCAGTTGATAATTTTAACATAAAGATAACAATATGAAACTATAGCATTCGATCCTCTCAAGTTTCTAAGCAATGAATATGTAATTAGTACACTCAAGCCGTACGATTTTCTTTCAGCTTAAAGTCTGTTTTTATACGCTGCGGAAGCTCTAGAAAGATAATCTAAGATTAGTTTTAGACAAATCAAAACCGTTTTTCGTTTAATCCAAGTTTCGCTAAAATTTTCATCTGTAATTATTATTTATAAAAAGTAATGTTTTGTACTTAATTAGTAAATCGTAGTATTTATATTATGTTAAGTTCTTATATTTAGCATAGTTTTAAATTAATTGTTACTAATTTTAAAGTAAGCTAGATTAGAATTATATAAGAACAAACGCCAATAAATTCTTAAATAAATAAAAAAAGATACATATTTGTACTCGCATTTATTCAAAATCGTTTGAAATGTCAAACTATTAACACAAAGAAAAATCGAAGTATGGTAAAAAGTAAAAACTATTTTCTTTGTTACATTGAAATGAAAACGAATAAAAATAAGAAAACTTAAATCAAATGTTCGTTTTAAGATTGAAAATTTTACCGTCACGATCGTTGGAAGTAAGTACAATAAAAGTTATATTTTCTAATAAAAAAAACTACGAATTCTCGTTCGTTATTAGATTTACTTAAATTTATTAGTTAATAGTTTAGAAAATAACAATGAATTGTTATTGTTTGATTATACCACCTACTGTACGACAAGAGAGAGTATGGTGCTGTGTAATGTGATGGAACTGATATGAAACGGTCGAATGCCGATAGTGAATTATGTAGTAAATATATTCGTACGTGTATATTTAACCAATTACTCAAGAACCAACCACTTTCCAATGTTTTAACGTGGCATATATAGTTATTGTAGTGTTGTGGTTCAATGAACACTTTTCAATAACATTTGTATTATGCATTTACCTGTGTACAATTTGAAGGCCTTTCAATACTTATACGCAAAATTACAAGTAACATACAATTATGATGTGTAAGTAAAGTATACTCGTACAAATAGACGTAAAGTATTATATAAATACAATAAACAAGTTGGGAAACGTGATAAATGACAAATTTCAAAATTAACTAAAAAATATTAATTTGTTTAATAATTTAAATTTATTAATTGGAAATGTATATACACATTTTGTATTGAGATAGGCAATAATATATTTGGTAGACTAGACTTTAACATACAACTATGCATTGCTTTGTTGTCGGATCAGTACGATACTTACAAGAAAAAAATTTAATTGTGCTTTGAGCTTTCCAAGTACCTGCAGAAATTCCAGTTTCAAAATAACTTCACGGTTCAGTACCAGATATATCCAAAATTTATTTAACTTAAGTATTATTATGATACTTTTTACACCCCATCGTTTAAATCCATATAGTGAAATAAATTAATTGATTAAAATTACAAAATTTGTATTTCAAGAATTGTAGCATAATTAATTAACAAGATAAGCTAGTTAACGATCGAAAACCAACAGCACATATGGTCAAAGGATGGCTACTCTAAAATTGCCCAAAGTAATTACATACGCCACCACAGAGTCCAGATATGAATCCGATTGAACATCTTTGGGTTGAATTTAAAAAGAAAAGAAAAAAACGTATTATTAAAGATAAGAAAGATTTTGCTGAAGTTTTGAAGGATAATGGAACCAAAGCCACATGTGACCCTACAGATTACTAAAATAAATCAGATCAGCTTCTAAAATCAATTATGATCAATTGACAGTGTATGGGAGACTAAATGGCTTCATTTTTTTTTGTTAAGTTTAATATTGAATTATTTTAATGTTATTCAAAATATATTTTAAATTTGTTTCTTCCATACTTTTAAACATCAGTTTAATTATTTAAAAAAACCAAACCTCAGTAATTTACTGCCAGTAATATCAAAATTTTCGCCGGTTGTAGCTTAATGGTTAAGAGAGTTTCTCATCACGCTGCGGTTTCGAGTTCGGTTTTTGCCGTTGATCAAAAATTAACACGCACCGGATGACATAAAATGATTCGTAAGGTCTCAGTTGAAACGCGGTAAAGGCCGTTTACGCTAAGCCATATAATTTTAATATCAAAATTATGGATGTTTATTTGACTGAATTCTTCAGTGTAGGAAGACTAATTGTTTTAAATACGTAAACGCGTTATTTTAAGCCTATAAATTACTGAACAAAGTCGAGGTTTTTTTTTAAAATAAATATAATTAATAATTATATTTATGAAGCAAATTCAATTAAATTAAATCACATGAAAATATGTAATTTTAATATATGTATAAAATCAGTTTAGGAACAGTCATTTCAATGGTATAATGGTTTAAGTTACATCAATTCTTTCGTGTCAGTACTATAGATTGCTGTATGGCAATTTGCAGATTGTCTACGTTAATCAAATCTGTAGTCTTACGTTATTAACTTTACAGGTCTTTTTCTAGTTTTCTATTCTTCATAATAAAATAGTAAACATATTTTTTTTCGGTTCTAAAACTTTTCTTAAATATTCTCGTTACTCTCTTAAAAATATGTTCCACCTCAAATGCACCACATAAATAATTATCAAACTACAAGAACATAATTGTATGCGGTTATTACGTTTTATGTTTCTAATTGATAAGAAGCCAGTTTGTTTAAATTTGTTTATATATGGTATATTTTCATAATTTTATATATTACAGTCTGGGAAATTGAATTTTAATCGAGAAAGGAAATGTATCTGTTTTATATTAAATTCTCACAAATATGCATCATGTGTCCACGGAATTTTTCATAAAATGTGAAGTGTGGTTCCCCTAATAATTTGAATATTTAAAAAAACATGAAAATTTATAAGAAATAAGTGTAATAAATTCGAATGATTAACGCATTAAAAAATTCAATCAGTTACAAAATAACATTTGCAATATTGATTGCTTTTTTATAAATACGTATGCTACACATGTAGGTTCTAATTTTGAGTTGCGTGATTAAGGTTATCAGCTGAAATAGTTTTATGTGTCATCAAAATCACATTTGAATACGACAGCAAATTACCTTATTGGATTTATATTGTTTCCACAATGAGACTCCATATTGTTCCACTCTGATTTTCGATTAAAAATTTGTTCATCAATCAATAATTTGAACATTCTGTATATCACTAATAATAAAAGAAACCCAATACAATTAATAGTTATAATTTATCTACTCTACTTATGCATACATATAAAACATAGTAATGTTATGATACTATATATTATTGATTAATTCACAATGCAATGGAATACATATCAAAATTAATATTAACATTATGTAATGTTATCTAATGTTCCGTTTCAATAAAAAACTTGGAACCCGGTTAGGTTATAAGTGAACTTGATCTTTATATTGTATAATCTAATTGACTTTACGATTAAATCTTATAATATATTGTGTGTGCTACATACATATTTACATTTGAAAAATTATCAAACATAAATATTGGAAAATGATTATGACATTTCGCAGAATTGATCTCGCACAATAAACAAATATATGCATTAAACAAAATCCTAATTCTTATGATTTTGCAAAGATGATTATATACATATTTATATTATATTATATTTATAGTTTATTCATGTTATTGTAGTTACATAATATTTCGTTTTGTCATTGCAGATGGGGGACGTAGACCCTGAAACATTACTGGAATGGCTATCAATGGGGCAAGGTGATGAACGGGATATGCAGTTAATTGCTCTCGAGCAATTATGTATGCTTCTCTTAATGTCTGATAATGTTGATAGATGTTTTGAAAAGTAAGTAGATTTCATAATTTAAAAAAAATACTATTTTATATTAACAATTTATGGTTAATTATATAGCTGCCCACCTCGCACGTTTCTACCAGCATTATGTAAAATATTTCTTGACGAATTAGCACCCGAAAATGTTTTAGAAGTCACAGCTCGTGCTATTACCTACTATCTAGATGTTTCAGCTGAATGTACACGTCGTATTTCAAATATCGAAGGTGCTATTAAAGCCATTTGCAATCGACTTGTTGTAGCCGATTTAACCAGTCGTACTAGCAGAGATCTTGCAGAACAATGCATCAAAGTTTTAGAATTAATGTGTGCTCGTGAAGCCGGCGCGGTGTTTGAAGGTGGTGGTTTAAGTTGTGTACTATCGTTTATACGAGATTGTGGCTCACAAGTACATAAAGATACGTTACATTCTGCTATGTCAGTCGTTTCACGTTTATGTACAAAAGTAGAACCACAAAGCGCAAGTATACAAACGTGTGTCGAAAGTTTAAGCACGCTATTACAGCATGAAGATTGTCTAGTATCAGACGGTGCACTTAAATGTTTTGCTTCGGTTGCTGATCGATTCACACGTAAAGGCGTCGATCCAGCACCATTAGCTGAGTATGGCTTAGTTACAGAATTATTAAATAGATTAAGTAATGCTGCTGGTCCTGTTGCTGGCACTTCAACATCGACACAACCTGTGCAAGATACAACTAGTTCCCATCCAAAGTCACAAGCTGCTGAAGCAAATAGATCAAGTCAATCTATATCAACAACAATTTCACTTTTATCAACACTATGTCGTGGAAGTCCTTCAATAACACATGATTTGTTGAGGTCAAAATTACCTGATGCGATGGAACGTGCACTTAAAGGCGATGAACGATGTGTACTTGATTGTATGCGGCTAGCTGATTTACTATTACTTTTGCTATTTGAAGGAAGACAAGCTTTGGGCCGCGTTGGTGGAGCACAAGGTCAATTAGTACAACGTGTCAGACGCGCAGATTCGACAGCAGAGCGTACGCATCGTCAATTAATAGATTGTATTAGAAGTAAAGATACTGAAGCACTTATTGAAGCTGTTGAATCTGGTGGTATTGATGTAAATTGTATGGATGACGTTGGTCAAACATTATTAAATTGGGCATCAGCATTTGGTACTCTTGAAATGGTCGAATACTTATGTGATAAGGGAGCTGATGTAAATAAGGGACAAAGAAGTTCATCATTGCATTATGCAGCCTGTTTCGGTCGCCCGGGTATTGCTAAAGTTTTATTAAAACATGGCGCAAATCCAGATTTACGTGATGAAGATGGTAAAACTCCACTTGATAAGGCACGCGAAAGAATTGATGAAGGTCATCGTGAAGTTGCATCTATTCTTCAATCGCCTGGTGAATGGATGGCTGCCGGACAAAATACAATGAAAGTTGAAGGAGATGAAGAGCCTCGAGGTGATCCCGAAATGGCACCTGTGTATTTGAAATTTTTCTTACCTGTATTTTGCAAAACATTTCAAGGCACTATGTTACCTAGCATTCGTAAGGCTAGTTTAGGTAATTTTTCAGTATTTACACTTAATATTTCAAATAGATAATTCTAATTTATATCTTTTATAAACACAGGTTTAATCAAAAAAATGATTCAATACACAAAAGCTGAATTACTAAAAAATTTGTGTGAGCAGACGGAACATAATTTAGGAACACTTCTAGTCGAGGTTGTGGCAAGTGTTTTAGACAATGAGGTAAATATATGAATTCAATTTATATTTTCTAGATTTGATTTTGTTTAAATTTTTATTTCAATTCCGATTTTTAATTTTGATCAATTTTAATTTTTAAATAAAATTTATTCGTGGTATCTATAAAAATCAGATAAGTTATAGTTGGCCAACATTTGAAATAAATGAACCGCCATCAGCACCACAAGCACCACCGATAATCCCAATAAAAATGAATATAAATAATACTGCTAGTAATCTAAGTAACTGCAATGATATTACTTCAGTTACCTCTGCTACTTCGACTGCTACGACTACTGCTAGTACTGCTACTTCTACTGCTACTACTACTACTTCTACTACCAATACTACCGTAACTAGCGCTACTGCTAACACGACATCAACATCGACTATATCTACCACTATAGTTGGTATTAAAACCAATTCCAAGGTTGGTGCTCTCATTCAAAATATAAAACAACGTAATATAAATTCCGCGCAACGCTATATTTTATCATCTTGCAATCATGTGAGAATTTCGGTAATAAAATGTGAAAAAACTTTAGTTTTTTGTTGATTTTTTAATTATAATTGTTTTGTAGGTTTAGTATTTTTATTAATAATACAATAATAATAATAATGCATTTGTTTTTGTTTAAATATTTAATTATTAGAATTTGTTTTGTACTTGAAGAATAATATACTATTCATCAAATTTCATCATGTTACCAAATAGTTTATAATGCTGCTGTCCAGTTATTCATGTAAAATAGATTCTGCGGCATTCGATTTAATCCACTGGAACAAGCCCATTACAAATTATAATCCATTATCTATTCAATCTATTAGTATTGTGTACATATGCCGGTGTTTTTCATTAAAAATTTATATAATGTCTTGATGTGATGCCATATTTTCTATTTGATTTAATGTTTGGATTTTTGTTATTAGTCCTGAAAATAATTGTACACCCACACACACACAAACTTGATCATATTATGAGACATGAGACTCTAAAAAATTTAGAAAAATAAAATGATTAGAAAACAAGAAGTACGCAAGCTTTTTATTTTACACTAATATAGTATCTGACTGATATAACTGATTACAAAACTATTTGTGGATTGCGCTGTGCATTTCATCTATTAACTCATCATATCATCCACGATCGTTTAAGTTTTATCAAAATAATTAAACAAGTGCTATTTATTATCTGTATTTATAAATCTAATAATTGTATTAGATGATAAGTTGTTTGCAGCTTAAAATTCATTTTATGGTATAGTTATAAATTAGACCAACGGAAAGACTACTCTCTATTAGGAAATGATTGTTAATTGAAAATCGGAAATTATTGATTAGTTTTTAAAAATATGTTATTCATAATAATTGCATTTTAAAAAGTTTACGCTTACTCAACTACTTATTTTTACTAAACACTAAATTTTAATCTAATTCTTAGAACGACGAAAAGACAAAGTCACATATCTTAATTTAAAACCGTCCTTAATAAGTTATTTTCCTTTATATTAAACAATTAAATGTGATTTCAGTTAGATAAAACTATTAATTAGAGAAAATTAATTAATAAAATGTGTGTACTATAAATACTAATATTTTATTTGTATGCGTTTTATTTTATCTAATCATAATTAATCGGCAAAATTAATATAAACATTATATTATAAAAATGTATTTAAAATTTTATTTCAGGATGATGAAGATGGCCACTTAGTCGTATTGACAATAATCGAAGAGTTAATGTCAAAAACGCAAGATGTTTTCTTAGATCATTTTGCGCGTTTGGGAGTATTCTCCAAAGTACAAACACTAATGGGTGGTAGTATCGAATTAGAATCCTGTGATACATTGACGGTAACTAAATTTGAAGAAAAAACAAAGGACGATGGTGCCGAAGATGCAAAAGAAATACTACAAGGCAAGGCATATCATTGGCGAGATTGGAGTATTTGTAGAGGAAGAGACTGTTTATACGTATGGTCTGATTCGGCGGCACTAGAATTATCAAATGGATCAAATGGTTGGTTTAGATTCATTTTAGATGGTAAACTAGCTACAATGTATTCAAGTGGCAGTCCCGAAAATGGAAACGATAGTTCTGGTGAGTAAATTAAAAAATTGTTATGCTATTTTATGTGATTGATTTTCTCTGCTCTTCTTGTGGTAAAAGCATGGAAAATTTTTATTTGTTTCCTACTAAAACTTTTTTTATAAATAATTCTGTAAAAACGTGATTTTATCTTGTTTATAGGAAAGGGACGAAATACGGATAATATATATAGTGAAGGTGAGAGTGATTAGTGATAAATTTCTATGGTTTCGTAGATAGACATTTTTATCTATTTTATATAATTAATAACACAATCTCTTCATCATTATTGTATTTATTGCATGCTAAATTATTTTCAAAAAACAAAAATCCAAACTATTAACGTGAAAAATTACAATATTTTAATGTTTTTTTTATTACATAGAAAATCGTGGAGAATTTTTAGAAAAATTACTGAGAGCTAGGTCTGCGGTTCGTCTCGGATCATTATCACAACCTGTTTTAACATCGCCAAGTGCACTACGTTTAGTCGTTGGTAATTGGGTTTTGCAAAGTCAAAAAGATAACCAACTACATATTCACAATTCTGAGGGACATCAAGTGACCATTTTACAGGATGATTTACCTGGATTTATATTTGAAAGTAATCGCGGCACTAAACACACATTTACAGCTGAGACTACATTAGGCCCAGATTTTGTATCTGTTTGGCCAAATTCACGTAAAAAGAAAATACGAAATAAAGTAGAAGCACAACGAAGTCAAGTTAAGAATTTGGCTCGTGATTTATATAATAAATATTTTAAACAAGCCCAAGAAGTGCAACGTGGAGCAGTAGTTAAACTTTCAACAATTGTAAAACAAATAGAAACCGCTCTAGAAGAGCAATGCTCACCGCACAAGGAAAACTTAAATCCAAATAGTTTTGCAAATTGGCAAAATACTTTAGAAACAGCACTTAATGATTTATCACAATTATTAAATGAGGATGGCGTTGTAAGCGCTTATGAAATGCATAGTTCTGGATTAGTTCAGACGCTAGTCTCGGTACTTTCGAAAAATTATTGGGAATGTGGCATTTCCAAAAATCGAGCTAATAAGTACCAAAAACAACGTATCGCTATATTCAAAAAATGTATTCAAAATAATAAAACAACCGGACAAGTGTTGATCCAAAAACTTGTAGCCGTGCTCGAAAGTATTGAGAAATTACCCGTATATATTTATGATGCGCCAGGAGCTAGTTATGGATTACATATTTTAACAAAACGATTAAGATTTAGATTAGAACGTGATCCATGTGAAACGACGCTTTTCGATCGAACTGGGCGTACTCTCAAAATGGAACCGTTGGCCACGGTTTCTCAGTTATCAAAATATTTATTGAAAATGGTTGCAAAACAATGGTACGATATGGAACGATCTACTTTTTATTTCCTTAAAAAATTAAAAGAAAAAAATCCATCATTCAAACATCAATTTGATTTCGATGAAAATGGATTAATTTATTTTATTGGCACAAATGGGAAAACTACCGAATGGGTTAATCCTGCACAATATCAATTAGTTTCTGTCACTAGTAGCGAAGGAAAACAGCTGCCATATGGAAAACTTGAGGATATATTATCAAGAGACAGTGTTAGCATCAATTGTCACACTAAAGATAATAAAAAAGCTTGGTTTGCTATTGATTTGGGCTTATATTTAATTCCAACCGGTTATACATTACGTCATGCACGTGGTTATGGCAGAAGTGCTTTACGGAATTGGATGTTCCAAATGTCTAAAGATGGCGTTAATTGGACAACTCTACTCATTCATACTGATGATAAAAGTTTGGCTGAACCTGGAAGTACATGCACCTGGAATATTGATACTCCATCTGATGAATCTCAGGGCTATCGACATGTTCGAATTCAACAAAATGGCCGGAATGCATCAGGTCAAACACACTATTTAAGTCTTAGTGGTTTTGAAATTTATGGACAGGTGACATCAGTATGCGAAGATATTGGAAAAAATTCAAGCAAAGAAATTGAGGCAAAACATCGTCGAGAACGTCGTTTAATTCGTTCTCAATTAAAGAACATTGTTACGGGAGCAAGAGTTGTTCGTGGTGTCGATTGGAGATGGGATGACCAAGATGGAAATTCATCTGGAGAAGGTAAGTTTATAAATAGTTGTATACTTAATTAATCTATTTTATAATATTTGTTAAAACTCCTAGGCACAGTAACAGGTGAAATTTATAATGGATGGATCGATGTAAAATGGGATCATGGTATCCGAAATTCCTACCGTATGGGTGCTGAAGGCAAATATGATTTAAAATTAGCAAATTGTGATAATTTATCTTTAGTTGAGCAAACATCATCATCAAATTCAATTGTAGTTCCTGTTACAACAATTATGACCACAACATCCACATCGAATAATAAAAATAATAATAACAATAATAATAGTGTTACTCTAAATAATAATAATAATGTTAATAATAAATGTGATAAATTAATAACGAATCGTAAATCTAGCTCGACACCAAGTTTACCTGAAGCAACGATTGATGATAAAAATTCGGTTGCATCATCTGATCAAGCTGCCTCAGCCGATAATTTATCATGGAAACAAACAGTTGATGCGATCACAGAAAATGTACTATCTTCAGCTAAGTCTGATATTGTATCGTCTGGTAATAATCAAGAAGTAAGTGTTGTCGTTCATTCACTCCGGGAAAATCGTGATAATCACGCAGATCTATCAGCCATCAATAATTCATCAGATTTAGCAACCATTACAGAGAATTTAACATTAAATGAAACCTCATTCAATAAAAATAATATGATGGCGGCGGGTACTAGTTCTAATTTAAATAGTATTCATGAAAGTCAAAATAATAAATTAAATTCAACAAACAGCTCATCCATAAGTAAAACAATTTTAAGTAGCTTACGCTCAAATTCAAGCGGATCGCGGCAATCACATTTGACTGCGAGTGATATTTCGACCTTAGAAGTGATTGACAAAATGCGTGAAGGTGTCGACATGCTAAGAAATAATACGAATAATATTCTGTCTGCTGAAATTTCGAATTTACTTGCACCAGCAGTTAAGATATCGATTTCCAATAAAAATAACCATAATGAAAGTGAAAATAATAAAAAACATGTCCATCGTGTTGAAAAGCATTTACAAATTCAGCAACAATCAATCGATGAAACCGGCTGCCATCTACCACCACCATTACCACCTCCGTCCAATAATAATGGTAACGGTAATAATAATATTAATAACAAAGATCGTGATAATACAAATAACTTAAAAAATAACCAAGCAAATCAATCAATCAATCAAACTTCAGGTGGTGGTGGTGGTCAAAGTAATGTTGTTTCGAATCAAATGAGTGTTAGTGTACCCAATTTAACAACATCAAACAATGAAAATGTAAATCAAATTGAAGCAGCCACCCCACCAGGCCTATTAGAAACTTTTGCAGCAATGGCACGTAGACGTACATCACAAGGAAGTAATTTCCAATCAAATAATCAAGTAATTAATAATGCAAATAATCAAAATTCGAGTTTTTTCCCTCGTGGTCCAAATTCAGTAACAAGCCTAGTAAAATTAGCATTATCCAGTAATTTCCACACTGGCCTATTAAGTACAGCACAAAGTTATCCAAGTTTAACTAGCCCATCAAATAATTCTGCTAGCAATTCGTCAACTGCTGTCGTGCCCATTTCAACAAATGCTAATCAAGTATTAAATCCAGCATTGACCATGAGCTTGACCTCAACTTCGTCGGATAGTGAACAAGTATCGTTAGAAGATTTCCTCGAAAGTTGTCGTGCTCCAACACTCCTCGGTGAACTAGAAGACGACGAAGATATTGAAGATGATAACGACGATGAGGAAAATGAAGATGAATATGAAGAAGTTGGAAATACTTTACTACAAGTAATGGTTTCTCGCAATTTACTCTCGTTTATGGATGAAGAAGCTTTGGAGAATAGATTAGCTACGACCGGAAAACGTAAATCATGGGACGATGAATTTGTTTTAAAACGACAATTTTCAGCTCTTATTCCAGCATTCGATCCTCGACCCGGTCGTACCAATGTAAATCAAACATCAGATTTGGATATTCCAGCACCTGGAAATGAAAATCAAGATCAAAATGTTGATACATTTACAATGCCACAACCTCAATTGCATTTATCAATCAAAGGGCCTAACCTATCTGGTATACAAGACATTGAAGTATCTTTAAATAATCCTGATTGGACTATATTCCGTGCTGTACAAGAATTAATTCAGCAGTCAAATATGTCGCGACCGGATAAAATGCGGAAAATATGGGAACCAACCTATACGATTATTTATAAAGAGGCCCATAACAAAGATGATCAGGGTAGTGGCGAAGATGGACGTGCTACTCCAGTACCATCAGGTGGACGAAGTGTCGCTTCGACGTTATCACCAAATTCCCCAGTACAAGGATCCAAAGGTAAATTATACAGAATTATAAAAATTTCATTATTTAATCCTTAAAATGTATTGCATTTTTCACACAGCAATTATATCCACAATCAACAATCATTGTTGCAGTATGGATGATGTGCTACAATTACTCTCACAATTAAACGCTATAAGTTTAAAATCAAATCCAAAAGATAAAGAATTGATAACAGAGTCAAATGAAAATCCACTTTCGACTGATCTCTTCATGAGTAAAAAATTGACAAATAAATTATTGCAGCAAATCCAAGATCCATTAGTTCTCTCAAGCAACAGTTTACCAATATGGTGTGAAGATCTAAATCAATCATGTCCATTTTTATTTCCCTTCGAAACTCGACAATTGTACTTTAGTTGTACAGCTTTTGGTGCTTCGAGAAGTATTGTTTGGTTACAATCACAACGTGATGTTACATTAGAAAGGCAACGAACACCCGGTTTAAGTCCACGACGTGATGATCAGCATGAATTCCGTGTCGGTCGATTGAAACACGAACGTGTCAAAGTACCACGCAACGAGAATTTACTCGAATGGGCTATTCAAGTAATGAAAATTCATTGTAATCGAAAATCTGTGCTAGAAGTTGAATTTATAGGAGAGGAGGGTACCGGTTTGGGACCAACATTAGAATTTTATGCCCTTGTTGCAGCTGAACTACAAAAATCATCTTTGGGAATGTGGTTGTGTGATGATGAACATATTATTGATTCGTCAATCAAAGAAAAAGATCATAGTGAGAATATGAAATTAGACTTAGGAGATGGTGTTAAACCAGTTGGTTTTTATGTTAATCGAAGTAATGGTTTGTTTCCGGCTCCATTGCCACAGGTAAAAAATATTTTTGTTTTTATACATTTGTCATATTCTAATTTGAGCACATGTTTGTTTCTTTACAGAATTCTGATATGTGTGAAAAAGTTTCAAAACTATTTTGGTTTCTTGGTGTTTTTATTGCAAAAGTTTTACAGGACGGACGTCTCGTTGACTTGCCACTATCAAATAGTTTCCTAGAACTATTATGCCACAATAAAATTTTATCTAAATCCAAAAATATATCAGCACTAACAAATAAAATGTCAGAAGATGTAATGATTTCGAGTATTATGTCGGAAGAGAGTGATCTACTTGAGTCTTATTCGAAAGTATTAATAACTGAATTTCCCGAAACAAACTGGTATGAAGGAGTTTTATTACAAGAGCATTTAGCAGATATTGATCCAATTCGAGCAGAATTTTTAAAAGACTTACAGGAATTAGTCCAACAGAAACAAAATATTGAATCAAATGAAAATCTTTCGAAGGACGAACGAAAACGATTGATTGATGATTTGAAATTAAAAATCAAAGAAAATGAAGTTTCACTTGAAGATTTAGCATTAACATTTACATTTTTGCCCAGTTCTAAAGTATACGGATTTGATGCAATTGATTTGATACCGAACGGATCACAAATTGACGTTAATATAAATAATTTAGAGGAATATTGTGAATTAACGATTAATTTCTGTCTTCAAGATGGAATTGCGAAACAGTTACAAGCATTCCATAAAGGTTTTTGTGAAGTATTCCCACTAAATAAATTAGCGGCGTTTACACCTGAAGAGGCTAGATTAATGATTTGTGGTGAACAACATCCGGAATGGTCAAAAGAAGATCTTTTGAACTATACTGAACCAAAATTGGGTTACAGTAAAGACAGGTAAAAATAATTTATTTTTTTATCACATTAAGATTTATTAATACTATTTTCTTTTCAGTCCTGGATTTTTACGTTTTGTTAATGTTTTAATGAGTTTAACCGGTTCAGAACGTAAGGCATTTTTACAATTTACAACCGGATGTAGCAGCCTACCACCAGGTGGTCTATCAAATTTACATCCTAGATTAACAATTGTACGAAAAGTAGATGCAGGTGAAGGTAGTTATCCTTCTGTAAATACATGCGTACACTATTTAAAATTGCCAGATTATCCAACTGAAGAAATATTAAAGGATCGTTTATTAACAGCAACGCGTGAGAAAGGATTCCATTTGAATTAATTGAAAACAAAACTATATAAAATTTTCTGTTTCTTTTTTTGAAATTTATATATAAAATTAAATTATCTCAGAAAGTGTGTGTACATATATAACTACTATTATTATTATTGCTATTATTATTAAAATATAATTATTATTATCATTTTTATATAATTACTATTAATACTGTTGAGGGTGTTTTCTTTCATTTTTTTTGTTTTGTGACAACAATATACTTACACCTTATTTTAATTTACGATTAAATATAATTAATCTTTTGAATTGTGTTTTCTTGCATATATAATTTAATTATAAATTAAAATTAATAAATTAAATAAAATTTTTAATTTGCCCTCCCCAGATAATTATTATGATAGGCGTTAAACAAACAAAACATAAAAATCAATGTTTAAGTTATATACATATATAGTTTTTAAATTAAATAAAAGTGAAATAATTCAAAAAATACAATTAATTGTTTACTATTTTAACAAACACTTCTACATTTCATTATATAATCGATTGTACAACATATATAAGATGTAATCAGATATATGCCGCTAGAAATTTCTATTTATGCATTCTGTTATAAATACAATAGCAAAATATAATAATTTTAGCGATATACGAACGAAAACGATTTGAATAAACTTTTTAAAATATTATAACCAAACAACCAAAGCCCTCTGAATTAATTTAGAATGCTTTGATACAACTAACCAATGTTGCCTAGTATTAATTATCGTGTCTTAAATAGTAAAAGCTTTATACTTTTTACCATAATTTTGATTTACAACCGATTTTGGAACAAATCGTTTTATCGACATCAAAACTGAATTAAAAATATTCTAATATTACCGTAGAGGTGAGCATTCTATTCTAATTGTTTTTAAAACATGACGAGGCTGATTATGAACAAGAACTATGTTTGGACACAAAAGAACTTCTCAAAATTATTGAATACAACTTCTACGATTACAAGGAAAGGTAAATTTTGTTCTTATGCGATCAACTGAAAACAAAACAGCCAAATCAGTGTTACGCTAGTGCTCGGATAGAACTTTCTTCTTTAGAAATTAAAGAACTTTCGTTTTTAACCACAACCATTTTAAGATAAAATTGCCAATATCTGATTCAATCTCAAACTGGCATCCATTGATATATGTAAGAGATTATTTGGGTTAAGAAGCTTATGCTTATCATTATGTTATAATCCTATGGAAGAATTTTGAGCATCGACAGCACATTAGAGACGCTCGCAAAAATATAATCTTTAAAAGATATGTTTTATTGAAACTACTCGATACTCTACATTACCAACTACTAAAACATTAGTAACTAATTACTATAAATGATATAAATTACTATTTCATAAATGGAACTAGCACAATACTGTAATAATAATTTTATTTTGGAAAATAAATCCAAGTCCCATGAAATCTGTCTGCCATTATCTTTGTAATCTATTTTGGGCTCAAGGCTCTCTCAACTCTTTCGCGCTTGCTTAGTAACATCTTTCCTCACGCCATTATTTAGCCAAATCGAAGACGTACGGCTAAACTTCCGATTTACGTAGAACCATCTAGACGTTACATAGCTCCATACCAGTCCTTTTACATCCTACCTACTCCTGTTAAACAGTCAAGTTTTAAATTTGTTCTCAACTTATTAGTGCTGCCATCTGAGAATCTTTCGCCATATTTTTTATACGATTTGTCATACAATATTCCAAAATTCTTTTATGAAAAATGTCAACTCTACCCAAAGACCAAAATTTCCCAATACTAAACCGCTTTCCACTTTCAAACGGAACCTACCTTCATTCTAAAAATTTCGACTGCGTAGTTATACCATTTAAAAAATTCCAAGTGACATTTCATATTTGTTCATTGCATTGAAAAACAAAACATACTACAATACTTTGATAAAACCGTATGATTACGTAATAATAAACAGAAAGCTGGTTTAATAATTTGTTTATGTATATATTTAAGAATTATACATTTACATTTTTTTCTTCTTTATACTGTTTAGTGTTTAGTCGACTCGAGTTGTACTTGTAGTTCGATCGCATACATCGCACCATAATTTGTTTAAATCTTTAATTATATTCTATTTTAAATAATAAATTATTTAAGTAAATAAAATGGTAAGTAAATACTATAATTCACATAACTAATTTCAAAATGAGGTATATGTGAGAAAAATTAAATATACCGGTTCAATAGAAAAAGTTACGTAACACTAAAATGGAGAGTCCAAGGATATTCATGGCCGTGTGTTTTATTTTCCATATGTGTAACTAAAAATGTAATAAATTAATTGATCGTCAATGCTGATTTGCACTAAAGGAAGTCCACTCCGATAACATTCAATTGACCTCTTAAATATGATAATGTGTGTGAGGTTTTTGATTGGTTCCCACTAGTTGGGTGTGATGTTATAAATATGACGTTTTAGTTACTATTCACTTTGTTGTGCAATTTTTATTTGTTGTAATTACACATTAATTACTTATATATTAGTGTTAGAAACAAATAACTTATGATTATCATGTATCAGTTGCGTACATTCTAATTTAATCTAAGATTTAATGTTGGTATTTTCGATGTAACTCAATTATGTATTTCGCTGTTATCACTCAAAGCATAAATGTATGGCATACCAATGATCATATAAGTCTAATTTCTTAAATATGAATGTTATGTTAATTCATACAAGCCGAGATTGACTAATCATTAACAGAAACTTTTGTCAAAGCTGGCACTTTTCCAATTATATTTCGTTTTTTATGTTACAGCATAATTCATAAATATACTAGATTACAACAATCAAATGTGCTCACAGTTATATGATCGCAGAATACCGGTGAAAAGTACGTGGGATTTAATGTGTGGTTCAACTAATGTATAAATTAGATATCAATTAATCTGCAATATTCTAGTATTCGTTACTAAGTAATTAATCATTTAATTTGCTCGTGTCGTTCATTCGTTATCTCGCTAGATAATTGATCAAATATACTGTAAACAAGAGTGGCCGATTAGAAGGTCAATTGTGTCTTATAATTATTCCCAAATTTTATATTATATATTTTTACTGCTTTGATGCCTGATGATGACATAATCGTTTCTAATTGTTAAACGACGATTTCAAAATTAAAATTCACGCTCTGGATACGTGGCCACCTCAATTTAGAACTTTTATCTAAATAACTATGTAGATATATACAAACAATTTCTCGTTTTCTAAATTTCTGTTAGTACAATGTCTTTGTAAATGTTATGGTTTACTAAGTTTAAGTTTCTATTTTTGTTATTACAGTCTGAACCAATTCGTGTTGTTGTTACTGGAGCTGCTGGCCAAATTGCATATTCTTTACTGTATATGATTGCCAAAGGTGATGTATTTGGACCAAATCAAAAATTGGCACTTCATCTTTTGGATATTCCACCCATGATGGGAGTTTTGGAAGGTGTTGTAATGGAATTAGCTGATTCAGCATTACCACTTTTGGTTGAAGTTGTGCCAACAGCTGATCCTGCTGTTGCTTTTAAAGATGTTTCCGTTGCATTTTTGGTTGGTGCTATGCCTCGTAAAGAAGGTATGGAACGCAAAGATCTACTTTCGGCCAATGTAAAAATTTTCAAAGTACAAGGAGAAGCGCTTGATAAATACGCCAAAAAGGATGTTAAAGTGCTTGTTGTTGGTAATCCAGCAAATACAAATGCTTTAGTGTGTTCACATTATGCACCATCAATTCCACGAGAAAATTTCACCGCAATGACACGATTGGATAATAATCGTGCTGCCGCCCAAATCGCAGCACGTTGTGGTGTTGGAATAGATGCCGTCAAAAATGTAATCATTTGGGGTAATCATTCATCAACTCAATTTCCAGATGTTAAACATGGCCAAGTAAATGTAGGTGGTTCGTGGAAAGCAATTTACGATGTCATCAATGACAATTCTTATCTTCAAAGTGATTTCGTCGAAACCATTCAAAAGCGCGGTGCTGCTGTTATTGCCGCTCGCAAAATGTCTTCAGCAATGTCAGCTGCAAAGGCCGCCAGTGATCATGTACGAGATTGGTGGAATGGTACAAAACCCGGTGAATTTGTATCAATGGGGGTTGTATCGGATGGAAGCTACGGTGTACCAAAAGATATTGTATTTTCATTCCCTGTCGAAATAGTCAATAAACAATGGAAAATTGTTCAAGGACTTGATATCGATGATTTTGCCCGTGGTAAGTTTAATACCACCGCAGAAGAACTACTTGCGGAAAAAGAGGAAGCCATGGCTGTTTGTAATCAAGATTGACTATCGAGTCCCAGTAAATTATAATTATTTTAATTACGTTGCATTTAATAATTAAATTAGAAAATAAAAACAAGTTATATATAAGTTGTACTTCGCCATCGAACATCACTCGACCAACATCATTCAAATTAGATTTGAATAAATCGGCACAGTACGCAAATCGAATAGCCTTGAGCTTGACACCACTTAAATATAATTAAAATTGATTTGAATAAATAAATGCTATGTCTATTTTAAGAAATTCTATTTATAAATCATTTCGTCTTTTCTTCTGAGTTGGTCTCGTTTTGTGTTTTTGAGAATGTGTCTGAACTATTACAATTAATATACATACATTAATTAAATTAGTGGAGACTCAAACTATATTATAGTAATATGTACATACGAAAGTAATATTATAGCATATTTAAATGCGACTAACCTCACGCCCAATCAATATTTTTTATAGTAAAAACATTAAAGTCAAACATCGTATTGTTTTGTTTCTGAAAGTAATCAAAAAAAAATCTAGATTTGCAATTTAAAATTTAAGCAAATTTTACTATTTAAAAATTAATTGTTATCAGTATAAAGTATGGATGAAAATAAAGAAGAAACACTAGTGCCCACGCCAAACACAAATCAAGATGATTTAATACTAAAACAGCAACGTGAAATTGAATTGGAGGTAATGCGAAAAATTTGAGGATGATTTACCGAAAAAAAATGATGACAGAAGGATGTTTTTGTTTTGTGAGGTTAGGATTAAGTTTAAAAAAATGTATTTTGTTGTTTTATTTTAGATTCAAAATAAAAATCCATTTGTAAGCGATCTAGGGCCATTGTCTAAGTTAATCGACGAATACAATGATGATACTATTTACAGTTCAAAAGTAAAGCATTTAGCAACAAAATATAAATCAATACGACGCACGCGACCAGATGGTAACTGCTTTTTCCGTGGCTTTGCATATTCCTATCTGGAATATTTAATTAACCACAAAGAGGAATTTAGTAAATTTTCAGAATATATTATTAATTCAAAAAATGATTTAGTTCAATTGGGATTTCCATCGTTTACTATAGAAGATTTTTATGATACGGTGAGTAATAATATTGATATTATGCATCTTAACTGGACTATATCATACTTGAAGAGTATGAAACTGATAGTGATAACCGCAGCGTGACAATTTACCACAAAACAGACGTAATTCTCTGGATATATTATTCACTGAATATTTTATTATGTAAACTAATTAACTAACCCTGAGAATATTTCAATTTCTAGTTTGTCGAAGTACTATCACGTATCAGCCCAATTGAAAACACAATGGAAGTAGCAGACAAAGTATTACAAGGATTGTTAAACGATCAAGGATATTCTGATTATATAGTGGTTTATCTACGATTGATTACCTCAGGAGAAATCCAGAAAAATTGTGAATTTTATCAAAATTTTATTGACGGCGATCGTACCGTAGCAGAATTTCGTAAACAAGAAGTTGAACCCATGTACAAAGAGTCTGATCACATTCATATAATTGCGTTATCGAATGCAGTTAGTGCAGGCGTCCGAGTCGAGTATATGGATCGGGGTGATGGAAGTTCAATAAAGGCACACGATTTTCCTGAAGGAGGAAATATAAACGTATATTTACTATATCGACCAGGCCATTATGATATTTTGTATCCAAATTAATTTATATAGACAATGCAGCAAACGACGAGATCCTAAAAAAACTTATGTATATTTTTTTTTAATTTTCTTACCATCATGCTATCCTATCTACGCTCGCGCTCCTTTCTTTTTTGCTCACATATATTATATAAACATTTAAGTAATTTTTAACAAAAAATAAAACAATTCAACCAAAATTATGAAAATAATTGATATAATTGCATTTATGATATTGAAACATAATAATAAATATTCGTATTAATTATAAAAATCATAACCAATTTCTTCTTCGAGATTATCGCTACTTTCAACATTTAAATCCTGCTCATCGTAACCAATTAGTTGTATATCTTCTTCACGATTGTTGTCCTCAAATTCATCCATCATACTAATATATGTATCATCATTACTAATCACAAATTCTTCGTGCTCCCAATCGATTGTGACTTGTGGACAGTTTTTAAACGAAAATTGTATCAATGAAAACCAAAACATGAAAATTCGATAACCATATCGACCAATTTCGTGTTCGGCATATCGATAAAAGAACGCGTCTGTTATGAGACAATTGTCTATGTTGATTTCCTGATGATGTAAATTTATCTTACATTTAAGAAAAAACTATATAACTGTATACATACCTTTAGATTAAATTTCAAATCTTTTATAAACATTATAAGATAGTCATCGTTTAACTTATCACAGTTGAGAAAAGTTATTGATTTTAAACTGCAACACTTGCCCAGTGCAATTAAATTCGTACTCGATAAATTCACCTTGTTAAACACGATACGTTCCAAATTTACATAATTAAAGATTTTAAAATTGTCTATAGTGCATTTAATTAAATTCAAATTTAATATAAAAATGGCATTCAAATTGAACTGTTTAAAAAATTTGAATATTGCATCCAGAAATTGATCACATGCCGTATGAAATTGATACGGATTATAAGTAAGATGATATAATTTAATTTCGAATGTATTATCTAAATTGAATTTGCCAGGTTTCAAATGTACCGTGTCCTGTAGAAAAGCCCAATTTCTAATGTTCATATAATTTGAGTTTAAAATTAATCTGGTTAAATTTTTAATTCGTAATGTATTAACGAAATCCGATTCAGTTAAATTTAGAAACTTTTTTATATTGATTTCACTGTAAATATTGTTGGTCTGCAATTCGCTTTTTCGGTTGAACAGCTCAAATAAATCATTGGCATTGTAATTGGTAACGAGTAAATTTCTCAACTGTCTTTTAACTTTTATAAATTGTATACTCTCCAAAATTGTATCGTCGAATTTAACTTTTTCCAAATTTTTACAGTATTTATATAAATAATATTTGATTATTTTCAAAATTGAAATCGAATTATTAATCATTGGAAATTCTATTAAATTTTTTGAACCTACAAATATTTTTATAAAACTACCGAATATTCGTACAATTTTAACCAATAATTTAAGTCGAATTTTTGATAAATTAGATTTTAATAAAATTTCATTTAGATTGAATTCGCCGGTTGTGGGATTAATTAGAATTGGTCGAAATAGTAAAATTTGATTGTATATCAAATGCAGGTCGAAATCTTTGATATCATAAAATACTTCGTCAAGCAATAATAGATCAAATAAATTATAGTATTTCAAAAGATTGATTTCGGTAAACATATAAGAAATGTAAGCTTGATAAGATTTCGATATAGGTATGCCTTTCCATGAATTTCCCGGCGAATCTTGATGCCATTCGAATGCAATTTGAATTGTTTGAAAGTTTTCTGATTTGAGAAGCCCACGTATTAAGTTTAGAGTTTCGGTTAGTTTAGACATAAAATTTAATTTCATCAGCTTTCTAACATCTTTATTACATTTTAGCTTGAAATTTTTTATTTTTCTAACCATAAACATTATATTTGCATTATGAAGAAGTTGTAGAAATCGTTCTACCTCATTTTTGCCAGCATATATAGACAAGGGTAGTGTACACAAGTCTTCTAACTTAAAATCAGTATGAATGTTACAGCATGAATCCAATGGTGGATAATAAACATGGTCGATGAGAATCTCTTCAATTTTGGGACAATATCGTTCGATAAAAGACAAAATTAAATTCACTTTTCGTCTCACAATAAACGTAATCGGAACTATTTCCTCGAAATTTACTATGATAATTTTCTTAAAGTGCTCACCAAATTTAAACAACATCTCCTGTAAATCGAAAATACTTATATGAGAAAATTTAAGTTTGATCAGTAATTCATTTAAATTAAATTCGTCACTATGTGTGAAGTATTCGTATATATCGTCTCGTTTAAAATAATACAAATCAATTAGCTGCCATACTTTAGGATTATAACGATAAGCCCGTTCTAAATTGAACATATCACAGACATTGGTCTCATCGAATTGTTTAAGAAATTGAGAAATGTTGAATAAATTCAGAATGTTGGGATCGTGTTTTAAGTTCGCCCATCGATTCAATGTGCTCTGTTTGTGGATTACACGATTTGATGGTGTATATCTAATATCATATATGCTTAAACTAAAGAAGTGGCATAGTTCGTCGATTGTAAGGTTAGTGCGAAATTTTACTAAGTGAATCATTTTAAATTGGCTGTATATTTTGATTATAGCGATTTTGGCAAGTTTAAAAATGGTTCCACCTGATCGATCCTCTTGAATGCTCTGAAATTAGATTTATTTAGTATTAAAAATTTCATATCATAGGTTTGCTATCCTATCCGTTCGTTGCACTATTTTTTTTTTTTTTTTTATCAAAATACAACAACGACCGACGAATTAAATTATTGTTTACTTAAAAATAAAATATTACTCACCATCAGAAACGAAGCCAAATATTGGTTGTGAATTTCTAGATCATAATCATCTGAAAAATAATACATTAAACCAAAAACTAAACTATCTTCAACACATTTAAGATCACAAACTTACACAATATACTTAAGTTCATTATAGCAAATTAAAAAGTTATTACAGACGAACTTAAAATAATTACCAGCTGCTCTGTTCAATAATATGTTATTACTAATAAGAATTTATTATTTACAATTCGATATCTAAAGATAATAGACATTTTTGTTCGAGATAAGGCAAAGGTATTTACGAAAATAAAATAATAAGCACTCGATAGTTGTCAATCCAATACTTTGATCGCGAATAGATACACACATTTAATTCTCATTCAGGTTTGAATATTAAAGAGAAAAAAATAATGTGTGCTCTCGTATAAAATTGCACATACACATATTGTGTATGTGAAATTGCACATACACATACTCGTATTGTGATTTGTAATCAGAAGCAAACTCTGATGTTTTCTCGTATACTTAATGGTTTTAGTTAATTACGTTCCTGTATTATGTATTTAGTTTTTATTTGTATATGTGAGCCATATAGCTAATTATTAGTAACAATTTATTATTCAATGGTCAGTATTGTTTTTAACTAGTGTCGGATGGTAAAACGTACACAAATTATGAACGGATTGGAATCTGAAATATGTAAGTAAACTATCGCTTATTGAATAACGATTGGTATTAAATTGAGACTAATTTTAGTTGAGTACGAATGTCTACTGCCCAACTCTAAACTACAATCACTTCTTCGGGTAATCAATCATTGGATTAATATAATAATAGTTTTATAATTAATTGACTAATTTAATATCGATTTGTAGACATTAATTTATGAGTCTGATACGGATACGGCCATCAAGATTCATAAAATATCCGTTGCAGGGCGATATAATAAAATATGTTTTCAAACAAATCTATCGATCGATGAGTTGGCCTATAATTTTTCTCTCACACTATCCGAAATTCAATATGCTCCAAAGATACGTGCCAACAGAAAGCATAACAAACGCCAGTACTGGATGAGTATGCAAAGGAAACAAAAAAATCATGAATTCGTTAAGAGTGTGCTGGAAATTTCGGAGCTTTATGATCAGTTCAACGAAGCGAATTTGATCGATATAATTAACATCGAACGAGCATTTTTTTACAATAATGAGATAAGCCAATTAATTAATCAAAACTATTTCAGTAAATTACTCGTCGAAAGACGTGAATTTAATTTGAACGAATTTTTAAAAAAAAGTAATTTAACCAATATTGATATTATGGATTTTGAATTAGTTCTACGGAAAATTGGTCAAGTGGTTTCTAGAATTAAAATTGATAATTATAAAACTGTTATCAAAATTGAATTTTATGTTCGTCAGAAACTTGATCTTATTCTGGTGACCATTGCACTATTGTGTCCTATTTTAACCGAAATTGAGATTGATGGCGAAGTCTACGATAAACCGCAACTCCCCGTTGTATCGACATTGTATTTAAACCCGAATTTGGGTGATAGCATTTCGTTGTATTTTCATGCCGATGAAATCGAACGCTTCTTATTCGTAAGTTATATAGTTTAAGAAATAGTGTAACATATTGTAACCGTATTCATATTTCAGCAACTCTATGACCAGACTCGCTTAATATTTTTTGTCAAGAAAGTGTCTAACATTCGGATTAAGTGCGACTCCAAAAGTGTTAAAAAATTGTTGACATTTGATTTATATGCAATGAAATATAAATTGATTGATTTTTTGACGAACTATTTTCAGTCGACGTACCAATCAAATGATTTTCTAAATTTTCAATTTGCATTTCCATGGCATTGTGAGCAGTATAAAACGTGGAAAAATATTTCGATACAAAAGAAAAATGTTATTCAGTATTTATTTCATCAGACCGATATTACATCGTATTTCAATTTGTTCGAACTATTTGCGATTGAAGATGCATTTTACGATATCAATTTAAATTTTTCGTACTATCCTTATTTGGTGTTAAAGGCTCAAATAGTTAGTTCGAAAAATGGTAACGAACTTAATTTGAACGACATTGTGAATCGTTTTAAATTAAAAACGATTAAATTGGAAGATTTTATAAAAATATTAAAAATTTATGGTAAATTTATCGAGCGGATAATTGGTTCGGAATATTTAATCGAGATTCCAAAATTTCAAAGAAATAAGTTGAAGAAAATTTTATTTTATATATTAAAATACTGTAAGAATTGTTACACGATTATATTGGATGGAATTGAAATAAAAAATTTAGTCAAAAGCTTTAAAATGCTCAAAATTAACAATGGTACTAACAAAATGTTCAATTATGAAATATCAAATACGTGTAATACACCAATTAGTGAAATTGTAAAAATTTTAGATGAAAATGAAATATTCATTGAAGAAATTAATGTACAAGATTTTAAGGATTTAAATGTATTTCTATTTTTAAAAATACTGCAGTTGCCATTTGTATCTAAACTAACCTTAAGCACATACTATTGCAATTTTATAAATTGGGATTTTCTATTGGGTGATCTAAAAATTTGTAAATTTTCGATCCAACCTAATTATCATGTAACCCTCTACAACAATACACATATTGATAGTTATGCCGGTCAATTTATAACAAAATTTGTTAAATTTTTAGTACACTATAATTTTGATAAGTTTATTAAACTACAAATATTGTGCTACGATTGTGTACTCGACAATTTTGAAATCTTTAAATTTAATTTGATCAGCGAAGTTGGATTTGGTCGAATGAAATTTTCATATCAACATATGACTGAACTAAGTCGGTGCAGAAATTTAAAAGCATTCACCTTCTATGATTGTCAATTGCTAACCGACGATTTATTATTTAAATTAGTTGTGGAACTGGAGGAATGGGAACACCAAGTGGTAAGTTGATGATTTTGAAATTTCTAGAATTCCTACTGATTTATTAATTTATTAGGATGTCAAAGTGGAGAATTGTTTCATAACTAATGCATTCGTTTATGGATTTGCTGAACATCAAATTCGTAAACGAAGCAGTTGTAACTATTGGTGTTATGACTTTGCTTTTACTAAATTCGAGTTTATAAATTGCCATATCACAATCGATTGGGCGTATTCAAACTTTGTATTGAACGAGACTGGAGATTACATTTTCATGACAAAATCAGCTGATGGAAATGATTTAGAGCAAGATGTATGCGACTATGAGTTTTATAACTAGGTAGTTCTAGACAAACTATTTATACTTATCATAAATAAAACTTATCACTCTCAACATATAATTTTTCTTGTCCCTTAATGTAAGAACCCCTTGCTTATCTATTGATATCCCTTTTTTATTGTTTATTTTCGATTTGAAAAATTATATGAATCTATTTTTGTTTTCAAGTAACGTAAATCGATAATTTTCAATTCAATATATTGAATACATTTGTTTTAACTTTTAGTTCACCCTGTTTCGCTTGTTCTAAACAAAACTATAAAATAAAAAATTACAAAACCAAAACATATGATTTCTCACTCAATTTCGATGTCGTCATGAATTTGCTATCTCGTTTATTTCATTCATAGCAATCATTTTTTATGTCAAGTTCTTCTAAAGCAATGAGTAAAGAGAGCTATTTTATATTTTGTAAATATTATTTCTCCTCTCGCGCATATACACTTACCTCAAAAAACACTCATTGCATCAGTGTGTTGTGAATTTTTTATTGTTTTTAGTTTATTAAACTACAACCATTTTATAGTAAAATTCTGAAAAAAGTTTTAATTTAATTTAAATACTTATTAGATTAGAAAATCTATTAAATGTCAGTTGAGAGTTATATATAATAGTTGCAAGTGAATAGGTAATGATAATGTTATGTGTCAAAAAAATTGTAAAGTGAGTAAAGTGTTTTTTTTTTATTTAGTGTTGTCACAGTCACAGTTAAAAAGAGAATGTAAGTACCAAATGTTTCTTGTATTTCATTCATTAATATTGGACAAACAAAACTATCGAAACGAGTTTTTAGACAGATGTTTTATTACAATTTCTGGGACTTAAATCATTTGGTTTTCTTCGAAATGGTTGAGTTGATTAACAATCAAAAATGAAGAAATGTGGTTTTTCCAGTGATAATATCGTGGTTACATGGTTTATCGTTTTTATACCATGAGGCACTAAAAAGTAGAGTTCTATACTTTGTGCTAACTGTACTAATTCTACAATTTAACTGATGAAAATAAACGTTTATATTATTTATGTAGGCATATAGCATTGATGTATAATTTGAAGGTCTTGTACATATATTGGAATTTAATTAGTTGATCACAATTAAAATGAATTTTACTATTTATCTTTTATTAAATGTATTGGAAAATTAAATTTTCTATTCAACCTGGTTAAATAATATCGATAATACTCTCCTCTCATGTTCAATACAATAACAACCGTTATTCTAAAAATCATATGTTTGCGTATGATCTACTGTAAATAAAATATTTTAATGACGTCGACAATGTAGATGACGCACTCTGCCATCAAAACACGTATAGATGTATGGTGTGTGTGTGTAAACGAAATGACTCATTCATTTTTATATTGAAAAACATATAAAAAATAGGGAAATTTTAATGCATCTGGTAATACTGGTAAATTAGTATTGGTGCAAAATGATTCGACGTAAAAGACTTGTGTGCCCCACTCCAGTTCATTAGTGATGAGTCGACGGAACTGTTAGCAAGCAGCCATTAGCTTTTTTTAAGTAAATAATAAGTTTTTTTATTTTAATTTAAATTATTTTTCCTTTAATTTTTTTTAATGAAATATAATAAGTTGTGATCTAAAGAAGTAATTTAAACAAAAAAATTAAAAAAAAATCCAAAAAAATTGTAAAATTAATTTAAAAAATTTCTTTAAAAAAAAACAAAGAAAAGTGTGAGCAGTGAATTTTTTATTTGTTTTTCATTTTGGGGTATATAAATGAGAATAAAATATACAGTTGGAAGCATAATATCGTACGATAAACACATACAGATATAAATACAAAAAGAAAGTACAGCATTTATGTGATACAAAAAAAATTTTCTGTTAATTACGTACAAAAGAAAAATATATAAGTGAAAATTATAATTGTAAAGTACAAATTGAAAGAAAAACAGTGTGTTAAAAATGCGTGTCGAAGTACAATCCGCGGCTGATTTTGTAATGAATTTACTTCGTGTGAAACACGGTAAAGGACTAACAGATGTACAGTTGGAGAAATTTAAAGGATCTTTATCAGATTTAATGTTAGTGCGTTATAAATCACATTGGTATCCGGATTTACCAACAAAGGGGTCGGGATATCGTTGCATTAGGATAAATGGAAAAATGGATCCAATGATTGAGCAGGCGGGTGTCGCAGTCGGTCTACATCCAAGACAGTTACGTAAAATGTTGCCACAAGAATTAACAATGTGGATTGATCCGGCTGAGGTAGCGTATCGTATTGGTGAAAATGGATCAATATGCGTTTTGTTGGATGCGGTACAAATCCGTTCTAGTCCATCGAGCGATCTAGATTCAACCGGTAGTGAAGAGTTACTTATGGAACGGGTGGAACGTTTAGATATAAGTGACATATCAATGATTGATTATTTAGTTGATGGAACAAATTCAAAAACTTCATCGAATTCATCGACGCCACCTCCGCTAAGTCCACCATATTCAAACTATAATAATCATCATAATAATAGGCATTATAATCAACGTAATCACTATAATTATAATCAATATCATTACCATAATAATCATCATCAATCAAATAATCACCATAATAATAATCATCATAATCATCAACAGTCACAACATCACCAGAATCATTTGGATAACTCAATGTACCATTGGGATAGTGGATTCAATAACTTCAATAACTACAACAATAAAGTACGTACTCAATGCTAAACAAAAACAAACAAACAAAAATCACGCATCTCATCCGACGATGACGACGCCTCTGACGACCCCGACTCTATAAATATAAAAAAAATTCGACGAGACCTAACGACCCTTTGTAAAAAAAAAATCTTAAGAAAAAATGAATATAATTTTTTTATAATTTAATTTTAATATATAAATATAATTTTTTTTTGTATAAAATAAAATAAAATAAATTTAATCATTATATTTAATTTAAAAATACTATTTACTATGTATTAATAAAACAAAAAACTATTGTGTACCAAAATCTATTAAGAAAAAGTGTGTTTTTACTGATTTTTTTTTGTTTGGTGGCAGCAGAAATATGTGACAAAGTGATTTAAAAATGTTGGTTGCGAATACCATATTTTTCTTATAATTAGTGGTTTCCAAACAAATATTATTTTGAAAGACAATAAAAATGGAAATTTTGAGGTGTATAATTTTTTTTTTAAATGATTGACATCATCACATCAAGCCAAGTTGATTTTTATTAAGAAAAGAAGGATTATATTCTTTGTAAACGATTACAATAGGTAAGCAATTTTAATATACATTTTTAGAAAGTACTAACATTTATTTCTTATCTGTACATGGTTTGATAAATTTCGTTTATATTTAGGAACAAAAGTATGTTTTTCACATCGCCCTTTATACGAAACACCGAGTACAAAAAACTACGGGTTTCATTGTACATATTGTCGATTTTGTGCTACCCCGATACTTTGTTGAGTATAGCAGCTGTTCCCTTTGCACGTTATATTTTAAGTGGAAGTTATTGTTTTTTATAGTTTGTTCAGAATTGAAATGTTGAATAGGGATTATTAATTATAGGATTTTTAGTACTGGTAGAAATTTTATAAAATTGGTTAGGGTCTCCGATTTCAATTCATTGGATCATGACGTGGATCTATAAATTTATGATCTATGTATTTAAAATGGCCCGTAAAATATAACCCAACATCATATATATGAATTATCTTATAATATAGGTTCTTCTAATTTATTGTTTTTAATTGAGATCCACGTCAGAATTTATGACTAAGCATTTCAACTCTTCGATAAAATTCCATTTTGTACGAAGTTTAGAAAGAAGTAAAACAACAAATAAAATGTTGATCGTTTTATTTTTGGGCTTTTCTATCGGAGGTCATGAAAGATAATTTCTTATTTGTTGGGTCTTATATATGTATACTTAAGCAGTTATATTATTTAGTTCTATATGTATCTCCTCTATTCCCCGTCTCAAGATTTTTACACGACGATTGTGTTGTATTTTTGATCCATAAATAGTTGTCAGCCCTCGTTTTCGTTTATAAATATCATAAGCTATTGTTTTTGGTTTACAACAAATGTTCTTGAACATTTTATAATAGCCGCGTTTCATGACCGCAACTGATTCAGATCAGATCACATTTTCCATGCAAACCAAAGACACTTTTTGATCCAAATTTAATTTTGGCTCAAAATATGTCTTTGGTTTGCATGGAAAATGTGATCTGATCTGAATCAGTTGGAGTCATGAAACACGGCTATTATAAGTTGAAATCTTCAGTTGTATTAATACAGTAGATCTTTAAATTTTTCTTCATAGACAATAATAGAAAAATAGATCTTTCACTATTATATGGCCGATATAACTTTTAAGTTAGATTTATTATTGCACTTGATATAAGATTGAGTTTTAATCTAAGCAATTCATTATGGGCAGTTTACGATTTTGGTGTGATATCTAAGTAAAAATCTCTAACGTCCATTTTATTTTAGAAACATTAATTTTTGCTTCCCTAATTGGAAATTGGTAACTATTTATTATATTATAATATATCATTTCTTGTTATTTTTAAATATGATTACCATTTGTACGTTATTAATTTAAAAATCTTGCTTTGTCATTCTATACTATGTTTTTATCTGTGAATCATTTAACGTGTTGTAATTTATAGCGAAGTACGAATATCTCAAATTTGTATAGCATAATTTCTTATGTGAAAATTATGTTACTACTTGTATTGGCTTTTGTAAAACAAATTAAATAAGTAATTTGCTTAAATGTTGCTCGTATAAAGCCCGAAACAGATTAATGTTTGTCGAAACTTTTGTTTGTTCTTTTCAATCAATTAACGTAGACTATTTGCATTGCTCCATGACTATAGTATTGAAAAGGAAAATTGTTAGTCCATCAGACCTGCACTCAGACAGGGAGTTATTATTGTATTAGTCCACTCCATCGACTGTAGCCCAATGATAAGAAACATATTTTTCATTCATTTTTGTATTAATCATTGAAAAAAAATTAATAATAAGAAATATATAAAATATTAAACATCGTTTTCGGCACGACTTTATGAAATTTTGAAAGAATTTTCTTCGATTATTGGTATATACAAACCAAAATTGTTTTGCATAGTTTCTTTTTATCAAACCAGTAATTTATCTCTTTTAAATATCACTTTCTAAATTTACTAAAAATAAACTATGTAATTTAAGTAAATCTAATCTAATCTTAGAATGTTTTTTTCTATTTATTATCTTTATAGAACGATCTTTTCTTACAAAAAGAAAACTTGGGAGAAGAACAAAACAGAAGAACAGATAAATCGAGTAAATAAGATGACCCACCGTCCATCGACTAAGTTAAACTTGTTTTTTATAATTTTCTAAATGATCAAATATGAAATATTAGGGATGAAATAATGGGGGGCGATCAAATTTTTAAACGAACTAAAAGCAAAATCGTAAATTTTTCTTTTATTACATTATTATATTACATAATATATTAGTTATATTTCAAAATTTACCCCAGGTTGGGCGCCCATAGTAGATATGCTTCTTTTCGTTTAATTTTAAAATTTGTATTTCATTTGAATTTTAAAAACATTTAATTTTGTTTGAAATATACTTTTTAATTATTTTTTTGTTTTTTTGGCAAACTAAATTTTCATTCAGTGATCAACTAGATCATTTCCCGTCATTTTGATTTGAATTTAAATAAGATGTGAATTCCTACCTGTTCTTTTATATATGATACACATTTTTCTACATATAGATAGTACATATAGATAGTTTGCAATATACATAAAAATATATATTCGAAAGTTAAATCGACAAGATCATCAATTTCTAATAACAAGTTTTTGTATAAGAAGATTGTATGTGATCTTAAATAGATCTCACTCTATATTATATATTTTTATTATGTATATATGTAAATATATATATATATATATATATATATATATATATATATATATATATATATATATATATATATATATATATATATATATATATATATATATATATATATATATATATATATATATATATATATATATATATATATATATATATATATATATATATATATATATATATATATATATATATATATATATATATATATATATATATATATATATATATATATATATATATATATATATATATAGGTATATATATATATATATATATATATATATGTATATATATATATATATATATATATATATATATATATATATATATATATATATATATATATATATATATATATATATATATATATATGCGCGTATCTGTATGCATGAAATAGGTGTAAGTAGAAAGTAGTAAGAAAAGAGGTCATAATACTATGGGATGCATTGTTGCCATGTGTCTGTTTCAATAGTGTCTGGCTATTTGAAATATCACTAATATAAATTTTATTATAATATTAAAACATTTTACTTATATAAATATTTAAGATGAAATTTAAGAAGACTGTTAATTAGAATCAAACTAATTAATAATAATAATTATTATAATGTTAATCTCTCAGGTCGGTCAATTTATATATTTAAAGAAATTATAATTAATTATTTTATTTTATTATTTTTTAAACCACCATCATCTATTATTGAGTGAAAGTGTTGTCACGAATGAAGCCTGGAAGCAAAAATTGATCTTAGCGCCATTATATTAATTTCACCTACATTAAATATTATGTATCGTCGCGAAATATGATTTCTTTTTTTTTTTGATTTAAAAAATGTGGGTTTCACTTTAATTTGGACTTTCTAATTTGGCTTACAAAAATTAATTTTTAACAATGTTAATCTTGTGACAATGAGAATATTTTTATTTGTGTTCAATAATAGATGGTACATATTATGCAAGAATACACTGGCGTGTATGGGTATTTTAACACGAAACCGGTGAATATACAATTTCATTGTACTCTTCAAAAAATTATTTCGAATGTGATACCGTATACAAATTAAATTAGAAATGACGCTTAAAAAACAAAAACAAAATAATTGGATCTTTAAAAATAAAAAGCTTTACCCAATTTTTTTAAAATTAATTTTATATTTTAATTATTTTTTAATAAAATTAATAAACATAGTAAAAACAAAGTTCCCTATAAAAAAAATAAAATGTTTGTAAATAGTATGTTAATTTTTGTATTAATTTAAATAAAATAATTTAAAATCACATTCATATCGATATAATAATATAATAAATGGTATCATGACCATTTATGTTTTTTGAATAATGTATAAACTTTAAATTGACCGAAATTTTGATAATAAAAAACAATTAAATGTACAAAAAATGAAAAGATAATTAAAATAAATATACAAAAATAAAATAAAATTATTTACATTAAAATAAAAAAAAATATATATTTATATTATGTTTTTACTGTGATTTTATTCATTATAATTTTTAATTAATTTTGTTTCTTATAAAAAAAATTAAAAATGAAATATTAATTTGTGATTTAAATTTTATATAATTATTAAAATAAATACAGTATTTAAAAAGAACTGAACAATTGGATTTTTGTAAATAAATAATAAATAAATAAAAATGAAAAGAAGTTTTAAATAATTTATATAAGAAAATTTGTTTTAAATAAGAAAAAAAACAAAACGTAATAATAATGAAAATGATTAAAATAAAAGATGCGCCCTTATTTGTTTTATCTTCTACCTCTTTGTAAACATTACAGACACACTTACTCAACCAAAATGGCGTAAATTTATATTTTCGATTTTATTTTTAATACGAAATGGTGTCACCCATTCACACATTGAGTTTGAAATTTCATAAAAATTTGTTTTGCATAAATTTTTTATAGAAATTTCAAATATAATTGATTTTGAGTTTTTCATTTTTATACTTACTTATAACTAGTCGACACAATTTTCCTGTTTTACTCTTATTTATTTTTTTTTAATTTGTTTTTCAAAATTAAGTAAAACAAAATTTAATAAGCATAAATATTTTATTATAAAATTAGTAATTCCTATTAAAATGAAAAAAAAAATTATATAAATATATTAGAATTTCCGTACAAAATACATAAATATAAGATATTTTTTTAAACAAATAAAAATTTAACTATAATTTTTATTTAATTAAATATAATTCACTTAAAACTATAAAAAAAATAAAATAAATATATCTATATATATAAATATAAAAATTGTAAATATTTTATAATTTTTTAATTTTAATTAAGCTAAGTTATTCATTTTTTCTTAAAATTTTTTTTTATATTTTATTTTTATTACTTTTAAATTAAAACTAATTCATAACTATATAATATAATAATAATCTCTTGTTTATAAATAAAATAAAAAAAATATAAAAATTTAATAAAATATAAATATATATATATATAAATATTAAAAATGAAAAAAATCATTATAATTTGTACAGAAAAATATAAAATTAAAAAAGAAAAGAAATTAAATAAAAAAAGAAAAAATTATGACAAAAAATTAATAATAAAAAAGTAGAAAATATTTAAAAAAAAACATGCTGGTGTTTTAATTTCAAAATACTACCAATTAGAAGGTTGGTTGGTTATGTTGTAATCATCAACCAAAACAATACGCTATTATATTACTTCTTCTCATAACCTTCACACAATAATTGAAAACTTTTAACTATAATCGATTCGGTGATTCACTTCAGCTCGATATACGGTTGAATAAGAAATAAATAAGAAAAAAATAATCTCAGAATATATGATTTGTCATCGAACAAAATTCGTATTACAACAATGACGTATACCGATTTTGGACATTTAAGAAGAGAATCACATTGCGCATGGCTTCGTCTTAGCCAATATTTAATCGTATTCTGTAATATAAAATTGGTTGACTAGATACTTCCGGATTATACATAATCGTGTTGTCTAAAAAAAATAATACGGCAATGAGTCAAGCTTTTGATTTAAATTCTAAATCCGTTTGCAAACAGTTTTATATTAAATATTATACAAAAATAACATATTTGTGTACATATAGTTCGTGATTAATAACACGTTATTCACTGAAAATGTACCACAATTTCGTATCGTCACGTATTATTATAAAGATACTGAATGCAATTTTATATGAGTGTCGTAATGTTGGCAACGTGTGGTTTGAACACTTACAACAGTTTTGATATTCCGTGAAATTACATTTTTTTACCGGAAAACCGAAATTCCACCATCGAATAATATATATATTTTAAAAACCCACAATTTTGTCAGCCACAGTAAGATAAGGCACGGTATAATCTAAAATGTGTGTTAGAATTTTATCGCGGAAATATTTGGTTATTCCAATTGTTTGTATGTTCCAATTGTTGTATGAATGTATATGCCATCTCGTGTGGGGTAATACTTCACTCATAAAAAAAAAAGCTCAATCCCACCTAGAACTAAAATTTTATAATAACGACATAAATCGACTTCCGATAACCCGATAACTATACATAACTAATTACATTCTAAATTTTATATACATGAGAAAATATGTTTAATAAAAACATTATGTTATTGTAATCGAGAGGAAATGACCATCAGTATTATAATGAAAAAAAATATAAACCCTTTTGTGTTAAATCACCCAAATCATAAACCATCCGACTAATTAATACCTTCTTAGTGTATATTTTTATGCATTGCTGGGTTAAAAAATCATTTCCTCAACATAAATCTCCTTCTTATAAAAATGTTAATACACAATACTCGTATAAACGTTTTTTAGTTCTGTAACATAGTTTTTATTTTATTTCACAAAAGCATAAAAAAAGAAGCACAAAGAAATTAAAATAAAAAATCTTACCTACTAAGAAACCTACATTTGCCCTCTATCGTTTGTAACAACTATATACTCGTAGCAAATACAAGTATAATAAATAATAAAAGAGAAATGAAGGTGTAATCTCTACTTCTTACCATGAGAATAGTTTTAATTTGTATTTATCTTATAGTATTTGGGATCTTGAGTATTTCACCACTATATATACACTCATATACATGTGTGTCTCGTACATAGAACCTTATCTTTTAGAGATTATGAAAAATAAATTTTCACGACCTTAATTCTTATCTCTTTCATATTTTATACTTGTTAACCGCAAAACATATGTTGTCTGTCTATATAGAAAATCGACCAACCATGTAACAAAATTAAATTTGGGAAAATATATGTAATTGATACCGGAATTCGAAACTAACCCCAAAACGTTTCGGTGGAAAAATAATCATGATGTTACGTTATTCAAATGAATTTCTAATGTGTTTACAGCGCTATTGTATACTCTTATTCGTTCCACCACTGATCTATGGAACAACATTCAAAACACATTTTTACAATTATCCATTGTTTAAGTGGTTTTGTTTCTTTTTGTAATATGTACAACAGCATAATTTATCGTACTCGCACATACATCAACATAAAGAACCAACATCGTCAATATATAGCAATAATAGTAATGGTATAATATGTAATAGTATAAATATATAATGGTGAGAGGAGTTCTGGTTTTTAATTTCCATTTTCTATTTTAACTCGTTTTTGTGATATCGTTAGATAGTTTTCAAAACCTTTGTGTTACATTATATAAGTACGCCGCCCATGTTTGAACCTAAGATTTATGTAAAATAATGTAATAGGGTTTTCATAACCTCTCCATTATTTTAGAATTTTACGTAGCCAGGTTTTTCCATTCTTAGCTGTTCCAAAGTCAGTTTATTCGGTAACTAATACGCGGCTTCTCAATTTCATTAGTTTACTAATCATTCGGATTTTACGTGGACCTAACGAACGTAAAGGATCGAAATCAAAGTTTAGACGGATTATTACTGCTGTTAATTTAAACATAGAACCTATCAATAGTTATATTTATAAGGGACAATAATTATATTGGACAGTTAAAATTTGAATGTTTCAATAACTTTAGTACTTTTATATAAAGTTAATTTACGGAATCGAAACGGTAAGAAGGGTGGCTTAGGCGAAGTTGTTTTTGATTGATTAGCTCTAAATTTTTAAATAATAAAAATTTACCTATATTGTCGTTTCATTATTCGATAACTAAGATTTAAAGTGTTAGTTTCAGTAGTGCTATGTCGACACTGAGAATTTCCTTTAATCTTAAGCTGAGAGTCTTAAGGTCCGTTCCATTCTTCTACTAGACTGTTATTACTTTATCCATGGTCCGAAACCGATATTGTTATGATTCATCATTCTATAATTTAAATTTCTTTCTTAAAACAATTCATCTATTCTTAACTGCCCAGTATACATAATCATAGCTTTTAGTTATATACATCCATAATCAATATTTGGGAAAAGCCCAGCACTACTTTAGATATTTTCTATTTATCTACTAGTGTGTAAAAGGAAAAGTGTGAAATTATGAAGGGTTAGAGAATTTAATGTAATTCTCAAAGAGATGGAATGGCAACTTACAACTGCATAATGATACCGTTCGATTTAATATAAAATGTTTAAAATCCGTCTGATTCAATGTAGTAGAAAATAGAATCTGAATTTGATATCCTCTAAAACTGGTTATGGTATATATGTACATTGTCGCCGGTTATAGCTTAATGGTTAAGAGATTTTCTCATCACATCGCAGTCTTATTGAACGTTCGTTGGGCTGATCACCTACAATGTGCACAAATCGTATTAATGGTTCGTAAACACTATAATATAAGTGGTTTTGCAGATGGAACGAAAACGGCTTCTATGACCCTTGAGAGAAATACTGCACGTACAGAAATGGCAATGAGTGGGAATAACACAACTTGCAACCATTTGATCTAAAACAGATTATTTTCGATACACAGATTGAATTCTTAAATAAAATCATGGTACAACTCACCTATAGAACCAACGTATAATACTATAATGAAATTATAATTTTGAAAATAATCTGGTCTACATCGTAGCGCACTTTGGAGACTTATAATAAGTAACTAAATGATGTTTATGGTTAAAAAAAGTTTTCGAGAAAATAAGAAATCTGTTAAATTATAATGATAGATTTACTGCTGATGTAACTAATGAATGTGGTAATATTTTCCCCGTGTAACATATTAATGATAGCAAACTGATCAGGAAGGTGACCATGGGGATAATAATTTATCCTCCATGACAAAGAGTACCTTTGGGAGCTTAGTTATACATTTTGGAGGTAAAAACTTATTTAGTGGTTATTTTTCTGATAGTCTCTCACGATTAGTGACTATATTAATGTATTTAATGTGTCATTGAAATTTGGAGTCCCTTGCTATTTTTTCTAAAGATTTGAATTTTGTATAAAACAATTACAAAGATGGTGATATTCTAATGATCGCTGAATATCACCATCTAAAATGATCGCTGATTAAACTAAGCTTGATCTAGGAAGATTTTAATTTTAAAAATTAATATTTCCAAAATTTAATCAGTTTTTATGTTATTGCAACAGAAACATAATTTATATGCTAAAGTAACTCACTTGAATAATTCATAATCATGGCTAACAGATGTGAAGAGTTAATATTCATATGGATGTAATTATACCCGCACTTAAATCAAACACTGTCGTACGAGAATTTATGTGGTATGTAATAAAATCTTAAATTTAATGATTGTAAAGTGCGTGCACGTTACAAAGTCTGTATATAAATATGGCGCACATTTGAGTAATACATATTAATTAGCCTTCGTTAATTCATAAGTAATCACAGTCAATTAATAAAATTAAAAATATAAAATAGTATGCGATACTAAGATTAAGAATAATAAGAAAGCAATTACTATCAACCTTGATCATATACATATAGGATGAGACGAACTTTGTGTTGGGCATCTATTTTCGATTGTAGTGTGAATATTTGGAAAATATATTCAGAATAAATATCATGCACATATGTTTGATGTATTCGTATCCAACTCTAACAGCACCATAAACGGCGAGTATATAAAATAAGAAATAAACGCGTAAGCAGTAAATTTTTTTTTCATATATGTACGTGTAAGTTGTTAATAATTATAAATGAAGAAAATGGGAGAAAGAAACAAACAATTAAGTGATACTTCTTTTTTTTGAAAGTCTTTCAATTTAGTAATTATTCCGGTCGTAATGGTTTTATGGTTTAGACTAAGGGTTGATGACGACTGACGAATCGCTTGCTAGACTGGAAATATTTCTCACGACATGTGTTGGTACATCCCCCACGCTCATTATGTCCTATATTTATGAAGACGATACGGGTCTTGGTATGTACGAGTATATACATACGTAGAAGGCAAGGTTTATTAGTTTTGGTTAAATCTTAATTGTTTTTAATTGAATTGAATTGAATTTATTTTGATTAAATTAAAATTGAAGACAATAAATGTCTAACATGTTTTAATTTATTTGAATCGAATTGAACGTTATGCTTGTACAATACTATATATGTATACAGAAGATGCATGCGACTACAATTTTTATGTAATAGATGCTGTTTACAATTATAATTAGTGCTTCATGTCAAACATACTTATACTAACATACTGCATACGTCCCTGGGTTTAATTCAAATCATCGCATTATTTAAGCATCGTCGAATAAATTTACGAATAATCATCAAATAAAATGTATATACTCGTACATATAAAAAAGTGCCATATCAAAATTCTAAGGTTATATGTATGCTTATGCTTGTATATTGTCTCAAGATCTTACTTAAAACAAAGACATTAAAAAACGTCGACTTTTGTCTTTCGTATATTTTATACACAGTTGGTATTGGTTCATTTACTTATTTCATTGTGGTAACCTCGAAAAATGTATTCGACATTTTTTTAATTCTTTTTGTTAATTCTGTAACCTCTAAAAATGATAATATTTCAGTTGCTAATGATGGTAGTGGAGGTTTTATGTTTTTTTTGCTGTTTTATTAGTTTCAACTATTATCCAAAATGCTATAAAACCACTGTGATTTCTCTTGTCGGTTTTGAATTTAAGTGGCAGCTAGCAGATTTATATGGGTCACAAAACGTATGCAATCGGGCAATATAAGATTATTTTGTGCCTTTGTATTGAAAA
This sequence comes from Tipula lateralis, assembly GCA_963932295.1. Classification (NCBI taxonomy): domain Eukaryota; kingdom Metazoa; phylum Arthropoda; class Insecta; order Diptera; family Tipulidae; genus Tipula; species Tipula lateralis. The sequence goes on along the minus strand of OZ010736.1, from coordinate 195,420,838 downwards.
CGACATATTGAATGATATTATTGGTTATTGTCTTAATCATAAAAGGTTGCTATGGTCATAAGGTGACTACGTGTGATGTGTATTCGACCAATAGTGCAGCAACATTATGTAGATTCGCAAAATATCTTATCGGCAAAGTGGGTCGTGCGCCATTAGTCATTCAGTTGGATGTGTTTGATATTAATGAGATGTTACAACAGTCCATCCTACCTTTCCGGTGATGATATTAAGGCTGGTGCCGGGTTTTACACACAAAATCCTAAGGTTATCTACTCCTCCAGGTCGGTACGCTACTATTTTTCAGGTGTTTTTTTAATTGCTGTAGTTTGGAAATCAACACTCTTTGCAATGGTCGTTGTATATCTGCATTCTGAAACCGACTACTGTAAAGGCGATGTTTCTAATACTGTTTCATCGAAACTTGTTTTGGAGACAATAATTAATAATTAATTGCCTTAAATCGTCTAGACAGTCTAAATGAAGTTAGACTTGACTGGATACTCAATATGGGTATTAAAAAAAAAAATATTAGCCTTGTGGGAGCAGTTTTCAATTTTGTGGGACTTAAGGAGTGACGTCACTATCTCTTAAACGAGTTATCTACTATCACATTGGTAATGTTCACCAGAAGAAATGGGACAACCTCATTTCTTGTCGGCTATCAGAAATCTTCTTGGGATCAATAGATAAGCAATAATCCCAGTCTTTCTTTAATTCTGTCGGAACAATTTTCTCTGAATAATCACATATTTCGAATGAAAATTCGGAACATCACAAACTGCGAATAGTGTCGGGTAGAAGAGGATGAAAGTGTTAGGCTCTTCCGGTGCTCCTGTTCTTCATACTCTTCCGATAGACTGTACTGCATTAGTTCACAATTTCTATTTAATGATCAATGAAGACGACAGAGAAGATAAGATATCTTACAATTCACTAGAAGAAAAAATAGATTCGAGACTGAGAGTGTACGTATAGATCAGCTGCTTTTAATCGATATTTCTTTAATTAAAAAGCTCCATAAAACTCATACCATGGGAGATATTAAAAAAAATTAATAAACGTCAATCATGGTCGAACTAAAATAGCAAATTTTGCTAAATTCCTATTTGTGGTATTTTTCTTACTGTATAACCTGGATTTTGTAAGTATACTAACCGAGAGGTGAATCAGCAGCTCGCATCAATACTGGTATTCATTTTCCATGAGGTTAAAAAGATATGCTACTCTATTGTTGTTGCGGTTTCTGAAGGTTGATAGGCTGGGTAGGTGTTCAGATAGTGCAAGTAAGTATTCGGATAAATTCCGTTTCTTATGTTTAAAATATAAATAGGTAGTTATAAATTTGCATTGGTTCATTATAAAATGAAATTTTCGATTGCTTAACTGATGTTGGACCATCTCAAGCGTTCTTAGTAAATAAATATTTCCGTTGGTATCAGTCCTGCCTATTACAAAATGCGAGTTTGCTGTCTCTTCTGCTCTGTTATTTTTAAATATTCGATCAACAGCCATTTTGTGACGTAAATGTGGTGTTAGCTGCTATTGTTAATCCTCTGATTTGAACACGAATACAATATGTTCTCTGACCTCGTTCTAACTTGTGCTCTAGTTGTTTTGATCCAGTATAATCTATTAATATGCATTACGGCAGAATCCTTTGATTTAGAGTTCTTATATATTTATATCCTTATATCGTTCAGCATCTTCTTGAATCACTATTTTTTCCCTCTTTACTGTGGTTTTGCCGGTGATGGGATTTATTATGGCTAAAACAAAATAAAAACTAGTAAAGTTTTATTTGCTTAACAACTATTTCAAATACTTTTGCACATGCGGCTGATCAGCCTTATCTTTGTGTTCGAAATTATCAAACTCAATAATAAATGTAAAATAAATATTGTGTTATACAAGATTGATGTCATGTCAAGATAATGAATGCACATGCATCGAAAGTAAACGACGATCAATTATTAAGTTCGATTGATGCGTATCATGTTTCCGGCAAAATCAAATCGAACATAAAACCAACTTATACAGACAGACCTGCGATATCCTGTAAAATAAACAAAAAAGATTTCTGTTTTCCATTTCTTGGAAGATTAAATTACTTTTGAAAAGGAACAAGTGAGTGCGAGTGTGTGTTTATAAGTACATAATATTGAACATTATGTCTGTTTTTATTCACGGTTGAAATAATCTCGTTGTATATAAGCGATGGGGGAATATTTTCAACCTTCCTGCTCTTTTGAACAACGTCAAATTGAGGAATTGTTTACTCAGTACGCGTTGGTGGTTTTATTGAACACATGGGCTTTACGAATAAAAAATGTGCAACGTCTGAAAGTTGACTGTGGGATAAATCGATTCGTCGAAAGTAATAAAATTTAAATTAACAAGCCGCCCCTGAACAAGAACAAAAAAGTGAAATCTAACAATCCCATGAACCAACATAACCTTTCTTAATACAAATGAGTGGTATAGTTATTTCATACTATACTCATATATGTATAAATGTATAGTTTCAAACAACCCTGGATTGTATTCCATTACAGTGTGTAAAGGATAATTACACATCCTTTCCATAAAGAATATTATTAAATTTCAGGGACATATTTTTATAATAAAATTAAACAATTTAAAACTGTGTATATGCCTGTGTTATTAGAACGAGATGTATGTTCACCTTTAGGGAATAATTAGTGTATGTCGTATGCTAATGTAATGCGTACAGCCGGATACATAAAAAAAAACTATATTCACGGTTCAAACACTAACCACAAAACACAACAAAAAATAATTTAATTAATTTGGCAAACAAACCAAGAACTATAAAACTGAAACAAAAACTCTTTTGAAATGAGCGGATTTTTGTTGTGTTCGCGGTGTATCAATTCCAGTTACGATTATGTAATTTCTATGCCATTCCATTTAAAGCGATCGAGCTTGATACACACACACACACACATAATAACAACGGAAAATAAAAAATTGGAATAAGCACATAAAATCCACTTCAGTTCACACATGTATGTAAAGGCTGTTGCACACATAAGTTGTATAGATTTGAATAGAAATCCAATAATTTTGGGTATTTTAATTGGTAAACGAACGGTTATGTAAATACGATAGTATTGTGGTAACAGCTGTATACATGTATGTATATTATTGTGACTTTTTCATTTATTTGTGATCGAACAAATTTACTAGTAACCCTCTTTAAATGAGATGCGAATCGAATTTTGAGATGGGTCAACGTAAAAATGTAAAATTTTATAGATAAGAGTGTAAGTGAATGTGCTATAGGGTGTTTGATCACTGAACATGACATAGTTAGAATTTATATTATATAATTTGCACAAACTGCTGATATTGTGAATAATTATAACTTTTTATTTTGCAGGGTCGTTAAAAAAGCATAAACAATTTTATTATAGTCGAGTAAAGGTGAGTAATTTAAAACATGAAAAAAAAAATATTTTTAATTAAAACAAATCTATCAGGTAGCAAATTTTAATTTTACCAGTGGAGAGGTATATAGGCTTCGATATATAAGATCTGCCTGCAATTAAGGATACAGTCATTTCAGCGAGACATTGTCATCTTAGTTTCGCTTATCAAAATGGTACAGATCGTTTACCTGACTGTCATTTATTTTATTTTTATTGGCTATTAAAGATCAAAACCCTAATAAAAGCTAGTAACATATTTTACATATTGTCACGATCGTTTTATAGCAAAAATAATATTCGGTTCTCCGAAAGCTTCTGTTGGCTATAGTACGCTGGTGAGAGTTGATTTGTATATTGTCCCATATATTGTTGGAGGTAGGCAAGATTATTATAAGTTAAGGTTGCAATAGATACTTCGATCCGTATAGCAATACTTCAAATTATACTTGTTTAGTGCTATTCAATGAAGCAATGAATGATGATGTGATTTTACAAACTTCTGCCTGTTTTGAATGGATACCAAGCTGATTAGACCTTATTAAGTTGAGTCATAAAACTGAAGTATAATTTCATCATCATTTATCATTCCATTCGTTACTGAAATAGGAATCTATCATATTAGGGAATTAGGCAGGATCAATGCATCCTGCATGCGGAAAAATATGGTAAGATCTGCCATACTGAGCAAGTTGGTCAGTGTTAATGTTTCCAGAATATCAATGAAACGGGCAAATTTCTGCAGCATTTGCCATTTTATTCGCGCATAACTCTTCGAATGTTGATATCCAGGCGTTCAATTGTCTCTGGATTATCACTGTAGACAAGCGCGCACTGCATAGCATGTGGTTCCGTCTTTTTGGAACCACACACATGTCAGCTAGATTAATGCCAGCTAATCAAGATACGAAAAGATTTTCATCACCGCTCACCATTGACGGTAACATTCTGACCATCATCGTTTTTGAAGAAATATGCACCAATGGCTCGGACATTAATCGCACCAAACAATTATTTCTGAGGAAATAATGGTGGTTCGACAGAAAGTTGTGGTTTATTCAACCAAAAATGGGCTTTATCGGAGAACAAAATTTTGAATAGAAATTCAACATCAATATCAATTTGTGCTTCACCCCATTCTCGAGTGAAATGTCAAATTAAACTTTACAAAAAGGAACTCTCATCTGTTAATTGGGTTATCAAATAAAGCAGTGTTGCCAACTCAAAGTTGTGACTCTATAAAAAAACACTCTTTACTTTCTTTAGTCAGAACTCTCTGGATGGAACAACAGTTATAATTTTTATTATTAGGGATTTCTATGTTGAAAATATAATATATTATTTTAACAAACATATAATATATTATTACAGGACCACATAGAAATAGATTTGAGCTTTATAGCTGAACTGGTAGTTATCTGAAAAACGAGTTGTATGAATGTTACAAGACTAAAGCACTACCTTAGTTTAAAGCTGAATTTCTTACCATAGTTTGCTGTCCAATATTGAAATTAAGCTTGAGTATAAATCGAGGATCCCTAAATGCAACTAGTATAGCATAAAACATGAGTTTAATAAATTAAACATTCACTAAAGCATTACTAAATACGGTATTTCATTGAACTATAAACCTGTTTTGTACCTTTTGAGCCATTCTATACCTACCTATACTTATGTGGTCTTCTTATACGCAAACAGTTTCGTATATAAAATAAATTAAATTTATTTATCTACTTCCTTGTATAATTTATGTATTCACATACTGTCACTAACGAAAAGGTGGTGTAAATCGACAAAATGTGTTGTTTTGATTATTTAGGCAAAAGTCACAAGTTCAGTCGCACAAGATTTGCATACGAGTGTATAAAGCACAAAGCGTGTGAGTCTAAATTTTGAACAACACAAAAAATTATAGTACACTGTTATGATTTTGGTTCTGCCGTTAACTGAAACAAATCTCTTGACGGTAAAACAGATCTCATTTTCTATATTATAACTACAACAAAAAACGATTAAAAACTGTATTTTATTACAGATCTAAAAAAGAAGTTGATAGTTTTACATGTTTGGTAGTAAAGTAGTTGTCATTTTTTACTGTATACATTATACATACAACGGGTGTGATGTATATAAGACAATTTCCAAACGATAAATTAACAATTATTGTTTTCATACTTGTCTGTTAGGCAGTTAATATTGTGCCACATTTTTCAGAACGAAACGATCTTGTTATACGGCGATGATCAATCACAACGTTTTTGTAGCAATGCCGATCACCGGGTATTTATCACTATATCAAAAATTGAATACGAGAGTGGGTAGAGCGGTTATATTTTCGAAACAGTTTTTAAATCTAACCTAAATTGTCGTTTTTGTAATAGTAAGTACGGGCATCGCCCGTACATAAACAAAATATACACGATCGTACGATCAGTTAGAAATAAACATAACTCATTCAAATGACACATTTTTGACCGTAAACAAACCACGTCGTTTATAAATTTATACACTAATTAAAGATTAGAACATAATGTGTTTACAATTAGAAATTAATTACTAGATTAGCGGTCAGAATCATAAGCTTTTCAAGTATAGGATTGCAGTTTCGACACAAATATATTATATAGATATAGATACATGATCAGTTTTACACAACAATCTTGATCTTATACATGTACTGTGTTCTAGATTCTAGAATTTTAGCTTTCGGAGCCTCTATGTATATAAAGTTCATAATCTTAAATAATTATACGAGTCTATATACAATGTATATAAAAATAAAATGAAACCATCACACGATCGTCATGATCATCATTTTTTCTTGATGATCGTTTCAAAATGGTAACAAAGTAATAATAAATAAAAGAAGCGATCGTATCATATGGTTTTTGTTTTTGTTTTTTTTTTATGTATAATTTTCTTATGATCTTTTTTCTTTTTCGTTTTGTTTTTGTTTTCGTTAAGAAACCGTACACATAAAAACATAACAAAGAGATCGTAGTATCAGTTTGTGCCTGTCTACGTCTGTATATAGAGGTTTTATGCTGCTTTTTATATATGTACATATATTTATTTATATTTCTTGAGAAACTCGTTAAAACATGTTCAACATCGTGATGATGATCATATTCATTGGTTGTTGTTGGTATATACATACATATATGTATGTAAAAGAATGTATAAGTGTTGATCGTCTTAATTCGACATACACAGCTGTTTTTTGTTGTTATATCGTCTTATTATGTACATTAAATTTATATAAATATGAATGGCCACAAGCATGTATTAGTGCTATATTTATGTGGAAAGACAGATCATATATAGCGACTATATATATATAATCGAATCGACGTGAAACTCAATTCATCCCCCCAGACGTTGATGTTTACGTTTATGTTTAGTCTTCAAAGCATGTATATTTGGATATACATACACACATTATAAACATCATGGCAGAGAGATACAAAAACAAGTCAAGTTGTAATCGAGTTTTTCGTCAAGGAATCAAGTGGAAAATCACAGTTAAACCAAGTCATAATATGCTTTATTTGACAGTCTTATGGTAAATCTCATGGCATTTAATTACCGTAGCCTCTACTATTTACCTAGAAAATATTTACGTGAGTATCTCGAAGATGAATACAACTCTTTGTTGTAAAAACTCTTAAGTGTACATACACATATGTATATTGACCATAAGATTTCATTAAGTTTATTTACATTGGATTTTCGAGCCCGGCTCGTTTCAAACTTTGGTCAACAAGCGTTCAGTGTGGGAAATCGTTCGACTATATTATTCGTTTCTTAAACCAAATAAACATATAATAGGCCTAAAAGCTATACAGTATATACATACCTTAAAATATTTGGAAATTATATATGAGATATGTATATACTCGTACATATGTAAAACATAAAATTATCGCTCCACACCACCTCGTCATATTTATTGGTTTGGTGGTGCTTTTATATATTATAGTTGTAGTTTTAGCTGTCGGAAATAATAAATTTAAAATCGATATAATATTTCACATATATTGAAATAATTTTTATTGTGCGACTGGAATGGGAGGGTTCACAAAGTGGAAATATATAGTTGATTTATGGGATACTTATGGTGTTTTCTATATTTAAGTAAAAATAAAAACTGTGCCTGGGTTTCATCTATATATATGAACCCAAATAATCAATTTACATTATGATTTTACTTTCGTATAGTTTTGGTAGCGGAATAATAACTCATTCAAATATGTAACTATATGTGGATCGATATATATTCTAGTAAATAAAGTAATTTCGTAATAATTGGAAAAATCTAATTTTAATCAATACTGCCAAAAGTCTTAATATGGGCAGCATATTCGTTCATATTCATCGACAGTATTTTATTACAATCCACGGTTCAAACGAGTTTTTACATACTAACACATTAGAAATACATAATGGTTAGAGACATTATGGTTACATCCAACTGAAGCAATCGCATACATACTGTATACCTAACAATCCTATAGATGATGAATATTATGTAAATCTCGAAAGTAATTCCAATTACCAAAGTTGTGAATTTCCTTAATATGTCGTCGGAATTTATTTATACTTGTGCAATCTGGTATTCGATCCGCAAGCATACTATGACCGACTTAGTTGAAAACACTGTAATATTTCCAGTTCGTTGAATTACAACCAAGTTAGGTTTCTTGTGCTGATAGGTTTTGGTAATGTATGGTAATATTTGACAAAACGTCTGTTAATTTTGTTAATTGAATTGATGTGTGAATTACTCAAGGTGTCCCAAGTAACTACATATTGTAGATTCCAATTATACGCCGGCGATCTTAAAATTGAATCGCAATCTGAAGTAATTATTGACTCATTCAAATGGGCTTGTTTTGATCTCATCGATATATCCAAAGTATATTACGTATATATATAAAAACGATATTGAACTACCATACCCTGTGGCGAAGTTAACAACGAGTCCAACGAATTTGATGACTATTTCAATGATTTTGCAGCCATTGCATATATCAGCTTCGATCATGATCTACTTTTTTATTTTGTTGTTAACAGATCGCTGAAGATGCCAGATTGGTATCTACAACCTCTTCGTCTGCTTAAAGGCGGCTCTTCCTTTGAAGACCGCTGTACCATTCAATCTGGATCCGCACGCAGAATTTCTGGCCCGATATTACTTATTCGCATTAAATGCCTGATTGAAAAGAACTCGGTATGTGCACAACTCTCACAGCCATATATGACCATGGGTCTGATCAACACTCTGGACAATTTTAAGCGTATTTTGATATCCTCTCCCACACTTGTATCGTGAGTAATCAGAAATCAAAGATACTTGAATCTTATCATTTTCTCAAACGTCTGGTTACCACTACTGAACTCAACTATGCGTTTTGATCTTTAAAACCAGAGATCAGATTTTTGGAATAAGACAACACCTCAATTGCCACTTTTACGGATAACGTATTACAACATGAGATTAAAAAGTAGCGGGAACTGCGCATTTCCTTGTCTGAACACTTGAACTAACTGCAAAAGTTCTCGATAACTAGTTCTCAACTTTGATACATCGTTATGAGTGCTTTTATGTAAGGACGGATCCTTAATATAACGATGGATCGTTAATGAACATCTCTGCAGTTTGTATTTAAGAGTGTTCAAATACAGTTTGTGCTACATGTGGAGTATTAAGTAAGTCAGAAAAATATTCACGCCATGTATCGAGTACCACATCGATGTTAAAACAAAAGTTACCATCCTGGTGCCGATCAAAGAAACTACTCCTTTGAAGTAATCAACAAATTATGCTCATTCCTCAGTTGCTGTACTCTTAAGACCTTAACCTTCCTCAATTCGCGCTTTTTCAGCTATAGCAAGAACCGCTTAATTTCTTCTTAATTTCTCCTTCGAAGCTTAAGCTTCACTATAGACTTTATTTCAGTGCTCAACAGCAAGGTGACACGTCCTAACAAACCAATCATTTTTGGGCTTAATTTTTACTATCTCTCGAGATTGGGCGGCCTCGACCACCGAGGTTTTCAATACTTCCCTTACAGTGTTCTGTTCATCAGACTGGGAATTAGATCGCAAAATAGTATTGTTGACAAAATAATATTGTTGAATAATATTCCCGTGTTCTCCATGACTTGTAAGAAAATATCCATGTTAATTTTGTAATGACCAGATAATGATTACTGCCTACAAATTATGTTCTAGATTGATACAATCTCACGTCTAGGGCAAGCCAAACTTGCTCTTTACAAATCATTTATACATGCTCAATTTGGCTTCGGAGTGTTTTACGTGGGTGTGTCCATCTTTCTTAATGATTGTTTTTATGAGGAATGAATGTACTTGCCACTTTGAGATCATGAACGATCCTACATCATTGTATCCATTTTCGGTCGCAGTTTTGTGTCAAAAACACGGACCTATATTATTATATAAGTCGGTCTGATTTCTGTCGGCTCTAGCATTAAAGTCACCAATTACCAATCTTATATCGTGCTCAGGTATAGAGCCCATTAGTTTATCCGAATTATTTTGAAATTAGTCTTTATACTGACGTTGCCTCACATCAGCGGGCACTTGTACGTAGACAAGCGGCTTAAATGTGTTCCAAATATATACGAGGACTTGAAGCTACGGGTCCATTGGCTTTTAGACAATTTTGTGGAAGGATTTTGTTGTTTCGAGTTTAAGATGAAGCTCGTGAAAAGGACCAAAACGAAATTTCTGTAACCGCCATTATGATTACAAAATCTTGTGATGAGGCTCGGTTTTGTACCTACGGTGGACTCCAAGACTTGTAAAGGGTATGTAAAATCGCTTGTAAAGGGTATGTCTACGAAAAAAACATGGTTGATGGGCAACTTCGACGCCAACATTTGCTAACCAACATTGCATATTGCTCATCTAATTATTGATGGAAGATAGAACCATTAGTGCTGCACTAATATGGGTTGATCCAAGCGGACAATTTTAATGCCTGTTTTTAACGTTAGAATTAGATGGTATAGCATTATATATTGTTGCTAAAACTGGAATAAAAGAATATCATTGCCAATAAATTCGAACACGAGTGAGTATATGTATACAGTGAAATCTTCCATTTCTTATTACAAAAAATCACAACTTTAATAAAGAGATTGTACAATATTTATATAAGTGTATTTGCTTTAAAATAATATGTAATATATAAACTTAACTCGTCGACAAAAAACAGGCAGACCTTTTTTACTTCGTTTCTATTCTCAATTTGTGTGTATGCCGTTTTGGTACAAGAAAAGATATAATTTATATAAATATATATATATATATATATATATATATATATATATATATATATATATATATATATATATATATATATATATATACTATATATATATATATAGTATATATATATATATATATATATATATATATATATATATATATATATATATATATATATATATATATATATATATATATATATATATATATATATATATATATATATATATATATATAGTATATATAAATGAGTCATGTCTTATGTTTATATATACAAGACCTTCTTCATTTCCTCTTACATTTAATCCATGTCTTGCGATGTTGTTGGTTCCTCGTATATGTATTGTATGTATGTACGAGTATTTCGTTTTGTTATACGAGTACATATGCATATACATATATTTTATTTAGAAAATCGTGAAACAAAAAACTTTCTCAAAACAACATATAAAATGAAAAATGGTCGGCATAACACTATATATACAATATATACATCTATGTTCGTATATTTATAACATAATAAGTGCAAAGGTATACATAGTGGGTGCCCATATTATACATATATACTATATACTCGAATATCTGCGCCATAACATACGAGTACAAATATATAAATCAGTCATAGAAACAAAGTGTTTTCATTTATATATTTTGTTATCAATATTGATCGTTCGAATACTTTTGCAAACTCGTATATAGCCGAGAGATGATTGATCGAATTCTAGTCCAAGATAACCATAGCGTCAAGGTTTTCAAATAAACTTAAAACAATATATATGCACATATATACCAATGTATTAGAAATATTATTGGAAAATTTTTAAAATTATAGTCTTTGCTCAACTAACTATTGACGATGACGCGGTTATCTTGATTGATGCAATTGATTGAGTTAGTGTTGGTGCTTAATGGTTGATCGATCGAAGAGTTTCACTATATTTGAAAATAATTTAGAATGATTTTTGTCCAATGGCCTTATGATGCTTATTATATCTTTCGCCAATGATGTATTGAACTATCCGCCAGTTGACATCTTCAGCGTAAAATGTATCGAAGCCGAATATGGAACTGAACACCATAAGGCAAGTCCATATTTTCGAAATAAAAAAGCCATGGTTTGGCAGGTGCCACTATACGACAATATTCATGTAAAAAACGGCTCGAAGGTCATATCTCCGTAAAAGCGAATGCATATCGTTAGGGCTTTAAGAGTTATTTTTGGTTGCGAGTGATAATTTTTGGTTGCGAACAAATATTATAAATTGAAATATTAATGCGCATTACGAGTTAATTAATTAATATTGACAATCACTTTAGTTTATTTATAGTAACGTAAACATAATATTTTAAATGAAATTGACACAGCTGCAAGTGTTTGTTGCATTAATGCGGCTATTTATAATTGTATATACAATAATATCACTATGTTGTGATACAGTTGCTCATACTTATGACTATGGTTCTGGTCATTCAATTGTATAGATATCGCATTATGCTTCAACCAGTTCAAAACATTTCAATCGTTCAAAACATATCAATCTTGATATTATTCTCTGTAATCTTTAACTTTACCATATCCACCTTAAGATAATCAAAAAAATATATACTTTTAACGAATCGATTATGGTCGAGTGTTCTGTCCAAAAGTGATCAAGTTTTGTTGTTTTTTAAGGTTTGGAAGGTTCTTTGAAAGAGATCACACGTGGACATGCACGTGTGGTGGATTTTTACCGACTATAGATATTACAACACAAGGCAGGCTCAGCTGTAATCTACCTCCTATTCGGCTAGAACCAGATTTACATCGCGTTTCTGTTTCTTTCGAAACATTTTAACTCCTTCTCAATCCGTGATAGAGCGCCGTTCACTGGCTTTTTATTCCATCCTTAAATCAATTACGTTGTCTGGTGTTAGATAATGACCAGGTTCAACAAGTTTTCTTGAGGTTCGACACTTGAACACACCTGTTCTGCAGTTTCTTATGTTCCCTTGCCCAAAAGCTCCATGGTTGGAATCCATGGTTAGTTAGGAACTGGATTTAATAGCTATTGACCTCGTCTTTTTAAAAATGTCCCGATCAATTAGATCACGTCTCTTATATATATATAAGTTGGCGTTCCTTAGCCATTACATCTATAGGATGCATTCCCACAAGAACATAACCAGTATCATACAATACCGGTTAGTAATGCACATACTATTCTTAATACACTTAATCATTGGCCCAAATTGATCGGCCATACATCAGGGTGGATGTAACTAGCAGAACTTTTCTACTTTGTTGAGATCTTCTCGTATTTGGAATTAGCCGTGCCAATGCTGCGTTAAATCTGCTTGCTTTTTCGCTGGAGGTAATGAAATGTCTATTATATACCTTAAGGTACCTAATGGGTGACTTATACTCTACAAAGTTTTTAGACTAGTGATTAGGTTTACTTCTGGCTTATGCTCTGCAAACTCGTGTTAACAAAAATACAAAATAATCATTACCACACAACAATGAACAGTCACACCACAATAGAAAATTATCAAAATTGAATAACAATTTCGATTCAAACATATATACAAACACAATGCAACGTACATCACGTTCAGTCGCATCTGCTTGATGGATTTGATATTTTCGATCAAACAGCTAATCAATGACGTCATGAGATCGAAGCGTATAGGACCTAGAATGGACGCTTGTGGAACTCTACCAATTATCACAAAGGTTTTCGTCTCATTACTGGTTTTATATTTCAGAGCCGTCTGGATCAAGTAGCTCATAACTGTTCGCAATAATTATTTTGGTACCTCCATTCCCGGCTCCTATAGGCGGCCATACACAATTCGTTCCAGGATTTTTCATGCTGTATCTAACAAACAGATTGGACGTTAAGATGATGGCTCTCCTGTGGTTTCCTTCCATTTGGTAACAATACTTCTGTTTCTGCCATGTTTTAGGAACAATGTCTTCTTTCAAGCAGCCAGTATACATCTAGGCGAATTAAGTAAACACTATATTTGGGACATTGTCTGGACCTGGAGCTGTATTGGTTCCCACACTCTATACAATCTGCCTATAGGATCCCTTCCTCAGTGACCGGAAGAGCATCGTTCTCCTCGTTTCCCGATATGTCACTACACAACATAATTGGACAAAACAGAGAAGCAGCGTGTCTACATCGAAATTTCTTCATCGCTGATTTGTGTAATCTATCCCAGATCGTTCAGATCGAATTCCTCGCACAAATCACGGAAATATTTTTATTTACTGAGTGAAAACCTTCAGTCTAGCGTGATTATACATTTGTCTCGTTGGCATTTTCATCGGGTTTTGAGATACTTACTTCGTAACTCCAAAATATAGTCGTTCTCCCAGAAGACAGGCTTCAAACGGTTATCCACTATTCTTCTAGGCATTGCTCTGATTTATACTTTCAACCCATTGGCTCTCTGTTGTATTTATTAAGGTGTCGATTGCTTTTTAGGATAAGCTACATAACCTACTACGTCCGAAAGGTTGAGCTCAGTATGTATAGGGAGTTCGTATATGCTTAGTTATTAAAAGTCAAAACAAAATTTTTTGCATAGACATTTCGCAGCATGTACCATATATAAACAAATTACAACCAGTAAACACATCATAAGATCATTAAAAAGTCTTGCGAGTAGAATGACTAACATATAAATGGCGGCTGACTATATGACAAGTGGTAATTATGCGTTGGCAACTAAATAAGGAAATGAAAGACATATCAAAAGCAATACAATAAAATGATAGTTGTGTCGAGTATATACGAGTTTAGTGCAAATCACATATGAATTAATGGATTCTGTCTGAATGTGGTTGTGCACTACTGTAAGTGTAACCTTTGCGAACGATGTTTTTCAAAACATAAATTTTTTAACCATTTTTTGCTCACACAAAATTTTTATAATCCGGTAATAACATTTAATAACTATTAAGGTGAATGGTCTTAATTATGAACAATTAAAGAGTTGATGCACTTTCTTTTGTGAATTACCGTTAAGTGCACCATCTGATTCAACAACTTAAAGATTTCCGGTACGCGAAAATGAGTTTTATAATTTCTCATCGAATTTCAAAATTTGTTAAAAAAACATCTCGACCTATTACAGATCTACGCAACGTATAAAATCTCAGACTCAACTTTCTTAATAGAACATAATAAAAATTAGCAAAATAACAGATTAAAATTCTTATAACAACATAATTGTTGTCTTGTATGTATCGATGGATGTTTCGAACCAAACCAAATCGATTCCCAAATCATATCTTAAGATGGATAAAAAAAATAATAAAGACGAAACACGTCTCACATATACATACATATATACATGAATGTATACTTAAAAATTTAATATTTGGAACACCTTGACTTCTCAAGATTACAAGAATTCAGCTGAGTAAAAGCAAAACAAAAATCCAAACTAATCAATACCAAAAATTTAGGCAGTCCAATCCAATCATCAAAATGTTTATAAGCAAAATACTTCTTGAGTATTCTCAGACAAACAACGCACAAAACGATGTGAACAAAACACGAAAGTCAAGAAAGGACGATATAGAGAACATTGTATTTGGTGTGAGTGTGTGTGTGAGTCTGGAGGAGGAAATACGTAATACTTTTTAAGGCATCAAAATACGTATACATACATGTAAATAGATCGGAAATGGATAAGAGCAAAAAACGATTTTATTGACTTTAGCAACAAAAATCCTTGAACTCTTTGGTCTTTGGACAAATTTTATATAATCCAAGTATATACGAAGTTAGTCTTAAATAATGATTATACGAATTATTTAAAATCTAATTGTGACGGTCAGTGAACGTATCAATAAGCCTGTTGTTTATTCGTTGACCTGCCCGATAAACTTTGGTTGATAATAGTTATTTTTAGTGTACATACATGCTTATAGGGGCAGTTAAGATCATTTCGAGACAGACACATTTTTTTTATGACTATCAAGAAATTTGCATTGCAATCAGTCATTGATGGGTTTATGTCTATCTAGTAATATATATGTACGTATGTATACGACATGCGCGATGTCGGGATAGGTCGCACGTCATGGAATAGTTTTAGACTGAATTCGATTTTCGCGTGTAATCGTTTAATTCATGATTAGCAAACTAGGCGATTTAAAAGCAAATAAATTTGTTTATTTCCCGTGGACGTGACATATCAATTAGTTCAGTGTAAAGAAGAACCACTATATAGTAAATAAGCGCTCCAAGTTTAATAGCATGACTTATTACCGCAATCGTAGGCATTTGGTTGCATAATATATGGATGCGAGCGACCAGATGATGCAGTGGAAGAAGCTGGAACTGTTGGATCAGGTGGTACCGGGTTAGAAACACAGTAAGGCGGGATATAATTACGATCGGTGGTGTGATGATCACATGTATGACCCTCTGTTGGCGTGCAGAATTGATAAGCTGACCCATGGGTTCTACGTAAAACGAGCATATATCCGTACGTCCTTCATTTGGCTATATAATGGCAAAAATTGGACGTAAATAAGCGAACCGTGAAAGAGTTGGGAGTGCCTTGAACCTCAAAAAAAGTTGGAAAATAGAAAACAGACAAAATATATGGATGGTTTTGTATGTCCTATAACCAACTCAGAATGTGATGATTACTGAATTAAAACTCTGGACTTTTTAATAATTTACATCCAGTTAAACGTATAAATAATTGCCAATCGAGGATGGCTTGTTACAGAAGGATCGTAGAAATGTTCAGGACACCAAGTAATCAACCATTAGAATGTTTTTAAACTCATTAAATGAGTTTTTGTCTTTGTACCTTGGTCTGCTAAAACCGTACGACCATTTCAACTTTCTAGTCAAATCGTGTATTTTCCAAAAACGTCAAAGTGTAAATATGTGAACTGATGTAAAGAACTGGTTAGGTAAACAAAATTGTTAACTCCACCAGTTCCAAACCAAACCTCCATAGACATAAAAACATCCCATTTTCATTATGAAACCTATAATGTCGAAAAACAAGTGCTTTTTGAAGATAATTCAAGATCTTAGAAATTGCTAATTTTCATGAACACCTTTAGTTTAAATCAGTGTTAAAAAATCGATTCTAAGAAACGTGAGGTGTGTCGTCGATTTGATCTGTAATTTCGTTTCGAGTACTCCAATATCTCCAAAATTGGCCATTTACTGCTGAAACCATCAGGTTGAAATTAAGTGTTTTTGACGTTTTTGAGGTTCAAATTAAGTGTGCTGCTGTAGGGCCAAATGTGTTGTGATTGAAAAAATACCTTTTTTGTTTTGATCCTGTGCATAATTCAGATGTAAACCCCATTGTATACCATTAGGAGATGTTCCATTCAAGTTTCGCTTTATATTATCTAATATACATCATGAATAGCACTGGCGAGAGTAGACATCTTTGTCTTACTCTTCGAGTGTTAAAGTTTCTTTCACAATGATCGCCTTTACTTTTTATTCAGTTTCCAGCATCCCGATACATTTCTTGTATGACTTTAATCAATTTCTTTGGGAGGCCTATCTTCGAAGGTGTCTGTCACTTTCTGTTCCTATTTATCGAATCAAATCAATGAAGAGCGCAGGTAAAGTTGCGACTGGATTGTTCAGTGATGAAACGGATGTTGATAATACATCGTTGTTGTGATCAGTGCAACTTATTCTTGGTCTAACGCCAGCTTGTTCATTTCTTAATTTTGCATTGTTCGTAAGTGAGATTCTGTCAAGGATGATCATTTCGAATATATAAAAATATTGTTGTGTTGGAGAGATAGATACTTCGTCAATTTTTGCAGTCTCTTAGATCAGTTATCTTGCGGATTGTAAGGTTTCCTTATATTTTTGAGGTATTCTGCCTGAATTTCACAATTCTTCTTGAATTATTCTTCTTGAATGCAAGGTTCTTAAACGTAGATAAATCTCTTTAGAATATTTCGACGATTTTAAAATCTAATTCAGCAGCGTTATTGTTCTTTAGATTTTTAATGACATTTCTAACTTCCGTTGGTGGAAGATTGTTGCTAATTTCGTATTTGCTATCAATTGGTGTTAAGTTGTTAATACTTGATCAGTATTACTGTTTCTTCATATCTGCATTTTAACTCTTCCGTGTTTTGTTGATATATATATTTGTAGCTTAGTTTGACGGCGTTTCTTAATCTTTTTCCATGTATCATCACTAATCCTAGGTTTCCGATTGTGCTCTTAGTACCCAACTCCTTCCATGGCAGTCTTGATTTAGTCTTTCTCAGTTTTCATTTTAAACCTATACTGATGGATTCATTTCTATAGAGATTGCAGTCTTACCTTTTCATTGAAGATGTTTTTTGTTTCCGTATCTTTCAATCTGTTTGTGTTAAATTTCCTCCTAGTTGTCTTTGAGTGTTTTACAGCTGCTGGCTTAATTTGAAATTTTGCTAATACCAGTACGACTGCTCTTCTCATTGTTCATGTTGTAGTGATGACAGTTGTCAGGTCGGTGTTATATTTTTCAATTTTGGCATTAAAAAACTCCTTGTACGATTTCGAAATCGTTGCTGTGTTTCTTGCATTTAATTCGCCGCTGTTCTTCCATCATGCCTAGAATTTCGATGTGATAGCATTTCATTTCCTTCTCTAATTGTGCTAGGCTTGAGGTTTACATTAGGGTTCTGATGATCTAGTTCTTGATTCGAGTCTATGTATTGCTTGGCGTTGGTGATAAAGTTGGTATCGTCTTAATTATCTTTGCCACTCACCCCTAACTGCCCTGACATCTATTAGCATTTTCGTATATCGTAAAACGGTAAAACGCGTAAATCGATTACTCTTAGTTTCAATTATAAAGCTCTCGAATCTGTAAATTAAGATCCTGTGACACATGTCTTTAAGAAACCAAGTTGGGTTTCTTGATTCTCCGCCTGACAGTCACTTTTCGAACTTGTCTTAGAAAAACATGGGTAAAGATTTAATCTAGTGATTATAGCTTGTCAAATTAAACATATGCTGGTACAACTGTTTCAGTACAACAAAAACCAAAAATATCTGTCCACCACGTTTTGTTTATCAACAATATAGGCATCATCCGCAGTTTATTCAACAAATACCACATGTTTTTACGCCTTCTCAAGAGTGTAACACAAACAAATAATATTCAAGTGCTTGATTGGTATATAGGCGATGAATCATTATGCTTTTATTTGTTTGTGCACTGACGGAGGGGGTCTGGTTTTTCGTTAATGATTTATAACGTTAACCAATCGAAATTGTGTAATTGTGTATCAATTGTGTTTACCACCAGATTCACACATTTGTTATGTTAAATATTTACAATAATAAATATAGTTTTGACTATAATGTATCCCAAAATCGTATCTACCTAAATTCCATTTTTAAAAAGTTATGTATGTACGTGCTTTCAAATTCCACTTCCTGATAACAATGTGATTTGATAAGTAAGCTCGTTCGTGAAATTAATTAAATTTTATTTTGTTTTTTTAATATTTTTTATTTGCTTAGTGGTTAATAAACAGATAAAGAGGTGATATAGAGGTAAGACAACTTTCTTTTTCTATATAAAAATAATACAAAGTATATGTATGATGTGTAACAGCTGCGTACATTCGTTAATAATAATTATAAATAGTTTTGTGATTATGTACTTTGGATCGGCCATGCAAATTGTACCATCTCCGATAGAACACCATATTTGGTAATATTTTGGCTCATTTTTTTCCAACCGACTATTTTGCATGAACAAAAATATATATTTATATAAGAAATGAGGACGAGTATTTAGAACACACTTGTTGATAGTGTACACTTGTATATAAATATATGTGGACTGCAGTCCTCTGTCTGAGCGCCGATTATCATATGTAGACATAATATGAGTTAACTTAAACTCTATATAGCGTGTATATGACATTGAATATTGTATTAAAATCGATATGCGATATAGCCAGTATGTGTGTACATTCAGCCTCGAAATTATTGATTTTGTGTATATACGAACCCTAAATCGCAGCAAAAGCAAAAATTCACATGAATCGAACTGTAAAAAGGGGGTTAATTATAATCACCCAATGAATTGGCTGCCGCGCTATTTAGTTGTTGTTGTAATATAGGATATTGTGTGTGCGTGCAGTATTGTGTATACATATACACATATATGCTGTTTGTTTCAATTCAATTTTAATTTTCAATTGGTGAGCGACACGCCATAATAAATACACACACGTCACCCTTGTAGTTTGAGGGGTTAGGAAAATAGTTTCTGTTGAATTTTATTATACAAAATCAACGGGAAATTGTATTTATTATACAGAATTTATCGATTCCAATTATACATACACACACATACATACATACATACATACATAGTTGTTTTCATTGTCATAAGTACATAATATATTTTAATTGAGTTTATTTCGAAACAGCTGTTGAGTGTATTTTTTGTATACAGTCGTTCGATAACAAACATAATGCATTCATATACCGTATTTGTTTATGATAATGATTAGAGTTATCTCGGTTACTATTGTTTTGTATTTTTAGTTTATAATATTCTCGACTGCGGGTAAACACAATAATGAATGACCGATAAGCGTATTTTTGTTTATTTAATGCTTAGGTATAATCTCGTTTAAGCCGCGCACAAGCTTTACAGAAATACAGAATGAATTATGCCGATGTGGCCACATTTTAGCGCTATATACAGCTCTCCTCGTGCCATTTTGTGCAACTTTTGCTGTTTATTGCTGTAAATACTTTGTGTGCTTTCATTAAATACAAACAATTCATGATTTTTATGATTTCTTTTTAGTTTTTTATACATCATACTGTACTTCAAATTGTATAAGACAAATAAAAATTTCTCTTCTTTGGTTTCGAAGTAAAAGTAACAAAACAAAACGAAAATAACCAACGAACTAAAATGAATCATCATCACCCGTTTGTACGTACACCCACAATTGAACTTTTCAACTTCTCATTAAATGTCTTATAACTATATGGTGTGTGTACTCTACAGTATATAGTTGTTGTTGGCTTAATTCACAAGCGATTTTCTTCAACTTTCACAATAATTTTTTTTTGTTTTTGTAAATTGCCAATTTTCAGTTCATTTTGATCCAAAACTAACTTTCTCTGAACAAAATAAAACATAAAGTCATGTCTTAACGACAAAACAAAGAAGTATATCGTATATATATGCAAGATGATGACATTCAGTTTTACTGTTCGTAGCTATTTATATTGTGTCTTACTCTTGAGAGATGTTTTGTGCTGAAGTTGAATTATGCTAAAGTGGATTAACTTTATATGTACTTACAAAATTGATTTAAAACTATATCTATGTAATCATATTTGACCATTCACATCTGTATAATATGTACACATTCGTAGTTGGTTAATAATTTGAGAACGATACGTAACCCAACTTATATGTGTAACTGACATTTTACCTTTATACCTGTACATTTTAATTTGGCAAAGATTCGAGAGATAAAAGTTTTACCTTTCTATTTGGTCGAATGGTAAAAATCACGTTTCAACTTTTAGGAGTTCGATAATCATTTTGATTCTATAAAACTTCTTAATTTGAAAATAAATATGTATTTCCTGTTAATTAAGTAAACAGGAAGTGTATAAGAAAAATACCGCAAAGAAGCAATGGAATTAACTTCTGCCGCTCTCAAACACAAATTACATTGTATGTGTATAGTTACTTTCGTTCTTCTTCGGCAATCTAATAATGGCCTTAAATACGATAAGATTGTGTTTGCACAACTCATTTATTTATCTCTTATAGGTTCAACTTCGTCAGGTTCTTTATAATGATCACAGTCCAACATAATGCTTTACAGTTTCAAGATACCATTTTATGTCGTTTTAACCGATTTTGGTTCTATTAACAATATTTCAACTGTATCTTCCTGCAAGCCACAATATAAAGCACAGATCGAAGTGATATCAAATAAGTCCTGGGTGATTTCAATGCTAAAATTGAAATAGATAATATGGGAATAGCAATAATGAGAAAATGTATGTTGGAAGCAACTCGAAATGACAATAGAGATCAAACTTCTCAATTGTTATGTTACAAATCATCTATTCAAAGGAGGCAGTAATTTCCCAAACGAAGATATACGTATAAATACACTTGGTCTTCTGCACCAAATGGCAGAACCAGGAGTGTTCGGCTACCGGAACAACACTAGTAAACCATGGATTACTGATAAATGCGTGGAAGCAAATCGAAGAACGTCGAAAAGGTATTCCTATGCCAGCAAGATACAAAGGGAACTGGGAGAAAACACGAGGAAACTGTGAAACAAAAGAAAAAAGTACGATAAGATTGCAGAAAATACACAGAATACATACAAGAAAGGCAGATGCAAGCATATAGATATGCGCACACATACAAGGTACCGTAAGAAACATGCAATACTGGAGATATATCTCACAACAGGACAATAAAAGTACTATAAATGATAATCCTTAAGCGAATATCTCCTTAAAGCTGGCTTGAAGGAACTTTCAGATCATATCAACAGTACACGTTTCTTCATAGAACAATCAGGTGAACTTCATCAATATCTAGACATGGACTGAGCATTTGACTCAATCTGTCGAAACGAAATCTGAAACGAAATTTGATGAATGGATGTATAGAAGATATATTGGGATGCCCGAAACAAAGTTCAGTATAAAGGAAAACTAAGTAAAAAGTCAGGAATAACGCAAGGCTGTGTATTATCTCTGTTATACTATTCCAGATAATGCTTTATAGCATCAAGCTCAAATTCATCATCACATGTCCAAACGATATTCAATGAGGATCTCTAATGCAACTCAATGATCTGCACTACGCAGATGACATGTTTCTACGTACACATAGACATGTCGACATGCATCAGAAGTTGGTCTCAAAAACTTACGAATATTCAATGCATGTGTGAAATTAGTTCTGTTGTATGGACACATGGAAACACACAGTTGTTTGTAAACAAAGAATAATAAAATGCTTCTGGCCAGATAAGATCAAAAATAACGAGCTCCTTGTTTGTCAAACCAAAGAGATATTGAAACCGAAATCAGAAAGTGCAAGTGGAGATGGATCGGCCACACACTGAGAAAGATCCCGAATGACATGGCAGAGTATAAATGGAATGGAATGGAACAAGGAAAGCGGAAAGTGAAAAAGCCAACAATGACCTGCAAGAAAACGTTGTTAGCCAAAATGAAAAAACTCGACATTCTTTGATAAAATTAACTAATGTTCAAATTATCAAGGATTTTGGTTCAAACATAGTGCAAACTTGCGTCTTATCAAAGGGTGTTGCTATCGAAGTATAATATCATTGTCTTCAACGATAAACAAAACTTTAATTAAAAACTCTTTAAGCGCAGTACAGTGGCGTAGCTACAAGGGCGCAAACCCCGCGCTGCAGGGGGGCCCGCAACGATAGAGGGCCCGCTGCAACGCGGTCCCGTGGTCTTTGTTATATTTGTGTATTGATTATTTTGTATTTTTGTATTGATTGTGGACATCCATAATCATTTATCAAATTTACGAAAAAAAACAGCATTTGCGGGAAGTTTTGTTGAGTTACTGCTTTGCAAACAAAACTGTAGCTGAAAGTCATAGTTTGCTCGTGGATTTGTATGTTGAGCATGGTCTTGCAAAAACACAGTGCTTTGTGTGGTTTAATCGCTTCAAAAGTAGTGATTTTGACATTAAGGACAAAGAGCATCCTGGTCAACCGAAAAAGTTTTAAGCTGAATGTCAAACGCAAGAAGAACTTGTAGAATCATTTTAAATTGATCAAGCAACAATATGCAGACGTTTGAAAGCCTTGGGATTCATCCAAAAAAGATGGGAAATTGGGCGACATACGAGTTGAAGCCAAGAGGCGTTTGGAAAGACGATTTTGCATGTTCGAAATGCTGCTCGAGCGCCACAAAAAGATGTTGTTTTTGCATCGTATTGTCACTGGCGATGAAAAATGGATCCATTACGATAATCTCAAGCGCAAAAAAGCGTATCCCAAGAAAGACGAGGCAGGCCCATCGACACTGAAGCCGAATATTCACGGGGCTCTCACGTATGCGATCAGATATGAGCCAATTATTTTCCACCACGATAACGCTCGGCCACACATTTCGGTGCCGGTCAAATATTACGAGAATAACGGATGGGAAATTCTGCCTCACCCGCGTTATAGCCCAGACCTTGCACCTTCCGACTACCACCTATTTCGATTCATACAGAATGCCCTACCCAGAATACGCTTCACTTCAAGGTATCGAAAATTGGCTTGATTCGTTTTTGACCGCAAAGCCGTCGCAGTTTTTCTGGGATGGAATCCATAAATTACCAGAAAGATGGGAAAAAGTTGTGGGTAGTGATGGGCAATACTTTGGATAAAAAATCTTGTGACAGTTTTCCACAATAAAGGCTCAAATAAAAAAAAATCCGGTTTTTAATGCATACCTAATAGCTTCCAGTATTTCATGATTAAGTATTGACATGTTTATTATTGTTTCTTACGTTACCTGTAATAGTCGCAACAGTGGAACGATCTTTTTCTAAATTGACTTTTATTACTTTGGAGGGAAAGATATGCAAGGTGGAGGGAGGATAGTCTAAGGGCCTACATTAAGTTATGCGGGGAGGCCAACAATTTGTAGTTACGCCACTGGCGCAGTAATACAAAGAGTAACCCGACCCAGTGAACAGTGTTCACCGGTATTTTAAGCGTTAAATTCATCGATATTCCGCTTTTATTGTATATCGTGGTGAACCCTCGATAAACGTACTGTTTAGTTAAAGCCACGAAACAAAATATTTGACCAACGCAGTCTTATATTCGTCCACAAACTTTCCAAGTGCGTTGCAACTTTAAACAAAATTGACGAACAAAGCCTATCTTCAAACAATTGCGACGTTTTCGTCCACTTATTATGCGTAGGTTGATATCCAACAAAGATTTTTCATTATTTAATGTGATAACTGTATAACTGGTGTTACTTTATAGATGGCGTTACATAGGTGAATAGGCATGATGTTTTCGATTTTCTTGATACGTGAGTCGGCTTGACTCGTTGGGATCGTTGCCAATATAATAGACGTTGGTATAAACAAACACAAGTAAAGTGTTTTGTATCATGGCGATTACGATTTGTCCACCAAAATCCATTACATCAACCGGAAACTGTTTTATGCATTTCATAACATTAAACCACTTATCGTTAACCTTGTGCACAATGTACAAAAGTTTAAATGTCTACATTAGAACTCAAAATTAAAAATCCCCATGAATGTTTGGTTTAATGATTGCGGTTGGCATATTACCGAAGAATATTAAGACATCCACCATATACTAATATCTACAAAAATTTTATGATTAATTTAAAATTATGTATTTATTTCGTAAGTGTACACGTTCTTCCAAAATATATACTGTCGAGCTTTACAGTATACGTCGAATTCAAAAACACTGCCACGACATTCGATTCAAAGTAACATACTTGTAAAAGTTGCGGTGGGCGGCTATATAATATCGTACAATAGCATGAAACGCCGAATTCATGTCACTCACCTTGACAAGTTTACAAAACTATTTATGAGCTTAAAGTTGTGTATGATGATTATATACGGTGTTAAAATTTATATACTCGTATATGTGGATGGCAAGAGTGGGGAAACACTATATACGATGTGTGTTGTTATTCTAATTAGCATCGCCGCACACACATCACTAATTTTGAATCAAAAAAATTAATATATTCGTTTATATGAGTATATACGGTACCACGATATGTCCACGATAGAGAAGTCAATGAACAGATTGAGTCACTAAACCATAAAAATTGTAAAATATCGAATTTCAATCAAAATCAAATCTTGAAAAGCTCTAGTACAGTGAGTGATCTTGTCGCTTCGTAATTTGTGCCATTTTGAAATAACATCAAATTATGTATGAGTAATACTCGTACATTGTATATATGCACTCGTACATTGTAAATATTGTGCATTTTGTATGTGCAATTTACGAGAAAACAAAACAATTTTGCTGTAACTTCAATGCCGTTGATTTGAGTTTAGTCGGTTTACGAGTGTATATAGTCGAGAAGATTTGGGTTATTATTATTTAAACTATACACATAACAATAATTTTTTATTATTTTGGTTTTGAATTTATTTACGATACAGTATATTTGTGTATACGCACGATACAACTATGTACATATTTATATTTGATATATAAAATTTATAAAAATAACAAAATTCCATCACAAAAAATAGAATCGGATAATTTTTCGCGTATGCATGTATATTGGCCAAAACATCGACGTGGCCTGAAACATCAACAAAATATGATATTTTATTTAATTATGTATCGTTTCGCGAACCAACATATAATTTTTAGTTCGAAATGTCGCAAAATGCAAGGATTGCATTTCATGATATGATGAAACTGGTCACGCCTAATCGTACGCACGAACGATAACAAAATTGAGTCCAATTTCATAACACGACGAAATATGCCTATATGCTATATCGCATACAACACTCTTAGGCTAAGAATAAAATTGTTATATTTTTTAGCAAACTAAAAATATCTCTTATTATAAAAATATATATATAGGTAGGTATACGAGTATGCCCATAGAGTTTGCATTCGTACAGATTTCTTTTATTGTTCTATTATTAATCTCATTTTGTACATGCATATTGTCTTCAAAATTCTATATATAAACATAAATTTGATATTTTACTTGTTTATAGAGTTTGCTACAATATGTGAATATATATATATATATATATATATATATATATATATATATATATATATATATATATATATATATATATATATATATATATATATATATATATATTCTCGATACCAGGTATACTACAACAATCCAAATATATAATTTGAAAAGCATTTTGAAAAGTCCTAAAGTGTTAGAATAAAATTTAAATTCACGTGGAACAACATTCTGTCGTATTTACAAAAATACATATTTTTTATTAACCCTAGATATAAACGTTTGGTTTATGATTTGTGTAGGTGGTGGTTTTGACAACTTATTCGATATTAGGTCACACATCGAACTGACTCAGATACATTTATTTGAGCCAACGCAAGGCGAAATATTTTATTCACTACACCACAATTTATTTATAGGGCCGATATAGGGTTAAATAAAAATAAACATAGCGTCTTTCAATCTACATCTTTTATCTAACTATATTCGTATACGTATACGTAGATCGAAGAGAAAGGTAAATAATAATTAGGAAAATTATAGTGTAAATTATTGTTTGTAACCATATGTGGCATACATGTGTTTATAACCGCCACCTGCGCGATTTAGTTTTATTGATTTGTATAGTGATTTTGAATGGCAACTGTAAATTGCTCGACTCGTTCAATATGTATAAATGCATGGCACAAAAAGGTGGAATTTCACGATCTAATCACCTCCGTATATCGAAATTCAAATCGTGTTTGTATATTATACAAATCATATATCTTGTTTGGTTTTTAGAACTTGCATAGACATTTTCATCAAGTTTATGCTTTCATATGTAGAATGTATTCGCATGTAACAGCGACCGGTAAATATTCAATTTTATTATCTTGCACAATTAACGCTGATAACAAACATCTACTCGTAGACTATAACATAATCGAGCATAATCGATTTTTGACTATTTCTCCAGGATCTGCCAGTTTTCTCTTGGCCTACTTACTCTTTTTTGTCATGTGAGTACCAGTTTATTGTGTCATTGAAGAAAATATATGATCGCCGATTCTTTGGTCAAATCAAGTTCTAGATTAGAACTGATGATAATTCTGATCGAAGAAGATGATAATCATGTTTCTTATCTGCAGTTATCCACCTTTCAAGGTTGTTCGAAACCAAGTTTTTGGTAGTCTCTATGCCTTGTAAAAGCTATTGGAGTTTGTCAGAATAGAGCTGCGATTTTGACGTTTATGGCTTAATTTATAGCACAAAACAACCTGTTCGTGTCTGCTTTTCAATTGTTTTTTATTACTACCATTTCTGAGATGGCATGGAGTAAGTACTAGATTAGTTCGGAGAGGAGAAGTATAAGATAGATTTTTTGTTTATGTCAAAATTATTTAAAATCTTTAATTGCTTATCTTCAGTCGCTCATGTAATTAAGAGTGATGTTAACTATAACAAGCTAAGGAATCAGTTATTGTTCATTACACTGCCACTATAAGTCTTCCATGTAGAATGATGAGTAATTTTAACATATTTACCCATAGCAAGATAAGCCTGTTGGTATCTCACAAAACAGTATGGTATTGAAACACTTATAGATAATACATTGCAACATAGGTTTCTCCGCAAATCTTATTTGTTACTTCTTTTAATTCGTAAGTATAAACTATAAAGTGAAATAAGGTTATACATTTGGAGCTTTAGAGTATATACTTCGTATAGAATTTTAGGTCAATGATTAAGGTACCGTATAAAGATGATTGACGATTGAAATGTCAAATGAATGTAAGCAAAAATTTGCTGGTTGCTTTGTTTTTGTTCTTACCATTTCTTTTTGTCTGTTTTAAATACATTTAACGTGACGACCGGGATAGTGAATACACATATCGGACTTGTGTTGTTGTTAAAAAACCTTAAAGTGTAAGTGGAAAAAAATCAAAAGTGACGAATCGAAGACGACAACAAGAAACAAGGATAAGGAAAAAAATACACAAAATTACACAACATTTAATAGAAATATATAAAAAAACAGATGACAACAGAAATGGAATAGCAAAGAGATGCTAGTGAAATGATGATAATGGACCAATACAAAAGGATAGAAAATCACTGACGCGACCCCAGTGAAAACAGAAAAGCTTTTTGTTTTATTTTATCTTAAATCTTAAGTTAACCATCTTATTTTATCCTAAAGAAAGTTTATTTTATTCTAACTCAGCTACTTTGTTGTATAACTTTTAACTTTAAAACTTTCTCTGATGGCCGCTTTGGTAATCTTCATTGTATTGTAGTGTGTGATACAAGAAATATATTTTGGTGTATACTGTGTGGACGTTTGTTCTAAGGTCTGAGAATGGACATGGGGATGGGATTCGTAATGGGATGGAGTGGTTGCTCGGATGATATCAAAACATGACTTACTCAGTTGTTTGTTTATATAAATAATTGACCTTATATAAGAATTAACAGTTTATTAGGTCGTCATAATGTGTGTATATGAAGTGCATCGGGTCATCATGTACATCTAACAATTCTAAATCATTCCTTTTCATTTTGACTTTTAGGGTTGGGATGTCGTTTGCAAAATTTTGGAATGTAATCTAATAAGTTTTCAGATATCTGTTTTAATTCTCTCATAATAATAATCCAGGGATTATGGTACCATCATCGTAGTGGTTGGCTGGTACTAGATTCCTGAGCCGCCATAGGTAAATAAATTTTCTTTCAGAGTATTGTATTTATGTTTTAATTAGAATTGGTGTGTCGGCTTGAGTTTAAATAAATAGTAAAATTATATTTAGTTACAGATTCCTGAGTGACTAACTAATAATTTTTTTTTTAGATTTTTGTGTTAATGTTTTATTTTTAATAGGTTATAGCTAAGTTTCAGTTATACCTAAACATAACTTACCCAATTATTTAGTTATTAAAATAATTTACCCTGTACACGAATTGACAACTCGTGTACAGGGTAAATTATTTTAATAACTAAATAATCTGTCAAACAGAACGGTATTCCCAACTCCCCCAATTAGGGGAGTTGGGAATACCGTTCTGTTTGACAGAGTAGGTGATTCATTTTCCGGTAGGGAGCGGGGTAGAGGGCAGCGAGCTTTTGTGGCCGGGGCCGGATTTCTAGTGGGGTTGAGCGGGAGGGATCCGTTTGCTACCTCAGCGCGGGTTGGGACGGAATTGGAGGAGGGTTCTGGGATTGATCTTGCACCGGGAGCTGTAGGGTTTGTTTCCGTGGAAGCATGTCTCGGGAAGGAGGCCGCGACTCCGAAAGGAAT
Source organism: Tipula lateralis (assembly GCA_963932295.1). Classification (NCBI taxonomy): domain Eukaryota; kingdom Metazoa; phylum Arthropoda; class Insecta; order Diptera; family Tipulidae; genus Tipula; species Tipula lateralis. The sequence goes on along the minus strand of OZ010736.1, from coordinate 195,391,042 downwards.
TTTGACAAGAGAACATTCACTCTTGGTTTATAGGGCGTCTTACATACGATTTACCATCATTGCCGAACCAGTTAAACTTTCTTTCGTCCGTATAAAATGATTATTGGCAAGATAATTTGAACATTTGATTTGGAGAACGCCTAACATACGGTTTACAATCATTGCCGAACAAGTTAAACTTACTCTCGTCGTTTGTCAACATTTCTTTTGTAAAGGTGCAGTTTCTTTTTCGATATGCATCAGCGAGAATCGTTTTCTTGCGGCCTCTTTCTGGCAGTTCTCGATGTGGAATTGGTCCTGGAATTATCATTTGTGTGTGGAAGACTATGAGCCATTATTTTGTATGGGTGGTGGTCGGTAGTTAGTGAGTGTTTCACGGGACAGATGGGTTAGTTTTGGTTGTATTGTTTGGGAGTGGAGTGTATTGCAGTTTTTTGTGGTGTGGTAGCTTGATTAAGGTACCAAAACTGTATGATGGAACTAAAAATGTCCTTACCTATCCAAATAACAATAATAACCTCTAACAGTCTTAGATAGTTAATGTGAAAATTATATATATATATATATATATATATATATATATATATATATATATATATATATATATATATATATATATATATATATATATATATATATATATATATATATATTCTACTAAAAATTATATTATTTTACTAATCACGTAATAGGAAAATGATGAGTACTGTTGCTTTAGTCGTTTCTGTGACAAACATTCCTTTCCTTAAAACTTTCAATGTTGTGATGGAATTTAAATAATTGGTGCAAATTTTTGGAATATGAGTATTGAAAATTCTATTTTGATTCTCTGATGAGCATGTTCCAGAATTATGGTATCATTATTGTAATGGTTGGCTGGTACTTAATCTATCATACCATATTAATAAATTAATTGTTTCAGATTCCTGAGCCATTAGTTAATACATGTTCTTTCAGAGTTTTGTACTTATATTTTAATTAGGTTAGGTATGCAGACCTCAATTGAAATAAATAATAAAATTAATTAATTAATTAAGTAACAGATTCCTGAGCGACTAACTAATTAATTTATTTCAGAATTTTGATTCAATTTTAATCAAAATGCAGCAGAGCAGATAAGTGTTATGGACTGCAGAATGCTGATTGCAGATTAGAATTGTGACTGTCTTGTCTAATAATAGTAGTTTAGTACCGACTGTCATGGTGTCTGTAACCGGGTCGCTCATTCCTAACTAACATACCTTCCTATCCTTACCTATCGTTTAATGTAAACGACTGCAGGAATAGGCCCGGAGTTATCCGGGAATCTTACCTATAGTGCTTGGTCCTATACAGTCCTATCTATCAATCAATCAATGATTAAAGTACCGTGTAAAGATTTGTATATCATAGATAATAGAACTTCAGTTTCGATTCAATTAGGTTTTTTCTATATATATAAATATATTTTGTCGGAACTCTACTAACTTTGTTCATAATTAAAGAACTCGGATCAGCGTGATTCATATAAGCGACCTTAAAAAGAAAGTTTGCTATTGTAATTCACTTTCATGATAATTGAAACGTTTTATTTCCGAGCAATAGTTCCTGCAGATATAATCTTATGCGCACAGAAAACCTTGAGTTGATAAACGCTTCCTTGAAAGAAAAAAAATTAATTATTTAATGATAGCCCTCGTTATCGTTAAGTAAACATAATTATCACAAACTTTAATTAGTATTTGCATTTTGGAAATAATATAAAAACAATTATTAATCATTTGACAGGGTCTTTATATATATATATATATATATATATATATATATATATATATATATATATATATATATATATATACATATATATATATATACATATATATATATATATATATATATATATATATATATATATATATAAATATGCCATATATATACATATGTATGATGCAATCCCATGTACATATTTTAACATTTTCGTATGTATGATAAGATATATATGTAAGTATTTCTAGTATTTTCGCTAGCCTTTGTGAACATACTATAATGTACTCATTGTAAATAGTATACAAATTACTTATCTGTTGTTATGATAATTGCCTTATGCCATATCACTTGAGTTTATATTTTATTTACTCAAACAAATAAAATAATTAAACATTGACATTTATAAAACCGCGCGACTTAAAAACTATTTACAATGTTGTGTGTGTGTGTGTGTGTGTGTGTGTGTGTGTGTGTGTGTGTGTGTGTGTGTGTGTGTGTGTGTGTGTGTGTGTGTGTGTGTGTGTGTGTGTGTGTGTGTGTGTGTGTGTGAGTTCGCAATATATATAAGATGTGAAAACTTACATCATCTTAATAGGTGCTGAAACATAAAAACAACTATCCTAATGGTGGCCAGAACTTATATGGGTGAACTTTATAGGGTGTATATAATATGAATCTATTCATTATTGTATCGATATTGGCATCAAATCAAGATTAATGACTAAAAATATATACAACACAATACAGCATGTTTAGTTCAACGTTTGTTCAATAAAATCGAAATCTTGAAAATTCAACTACGTCTGATTCAATAAAACAAAGTTCAACAAATTCAGTTAAATTTTGAGATCATCTTGGAATAAAGCTGTATAGCATAATAAAACCTTATGTACGAAAATGGGCCAACCGTACGCTACAATTCGTCAAGGGTGGATAAAGTGCAAATATAAGTGATCTTTATCAATAACATAACATAGCTATGAATTTGAAGAGTTGTATTTTTAAGAGGTCCTTATATACTTATTTATATATGTCCTAATCATTATATATTGGTTAATTTAAGAGTCAAATTACTGTCTCGAAAGAAGAATCAAGTTAGGTTAGGAATAATTTAAAGATATCAAATCAATAGGGAGTCACTTATAGGCAGAACTTCAAACTCTACAATACCAAACGTAAGAAGTAAATAACCAAATTGGTTAATCAAACACCGTCAAATAAATCTGAGTTTTTTTTAATCGATGATATGAGAAACTTAGTACAAGAAGATTCAAAGATCTGATTGAACTTAGAAATGATATTCTCAGCGAAATGTTGACCATTTCCTCGTGATCATCTTTGACACCTTTAGATCAATAGATCAAGTAATAGATAATTACAGATTATGCTAAACAAAAAATGGCAATAAAGAAGTCAGTCTGAACGTTGCTTCCTCTTTTATGCATAAAACGCACTTATTACATTAAGTATTTTATATGTGTCCTGAATTGAACCAAAAATTCGTCGACATTTTCACAAATCTCATAGTAAAGTAATTGAATTTTTAATATAGGCGAAAAAATCAAAATATTGTGGAAGTACTCCCCTACACAACTATCCTCAAACTTCATATTCGGATATATTGTGTTTTGAACTATTAGAAAATCATAATGACATACTGGTAACAGAAGGATAGAAAGCGAAAAATTTTGTTGGTAATTATCTTTACCGATAGTAGTGCCTCTGGTGGTCAGTAAAAGCAACTTATTCTTTTTATACAGCATACTTTTATGAATCTTAACAACCAACTGTGGGGTCTTCTACTGAGACTTCTAATACTGAATAAAATTCGAACGAAGCTCTTGCCAAATAACATCGTCGCAATTCTTCGAAAGATATATCTTCAAAAAATTTGTTATTAAATTATTCGAAAATTTCCATACTAAAGGTAAATTACGCAGATTGTATTTATGTTCATGTCGCAACCGAATTACGAGGCCATCTTAATGCAGATATAAAAGTGTATACAATAATTGTATTTCTTCTTTATTTTTTAACTGAAAGCTTTCGGCTAACTTAAAATAAGTATATGGATTTGACTACCAGTACAGAGTTTCGCTGCAATTTTTTATAAGTTACCATAAGCAAAATGTGTTAAAACAGTTTTTATCATCACGAATATATCATTTTACGCATGCGATTATTAAATGCACCATATATATTGCAGAATAAACATATCGGTGTTTCGTATCAATTTGATAATCGTATGTATTTGATAATCAAATATTTGTTCGATTCTGTAAGCGAACAACATAAATGAAACATACCGCGATGCACGATTGGCTTGACAACAAAAGTTTAGTTACGAAAGCTTGTATATTTTTGGTCGACACAATTTTTATGTCTCAAATATCCAATATGTATAATTGATTTATCGACTGTAAATTATATAAAATAATATATTGTTACAAAACGTTATACATATTTATATTGTATATATACCTATAGTCTCCTTCTTATTATTTATTTATAATATAGTGGTATTGCTTTTATTGCAATTTCCCAATAATCCATAAATATTTATTCGAATTTTCAATTCTTATTTATATATTTTTTTATTGTCTGAAATTTAAATTTTTGAATTTGAATTTTTGTCAATGACGTAAAGTGGCTACAACAAACCCATCTTTAGTCTGCGACTAAACGAATGTAAATTATTTCAAATTACAATGATTGATGTATTCCAAGACCCGTATATGTATGCTCCCCTCGCCAGACTTATCACTAATTTAAATTTAACAGTTGAACAGTTTTTTTTCGTTACTGTTCGTTGTTTTAATGTTAAAACTTAACAAAGCGCAGAGCAGTAATAATGCGTCGAACAAGATAGTCTTCTTGTTTCTTGAAACATAAACGAATCCATAATGATATCGTGCATAATGTGCAACGCATGCATATTAAATGTTTGATTGGAGTCGATATATCGTAATGGTTGGGAATTGAGTATTATATGTCTTGTTGAAATTTATGTTGTTGGACAAAAAGATTGTAACTTGAGACTCGCACACACTAAAAGATTTGTATTTATATAAATTATGTTGTTCGAAGAAATTGGGGCAAGTATTTGAGTGGAACCATCTGCTTTCTTTGTTCGGGCGATAATACCATACGAACGATGATGATGTGGATGGTTAAGTAAAGTGTTCTTTGTTCCATCAACATGTATACATATATATGTATGTATATATAATATACTCACACTTTTATGTTCTTTCCGTAGTTTGTTTTGGTTGAATATTTTAGGTATTTTTTAGACAATAACAAACAAATGACGTCACACAGGTGAGACTTGTTTATTGTGCAGGGCACATATATATAAAACATGAAAATTCATGAATAAAAAGGTGAAATATACACATGGATATGTGTATAATTGTAAACAATAACAAAAAAAACTATGTACAATTAACAATGGATATTAGTGTCTTGTGCAGAGGTGGACAACTAACTATATATATACTGTAGTTTGTGGTACAATAATAAAGTTACCAATATTTGTACACTAAAAAAACAATTTACTACATTAATTGAAACATACACTGTTGAGTAATGTACATATATATATATATATATATATATATATATATATATATATATATATATATATATATATATATATATATATATATATATATATATATATATATATATATATATATATATATATATATATATATATATATATATATATATATATATATATATATATATATATATATATATATATATATATATATATATATATATAATAAATAATAACCACGGTAACATGAAAAAAGAAACTATAATAATAAACGCAGTTGAGTCAGTAGTTTAGTTGAAACATATACAGATAATGCTCTTGCTATATACACAGAGAACTCTTAAAAAAATTCAAAATGGTTTTAATAAGTTATATGTATATGTATATTGTCTGTACGACTTTCTTCTACGTATATATAAGTATTTCATGCATGAAGTTGAATTTATTGTTTCTTCATTTACTGACATTATAAAGGTAATTTATACATGATTTATATTTTAACAGGGTGATTGATTTTCGTAAATTTACAAATTAATATATGATTTGCTCCAATAAAGTGATAATTTTATTCAACTTCTGAATCATTTAAGGCTTTTCAAATGGTTAACATTTACGTACATACCTTGTGAATCATCTTCAAGATATTTATGACTATAAATGCTATTGTGTGCTATTATACATAGAACCATTCATATACATCAAACATTTTATATGTTTATATAGGTAGGAGACTGATTTCCAATTTGTTATATTTTTTCTTTATCTGCAATTTTAGTAGCATAGGGCGTCGACTAGGTTGGACCATCTAACTCTGTTGTGTCACAACGTCCATTTTCCACGATTTACCAAGTTTTTTCGCTTTAGCTAGTCTTGTTCTATTTCATGTAATCGCTGGACTTCCTATTTTCATTTTCCATTGTGGGTTCCAGTCTAATGACATCGTCCTTATATCACTTGATGATTTCCTTAGCGTATGGCCAATCTATCACCATTTTGGTCTATTTATTTCTTACGATCTCTATGTCTAACTTATTTGTTTCTATATGCAATTTAATGTTAGTTATGATGTTAGGCCAGAAGAATTTCAGTATTCGCCGAAGGCTCTTGTTACCGAACACCTGTAGTTTCTTCCTTATACTTTCTCACTATTTGTTTCCATATCACACATACAGTAGTACTGATTTTATACACGGGTTGAACATCCGTATCTGGGCCTTGCGTGACACGGCAGAATAATTCCAGACTTTATATAAGATTTTGAATATATAGCTGCCTTTTTTATGCGTTTGTTTATGCCTTCCTCTGTCCCACCTGTCTCTATTTTGCAGCCAAAGTATAATTTTTATTTTGACTCGCAATATACGGTTTAGAATTCCAATAGAAACCCTGTTTAACAGTTTGTTTTCAATTCTTTCAACCATAAAATCAAGAAATCTCATAAAACTTCAAAATAATATCGAATCGGAATTTTCCCAGGGCACATGACTGCTATTTGTTGAATTTGTATGCCATTGATCGAATTTTATGTTAACGGAAAAATTCGACACGAAAAAATTTCATAATGCACATTGTCAACAACTTTTTTCTCTGTGTTTTAAATTAAGCCTATAAGTAATTTTACACATTACACCATGTTTTTTATTAAAAACTGAGCATAATCCGTGCTCACTCTGAAACTATGTAATACTTTGCTCATTGTACACTGCATAAGTATACACGCTTGGATTGAAAAACAAATAAACCCACCATTGCATCGAATTACACTACTAAAATTGGTAGTGCTTGTTTATAGGATAACCCAATGCCATCACATGTTATCAAATAATATGGTCAAAGAAATACAGTTTATAACTACTATTACAGTTATCAGCGTAAAAAATTCAACGTAAACGATGTTTATCTTTTCTTCTAAATATGTTAGGTAATTTAACATGAAGACTGACAAACTGTACTAGCAAATAGAAATAACTTATTTTTGATTATTTCACAGCATACTTTAACTTATGACATAAAAAATAAAAATAAATCGAAATTTCAAAGCCTACTTACTATAGTCAATAGGGATATTTGTATTGTACTGATTTTAAGCATAGTTGAAAAATTTGTGATTACGATTGACTCAAATGTCAAAATAAGTCTTAAATTCTGGTTTAGTTTTCTGGTTAATATGGATGTCAAAGTAGCTTTTATCGAACATTTGCTATTACTATAAGAATTAACCTTTCCGGGAAACTATGAGTATTTAGTTGAATATATACGCACATTAAAATTAATTCATATACCAATAATCAATTCCAGTAAATAAATTTATCAAAGCAAAATGTAAAAATCCGCGAATTAATAAATATTCAATCAACAGTTAAATTTATTTTATTAGCATACGAATAGTTGTGGCAGCCACAAAAATGTTATTTCGACATATATTATAATTGTATGGGAATATATGTATATGCAGTGTTTAATATATTAACTATATAATTTATATTAAATCACTCAGTACAACGATAAAATTTTAATCGGGTTGAACCAACTTGAACAAAACAATAGCAATAAATCACTAATCTTGTAACTTCCCACTATATAACATACTTGCTCATAAATCTATCGTTGCGGTCAACTCTCGTATCTCGCTCGCTTCATACGAGCTACGACTACACAAAAATAAATATTATGTGCCATATGGATATTTTTACTGTATACGTACACAGTGTGCCAATTAATAATATCTAGATGAAATTCAAACCATCATACTGAATACCCGTAGATCATAATAAACTGAGTGGATGTGGCATTGTTTTTATATATATATGGATGTACACGTATATGCCATCATCATCATCATCATCACCAATCTATCTTTATACATAAATGTAGCATATATTAGAAATTCATAATTTATTTTATTCTTTATATTTACCCCACGCAATGATACGTACATAATTTCTTTGTTTTTATCATTCGCTCTCTTATATACTTGTACATCCATATGTATATCAATCGTATAATAAATATGAGTAGATAAGTGTACATAAACATATTCTTTGTATCTATACACGATTGTTTCGATGTACATAAATGAGACTTTTTTAAGACAATCTATATGCTCTAGCTAATAACATAAGACAATGTAAAATGTTTGTTTTCGTACAAAATCCATCTTCGAACATAATAACTAATTTCTATGGAAACGTGGATAGCATTGTCTGAATATGCATAAATATAGATATTCTATATATTCGATTAAAACAGATACACGTGCTATGAAACTTGGACCAGTAAAATGTCATATATATATACGAGTACGTATACATATATGAAATTTGATCGTACATTCATTAAACTATATGTGCTCGAATGACTTTCATCATTGTGTACCTACAAGAAAAATAGAAGTTTTGTTGCCACAGGCTAAATAGAATAGCCAAGAGGTATAGAATGCTGAGATACGTTTTGTACACAAATTAACACATTCTGCGGAATAATCAGTTTACGCTTCTTGGTCGGATGGAATTTCGGTCTCACGATGATTATCTTTGTATATAGAATAGAACAATGACATAATATATTCCGTTTAAATTATTATAATTTTGGAAGATGCTATTATTCATTATATACGTATGTACACTCGGCGACAATTGTTTGGAATTCATATAAAGATTTATAAATAATCGAATAATTATAAATTAATCAGTTTTTAAAGTTTCGATATGAATATTCAGAATATTTATAAAAGTTTATCAAAGTTCAGTGAATTCAGGTTCAATTTAATTAGGAACTGTAATGGGGCCGTTTTAGTGTCATATATAAACATTCGTCTATAAGTTATATAGTTCCTCACCGCCCGAAACTATATTCTTGAAAAACCACTATATACTGTCCAACTATAGGCTATAGGTACAAAAATCATTTGCCTCACAATATTACTATAAATTCTTTCATCTTGTTAAGATTAATTGTGATTTAATGAGATTACCAGTAACATGCTTCAATATTGAGTTCAATCAATTATTGCGGACTTTCGTAAATTACTACTAGTTCAGATGTTTCAGCTCTTTCCTTAAATAATCAAAATAGTATGAGAGAGTGCACTATGTTTTGAGCGTTTGTTACATAATTTTGATAATACTATAACATAAGGTTCTTTTAATTATTCAGTCTCCTCAACAATTTAGAGGTGAATATAGAGCAAAAAGGTACAAGTTTCTCAGATAATGTAAATGTTGAGTTTAAAATCCATGGGCCGTTTTTCGTCCATGTCAGTACTTTAGGTATGGATCTATGCAATGCGCAGATAGTTCTACGTAAACTTATAGCCGTACATAAAGTGGTATCGCAACGAATCGTCGCCGGTCAAAGTGTGCGGTAACAGCCACCCAAAAAAAAAAATAGTCAATGTTAAAAATAGAAACACTATCCGATTTCCAGAATTTAATTCTTGGGCTACTTTTATCTGTTCAAGACATCCTATTTATGGATTTACTGTCATTTCCCTCAATTCTTATAGTTGCTATAACTGTTAAGGCGATCAAGGTCAAGTTGAATCTGCAAAAATGTTTAGGAAACAGGAAGTTTTACTGTTTGGTTTATGAAAAGGCTTTTGAGGCTGTTTTGACATATTTTTCGAATTATAATTCAATTCGTTTAGTGTTAATATACTTAATTTTTGGCGTCATTTCGTATTGCAGGAAATAATAAGAAAATACAATCATCATTTCCGTAAAATTGTACAATTTTTATCCTAAATTATCTTAGACAAATTAATAAAAAGTAATAAAAGTTTAAGATTTTCTTTTAATAATTTCCTTATGGAAATCGATTACATGAATACCATTTTTGCTATAAGGAAATTAATAAAAACTAAATGAGTTATTGTCATTTTAACTGTAAAATATGGTGGTTGAGTTTCAAAGCTGGCAACATACGCCGTTAAGTTTAAATTTTAGTTTTTCGATTAATTGCGATGTGCTGAGCCATTTGCCAAATAAAAAGCGCAAAATAAAGATAATCAACCAAAAGTTTATAATGTTTTAAGAAATACTATTAATCAACACTTCTTGTCATACGCGTTAGTATCTTGTCTCTCACTTTTATTTGTTCGTACGCCCTTTGTGTGACTATACAAAAGTAATATCTCTGTCGATTCTCAAAATAAGACCGATTCGCGACAGATGAAAGCATAACTTCGCTTTATTTGTCTGCAATACATATTTGAAAAGGTTATGCTCTTTGGAGCCCATTGGCATATTTAGTTTGTCCATTATTATGAACTTCACCGAATTTAATTTTTAGTATCATGGACACAATATGTCTGGGGTGACTAACGACGCCATGGTGAAACACGAGGTATTATACCACGTTTGCAGTACTATAATATAGTCTAGACAGACTGCAGTTTTGCTAAACTAATTTATTGAGTTTTCTTTAAGGATAGAATGAGAGAAACCAAAAAAGTAGTCTAGGGTGTAACAGTTAATGAACATCATGTCAAAAGCTTTTCCTTATGAATGATAGATTTTAGAATATAATAATACTTATATAACAGTTTTGAGATCTCGTTATATACTTTAAAACTTTTGAGTTTTTAACACGATACTAACACAAAAAACTAACGTTACGACATCGCCTTTTCTCATATCCGAGCAAAACGTGTTGCGTTTTGAACAGACTTCCCTTGCACATTTTTATTTTTCTTAATATTACCTAACTTTTTTTAATTATAATCACAATTATTTCTTGACTTTTAACGGCTTCTGTATAATTTATTTATGTGCCTCGTGTAACGAGTAATTTGTTTTATTTTTATATAAACCATCAGCGTCAGTAGTAAGTTGATGCTTTGTTAAAAGGCCAAATGAACTTGAAAACACCATAATTCTGTATATGGTCTATAGTTCGATTTGTCTCTTTCTGTTTTCATGCCAATAATAAATTACAACCAGATGAGGATATAGATTTGCCCGTTTCAGTAGGTATTTAACCTATAACGAGTGTGTGCGTGTTTGTATAAATTAAAAGCCATTACAAATTTATTAATAATTTTTATATTTATGTATTGAATTTATATTGTAAGCACACACATGACGTGTGGAATACAACCTAAACTATAAAGTAATAAAACTATTAACACTATTCTTTGTCTAAATATAAATAAAATATTAAAATTCAATGAAATTTTTAGAACTCGCATATAAAGGAATCCTTGTAGGTGTATACTCGTATAGTTATACATTTGTTTATGCTTATTTCAACTCCAATGACGGAAGATTGTTGATAAAATTTCCTGATTCGCGATCGTAATTTTGAATTATGATCGCAATAATTATATTATATGCATATGAACACGAGGTTTTGCCAATATGCTATCAACGCTGTTTTGACCTCAATTCGTAAAAGCCACCACCACAATGACCCAAAAAATATTTTAGTTGACTGATAAGAAACATGTTTCAAACTGTACGCGTTCTATAATAATTATGTCTCTTTTGTCGAGTCATATATAAATAAACCGAACCAATTAACCGATTAGGTTTTATTTCAATCCATCACCGAAGATTATCCTATCACAATATAATAACCTTATAACAAAAAAAGGGGTTAAATGTTCAATTAAGCTTAACGCTCTCAATTCGCTAAAATTACGTCGTTTTCGTATATACATCTATCTGTATTATACATATCTCAGATGACATAAGACGTGATCAAATCTATCATTCCAATTCAAACCAATTGAAAATATGTATTATAAAGATTGCAAATTTCAATCATCTTAATATAATATCGTGTCTAGTCTAAATTCTGTGTATATTTGCTTCGCCATTCGTGTACGCGTGTAATGTTTTTATTTTTGAAAGTTGATACATAAAAGTTAAATTGTAAAATGCGGTTTAAAATTATGACGAGATTTCTTTATTTATTTATTTATTTAAAGATATGTTTATTTATTTATGAAGAGAATTTCGTATTATTTTCGTAAGCAGTTATATATAAATTACAAACTGTATATAGAAACCTTGGACCTGGGCCATTATCCTTGGGTAATACTAATAATAAATAAACTACTTCACAATCGATTGTCTAATAAGCCCACGCAATTTCTTTAAAACCTGTCTCTCCCACATCACCCTCATATACAGACATAATAATAAAATAAACCATATTATATTTATAATTTATGCAAATTATTTGATTAACGTTAATTTTTAATAATTTTTCTAAATTTGGTAAATACGCGATTTGTTTACGTTACAAATAACGCAAAATTTCGAAACCATATTCTTAAGTCACACACTGTCGCAGATTCGGCATATATATGTACATATACACTAAACCATTATATAATTATTGTGTGTGAGTGTTGATCACCGAAAAACAAAAATTTATAATTTGTTTTGATCTGACATAAATAATATACGAAAAGAAAACGCGATCGAAACAAGTTTTTATTTGCTGTCTTTTGTTTTTTTTTGCGTGGCGCCATTTTGCTGAATAATAATTAAAGTGAATTATTTTCTTATACGTATGTGCGAGCGGAGTGAAAGGTGGGATCGCGTGTATTGTGAGTTATGACCATGTTTGACCTACATAATGCTGATCGCAAATCGATACTCCATAACCCTACCCACGTACATCTAATCACATTTACTCGATATAAATTTATTTGTATACATAAATCTATTAATCACTTTCACAAATATATAAATGATGTTTTTGTTTAGTATGTCAACCTTCGAGTTACGCCGCGATCGTTTAACACAATTCAAATGTCAAATTCAACGAATTATGATATTTCTCTCGTCAAATTACTTTGTATTGTTTCGCTTTCGAGTTGATCGATAAAACGTTACAGCGAAAAGCCATTTCATGTATTAACATACATATATGTTTTGGATTGGAAAAGTTTTCAATTAAAATATAAATAAATTAGTAAGGAGTAGTTGACGATAAATAAACATATGTATGTATGTCATTTGTGTACCAATTATTATGCATTCACGTTTTTTAATCAAACGTAATCAGATTTTGATTTTGTTGTAGTTTATAACTATAATGTACCAATATATATAATTGAATGTGTACGACATACATATATGGTGATAATACTCTTCTTAAACGTGACTTATATGTATTCGACTATATAAGAGTAGTATGTAGACATGTACATAAACGAGATTTTATGTAATAATGTATTTAGTAGACATTCTCTATTTCATAAAATGTCCAAATTTATACTTATATACACCCAATTGGCAATGTGAGTTATATACACATTAAATATGTGTGTCACCACGTAATTCATTCATTCTTCATCTTAAAAAAGCAAAAAATACATTTCATAATCTTTTGCCTATGCGATACATAACAGTATTTTTATTTACGCCAAGATTACAAAATGTATAATGTATTTACAAAATCTTAAAAACCCATTGTACAAACATATATACCTTCGCACTAAATAAGATGAAACATCCCAAATACACGATGATGTATTGATAAGAAAATTTGAAAATATTTACCGTGCGATGATACATAAGAAATCGTTGATAAGACGTTAACATATAAAAATGATTCATAATTTAGTTCGAGGAATACAGATGTATAGTTACGGTTCGGTAATTAAGGTGATATCATGGTTAAATAGAAAATATTTGTGCATGTTTGTGTGGACACATGTTTTCGAAGTAGAAGCGATATAATTATGTGATGAATAAGTAATTTGCGTACAATCATGCAAACAATTTTCGACATGAAACCTTATTTTGTGTCAGAACATATACATTTGCATGTAGGAGGAGTATACATTATCCTTGAGTGATTTTATTTTCCAAATTATCATATTATATGTGGACATGTGTTTGTTTTACGCATTTATCATAATATGCAAAGGTCTCGACACAGATCAAAGTACCAAATAAGAATAAATAAATGACCAATAATTAACGAAAAAAACAATTCAGATTTATTCTGTTTGAATGTGGGACGTTATGTATAAAGTAATGTATAACAATGGTGTTGCCATTTGAATATATAGTAATCCAGTTAGTGGATCACCTCATTTCTATTTTTATCGTCTTCGACAGGTATACCATATATATAGCTATATAGTTGTATAAATCACAAAAATAATTACTTGGTCGTTGTGTTTGTTCGTAATTAATAATTTAATGATTCGATTGTTCATAATTTTGATTGATAAATCGATTTATTTGCACTACGAAAATAATTGTTGAGTATACAGTATCGACTCAAAATATGTGCTATGCCTAAAGCACTTTACATACATAATTAATAAAATTAATTTTATTTTTACGTAATTTATTTTTATTTATTTTATCGCCATTGTCTTGTGGCACTTAGATGCGAGTATATACAAGGTTATGAGTTGGTCTACTTATGAATCTTATTTGTACTATTTAAAGAATATAGACTTGTTGTGTTAAATCGTTTATGCATAACCAGACAGATGTGTTGTAATTATTTTTACACTGCGGTCAATACATATATGAACATTATGCAAATCGGTTTAAGACAATGTATTGGGTTGCGTTTTAATTATTCGTATTTTAATATTGCATGAACTAGGCCGATCGAATGAGGCAGTGACTAAGCTCTGGCAAATAAAGTGAGAGGTACCCGGTTCAAATCATCAGGATGGACAATAGGGATTTTTCTGTATCTGATTACAATCGGTGGTATGAATGTATACATAAATGACATCAGGATGACATGGATCTATAAAATGTGTAGATGGTTCTACGTAAATAGGACCGTACGTCCTATGTTTTCGGAAACAGTCAGACAGATATGATATGATCATGTTTTCGGAAAAAAATGTTGCCTCCAATATTATCAGAGTAAAATACTTGTTGGTGTCGTTTGTAGAGCTTTAAAAAAGTAATTTATTTCTAGTAAATTTATTTTCAACTGGTGCTGCAGGTAAATCTGCTTAAAAATGTAGATCTCTCATGGCACCGACGATTATATTTAGGTGATGGTTTCGTTCAACTATAATTTTGATACTCACGTTCGTTTTCGAGTCTTTTCATACACTTCAAATTTCTTATTCAAAGGTTATGTCGTGAATTATCCGTTTTTCGGTGAAACGGTTACCTCTTAACAGTTTCCAAAATAATATCTATAGTTAAGTATATCAGAACGAGTTAAAACCAGTTGTCGGCTTTGTAAAAAATAATGAGAGTTCTTACCTGATGCACATTAGACAAGCATCCGATTAAGCTTCTATAATATCCTTTGTAATAACAGTGTAACATATGAACTTCCACCCAGAAGAGAAATAATTTATTTAACAGTTGTTGATCTATACAATCATCAGTAACGTACACAAACTATGATAAAGTCAAAATTAAGAACTTAAATGCAAAATTGAGATACGGTCAATTTTATTATAACGATCCAGAACTTATCTTTATGGAATATACCTAATTCTAACGGTTTCTATATTTTATAATTCACCTTTAAAAAAGAAGTAATACTGTTATGTAAAGCGTTTTACAGAATTGAATGTTCTCTGCAATTTGTTGATAATCAATGCCCATTGAGGGATCTGAAGTTGTAAACTGCTTATAAATAAAAATAAATTCGGTTTCCCAAAATTTTGTTTCATGTAATGTTACAGTTCTATTTATGTTTGCCTGTATTGAGCGCTTCTACCGATCTCTTCTCACTGCCTCCATACAAAGTTTAGCACTTTGAGATATTTTAATTGAAAAGAAATGATACGTGTAAATCAGTTTCGCGGATATGCGTATCACTTGATTATTAACTAAATAATTAACGATTTATATTATTCACAAAATTCTTTAATTTCACCAAATTTAATATAAAATTTTATTTTACTGTCGCAAAGTTTAAGTTTTAGCACACAAAGTTATTTTTCACAAAGTTTATTTATTTTTTAAGTTATTTTATTACTACTTTTATTGTTGTGTCCAGCTGACTCGCAAAAATCGAATGATCGAGCAAGTAGTGGTTTTCTATGACATTCTATATAACGTAATTTTGTTTTGTTGGAGTAGCGGATACCGATCGATAAGAGTACCAAATAAATGGATAATTAAGTTACTTGAGGTAATACATAAATTCTATAAGTACAGTGACACTTAATATCAAGATGTCAACTTCATAATAAACATAATTTCTATTTTAATTTGATGGATGTTCATCTGCTTTAACATTAATGCTTACAACTTTCGAGGAAATATGAACTTACACTTTATGTTTACTCTTCTGTGAAGATTTTAGAGTTTTCCCACTTCTTAGAGTGTTACTCGAATTAAAACCATCTGAAATTTAATTTTTAAGCTATTTAATCTTTAAGGAATGGCTTTTGTTGTTCTATAGACATTTTATCTGACTCCATCGGTATTCGATCACGAGCCAGTTCTTCATATTTTTGTAAACAATTAAAAGATGCCAGATTTCTATCTATTCCGAAGAGCCATCGATGCCGACAGCGACCTACTCGTCGTTCTTCCTTTAAAGATCGCAGTACCACTCGTTTCGGATCGACAAATAAAATGTGACCGAGCCAGCGTACTCGCTACCCTTTGATTTTATGCAAGACATCAGGAATTAGCATTAAAATGCTGATATCGTGATTGAAAAGAAATCGGTATGTCCTAAAGCTTTCAGCATTTCTTACCAACCATACGATTAACTGGCTCAAATTAAGAATTATTTGATAAGAATAAATCACGAGATAAGTGAAAATTGAATGACATAAAGTAATCACAACTCAGTCAATAATAAACGACTGAACAGTAAACAAACAACTGACAGCCAATTAAAATAACAGTGCATTACATTACAGTACACCCTGTTGATTTATAATGTTTGTCTATGTTAACGAAGAAATTGTCTATATATGTTTTTCAATTTTCTTGGAAAGCATATGGTGAAGTAAATTTTTGTAAATTACATATATTTTTGTATATATACATATAGTACGTATACGCAGCATCGAAACAAAGAAATATGTTGAAATTAACTTATGCTGCTTATGAACAATATTAAATATCTGCTCGCGGCTGTAGCCAAATATACCATATATGCATAGTCCTACGATCTAGTATCGAATGGTTTCTGATTATTTGGTGTTGTATGCGTGCATTATCTCGCATGCCCCCAAAACCTGTGTGCACTTCGCCATGTATATTTTTATATGATAAACAATCCCATACGCATTCCCAACCACTATAGTCTTCACATACACATTTTTCACATCCATGTATACATCCACAGGCAACACAACTATATATAAAGTGAATATGTGTATGTGACTATATGTGTATACGAAATCATGTGTAGGTTTAATATTTTTTGTTTTGTTTATTATTACTATTATTTCTATTTTCTAGTTTTTTATTTATTTTTCTATTTGATATTTTCAAAGTAATAGAAATAAAATAAAAAATGATTATAAGGTTGTTGTTCGTTTAAGTTTATTGCACTCATTTGATTAGAAGTGAGTTGTTCTGTTATTGAATTCGTGTGCTTAGTATATCGATTTGATTGTTAACTTATCAAGACGGTATAACAACTGTGATTTATTAGTTATCGCTCTGAGACGGATAAAAGTTGAACACACCTATTGACCAATGAAATTATTACAGCTGTTCACCAGTTCTATAATTGGTGTGTTGATGCAAACTTCACAACTATACATATTATATACATCCGCACGTCCTATGATGGTATTGACATATCAAAATCAATTTTACATTTCATCTTTGCGCATAAATCTTATATTATTTTAACGGTATCCCAAATTCGTGACCATTCATTTTAATTAAGTATATATACAGTTAAATGTTGTTGTTACTTTTGTGCTAAGAAAGAACAAAGAACAAATAAAGAAGGTGTTCCAAGCTCAATCAAAAAAAATTGAAACGGTTATGAATATGTTCATGCAAATGATTTACCAAGCAAATGACGAACGAACACAAACTTACATAAATGCCCTTTTGCCGCAATCATTGGCTGCGACTAAGAAAAATTTTTCTATATGGTTTTCCCAGTGAGAGTTACTAATTTTCATTGGTATTTTCCGTTTTTGTTTCTTTTTTGCTTTTTCTATTTATATTATTAGCATGACTGTTGTTGTTTTCGTTTTTAAAGTCAACAAAATTAGAATAAATTAGATTCTAATGCTAGCCTATATTTATACATACAATATATACATAATAGGAATGACTAATACATTGAATTCCGGGTAATTTTTGTATTTGTCATTTTCCAGAAAAGCAAAATATGTAATTGATTTGGAGTCAATCGATTATTACTGTTATATGGTCATTTGCCCAAAAAGAAATAGAAATGTTTTACTACTACCTACATATTATACATAGAGGCTCTTGATAAGAAAAATTAAATTGAAAATGGTAAGATAATGTCATATTATATAGATTGAAGATTTATCTCCTGGATTACAATATGAGGGTTAGATAATATAATGTATTTTTGGGATGACAATAACACACATATACAAATAATTGTTGTTGCGTAGGTTGTCACTCTGCGTCTGTATATAAATATAATATTGATGTTGTTAAAAACAGTTCAATGATTTTATGAACTATTCCCCTTTTGTTAATACACGCTGTAGAACCATTTAATCTATAAACTATAACTAATAATTGTATATAAAACATGTACAGCTAGCTATAAAGCAATATATATTCTTAAAGTTGTGTGTATCTCATTGTATTGTTTTCAATTATTTACAATAATAAAATTATCTTTATTGAGTTGAGTTGAAAGAGTTGAAAAAGTAAAAGAAAATTTATACGATTATATGTGAAAGAAAGACTTTGGTTTTTAATTTAAATTTTAATCCATAAGTTTTAAATTAAATTTTATTTATTTTTTATTATGCACAAGTAAATTTGCCGTTTAGCATAAAAGTTGGAGATAATTGAAGTATATATGCACATACATCAATATGCAAAATATATGCAGTGCGGTACTTAATAGTGATCAAACTAAATGGGATCTAGGTTGATCTCTCTTTGATTTGGGCGGCATTTCGCTCGTTTATACTTCAAACGATAGGCTCCCGACAAAATGTAGTTTCTGTCCTGATTTGTGTGATCGCCACCTATAGTTGTGCTTAAGATTTCTTTTAATATAACACTTTTGATTACTTTTTGGAAGTATCAGACCTCCTTCATTTGCAGTCGTCTCACAGGAATCAGAGTTTCTTATATAGGAATCAAATTTCATGTTTAATTTTATTGTTTCATTCCTTGACTGTGTGTAAAATCAAACGAATTATTTATTTTGTTAATGATTTCTTATGAGGTGTGCCATAGGTACTCGTATACAGTTTTTTTTATACAAACTAATGGTCTTCTATCTTCAAGTTACACTGAAAATTATCGATAGGCGAGAAATGTTATTAAACTGAACATTTCGTACTTTCAAATGAAGAGAATTTAATGAGAATATTAAAATCGACAAATTTATTGTTGGCTTTCTATTAACGAGTTCAACCTCTATACTAGCGCTTGCTCAATTATTTCTTTGGCTATTTCTGCTTCAGTCTTAATTTAATAACCAGGATCACCTCAATATTCTTCTAACCATTAGAAGCACGGTCAAAGCTAAATAAAAATCTCGCACTTCTATCCCTTCAAAATCCAAATATATAAAACCTTTATTAGACCTTTATAGAATATTGCTGTTAGGTTTGGGGTGGATGGAGCATATGGCTTTGCTCTCCAGTTGCTGGATAGAGTTCAGCGGCGTGCCATCCGAATTATACGAAGCTCTAGACTTATAAAATGTCTAGACAGTCTAAAGCACCGCAGAGATGTTGCAGAACTCTGCGTGTTCTATAGAATTGTAAATTGAACCGTTCGAGTTAAAATGCACAAGTTTAAGACAGCTATCAACCATTACTTGAAGAATCGCGCGATGGCTGCAGGAGCTCTGACAGTTACAAGGAGCTAGGACAGTGTAAAAGTCCGCTCTTAACCCAATTAAAGCTAAAGTTAAATAAAAGAGATTTCTTCCTTTGAATTACCTTAATGCTTGTTTCAGCCATAATATGTGAAAGTGGTTTGTTTCGCTCGTTCCCATGCTGACAAAAAATCATATAAACCGTATTTTAAATTTTAATTTTTTATATTTTGCAATGTCTGAACACCTATTTCATCATTCACCAGATCAGTTTCCTCTTTAATGCCAATCATCCAAAAAATAATTTTTTATAAAAATGTTTTGCTGACAGAATTATCCCACGGTTGACGTGATTTGCCAGTAATTTGCTTATCCAAACCTTATTATAGAACTGAGAACTAGACGATGTGATGAGCATTATACATTTGAAAGCAACTTTAATTTGCATCTTTCGTGATGTTTCGAATTTATTCATGAAATGGAGCAATTTCCCCAGTTGGAACAGTTAAGGACTCATGATAGTTCCGATTATTTAAAATTCCATATCGTCTACGAAACCGTCAGAGTCAACCATCACAGACATTAAATTTTATTTGCATATGATTTGCTAAGTTCATATAGGATCGAGCTGTTGTATGTACTACTTGAATATCGCCTGTTCTTGTGACATATCTTGAGCAAACTTGAAATATTTCCTAGAATTAGATGTGTCAATATCACCTTTCTAATGTCAGAAACAGTTTAATTTTAATTCGTGCTAATGCCATGCCTAAATCTAACTTGGCAAGTACATCTAACTTCTGCTTCACAGAATTCACTCGTGTTTTCTTAACCATTTGGTAGTTTAAACCAAACAATACGAAGTCGGGGTTCGTAAAATCGAAGTTTTACTGTAGAGGCAAATTTCTTAAGTTGTTTTAAGATTATTAATTAGAGTGATAAAAAAGGCTAACTGAAACTTATTTCAACTTAATATTTAAACATTTTGACCTGGGTGGTTATTTTGTGGTGCTTTGTCATATTTTTATATTACGGTTGGAGACTTTTTTTGTGATATACAAAAAATAAAATAAGTCTACAAACACAACCCTGTGCAATAAATTATAAAGGGAAAATAATGAATTTTAAGGAGAAATGAATATTTTAGAGTGATTAATTGACGTTTCGCATAACCTCAAAATTAATAATATCATTTTCTATTTAACAACGTCAATCATAAAGTACTAAAAATTGTATAAACCATAATGCAGCTGTCATACACGATTGACCAGCAAGACAAATACACTCTCAATCATGATTGCGCAAGCGTATGATTGCAGAGAAAAAATCAAACATGTTTGATATTTTGTCAATCATTTTTACAGGATTGAGCAAACCCTCAATCACCCCCATACACTCTCAAAATGATTGCGCAAACACAATAATTGTCAAACATGATTGATTGTCAAACATGGGCACCTTAACAGTATTAAATGTTGACAAGTAAAAGCGAGATGGAATATATTGTCGTCGTTTTTACTCGTTTCAATATACGACTTGAAGTTGTTCATTCATGATTAACCTGCAGTAAGCTATACGACAATTTCATTATATCATAGTTTTTTTCACTAAATGTGATACACCTGTTTGGCTTTCCTATACAACACATAACCTCGAGATAATATTAAATAAATAAGGAAAATGCTTTTTTTGGATAAACCGACAACTATTAAATTGTATGACTTTTATGAATATTGCACTGCGAGTGTTCACAACACTAGTATATATAAATTAAGTGGCGTATCAGAATTATTTTGATCTCAAAGAAAATGATCTAATTTCCGTTTGATATTGTGGTCCGTTTTGAACGTCATATGCTCTCTATCGTATAAGAGCCCGTGTTAAATCTATGGTAAACCTTGGTGAATATTTTATGTAGTCCAACTTATTCGACTGAACGCATATTCCATTTAAGTACATTAGTGCTACTGCAATTTCACAGTTAATAGTGGTTAACCATGTCAGTACTACGGATTGCAGGCATAGAACAAAGTATAGTGTAGATGGTCTTCGTAAATAATATTGATGCATAACGCCATAAGTGTAGTTAACATATTTTTGCAAAATCCAGATGAATTAAATGTTGATAAAACATTTATTAATGAAATATTTTTATTGATAAACTGCGTTTACATAATATTAATTTATTGTTTTTTATGAAAAAATAATTCAATTTTATCTTTATTTAAATATTCCCAATAACACTTTAGATAATATCAGAAAAAGGAAATAATAAAATGGTATTCAAATTGTTTTTATCTACAAGATAATAAATTAAATATATTTGTTATAAGAAATAAAATTTATTTGGATTAAAAAGAAAAGGTTTGACAGGTTTAACCGATATTCTAATACGCCACAAAATTTATATATAATAGTGTCGCTCGCGGAGCAATATTCATAAAAATCATATAATTTTATAATTATCGGTTTCTCCAAAAGAAAGCTTTTTCCTTATAAAGCTACATGTTTTGTTTTGCTTTTAATTTATGTTATCAGTCATGTCGATTAAATATTATCATTGATCAAGTACGAGAATCTACTAAAATAAACATGCGAGGCAGATATTAAAAGATAACATATAGTGGATTTTTCATCCAATAGTCGTAATTTAAAGACCTTAAACGTTAGACGATATTTCCGCTTTTCATATAAGACAGTGAAGAACGACCTAATTGAATTACCACAATACCACTTATCCCACTTACAGATTTTTATGGAGATAGATAAGATACCACATTCTTAACGTTTGGTAACATAATTAGTAAATTTTATAACAACATTGGCTAAGCTTTATGCAAGAAGAAACACCCTTGAGGAATATACATATTCATCTGTGCCGAATCGTAGTAAAATGTCTAAGTTTAGAACCTCGTTAATGGTTTTCTTGAATATTTCAACTTGTTGCTTTCAAAATTAGTATAATAAACAATAACTAACTTCTGTTGAAACTGTTAATAAAGGTTTTGTACTTTTGAAAAGCTCAGAAATGCTGTCAATGCGACAGTTATATTAAAGTACCATAATAGTCCAGAGATTTTGTCTGTGGGCCTAATAGTCATGTATTTGTCTAATTGTACCAGTCAAATTGTCGATTGCTTACAAGATACCAGTAAGGATTTAAATTAAAGCCAAATTTCTAACAATCACCTTTATAGTTGACGTATTTATTCTTAGTTCTCGTATTTTTTATCTAAATAATTAATGTCGACGCATTTTTATAGAACCACTTCTCAAAACATTGTTCAAAATCATGCTGTTTAAGCTTTCAAGATTAGCAATAATTAACCGCATAAATTATCTCTGTGTTGCTGTTAAAGATCTTTTGCCTCAAATTTGTTTTAATTTTTAAAAATAACCACAAATCACGAAGTGCTAGATCCGAGGTATATGGTGCTCGGCATTTTACATCATGACTAGATCTCGAAGCCAAAGTCATGATGTAAAAAGTAGTAAAAATCCTTTTTCTTTCAGCATCCTGTTTTCGTATACCATTTTACTGCTACCGTTTGACGTTTCACAATTTTTGGTTTTTAGTATACTGACATCTTTTCTTTTATTGCTGATTTTTGTTGCTAAACTTTTACAAGAGGGTTTGCTCCTATTGTGTTTCATACCATGGACTGGCATTTGGTTTTCAGATCGTACTTATAGAACCAATATTCTTCACCTGTAATGACTTGACTAATGTTGCTAGACTGCCCTTTTTCACGGGGTTCGTGCTCTACAGTAAAACGTTCCGTCTAAAATATTTAGAACCACTGAGTCAATAAATATTTGTAGTCGCGTTAGTTCACGCAAAAAGCCGAAAAGAGTTACAAAGCGAATTTCTTGTGTTGGTGGTGGAATTTCGTCAGATTCAACCTCAGTTTTCTCGCTTTCATTTTAACCGATCGGTCCATTTTTTTAAGGGAGTCTCATAAAACAATTGCAAAGGATTTGGTATTGTTGGATTTTCTAAAAAATATTTAAGCGTCGCCTACTAAGCGAACTTTTGTTACTCCCCTCGTAAATTTAAACGTCTGTTCAATAAAAAAAGCTAGGGTTGGGTTTTCAAAATGTCAACCTAATTTCAACTAAAATACAACTCAGTTCAACTTAATTTCAAATAAAATGCCCTGAGACGTATAGGCAACGGAATATAGTATAGTCAGCTCACTGTATATGCACTGTGAGATTGTTAAGAATTTTTTCAGTCTTTTTCTATTGGTATCCTTAGTGTAGTTCACTATTTGATTCATGTTGTGATCTATAGATAGTTCCGAATGAATTAGGAACCATATTGTAAATGAGGTGTTTTATTACCATCACTATTTTCTACCTTATACACGTTTTTAATATTGATGATAACGTTTTTCTGCAGCTTTTTTTGGAAATACTTCAATTCACCAAGTTCTTTCCATTTTGCCAAACTTAGGTCATATTTTCACAAAGTCAATCAATCATATTTATA
This sequence comes from Tipula lateralis, assembly GCA_963932295.1. Taxonomy (NCBI): domain Eukaryota; kingdom Metazoa; phylum Arthropoda; class Insecta; order Diptera; family Tipulidae; genus Tipula; species Tipula lateralis. Next base: position 195,366,326 of record OZ010736.1, on the reverse strand, counting down.
AATTAAATTTACCAAAATTGAAGTAGTAATTTCGTGCATATTCAATATTACGCTGAATGCACAAATGAACGTATAATTGTATCACCTTTTATATTGTAATTTTAAATTACACAATATGTGCTAAATTAAAATTTCATGGCATCACCAGCGATCTTGCAAAAAATTAAGCTGAATCATAAAAGTGGATTGCCAAAAATCATTTTGTTGTTTGGTCGGTACTTATTAATTATTTAATTTGGTTTTTGTTTTGTTTATATAAAATGTGATTTCAGTTCAATTCACCAAACATAATATGACAACAACAACAGTGTGGTATATGTAAAAAATACGAATACCAAAACTATTCAATCAACTTAATTGGATACTTATAGAATTTTCCAATTAATTCAATCTCATTAGTTAACGATTTTGAACGCTATACAACTGATGGCTTTAACTAACGGTTATACATTATGTATGCAAGTGTATAGATAGATACACATGTGGTTTAACCCCACTACATCAATATCTCAAAAAACGTATAATTTGTTGCCCTAAAACATAAGCGCATGTCTTTGTGCCACAATTCAATAGCAAGCTTTTATATTTTTGATTATGTTGAAATCGTGATATGTTTCACCTTAAATTAATTGGCCTTTATTAAACGCACACAATAAAATTACTGTAGTACAGAGATTAATTATAAAAATGTAGTTTTCACGCTAGTTAAATGCTAACGCAATGTAATATATGTAGAGTTAATTTAGTTTTGGTATTGTTGAAAGAATTAATGTCAGAGACTGTTATTGTGTGAATTAATGAGTTTACATGATTTGACCATACAAACAAACGATCACCCTGTTTGATGGAATCAAACTGTATCCCGGAAGAAAATATAATAAAATACACAACGCTATAACCTTCGGTCCACGCCCATCTTCATCATACTTTTTAGCTATATGGTATAAGAGAATGTCCAAAATAACAACTCAGAAAGCAATAAGTGCAAACAAGCAAAACACCTTCTAAACAATTATATATATCGTAAAGAGAATGGAATCGTTGTTTTGCTTGTGTATCATTCCACATTATTCGAAGACAAATTATTAGCTAAGAAGTACTAAGAATTTCTTAACAATTCGTGAGTCATTACTTATTGATTATGCCTTTCAAAATGTAAACGTATATTGTATTACAAACATTATGTGAATATATATATATATATATATATATATATATATATATATATATATATATATATATATATATATATATATATATATATATATATATATACATGTAATAAAACCTTCATGTTAAATCAGTGGCAATTGATTAAAAATTAATGCCCAAATTTCGTAATTTGAAAAGTTGTTGGTTAAGAGGGAATGGAATGAAAACACTGCCAATATACATAGTTACCCAACGTATAGACTAAGTTATAGATTTTGATTTACGTTCAAATAGGAAGAACAGAAACTAATCGAGTCTACATGGGAACGATTCGAGTTGCAGAATGTTTTTAAGACTCGGTGGTTTCGATTTTGATTCTCGTCAAAAACCTTCAAAGGGATTATTTATTACAACTACTATCGATAATCGCCGGACAGAGTATGCTAGGGACACTTAAAACCAGCGCAAAACTCATCGCAAATCGCAAGTTTATTGCGAAATTATAAAGTTGCGTCTTAAATTTGCGTATTATGGTGAAATTGAGTCTTGATGATAACGAGGGGATTACACGAGGTCAGATTGGCTTAATATATTTCTGTAGTATTAGAATAAAATATAGTATGTCTATAGATTTCACAATTTCTTGTAAATCGGACATTTTTCGAACAATTTCAGTACATTAAATTCATATTGCTGGAGAGCAACGGAAACAATATAAAAAATTTGTCTAGCATTGTCAAACTTAAGTCGATATCAACCGACCAGATAAGAATTTTGCATTTATCGTTTTTTGCAGGCTATTGGTAGCCCGTATTTAATCAACAATCTGGCTCGATTCCAATCACACATATATCATCTGCATATTACGAATATATTTCAAAATGATATTGAAAAGTTTATCGAGATAACTATTGGCATATCTTTTTGTCGAACACCCAAACTAGACATACAAATTATTATTCCGTTCTCAACTTAGATGTATTTATTTGTGACTAATGATGGGTGGATATTAACGAATAAATAGTTAACACAATAGGTGGTTACTCTTGATAGTATCCAAATAAAGTTTAAAAGTCTCAACATCGATTAGTTACAGCTAATTCCATTTTTGTTTGAATGTCAATGCGTATTATGTCGTTCACGATAAAGTTGAATTGGATGAAAAAGTGACGTTACTTTTAAGAATTTTCTGGATTTATCTTTTACCATCATCGTCCGATTTGCCATCAATAGTTTATTTTTGTTTGACTGATATATACAAGAAGATAACATCAATCGCCCAGAACTACTAAATGTAACAATTTAAGATTTCTGAACTACCACAAACCAAAATTGACATCGAGTTTTATTAATTGATAAGAAAACAAAATCACAAGCTCCATCTTCCTTATAATCTGCACAAGGTAGTTATAGTATTACACTTTAAGTGACATATTCAATAAGCGCTTCACAGTTCGCATTATATACTGTTCGATTTTAGTTAATATTCCATTTGCCATTCCATATATACCAATCATAAGTTTTAAGCTTTTTTGAAAAGTGGAAGCTGCCGAGTTTTCGATATCAGAACCAAACACATTTTGCTCGAGGTCACATTTAAGTTTGATATTTTCACCACATATATATATTATGGTTGCACTTCAAATTTAATGTGTCGAATATAGAAAATCTAATTGAAAATTACCGACGAATAACTAACCGACACAGCAAGTGTTGAGGTCTTCCCATTTATGTATTTCTATAGTTGATATACAAGCACACGTCATTACTACCAAATTGGAGACGTGAAATATTATTGTCTCAATATACATACATGTTTGAGGTTCGCAGTCGTTGGCAGCATTTTGTATTATTCATTATTTCGTATGCCTTTTTCATCAAAGCTTACGTTAGATTTCAGAACATCAAAGCATTTCATTACATCACCGATTTAAGTTTCCATAATAATTTTCAGTGTATGGAAACTCATCTTAACTTGATAGAATCATTTCCAAATTATATTTGTTTGTGCAAATGTTTGTGAAGAAAAGACAATTGAGATTTAATTATAGTTAGTACATTTCCTCGTTACAATGTAACGACGTCTGAAATTAAATTATAGTTTTGCTTGAATAAAGATGAGTTCAATTTTACTTAACTAGCCGAGTATTCAGCAAAATGTCCGGCTAGATCATATACTCTGTTACTTGAACCAGTTCTGTATTTGTATCATACTGTATCCTGAGAAATCAAACCCAAGTCACATGACGAGAAAAGTCAACATTCCGCCCGAACTTTGTCGACATTTCTAGTAACATTCACGCATAATTCCACCACAACACAATTAAATTTAGAACCGCTTTCCTTTTTCAGTCAAAACATATTTTTGCTAGTGTCAAAAACAAAAATAATTCTATTTCGTTTGTATCGACAGTTTTAACTCACGAGTTGTTTTGATAGACTATATACATATACAATCTAGCCGGAATGCCGGATATAAAGCCGGAATGCATACTCAATTTTTGAAATGAGCTTTATTTAGTGTATCAATAATGTTCGTTTTATCAGGAAACTCATCAAGATCGCTTTGGTTTTACCCATATCATCCAGCTTTTAGCTTTCCAATCGAACATAGTAAAGACAAAACTCTTTCTACTACCATTTCACAAGCGGTTTGTCGACTGGAAAGCAATAAATATTTTTGATTAAATGAAAATTAAAAGAAAGCGATGTCATGACTACTAACAACCAGTACAAAATCGATGCCTACTTATATGTGCGTAAAAAATAAATTAATTGGTCTAATACTGTGCATACGTGATCCTATTTATGTTTTATAATGAAAGGTGTTAATAAAAGTACTCTTGGAATTTACTTTAATAATGGAGATTATTTTCTTGTGTCGGTTGATTTATTTTATATATTGTGTACTTCGTAATAATTTAATGAGACTCACTATGCACATAAAATGTATATTTAAGGTTGTTACGAGAAGGTTTACATTGTCTCATAATAATTAGTCTATTGAACTTTATAGTGCAAATCGCTAAACGACTTCCTTATCATTTGATAAAATAATACCAAATCCATATAAGTTATTTCCGCACTCGTCAAACGCCATTGAAACATTCAGCTCTGTGTGCAGCGATAGAAGGTTGGGACGTTTAAGTAAATTCAGACTTCGATTTAATTGCTCAATGTAAGACGCGTACATACAATTATTTATGTACATATTATGGTAAGAAAAAAATGTAAATGCAAACAGTCTCGCGGTTTTATTTATTTTTGTTGTACTGATAAAAGCAATTTCATGACTATAGGTTTATTGCGATACGCGGTGTCACTGTAGTTGTTATTACGCCGCGAAATTTTTGTTTATATTATTTTGGTTGTGTATTTTTTGGTTTTTTTTTTGCTCTTGTGATAATACCGTAAATACATTTTTCGCTAACAAAACGAATACGTGTTCACAAGAATAAGAAGAAATTATTAAGAATTTATATTTAATTTTCTTGTTATTGCAAAAATTGAATTCCAAAAACAAAAAACTTGTCATGCAAGATATTTGGTCTTTGGTCACAAAGTCTATTAATGATAGATAGTTTTTTGGTTCGCCGTTAAAAAATAGTAAATTTTTATATCTATCCATAAATTGAATATGTTCAATGGCCTTTCGAGTTTTTTTGAGTCATGTCCATCAGCGTTATCGATCGAATTGGAACGAATGATTAATTATGTATTGTTGTTTTCTTCTCGTTTCAGATTTACACCCTCTAATCAACCTTATTAAGATAAGAGTGTGTTTTGACATGGCCTACCACCACGTCATTGGCACACATAAGAATTAAGTACAAATAAACGTTTATACATATCATCATACTCTATATAATTACACTAAATATTCAGTTAAGTGGAGGTGTGCAACTTTATTCGTAAGATGGGTAAATTATTGGTGAACCTAGTCACTCAATGTCTAAGGAACAGTGCCACAGATAGCGATAAAACGGTTATATTAAATTGTGGCGATCATAGTAATATTAGTAGTAGTAATAGTACTAGTAGTAGTGATGATAATACGATGATTAAAGATAAGTTTTTTATTTGTATTAAACATTTAAGTGATAATTATTTATTGAATGATAAGAATTTGATTTATCGTGCTGAAGGGAATGCCAATTTAGTATTATCGTTGCCGGAAGCTCGTCAAGTGTTGCGTTTTCGGAAATCGTTTGTCAATGATTCGATTGATGGTAAGTATTTTTATAAATAAATATCTGTCTAAATTCATTTCAAATCTGTTAAATAAATCGTGATACTGTTGTTGATGTAGTCGCACATCGAACAACAATATTCTAATTTAGCTTGAACTTTTGCTGAACAAGAATAATTAATTCGAATATATAACGATACAAAATATACAGAAAGAAGCGAAATAAATAAATAAATAAAATAAATCGTGAATAGAATAAATCGAAAATGTCGATTAGGTCATCGTTCTGAATTTCATTGTTTTGTATCAATTATTTTCCCTCAGCTGCAAATACAAAACAACAGTATACTCGCTTATACGAGAGGTATTCGAAATGTTCTCGTTTCATCAATATTTATGTTCGATACAAATCTACTTCGAACCACATCGTTACAAATGTACTTTGGAATCGAGATCAATCGTTTTGATTTGCTTTAATACATTGTTTGTAAGCGCATAAATATGTATAAGCCAAATAGATTTTACCCGTCCCAAAATACCTATATACTCGTATATATGTACATCTGAAAATGATTATATACGATCTCGGCCAATTTGCATTATTTGAATTCAAATGCAATGGCTGTACATATTCTTATTTTTAAAGTGTCTAATTTGAATTAGCTTCATTTTACAGCACAGCATTCTATTAAAAAAATCTGAAATAATATCGTTTTAAAACAGTTGGCAACAAATCAGACATAAATTTATGAATACCGACTGTTTCAGATAAAGACTGTCAACTACAACTGATATTTAAATGTAGATAAGAAGGTCTAACTTCGAATCAAGTAATGGACATCTATTTATAAATAAACAAGAATCACTAAAGATCAGAAATATTAAGGCCACATTCCTATATAAAATAAATACAACATCAATAAAGCAGCCATGAATCGACAAATAAACTATCTATAAAGTTCATGGACTAAAATCAACTTACAGTTGTCTATCCAAACAATTTTTGAATGAGATAGATCTGAAAACGAACTTAGATTGATCTGACTGCGTGTATACTGGCTCTATAACGCTCTGCATGATGACTCGAATGGTGCAAAGTTCTCTTAAATTGAGCTGGGTTGACATCAAAACCGATTTGGTCATAGATTGGTGGTACGACCCCGCCTACGAAATACCTGTAAAATTCATTATTAATATTATTAGTGATGTTAAGAGAGAAATTTTTCTCAAACACAGATCGTATTTAATCAGCTCTTGTTTAACACTATTAAATAGTAATTGCTGTTCATCCTGAGGAGGATATAATAAAACCAATTAAATTTCACTTCTCTACACTTTCGACCATCCATCAACGACTATAATATAATAATAACCCCATAAGAGTTTACGGCAGAATTGTAAAGAATTGCACATCATTCTTTAAAAAAAAATTATTGTTCAATATACCAACATCAATCAATCAATCACTAATACTTAATGAAACATTCACTTGAAGCAATATTTATCACATAATACAAAAACAACGTCGAAACGAAATAAAATGTCGATGAACAAAATAAAAATATTTCGGAAAAATAATTTGATAACATTATGTCTTCGCAGCAAAATAACATAAAAAAAAAAATTACCTCTCTTATCGGCGTCTTATCAATCGACAAAAGTATAATAAAATTGGACAAAATGTCGGTTTGTTCTTATTTTGTGTTTTTGATGTTTTAAACCGGAAATTGATTTTCCAAACTGAAACAAAAACTTTATTGCGGAACATCAAATCGATGGACATCGGGAATGAGATTATATTATATGTTTAATTGTGTATATAAAAATTGTTAAGATGGTATGAAGAAAATCTCGCGCAGAGTCCGTAAATAATCTATTTGTAGTATGGACTGGCAAACGTTGCTCTTCAGGAAAGTTGAACCTACAAGTTACAAAGGTTATTATGTGTTAATAGAGAAGATAACCTCGATGTTGCGCCTCAGGTAAAAAAAAGACTATTTCGGACAAGATTTAAAATCTAATATGTTACCACTCATAAAATGTGATGACATAAAACTGGTATTAATATATGGGGAGAGTAACGCTTCTTGATAGTGAGTTTAAATGTTTAGTGAAGTTGTTCAAGTCGTGATATCCTATATATGCAAATCGTATACAACCAAATACATATACAGTAATTATTATATGGCCATGTAGACATTTTCCAAAAGATCGGTTGGCGATGATGCTCAGTAGTCTCTCTCTCTCTCTATAGTACTATATGAAGCTATTAAATGGTTGAAATCGCAAAACCATATGCAAAGACTAATAAAAATGTGACCACGATCGATATTCGGCTTCGGAATGATCGAGAACATACCGAAACCATAATATAATCAGGCAGTGTAGGTCACCGGTTGTATCTTAATGGTTAAGCGAGTTTCTCGCCACGCCGCGGTCTCGAGTTCGATTGTCACGTGGTTCAATTATTAACATGGTTAGTGGTTCGTATAAGGTCTCAGTTAAGACGCGGTTATAGGACCTTTATTTAAGCCATAGATTATTATTATGTAGGACTGTATAGAACAATTATTATTTTAACCATTGATGTGTTAAAGTGCAAGTTGTGAAAACTTCACTTTTACCACTTCGCACTGTGAAGCCCCCTATCACGATTAGGCTTCTTGAATATTGAGCATAACTTTGCTTCCTTCAAGCATAACTTCATTATGCATGATTCATTATGCGTGAATCATTTTGCTTTAATCTTTGCATGGCCATGGTGAATTCCTCATAGAATGGATCCTTAACGAGTACCTCTGCGATCTGTATTTAAGGGTTTTTAAATACAGCTTGTGATACATGTGGAACTTTAAGTAGGTCAGAAAAATGTTCACGTCATGTATCGAGTATCGCATCGATGTTTACACAGATATTTTCAACCTGAATGACAGTTGACTGAGATCTTAAGGTATGGTGCAATTCGATGATTCTTTTAAAGAAACCACACGAATTGCGCTCATTGCTGAGTTCTTGTACTCTTGAGACCTATCCTCCTAGAGGACTGTTACTGCTTATTTTTTCTCGTAATTGTAAACCGAGTCTGCGCTTCACTATGGGCTATATTTCGTTGCTCAACAGCAGGATGACACTCCTCATCAAGCCATTCATTGTTGGGCCTAGTTTTCATTATATACTGAGAATGTGATGGGCAGCATCAACCCAGGTATTTCACAGAACTGTATAATAGAACAATTATTAATTTAACCATTGAAGTGTTAAAGTGCAACTAGTGAAAAAGTTCAGATAAGTGTCTAGAAGTTGTCAATAATCGGTAAACGAATCATCCGCCAGTCTTAACAGTATTATGTTCAGTATTATGTTCAGTATTATGAAAAATATTGTGTGATTCCGGTATAATATCGAAATTAAATAATTTATTAACAAAATAAATATTTTTTATTTATGTGTTCCAGAATTGTTTCAAAATGAAAACTTTCCAAGAATATTGTAGCAAAACGAATGAACAAACGCTTGCAAAACTCACATTATTATTCTGTCTGTATATACGAGTCTCGTATATATTATGAAGAAAATTTAAATCTTGTATTTAATTCATTTCTTATAAAAATATATATCTTTATTTGTATTATTATGAGATTCGTAAGTGATTGGCATATTGTGTTTTTATTGTAAATTATTTGCAACTGAATTACAGCCAAAGAATCGGCGCACATATATAAATTTGATGTGAAATAATATTTTAATTCTTGCATTAAGACATTATAAATTATTAATTGTTTTGTTTGTTTATAGATTAGATTAACAAATCGTTATTTTGAATCTTTTGGTTGCTAAGTAATAATAATAATCAACCAGCATCCGGTGTCACTTAGTGTACCAAATTTTAATATTATCAAAAGCTTACATAAATTATTACAAATTACCTTATAACGACCTGATGGTTAGGCTATTTTCATGGCTGGTCTTCAATTCTGAATTTTGATTGATTGGACTGTAGGACCAATCAATGTTTTGTAATTATTTTTTAATGTAACCTAAGAAAGTTAATTTATGTTAAACCTGTAAGATCTCCAAAACTCGTTATTTAATCCAAGCCTCCAATGCCGATAATTATGTAGCCCATATTTTGTGTGTCAACACGAGGCTTTTAGAATACCATATTTTGCAAATGGTACAGGAATTCACCAACTATAAAATATAAAGTATGAAAACACTTTAGATCTACACTCGTAGCTAGAGAAAATTTTTCAAATGGCAAATTTTACACTTTACCTCCGACTAGGCTTCAATTTCGTATCTATAGTTAAAATTTTCCATAACTTTTCTTACAATTGCAGGTCCCAGGGCTATCATTACTTCTCGTATATTGGCAATTGTTGGATAGTTCTTGGCTTATTGACAGGCATATTTTTAAGTAGCTCCAAAGAAAAAAAAACGCGATATCAGTTAAAATAAAAACAACGCGATTTATTCGAACGCTTTCTCGCAGCAGAGCCATAGTTGGGCGAGCTTTGTGAACTGTGGCTCCATCTTGTTGGAATCACAATTTTGAATTGTTTCTACCTCTGCCCTTAAAAGCTTTTAATCATTACCCGCGGTGTTGACTGTTATTCACATTAACCGCAACTTGTTTGTCGTTTTCGAAACAATATGGTCCAATGATCCTTTATGAAGTTATTCCACACTATACTGTGCATATAAGTGAATGAATTTAATTTTTAACAATTATTCCCGAGTTTTGGGTGCCCATATTCTACAATTTTGTTTATTCAAGTGACCATTGAGGTGAAAATGGACTTCATTGATCATTATGAGTTTGTGAATATAAATTCGATGTTTTGAAGGCGTATTTGTGGATCATTTGGTTTTAATTCGTGAACCAATTGAATCTTATCTGGGAAAAGGTGTAACTTATGTAAAATTCATTTTAAAAACCCGTCTTGACATCACCAACTACTGAAAACGTCGTCTGGTTCACCAGAACCTAGTTCAAATTATTTTCAGCAGAAGAACAAAGACAGCTTCTTGTTGGAGAATCGGTAAATTTTTGGAACGCTATAGGTGCATTTTGAACACGAAAGAAATTTTGATATGATTTTTGTATCTGAATAATCGAATGCTGTGGTTTTCAAAACAAAATTGAACTACTTTAGTGTTCTGTTAGATGTTCTGTTTTGGATCTTTTTTCTTTGTTATGTGTTAAGTTTTTCAAAGTTAATTAAAAACACGTAAACAAAACGTTACTCTTTATAAATAATTCTCCAATGTTGCTGATGCTTTGAAATTTTATATGTCGAAAATTCGAAATATAGAAATTATAAATGATGACACCCAATCAATCTTGGACATACTAAGGTTTGCAAAACCTATATTTTTCATCGACTGTATGGTATTTTTATTCTAAAATTGAATATATTGCGGACACTAAGCTACAACAGATGACATGGATATTACCCGACTACCAACTAATAGTTCAACTTCATTTATAAAAAGTACGGAACTGTTGGTACACCATAATAAGATAACTAAAAGCAAACCACACCACACTGCCCATATCTAAGTGGTTGTTCAAACATTAAAATTCAGCACCTTCACTAACATCAACGAAAGTTTTGTGTCAGAATTAGTGAGTGTTCAAAGCAAATGTGAAAACAAAATGTGAAGGCTCCCTTTCTCCACTTTTCTAAAAAAAATTTAATGTTGTAAAATCAGGGAACTCAACAGTGATTAAAAGTTAGAACTCATTTGATTGTTACAAAAATATCCAGTTTAAATATTGGGTTGTTAAAAACGAAAGGTAAAAGCAAAGATTTTGTTTTGTAAGCCACTAAACGCTCCTAATGCTGGCTTCTTCACATCCTTTTCTTCGATTAAGCTCCTATAAATATACCATATATCTCTTTCAGCTCGTCAACAAATATATGAACGATAAGGTAACAATTTTTGTATTTTTTGTTCATACGGTCAAGTTTGACCGTATGAACAAAAAATATTACTACTATTTTTAAACTACTATTTTAACTTGCTGAACAGTCCGGTTTAAAAATAGTAGTATCATTGCCACTACTCTAAGTTCCATCACAAAATCACCTCTATATGTAATAATGTTGATCGGATTCGACAGCATGAGACCTTCTTACATTTCCAAATGTTTCAAAATAATTTATTGTTGAATGTTCGTCTTATCCGGCACAAAACAACTGAAGCGAAAATGTTCATTAATTGTTATAAGGTAAGAGTACATAGTACTAATCTTGAACGTTTAGTTGCCTTGTTCTATATCATCTTGTTTAATTAGTCACAAGGCTAAACCAATTATAGAATGTTGACATTTGTTACTGATAATAGTTTTCAGATATACAATTTTAGAATAGTTTATTAATCAGGCCAAACTCACAGATTACATTAAATTCGTTTTCATTCTAATTACATATTAACAAATAGTTTATAATCGCGAGGAATAGAAGAAGAAGAACTGGTACAAGATATAAAGTTAAAGAAAATTCCATTATTTTTCACAGTTATGTCTCGGTTACTGTACTTACATCTTGTTATCTATCTTTTATTGTTCATAAAATATAATTTTAAATGTATATATGATACCGTTAAACTGTCATGACATCAAGTTTATTTACCATATAGCTAGATGTCACATCCATATGGTATTCGTAGTCTAAAGAGGCCAAACGGCTCTATAAATCTTTCAAAGCACTGACAGACTTTCATTTTCGTTAATGATAGCACCACTTTATGCCAACGTACGATTGTCTATATGTTGTTCAACAATTAAACACCCCGGTTTATTTTCCTTATCATTTAATCTGTCCGCTTTTATCAAGTGCATTCAAGATAAGTGTGCAATCACATTCTACTTATACAGTCTAGTTTTTCTACGTTGAACGATAAATAAAATAAAAATGATGGGAAATCTTTGCCCATACTCATACATATGTACAGAGACGAGTGTATTGTGCTGTTTATTAGTTTTTCAATGTCAAAATATAATTTGTATTCGAAAATGATGCAAGACAGATCAGAATCTATATAACAATGCAATTATCATTGGTCGGATGATTCGAAAGTATACCGGCTGCAAAATATTAAGTAAAGAGCCATAATGTTGTCAGAACTATAAGGAAATCGAAATACCGTTTTAAGATCATGACGTCTCTATATACAACTCGAAGTTTAATGTAACACAAAAACATCGGTGATTTATGTATTTGCCAATTTCGAGATTGCAACATAAAATCAAATCTATTTTCATTTCTGAATCAAATTCATAAATTAAAAAGTAAAACAATAAGTCGTTGAACTGCACGAAAATTGTATATACGAGTATGTACGCCATAAACAAGTCGAAACGAAAATTTTACAAAAGACGTTTTCAATTAATTTTATTACTTTAAGTATATATTCGTATATACGTTGGTGGTACATGTATACACGCTGTTACTGTACAGTGTTATTTTAACTTGCAATAATAATAATTATTGTTATTATTGTTGTTTGTGCCAACAAATCTTAATTTAAGCTTTTCAAATTGCATTCATTTGTTTTTTAAGGTTTTATGAACGCGCAAATAAATAAATGAAGTGAAATAAACAAAAACATGCAGACATTTATTAAAACAATAGGCACGTTACTTAACACTATTTATTGTTTGTGTTAAAAAGAATGGTTTCGTTTTACGGTACAAACCTGATATATAGTTTTGTGTGGTACCGGACGATAAATTATGCAATCAAACCCCTGTTCAATTTTGGAAATTAAGTCAGTTATGTGTTATTGTTGGGCTCAGCCATAATACACCACACAGCCGAATAATTCGGTTTTGTAAACGACTAGTTTGTGGCTTAGCTGTTTGTTGTTACTTAACCAATTTCATATTGTTTGCTATATGAATAATCTGTAAATGGTTTGTAATGATTTAATGAATATTACACACGAAACCATTTAACATAACATAAATAATAAATTATGTGTGTGCACATACTTCAATTCGATGTGTACATACATATACAGTGATGGTCAAAATAATTTGTGCAATTCAAAATATTTATTTCGGCAAAACATAATATGTGGATTCGAAAATATGATCTGGATTCTAGACTAAGGTAAGTCACAGCATCCTATTTAAACCATCTATAGTTTGATCTAGACTACTGGCAACGAACATCTGCCATTTTATTGATCAAGCTCGAATATGTTGGGCAAATTAGTAGTTGAAATTTTAGCAAAACACGAATCAGATCGATGAATGAATTTTGGCATATTGTGTGACTAAATTCTAAAGAGTGATCTCGTATAATTAGCGACTGTTGTATTCGAGAGCTATAAAATCGTCAATTTATTGGCTTATCGATATCAAAATAATATCGATAAGCCAATAAATTGACGGGGAGAATTTTGCCTTGATATGTCACGTCCAATGGTTGTCGATATTACTTCGTATTTTTAACATGGTGGCAAAATGCAAAACAAATGTTGTATTGGGTTATAAAACCTAGGTGTTTCAGTGGAAGACAACAGATCAAAACTATTAGTGCATTTATTTAATTTCGAAATGATCCAGATCTTATATATACCTTAGCTTCTCGAATATCCATCATATAAGTTTACAAATTCCTAATTTAGTTTAATCGATATTTTAAGGTGGCTTTTTTAAGTTGGGATTTTATTGGGAATAACGATTTTTATATTTTTATGTTAATAATATAAAACATATCGTAAATAACACAAAACTTAAAATTACACGTAAAAAACCAAGATAGCACTATTCATAGCGCCATCATAATACATTCGGGACAAGTCGGACCTTCAGAGCGCTTCAGAGCTCCTACTGTGATATTAGTTCGAAAGCTTGCAAAGTATATACAAACATAGACATAAAAGGTATCGGGAAGCCTTTTACCTTAAAGTACATATAAAAAGTCCACAGTATAGTCAATGTCTATATATATTGGGAAATGAGAGGACATGTTCGATAGATAAACTTTTCGATATAATTGGTTGAGAAGTAGTAATATAAATGGATGCAAAGATGATCGAAAAATCAAGTGTTAGAATAGGTGAAAGGGCAAAATGATATAAATGGCCTTAGATCTGAATAACACGCAAATTTCAAGGAAAAGGGACAACAGGCCATATCTTTGTATCCTTGATCAGTATCAATCGATTATTTCTGAGAAGTATATTTATTGTGTGATGTTGACTAAACAAGCAAACTATAATATATAGAATTTTATATTATTGAATTATTTCATTGTTGGGAACATCCTCATATTAAAATAAAAAGTAAAGTATTTATCCGAAAACGTGTGGCCATTCATGAACCAGGTTGTAAGACTGTGGTGTAGAATTGGATTTTATACCAAAACTCTAAGAGACATACCCTATAAACTTATACACTATAATGAGACTACCAATACCTAATAATAGCCCTACTGCCAACTCAGACATTTTTCCAACACGAACGTACAACTAGTTGCAACATATCATTGAAATATTAATAAATGGTGCTTAGAATAAATAAAACCATCTGGTATAGAATAAATCATTTTTTCATTCTTTACTAAAGGAATGTAAAAAATAACCTTATGTAAATTACATGTAAAAATCCTGTAAACCTGTAAACTTTTTGGGGTCTGATTCTTGTATATTAGCCAGGCTGCTATCTGCCGTATAGACGTTGCATTAAGTTCAATGAGTGATTTTACTGCACCAGGATAAAGTTGGAATAGTAAGCCATCCTTCAAAATTTTTCTCTTTTATACCACCTAATTTATGGCCTAATTAATACAATTTTTACGTACGAAACAATTACATTTTTGAAATTGAAATGTTTTTGGTTTGCACAAATTATTTTGACCAGCACTGTGAATATTTTGTATAATTTCGAACAATGCCCTCCATCAATGACAAATTCAATTCCACTTTTATGTTATTTATGATATTTTAGTTTCGTATGTATACATACATACATATATGTACGTCAACATCAAGCGAATTGAATTCATTGCGCTTCCAGTTTAATTCAATTATACAAAATTGATTATTCAATGACAATAATTATAATCATATATGCAATCAAATGCTATATATGTGTATATTATTTAGACTCAATCATGCAGAATATAAACGTATAGAGGGGATTGATATGGTAATTTTCAAATCTTAATCTGCATAAACGTCTACAGATTTTGTATTATTTTAATACCATGCTTAAAATTCAGAACACTTTTTAGTACGAGTATCATACGCGATCTGTTCGTACACGTTTGCGATTTTGCCAATTAAAATGCACTGTCATTATTTCTGTTATTTCCCCAAAATTTAACTGGCTCGCATCCAACAAAACAGTACATTTTTGCATAAAAATAAATTATATTGACGATGTTGTAAGTAGGTATTAAGATTGGCTGTGTATCTATATTTATTTATAATGGTCGTTTCCATTTAAAAATGATGATTTAATTGCGTTAAGTCGCCAAAACGGTATATAGTCGGAATGCGATGGGAAGTAAATATATAAAATTGAAGAATCATGCTCATCATCTCGTATGGTATAACGAGACTAATTTTACTCACTATACTTTGATTATCAGGACCTACCAACTACATATAATAGAACATAATTACAACCTTGGTATAGTCTACGAAAATTACTATGTTTTATACTAAAGTCAGCGAAATGCATTAAATTAAGCTTACCTTACAAGGTTCAATAAAAATGCAATCTGTTTCCAGACTGGAAGTCTTCAAAACAATTGTATTATTTAAATACTCATTCATCTGAATTGGGATGTAAATATTTTTATAAATATTACAGATCCAATGTTCAATCTTTCAACGTTCATTCAATCATGATATGCGTGGACTATGCATTAAAAAGAAAATTCAATTGATCAACCAATCATAAATATGAAACACATAATAAATCAAACGATGACAATTTCTACCTGACGTCATTGGGTACTAAAATTTCTCCAGAAAGCCGTAAATTAAAGATTAAACGACAATTTGGTGGTTGAAAGTACAACAAAAGGTTCAGATCAATAGATCAATGTGGAAGAAAAGAGATCAAAACATATAGGCCAATGTATTAAAAAAGTAAATCTTTTCATTAACAGGCACAGAATCGTAATGGTCAAATGAAAGAGACAAATATAAAGGGTGTCCGCCGGGAAGGTATACTACTTTATTTTGCCGCCATTTTGGTAAACGTTAGTCTTGACAGTTCATATTTAGCAGTCGTGAAGTAGACACGTGGCAAATTTATTATGGAAAAGTATTGGACTGACATGGAGCTATGCAATGCGCAGATGGCTCTACGGAAAGACTCGGACATATAGCCGTATAGAGTGGTATCACAACGGATCAAATTTGGTCTAAGTGTGCGATAGCAGCCACATCAACTTAACTTTTTTTTTTTACTTCTTTGAAAATGAAAATGCGTAACGGTAACTGTGAATGGGGAGCGATATTGTGATATGATTGAAAACTTTTAAATGACACAACTCCATCAACAAGACGGTGCCACATCGCATACAGCCAGGATTACAATAGAATTATCGCGAGACCTCTTTTCACAATAAGTTATTTCAAAAAATGGTGATGTTGATTGGCCTCCACTGTCGCCTGATTTGACTGCTACGGACTTCTTTTGATGTGGAGATGTCTGAAAAGCAAGGCTTATGCAAACAAATCAGAAACGCTTGAGCAACTCAAACAAAATATTCGTGGTGAAATTAATGAAACACCGCGTGAAATGTGTGAGAATATAATAAGATGAATGTAATGTGAGAATTACCGAGTAAGTCCATATACAGTTAGATGGAGCAGAGATAATATCCTTAATCGTATATTCACCCCACTTAATAACGGACTTAAGCTACTTTACACAATGATAAAATTGGAACACATTTGCTTATATGACAAAGTACGTTAGATTGGAACCAAATATAAGAAAATAAATTCGCAACGCAAACTTGAGAACAAGGAACTAAATGCAATATATATTTATTTCATAGTGAGTACTCATAGTGGATAGTAAATAATGGAGGACATGTTCACCATTGGTAATAAATCTTATTCTTACAATAAAAATGTGTCAGTCAGAGATAAGATATTAACACAATTTGGTTTTACACCAGTAGCTGATATATATATCTACATACCAACCAAATTTAATTTATACTGTGATGACTTATCCACTGACATAAAGATAAAGAAACAAGTTTATATGAGTCTAATAAGTTCTTTATAAATTAAATTTAATCGAATAATATCGTATGATTATTAGAATTTCATGTTTGTTGATTGATAAAAGGTGTGTAAATCAAAGTTTTCTTGATAAAATTACATGTATCAATTGTTAATGTTAAAATGACAAATTTCTATTATTATTTATTTCTGAGATATTCGCAATAAGAAACCATTAAAATATATACTAGTGGCTAAATGTTGTATTTCCTCTACCTGAATGTCCTTATTAAATTCACCGTTCAATTCTTCAAATTTTAACAACGTACAATCATACTCGTACTTGTAAACTGTACTTTTAACGGTCGTATACACTTCTACGTTTAAACGACAATTGAATTTGGCTAAAAGATATGGATTGTATATGGAACAACGAGTCGATCATCAACAGAATGCCCACGAACATTAACATTCGTACCATTATCACGTTGTTTATAAACTGGATATCAATCGCATAATCACAAAAAATTTTGTTGATTTTCCTTCACTTATATATACACTGCAGTTCACTTAAATAGGAATGACCGTTTTTTTAAATATTCTAGAATAGGTCCAACGTTTTCAATATTGACTTTTACAGGGTAAGCACTTGTTTAAAATTACATAATTTTTAAATAAAAATAAATTAGTAGGCCAGAAGAATTTTATTTTATTTTATTTTTTCTTAAAAAGTGTGATTTTTGTTTGTTTCACTTGAATAGAAACGACCATATTATCAATAAATTTAAGGTGTTAGCAACTTAAACTTAAATTAAATTAATTTTTTTAAAAAAGGTTACTAAATTAACATAAAAAAATTTAATATGGGACGAGGAAAATAACTTAGTAAGGGAGAAATAGTCCAAATTCAAGTACTACACAGTGAAAATTATTCTCTACAAGCAATTGCAGATAAAATAGGGAGAAGTAAAACTGTTATCTTCAATTTTACAAAAAATCCTGTTGAGGCCACATCTGCAACTTACAAGGGCATCCTCGAAGAAGCATTTCCCCGCTTCAATGATACTTTTGGGCCATTGCCATGGATATAATAGCAAGATAATGCTCCTATCCATACAGGTAACATAATCAAACCATGGATATCGCAGTAAAATGTAGAGCTTTTGCCGTGGCCTCCGTATTCTCCTGATCTCAATATCATGGAAAACGTGTTGGGTTGGCTGTCTCGGAAAGTTTACGAAGGTAGTCGACAATTCGACAGTAAAGAAAGCCTTATTAAGGTGATTAATGAAGCCTGGAACCAAATTTCTTTAGATTATTTAAAATCTTTGTATGACTCCATCTCAAGCAGGTTGTATGAAGTTATTTTTAATAAGGGAAGTAGTACACATTATTAAAACTATGTAAACTCAATTAATTTTTAAAAATAAATCGAATTCAATTAAATTTTTAGTCAATAAAATAACTTTTTATTAAGATTAGTTAATCGTTCTTATTCAAGTGAACATTCAAATTTACCATTATTTTAGAAAAAAAAGAAGAAAGCAAAATTAATCATGAAAAAATAAATTTGTTTTTCCTTTAATATTTACTGCTTAATCAAAACTTATAATTCTGTAAAAAAAATATTGAAGAAATTGGATCGATTTCGAAATATTCCAAAAAAAACCGTAGTTCCTATTCAAGTGAACTCAAGCAGTATACAGATAAAGTTTTGAATAAGTAGGTTACTAGGTCCTTGAATCATATGACCTTGCAATTTCATATAGTTTTGGATGTGCTTGAATAACAGGTATTTCAGCACACACTATCTCACTCGTATTAGCAACCCTATCTATTCTATCGCTCCACTTCAAATCAATAAGTTTCTTAAGTTTATTTTTAAATACACGAACGACAATATTGGGCTCTACAAACTATAAAAGCTTCAACAAATTCTGACCATTGTGGGTTTCATGTTATAAAGGTTGACAGTAAAATAAGTTTACTGCCCACAGTATAAACTCCATCAACAATCACTTACAAAATCAGTTACATTATTATACATTTCTGCACATAATATAGCCTGAATTTGACGAATAAAATGTAACCTTATGCTTTCAAACCATACATATACATATGTATCAACCACCCGTTGTAGAAATAATTTGCAAATGATTGAAAAAGCTTAACCCATCACTAATTACGAGTTGATAAGAAGCATATTGAAGTATTGTATATCTTTGTTTGGAAGTACTGTAGAAGAAGAAGTAGTAGCTATGATATATGCTATATTGATATGCCGGCCGGTACACCATTTGGGAACGTTGAAAGCTAAAGGGTCTAATGACTATACTATAATGAACTGAGTTTGACAATTTCGAAAAAAAATCATACACTCAAAACTATAGGTTGACCATCATCATTTTTCAAATTTTCTGCGACATCGGCTGAACCTTACAAACATTAGAAGCAATGTTTTCATGCTATTTACAATATTCCGCCAATGATCTAAACGATCGAACAAAATATTTCACGCGATCTAATTGTACAGCCAATGCATGCATTCAATCAGTATTACACTCAACATTAGCTCTTTCACACATTCTATACTGATTAGCAGTATATCAACATCATAAAAGTAGGCGACCATATTTGGTTGTGAAAGTGTCAGAACTAAGAATCGCAAATGCTGACTATTTGCGAATATTTACAAAGCAATTTTTGGAACAACGTTGGAACGAATAATAATTAGAACTACGTCCATCGCGTTTGTTTGCTTTGTCATTCGGGGTTTCGGGTTCGATTTTTGCGGTAGTGACCAAACATCAATCACGATTGGGTGTTTTTCATCTGGTTGAACCCTAGGCCTTATAGTGGCATTGAGATAATCCTTTATAAAGCGACCATTTGATACCAGATTAATACCTTTCGAATGTTGTAATTTTATGATCGATTAAATAGTTTTGGTGTAAAAAGAAGGACACATGTATGTTCATGTTTATGAAAGACACTTGTATGTACATATTCACAGTGTTTCAATAAGTGTTACGTTAAAACTTAAAGTTTGACCTTTTTAATTTTCTCTTATCAAAGTGTGATGTACGATAAAATGGTCATTAATCTGATATTTATTTCCGAACTATTGAAATTAAC
This sequence comes from Tipula lateralis, assembly GCA_963932295.1. Classification (NCBI taxonomy): domain Eukaryota; kingdom Metazoa; phylum Arthropoda; class Insecta; order Diptera; family Tipulidae; genus Tipula; species Tipula lateralis. Next base: position 195,345,643 of record OZ010736.1, on the reverse strand, counting down.
CAAAATTAATGATTTTGAGCCCAATTTGACACTGTTTAAAACAAACACCAGGCACCAATATCGACTATATTATGTAAGACTAAGCATTTTATCTCTATAAATATGTTTTACATATACAGTGTGGCCCATTTGTTGGTCTTTTTTTAAACTAAAAATCATGCCATTCATCATCATGGAGTCACTAACAACCCATTTTGATTGTCCAACAAACTTTCGCAAATTACATGAGAGTTTTGGTCGACATGGACGTCCTACTGAGCGTGCAATTGGCAAAGTTATTGATTGTTTTGAAGAAACTGGTATAAGGTCAACATATTCATTCTGTTCGTACTCCTGATACAGTTGAACCTGATAGAGAAAGTGTTCGTAATAAATCAAAAACTTCAACCAGGCATTTTGCTTGTGATCTACATTTGTATGAGTACAAATTCAACTTCTCAAAAATTGATGCCACCAGACCATATAAATTGTCGTAGTTTTGTCAATTGAATGCTTGAACGAAATTAGGTTTTCATCAAAAATCATCCCTTTAGTGTCAATAAAATTTGCAACAATATCGCATAATTTCAAGAATTTGTGAAGTACATTGGCCACAGTTGCTTGGAAGTCCGGATGTAACACCATTTAATTATTTTTGTTGAGTTATTTCAAGGCTATGTGTATGCTAATCATCCAAAACAATTCAACAACTTCTGAGCTTAAAATTGAGGTCATTAACCCGTTTTTGTTAGAAAAAAACATCATAAATTTTGATGTTCGGATCCATGCTAAATAAAGCCGTGGCATATAAAAGATTTTTTTTTGTATATGGATGCTGTTTACATACTGTACAATTAAAAGAAATTTAACAGAAGGGTGTTAAACCAATATGACCACCCTTTAATAAAACAACTTTCTAAACCCGTTCTAATTTCATAATTATGTCAATTAAACTGATGGAGTGGTAAAATTTCAGCTGAAGCACTTTAAGTTACTTGAATCGAATTTTTGCTCTTAGTTACCATTTCCATATAATGCTAAATGTTTAGTCCACACACGCACCCAAAACCCATCTAACCTTATCCGTTTTAAGCTAAATAACAGAACAACAACATTATTTTATGTCACAGTCGTTTATATATAATATGTTGGCTGTGTATGTACATATGTATGTATATGTGTATTATGAAAAATAAATCAAAAAACCAAAAATCAGGATAAACAGGATTTAAAGTTAAATGAATGAATAAACAATAAAAATCCCAATCCTCAACAATAAAGATAAAATTTCATGAGAAAAAAAAATTAAAGTTCTTCTGCTGTATGTACTCGTACACTCGTACGAGTATATCCTTCTTTTACATTACTTTTTGGATTGTTGGTTACTTTTTTTTATCTTTCGAGTATACACAATCACACATGTACGTATACACGAAGTATCTGGGTAGCTGAAACCATACAAGATAAAATTAAATATAGGAAATATATGTGTGTGTGTGGTGTATATACTGTGTTTGTTCGTTGGCCATTGGCGATAAATTTTTTGTATATTCTCGTATGAAGATCATCTCTATGTATTTCACCAGAGATGGAACTCATGTCTGGCGAGAATAACAAACAAGCACAATCCTAGCAAAAAAAGCACCAACACTCTTATTATTTATGTGTACAACTATATACCAAGTTTTTTTTGTCTTTTTATAGCTTATTTGCAGAGAACGAAGGAAGTAAGAAGCAAATAAGAAATCATTATTTGCCAACAAAATTTATGTATAGTTTTTTTTATTTAGTTTCCTGTAACACAAAACGTCAATAAAACGTTATGACTATTGTATCATCATATACCTATACCTGCGAATATTGTTTGTTTTTTGCTTGTGTTGCATTCAAATGTTATCGAAATTTTATGATCGAGATGATTTATTTGGCATGATGGCGAAAAGTTTTATGACGTCGACCGACTTACTCAAACGACTTATATACTATAAAATGATACTAAATATATACTAAGTAGTAGGAATAGGCTACTTCTAACTTATACTAACCGTATAGAGATTCATTTAGGTCATTGGGGTTCTCACAAATAAAAAAAATGAGGCATATATATGGCACAGAATAAACGTTTCAGGAATTTGACAAAATTGTGGCTATAAGACACATTACAATTACATTGTGAAACCAATCAAATTACATTGTAAATTGTTTACAAAAATAATCTCAATTTTAAAATAAGCTACAACACCACAGCCAACTTCTTACATCAAACCGAAACGATAGATTATTAATAATTTGACCTTGTATTCGAGGCAGCACAATTTAAGTGAAAATTAAACATTTAAATCGTTTTATTGTCATCAAACTTCAGAAAATCTGTTTTCTAAGTGGTTACCTTCATTGGCCAAAGCGAAATGCGCCATTTTTTCATATTTTTCCATTACTTTCTCGAGCAAGTTGGACGGTATGGCGATGATAAAAAGAAGCCCAGAGGCTTCAAATCTGGGTGGCCAGCCAATGTTAGCAATCAGTTTGATTTGCTGCGTATATTTTTCTGCGTATATTACAACTGAGTCTTGTACCATTGATTAGTCGGACTAATCACATTATCCCCATTTTCAATGGGAATTCACTCCTCCACAGATTTGTCACCACAGTAGGTCTACTGACCTACTGGTCGCTATAAGTTCAGTGATTTGGTCCTTTACAGTCTTCTTGTTGGAGTGGTAGTCAGCATACAACGTATATCAGATTTTCATGCCGGTGTAGATGTTTTGTTGCATGATGCTTAATTTCATTCGCGACAAGCTCGATGGAGTATTTACCACGGTGCATTACCCAGGATTTTATTTGAAATATTTATATGATTTTTATATTTGTCTTCCTGGCACAACCCCAGAGTTAGCCACCATATGTCCATACAGGTTTCAGAATTTGTTTGTATAACAGCAGTTTGTTGTGGATTTAGTTAGTTCAGATTGTCTCCCTTAGAACCAATACATTTGTCTGAATTTTATGTTTAGTTCATTTCTTTTCTTTTTTATGTGATCCTTCATCTAGGTTTAACATCTAAAGTCATACCGAGATATTTAGCAGTGTTTCCATGTGGTAATGCTATCGAGTTGTAAAAATCATTGATTGGATTGATTTTGCTTCATTTAATTTAATTCCCCATTTCTTTGCCCAATTATATATCAAGTTAGTAACTCTCTGTAATTTATTAGTAGAGTCACTGATGTTCTTTCCTGTTGCAAGTATTGCCGTATCATCGGCAAAAGTTACCATTGTGGCTTCTGTAATTGGAATATCACTAGCATATGGAAGATAAAGAGTTTTCCAAGTTTGTGGTACTCCTGCTATTATTCTTTTCAATTGGGAGTGCTCATTCTCATATCTTACTCGGAAGTGCCTCTTTGATATATATGATTTTGAAATTTAAAACAAATGCTCGAAAGATCTTGGTGAAGTTTGAATTTTAGTTTCAGGTGCCATAATTTTGTCAAATGTTCCAGGAATATAGTTGATCATATTTGTTTGCTTTCTAGTGACATCTCGATTACATCAGTAATTCGATGTACTTGTTCTCTCGTAGAATGTTTTCGCTATATTAAAACTGATGTGAGGAGATAAGATTCCTTTCTTCGATAATTAGTTTGAATCTTTTAAGAAGAATCTTTTCAAATAGTTTCGATTGAAGGCAGAGAAATTAACGTATAGTAATTGGAGGTTTGTTTGGCTTAAGTATCATAAAACTACTTCTGCAGCTTTCAATTACCTTGATATATATCTTAGGCGAAATGCTGCATTAATTATATACACTAGTTTGTTCAACACTTTCTCCGGTAACGCTTTATTATCTGATCCGTTATAAGATCATACCCTGGAGCCTTATGAGAATTCAGATTATTTTTGATTTCCCATTTAAGTTCTTTCAATGTTACAGGTATAATTTTTATATCATAATTGAAACCATTAGTAACCGTTCAAATTTTTTCTAAAACATCTACCAAAATCAATTTCCGTCAACTGTTTCATTTTATTTGAAAAAATTTGGCGCATTAGTGGTTTTGATGCAATCACCTGCCCAAACAGTTATTCTTTGGTCATGTGATGATGTTTCATACATCATAGACGACGGTCTGTCGGCAATATTCTTTGTGTTAATTGCCCTTTATATATCGAAACAAATGCAAATCGTCTTTCAAAATGCGCTGTAAAATGGTCCCATTGATGCCATTATGCTGGGGAGGGAGACAGAACCTTTTGAGTTCTGGTCATTGATGAAAAGCATGTTGACAAAAAGCTATTGTGTGTACTAAACACTACTAGTGACACCAAGCTATCGCATTTTAAGTTAGGATACAAAACCTGCTCATTGTCGCACGACAACGTTGTTGCTTTGTACGAATTGATCTTCCTCAAACTTAAACTCTTTTAACGAAGTACGGATAGATTCTGAAACAAGCTAAGGGCCAGCACTATGCTAAAGACTATATTAAGTTTCGCTCAAATTACTCGTGTGTAAAGCTCTTAATTTATTCCATTCCAATTGTTCGGTGTATGGCAGGCAGCACTGCGAAAATACCATATACTTTATATAAGTAGTTTGAGGTAAACTATATAGCCTTAAATCAATAAAAAACATGAAAACAATTTTTAATTTCCGCTCCTATATAGACGAGTATATATGGTATAGTCGTATTTATTATATAGACGAAAGGATATAAAAATAATGTGCTTTTTAGAGAAAGTTCAATTCCTTATTATTTGCTTGTTTATCGAATTGGATACAACAACGAACCAAATCAGGTTATAATATATCACGTTGATTGTTTGGCGTCACATTGAAAAGTTCTGTTTCCATTGAAATTATATACTTCGATGGTGTATAGTGTGCAATCGACACGAAAAAAATATGCTGATTTTGGGTGTATACTATGTATATATATACCTAATATATCGAATCACATTGCCGTATAAGGTAATCCAAAACCGCACAACAAACTCCATATTATCGTATATATATTGTTTATTTTGATCCAGTGCATTACAATGTGCTGATAACGAAGAAAGTAAACAAAGACATTCAAATTGACGCGTTCATCAGCTGATGTATCGTATATACTTAAATTATGAAATGGCAGCATGTGCACTTCCCTTAAACACAGCCACTATGTATAGAACTCGTACTATATAGCATTTGTGTTCGCTAAGCTGTACAAATTATTTTTTTACTGCGTACTTTAGAAATCGGTTTTTGTAAAAACTCTTATCAGTTATCAATATACAATATATGTATGTATTCTCGCGCGACTATACTATATATGTATAATTATAGTTGTTATATGGGTATTCATTAAACCTCCATCCGAATTGTGGTTCAAAACAAAATGTATATAACCACATGTAAGCATTAAGTAAACAGAACATATAAATGCGCAGTTATTGGAATTTCTTAAATTATAGTTCGTTGTAAACAAGATACAAAATAACAAAAATAATACTTAATAAGTTAAAAGAATCGTATTTTCGTATTCTCAACTCTATACGAGCACATATTCAGATGCTGCTATAAATAACGAGAAAAATAGATCAAGTATCATATACTTACGTATTATATAGTTATATATGTACATATATATGGAAATTATTATCTCCATTTGAATTGACATCAATATGCATGGCAGTGCACATCCTAATATGCGACTGTACACACATACCATATATAAAATCTTAATTTCATCTTTCAGATTCAAAACCAATCGCAGATACATGCAATTGTTTAATTGTTGTATAATGTATAAGCTTTTTACTTTGCGCGTGTACGTCATATCGTTGAATTTTGGACGTGATAATTTACACGATTTTTATTATTTTGTTAATTAATGATTGTTACTATACGTAGCATACAAAATAACACGCCATTTCAATACATACACGTATAGAAGTTTTTGGAATCGCATAACATTAAGTTCTATTACCTCTAAGGTATAGGGTAACCGAAGTTGAGACTATATCCGCAGCTTTAATTGACATGTGTATGTATATTATACTAAAAGCAAATCAGTCTTAACATCTATATGAATAGCAAATTTCAATATCGAATTACATATCGTTCGAAATCGACTAATAGTTTTTAATTACATTTATTGAGAATGAGTACAGTCATATATGTATAAATTAAGATGAAAAATTAATAAAATTTCATATACTGTACGTCTGCAAGTTTATTTATATATAGTAGCAATCATTAGAAAACAATCTCGATTGGCGACATTTAATTAGTTTAATACAAGTCTACGGAATTTAATAATGAATATACTGGAACTGTTTAACAATCAAATATTTATAGCAAATGTCCTTGTATTCGAATACTCTTAACCTTTATAAAATTCTTAAATTCATCTCCATTGATATGTTTATATAAAAAGTGTTATACCTTAACTACTCGATCATCTGAGGTTTAACTAAGTTGATAAGTAGTTAAAATCAGTTGGAGTCATCTGTTGGCCATGTAATATCGCCAAATGTCGATACTCGTACACAAAGCTTTTGCCAGTGGTTAAAAGCTTTGTTTTTGGCGTAGCATCTACCTATTTCTCGAATTCACGGTCGATGGTATGTTATGTAGTTACCCCAAAACAAACCGAGAAAATGCGGTGTCAACACTAACGCATAAACATCGCGACATTTTTATCAATGTCATCCCGAAACAAAATTATATCACGACATTTTCAAATATCATCCGGATAGAATATGTTTCTATCACGATACTTTTAGTATCAGGATAGTTTATGTCATACACCTATCATACCGAAAAAAAATTAAGGTAATGGTTCTGTAAAGTCGTATTATATTCATTACTAAGAGTCGCTTAGGTATGGATACACCACACATATCACAAACAAATACGAAATAGTATTGATCCTATTGAAATTAAAGGCTTCTCATAGCTCTGTAAGGCAGAGATCACCAATGGCAGAAACAATCATGATCGTATAGTGACGAAATTAAAATTTTACAACTTTACAGTTTTTTAATCTGTCCAATTGTTTTACTACTCAAGTGTTTTGTCGTAGTATAACGAATATATGACAGTTGACATTTTATTCTAATATTCTAAGATCATTAATGTGGATCAATTGTTATCACTCCTTTTGGTTCGTATCCGAATTATTTTGAAGATTTTGAAGTTTGTCGGTGTAACATACTTGAAAATGTTTCCATACGTCGCTGTAATGGTACGTCGTTCCATACGTCGCTGTAACTTGTTTCGATTCACTCGCTGTGTGTTATCTCTTCCTTCATCTCGTAACTTCTTGTCAAGTTGAAATCGACTATCATTGCCGCTTGAGGCTTCGGAAAGATAACATCTCTCGCTACTAAAACTGAAGTTAAGCATAAATTGGATTTAAACACCAACTTCTCTTGCAACCACTACTACATGCACCACGTACTCTTATCACTAGGCTTTTGACTAGTACGGCGTTTACTGTAAAGGCATATCGTTATAATATGACAGGTCATATCTAATATTCTTTTTCTTCCATTTCTTCCGAACAATTCTCTCGTTTAGAACGGCTGAAACATGGACGAACACGAGTGGGTTTCGAATTTAGACCATACCAATCTTAACTTTAACTGCAAGCCAAATAAATTATATATGCGGTTTGTATTTTCTCTTTCTTTTAGTGTATTTCATAGTCTTAGATTCACTACAGACATAAAATTCAACGCTATAGTCTGAGCTTGGGCGTCGTAGAGAGCTTATGATTTCTGATTTTTCGCTCTACATTTTATAAAAAACGGGGTGGTAAAAGTCACCGAGTTAACTTTAGAAGCATCCGCTATGCTCATCGCTAAAGTTCTAATCATATCCGCAGAGCAATCTGCAATCCTATCTTTTTAGAATTTTTCGATCTCTATAAATATATTCAATGTGGCTTTCACAACAACTTTCAAAATCGAAAACAATTGGAATCAACTATCTGTAATTTGATAGAACGTTGCAACACGCCTCACAACATTTATGATTCAGCGCCGTAACTTCCATCACTGACACAAACCGCATATCACCCTCTGTCGCTCTCTTTCAAATATAATATTCTACGGTAAATATAATAATCTCCGATATTTTTACACAGTATGGGAATAGCATTGCCATCATCTTCTACAAAGAAAAAGATCCACTAACTTCTGATAAATCACAATTACATACTGAACACTTAAGTTGGTTGTGAATTGCCAGTGGTTAGCAGTTGATTGTCGTAAATTTTGTTAAATTTTATCGTGCCATCAGTGGAAGGAACGTGTTAGTAAATTCGAAACATTAAAATCACGCTTTTTGAGTTTAAACAATCAAGCAATTATCCGTGGTAGTAGAATGTGATAGACAGCTCAAGACAAACACTTGTTGTTGGTAATCTTTAAGATTAAGTATGAAAGTGTAATTAATCCGGATTAATTAATTCGGATAGAGACTAAGTCTAGCAATGAAATTGCGTTTCATTAATGTCGTTATCTAAATTTATCCAGCACATAATTCAACGAATATGCGCTAATTATTTATGAACGTCATTATCTACCTATATATGTATACCATGTATTAAACTGTAAACCCCAACCAATCCACCTAGTTTATATTTATCATGGTAATATGAGGTTGTATTATTGGTGGTTTGGTTCTTAGCGAACCGTCAAAAATAATCGCAATTTCATGGAATCGCAAAAATTATATCGGCAGCTAAAATCCAAATAGCACAACAAAAATACCTCAATAAAATTTTAATTGTTTTTGTACCGTAATCGTTTTATAAAGATAATTTAATTTTAATTAGTCTCTCTTCGATATATAATATATATATATATGCATACCTAATATGTAACTGTATATTGGCTTTTAATTAAAAATGAATTTTTCTTTTCATTCCAGATGTAACATCTGAGCGAGCGTTGAACGAATTGAAAAATTTCTGCGAATATACAAAATTTGTGACCGAGCTGATTGGCGAAATATACACATGTCAGCCAAATTTTGTTTATTGCGACATAAATAATTTTCAATATTTTAATCAATGGCTGCTCAATTTTCGTCCAGGTGAGTGTGGTTCTGCTTATGTTAACATACTTGTTAACACAATACTTGCAAAACAATATTAATTATTGGCGTACACCTGCAACATTTAAAATGTCCACCGTATTGTTAATTAATCGCTTTATATTAACCCTTTTACATTACATGATCGATTATGCAGGTGTTTCAATGTAACGAACTTTATTCATACACACTTACATGTACTATATTCCCAGAATGTGTTAAAAGTTTTCTCATTAGAGCACATCACGTGTTTCGAACTGTTTCAATTTCAATCAAACAATTATATTCGTTCGTTTTGTTACGTTTTTTTTTGGCAACATACATCTATGTACACATACTGAGAAACGAATTATCCAAATCCCCAAAGATTCATTGTGTCAATTTAACTATCACAACAATTATTTTCTATATCGTTTTGTGTCTGTAATAAACGAGAAAAACACTTTGGCTTCAACTCAACAAACAAATACGACGAAGAGGAACAACGTATACATACATACATATATAATTACATGTCTCAAACTAATTTTCTAACTTATTCTTTCTAGACATGCAAGAATTTTCCATTCCTACACCACATACCCGTTGCCTTTGTTACATGTTATATGTACGTACGTACATACGTATACATGTTCGATTCAATCGAAAACGAACAGCATTCCACGATTTGTTTTATTTTCCTATATATGTGAATGAAATGGTTGGGAACACCTGTAGACGATCTTCTCTACCTAACAATTTTTTATAATTTCCTTTGATCTTTCTTTAGTTCATAAATAATTTTTTTTTTCGGTTTTGCAGCTGATAGATTAGACAAAGAAATAAAATGCCAATACGGTACTCTTTATCCTGATGTTGCATTTTTACCAAATAAGATTCTACCATCGGGATTGAACAAAAAAACTCAGGTAAGTAAAATACGTTTACGGTTAAAATGGATTTGATTTAAACGTAGAGATTATAAAATTGAAACGTATTCGTCCTTTTTAATAAGGTCGTGCACAATTATCACCATAAAAGAATTTATAATACTTTATACAGGTACACACCAACAACGCAATCACATGCTCATCATCATGCTCAACTCGAAACACTTTTAAGACTGATCCATCCGATTTCATCAGTATTGATCATGCCAAAAATTCTTCAGATACCTATTGTATTGAAATAAAGCCAAAGCAGGGCTGGCAGTTTTTCGATGACAGCCATTTCGAGACAAAGCTTTTTAAAAATTTAAAATTTTTGAAGAACTTTGATAAAATTAATAAGTGTCGCTACTGTTGTATGCAGTATTTAAAATTGAGCAAAGGTACAATTAAAGAAGTCAGTTCATATTGCCCAATCGATTTATTTTCTGGGTGAGTAGAAAGCATGTCGTTAACATCCTGTTGTTTCTTAGAAAATATTCTTTGTTCTACCCAATTATACCCAATAGTCATGCACTAATTTAGTATTCAAATTGTGTACACTGTACAGTCCCCATAGTATGCATATTGCAAATCAGCAATAAAATATTACATAGTTATGAATTTATTATTTGCAGCATATCGAAACGAATGCATTCAGCCATTTTAGGTTTGATCAAATCACCACAAAATAATCTAAGAATATTCAAAAATGGTCAACTGGTGTATGGCGATAAAATTAGGATAAAATATTTTAAACAAGTTGTTAGGGAAATTTTTGAGAATAGCAAACGGAATGACACAACTGAAGACGAGGCCGCTGTCGACGAGGATGTTATAGATAAAACCGATTACAAATTGTAAGCACGCCAATGTCGGTCCAAATGTCGGTTAGATTTAACAAAATAATTTTTACTTGCAGAAATTTATTTATTAAACTGCTGATCAAAATGTTGTTAAAAAATTATGTTAACGAGAATAGCGGGAAGAGATGCAACCGATACGGTAAAAAATATCGACGTTCGAGTAAAGACAAATGTTCGAATTTGAATGATAATTGTGCACTGAAAAAAGTTCTACAACTTCAATTACTGGCCAAAGTAAGTATATATACATATAATATGTATACAGACCGTATAATCCACTCATGTTACACAAATACATCGCAATACAACATAATTTACAATATATGATATATAATTTTGATTTGGTGCAGCAAAGAGAATTTTTGGTTTTTGCTGCGGTTTTTAAGTCCAATCAGACCTAAAATTATATATTACAAGGCCAATAATTTCGCACTCTCCTATCCCTCCCCTGCTTTTGGTTTTAAATTGCAATTGAATTTAAATAATATTAAAATTCAGTTTTGGTTAAGTGAAACGAATTCAATATTGAATCGGTAATTTTTACTTGTCGGTAATTTTATGAACACAACTTCCTGGTAAATAATTTCGTTGTTCAATCAAAATACTGTGGCTAATTGAATAACGCAAAAATGCGAATGCAGAAATTACATATTTTCAATGTGATATGAAAAACTTCAATTTGGAAGAGTGACCTATAATTTCTTAAACTAATGAGGACCCACTATATACATACAATCGTACATAATCAAGTCCAGTAGAACGTCTTATAACGACCATTCAAAGATTTTATTGATCAGTTCGAGCTGGACGTGCAACTCAGTATACTGCCAATCGCCATATAATGTAGAAGCTATATTAGAGATAAATTCTCACTATTAATTGGAATGCAGTAGTGATGAGTTTTGGGTCGGTATCGGTCTCTAGTCCATTGATTATTTATTAAGAGATACAATCAGACTATAACTGTGCAATACTTGATTATTCGAAAGATTCATGAAGTTACATTACTGGTCATTGATTTACTGTACCTTTCGTTAGGTGACGATAGCAAGAATATATGTTTTTATGTTGGAGAAATTGCATCAATCAAAATTATTGTTAAAGTAAGTAATTATATCCTGTGTACGAGTATATAGCTGCACCTATAATACATTGTTAAATATACGATGAGAAACGAAAAGTCGATTGCCCTGTAGGTATACGTACATAGAACCAATTTAACTTTTAAATCGCGTAAAAGAAAATTTTACGTTGGCGGATGAAGAAAAAAGGAAAAATCACTTGAGGATAATTTGTCAGAGTTACTTACTGTTCTCGCAACAATTATTGTGTTAACAGAATTTATTTTTTGTGGTTTAAAAAATTGAAAAGCAAAAAAAAAAGTGAAAATGGATAAATTCTGTTGTTATAAAATGGAAATTTATTAAGAGTGAACGAGATTTTTCATCTGCATCATTATGTGCAAACGAAATTGATTATTATAATGTCAAGAACATATAATACTCCAATGTGAATAGTTTTTTGAACTGTCTTTGTTATTTTGTGACTGAGTTGGTGTGATAAAAATTGGAATTTTTTATATAGCTAGGCAACCTATCTACCTTCATGAACAACAAAATATTTTCAAACTAAAATTAAAAAACTTTTCGTTTCGTACTATGATGCTCCTGTATAAGTATACACATACAATATATACTCTTAATGCGCTGCGTTCTATGTGAAGTTGTAAACTTAATTTTATTCCACGGACCATCTCACTCGGTGCTATGCTGGAACCAAAGTTTAAGGTTAATAAATATACCTGAAAATTATATTCGAAACAGTTTTTTTTACTGTACTGTGGTACTCGTAGTATGTTGTCTGTTTTAAAAAATTAAATTTTCATTTTTCATAACTAAAAGTTTTTCATTTTTTGTTGTTGTTGTTTTTGTTGTTATATAGCCGTATCTACGAACGATATAAAGATGATGAAGAAAGTATGAAACTGGAAAATAAATGGATACTCCGGGTAAAAGCGGAAAAATTGAATATATTTTCCCTATAAATTTTCATATCGCAAATTTTATTTGAAAATTTAATAAAGTTTTATTTTATTTTATTTTTTCATAAATTACACCAACGAAATAAATTGAAAATTCAAAAATTTTTACTTTGTTACATAAACATTTTATTTTTCTCTAAAAATACGAGTGGTTTCAATCGGCATAATGGGATCTACCTATTATTCGTTTTCATATCATATACGTACCATATATATGTATTTACAGTAAGTAACAAAATTATTTGTACATAAAGCGTTTTTAAAATAAGACGGACGAGAGATGATGGTATTTTCAATTAATTTAATTATTTTATTTTTAAATTTATATTTTTGCAAAAAAAATTATTAATTTATTGTCGTCGATGGACGTACAACTAATTTTATTAAGGACTGTATACAAATTCGTCTCCGGAAATAACACAAGTTCACAAATTTAATAAACAAAATTTATCATCATCATCGTAATGATTAATATAAATTTTGAAATAAGATAATTAAATTTCCAATATTTATACATATCTACATGTTGGTATATCTACATTTCCTTCCCAACGGCACAAATTTTCCATTTCTTTTAAATTGAATCTTCTTCTCCACCACCTTGATGAATTTATTGAATTATCCGGCAAATTTTTCCTCGCAATTCAATTTCGATTTTTCCGCATACACATCACTTTCAATCTATGTATTTATGCGATCTACACTCTTAACCAGAAAACATATTATTTTGGTTTACGGGCTTGAATTTTAGAATGAAAAGCGGATAGAGTAGAGATACATTGATTAATCAAATTGTGTGGCTGAGCTATTTTGTTTCAGTTGACGTAATTTGCAATGTAATCGTTTTCCATCCTTGTACATCCAAATTATCTCATGTGATATAGTATTTGAGTTACCTATACTATCGTTAATGACGCGAAAGTAATTTCTATCAACAATGAATTCATGCATTCAAAGGTGACAATCTACAAGATTTGCACAAGACCACATTTGTTCAAAACAAATTCCGAAGATGGTTGAATTATTACCAGAAACTAAAAACCTTCATCTGGTTTGCTCAGCCTCACAAATTCTTATTGGCTCAATAAGAAATTCGAATTGAATTGTAAATTCATTGTTTTGACCAAAAAGCTATCTCTTGAAAGGCGTTTTCACTGTTAAGTTTAAAAAATTATTCTAATATCGATGATGTTCTTCTACGGTCATTATAATACGTCTGTAGTTCAAGTCACATTTATGCAAATCTTGAAAAAGTTAAATTTATTACATCAAGATTATAGTAGATACATATCAAGGGAAAGATCTCGCGATAAGCAGTCAGATTCAGATTTTTTTTAACTTCCAAAAGAGTAGTAAAATTTAATAAGAGCAGCTAAGAAATGCTTTTCCTCAGCTCAAGGTTTTTTGAAGTAATGTTTGAACCTCAGGTCTCGCGCGGCTTAAGAGTAATTGTATAGTAGTTTTCTAAGTTCATAATATAAGTATGATGTTTTTAGCTCAACTTCCATTTCTATTTTAATTACTACTAAAAATATACTATTTAAAAAGTTAAGTCGGAATCTTTCTGGTCTCACTTTAGTTAGGTTAAAATATTTTTTTCCTGCAATCAGTAAAAGCTCTATAAAACATTTCCAATGTCAAAAATTTGCAATTAGTTGTTCTATTTCATACATGTAAGCATTTTATGTTCTCTTTGACTTTGAGTTAGTATCGTTCTATCTGGGCTTAGAACTATTTCGTAATTGAATATCAGCGATGATATTTGGTTAAGTATAAATAACTGGAACGAACCTGTTGAACCTGTTCTCCCTGCTCCAAATTACAAAATTCTTCATAACAAGCTTATCGCACAATTCAAATCTTCCATTTCTTCCTAAACTTTAAGAGAGTTTTATATGTAATCGGAATACGAAACAAGTACAGTAAACAGCAACATCGAAATTGCCTTTTACGTGCAAATTAATTCATATTCGCTTCATATTGTGCAAATACGTATGTATATATATATTTATATATAAAAAAAATAAAATTCTGAAAAAAATTATCCAACCAATTTTCGCCAAACGAAAAATCATTAATATACACTTTTGTGCATCGTGCATTCATAAAAAAATGGGATTGGCTCAACTTTATTTATTTTAAACTTGATTTAAATTTATTGCATTTTTATCAGCGATAAACAAATAAAATATTAAAAACCTAAATTTAAATTTTATTATTTTTTTTGCGATGAAAATTTTGTTTCGTTATATTTTTAGTCTAGCCTAAGTGAAATCGATTTTTTTGATGATACGAAAAATTTAGATGAATATATTAATGGGATTTTATCGAAGTGGAAAAATGTGCTTAACGAATCGTGCAACTCTGTATCACCATCGTCAACGATATCAATGGATCATATACGGCAGCAGAATTTGGAAAATTGCATTTCGATTAGTAACAATGAACAAGCGTATATTGTGGATGATTTTATTGTGCACAAATTGGATAAAATGGAGAAGTATTTGATTGGGGCAACTGCGCTGGACTGTTCAATTATGTTAACATTTCAAAAACTAACCAGTAACGATCTAATGGAAATCGAACAAAGGTAGGGTGTGCAACAAAAAATAATGAGTTCATTAAATAATAAAAAAATATATATTCCGACAGTGATTCAACAGAAATCTCGAATCGACATTTGATAAGATTAAGTCAAAATTTAAATTTTCTCACCAACATCACAGTCATGGATTTGGATCCAAAATCTACAACTCATTACAAAAAATATTTAAAACAGACAGAATTGTCGTATCTAAGCTATTACAACTATTTATATGAAAATTAAATGTTGAAAAACAAATATTTATTTAATTTTCCCTAAAATCTAGCATATTTTTTATACAACGAAATATTTTATTTCCTTTCATTAAATTTATTTAAAAATACAATATTTTATTTTTGTTAATAAAAAAGAAAATTCAAGTGAAATTTGTGTTTTATTTTATAATATAACTCGTCACATAGCAGTTTCAAAGTGAAGAACTTCCACATAGGACTTTGGCCGAAAAACCGATTTGCAAGATCAAAACGAAACCAATAGCTTAATATCTTTTGAAAGTTATAAAATGGGGTAAGAGATATCTACATATACTATACATCATCCCCGTACGAATACTGAAATTTGTATGTATGTACTAAACTAGCCATATAGTAGATTAAGTTAAATATAGTTTAGCTAGATTACATAGAGTGGGTAAGTAGATAATAAAAAAGTAAAATTATGTCACAGCTATATTATAGTTTATTGATTGTATCAAATCGGAAAAAATATTTACTTCAATTAAATTAATATCGTTATTTTGTTGCAAAATGATTTACCAACACAAAAGAAAATTAATTAGTGAGCACGAAATTTTTAAAGAAACACATTTATAATTAGTCAAACTAGACCAACGATATCTTCCTATTGAAAGTAAGGCTCTAAATCCATCCAATTCATCAATAATCAATTGTTTTAAAATTTACGAACTACCTTGGAGGGCTTAAATTATTTAACTTTCATAATTTTTTTTTTTTTTACGTTTAGTTTTATTTGGGTGCAGGGCGGACTTTTAGACTGTCATAGCTCCTTGTAACTGTCAGAGCTCCTGCACCCAACGCGAGATCCTTCAAGTAAAAGTTGATAGCTGCCTTAAATTTGTGCATTTTATATTTCAACGGAAACTGAAAACCAGCCAACGAATTCCATTTCTTAGATGTTCGATAAATAAATTCGCGCTTTGCATCTTCAGTTCGAGGTTTCTTCACCGTAAACCTATGGGCATTAACCGTTCCTCGTGTTACCCGTCCAGGCGTAACAAATGGTGGTATTTTCTACTTTAATTCTGCAGAACATTTAACATTTATTAATCTATAGAACACGCAGAGTTCTGTAACATCCCTGCAGTGTTGTAGGCTATCTAGAACTTTCGTAAGTCTGGAGTTTCGTATTATTCGGATGGCACGCCGTTGAACTCTATCCAGTAACTGGAGAGCAATGCCATATGCTCCACCCCAAACTTGACAGCAATATTCTATACACGGTCTAATAAAAGTTTTATTTATCTGGAGAACCTGATGCGATTTAAAAAAACCGTCTGCATCTATTAAGGAACCCGAGTTTACGTGAAGCTGATTTGGCCAATGCGATAATGTGTTCATTCCATTTTACATTGTTGCTTATCTGAACACCAAGCAGCCATTTACCGTTTAACTCTGAAGGAGTAGGCTCGACCTCGAATGAAATAGAAGAGTGCAATGTTGTATCATCGGCAAAACTGTGGATAGGATTCACAGTGCTAATGTATAACAAAAACAAAGTTGGCGACAAAACTGATCCCTGAGGGACGGCATTAATGCATTTCTCAAAAACTTTAGCCACGGCTGACACAATCGATATTGGCCGGTAGTTTGAAGAGTCAGTTTATCACAACCACGCTTAATGACCGGTTGCACCATTGCGCTCTTCGAGGCGTTCAGATATTTACCTTGCTTATAAAAAAGAAGAAAAATTTTAGTTAATATTGGAGCCAAGTCACTGGCAAACTCCTTCAATATTCGAACAGGAATTCAGTAGGAATGCAGATTGATGTATTGTACATTTCGCATATAGTATCTTGCATACTGCACGTCGAACAAATTAAAACTCTTTAATTAATATGACATTATGATTTATATAACATTAACAGAACAAGTATTTACTAATATGAGTTGAATGGAGCGTCTTACTCTTTAGCTAACATCTTCAGATGAAGTTTAAAGATGCAAGTGGAACCATGGATTTATATTGTTCACTTCTATCAACTTTCAGTGAAAATTTCTATTCAATTTCCTAACTCAATGTAGCTAACATTATATAATCGATTCCAACATCAAAGTACTTTACAATTTCGAATTTTGTCTTATGCAATAATTGGTTATATGGAATAAATAAGTTTCCAAACTTAAAACAAAAACCTGAATATTTCATTTGTTTTGATTTATTATTCAATTAAAAACGAAGCTTTCAAAATTTTATCCTCAGCTAAGTTATACAAATAAACCCGAAACAAAAAATAATTAATTTTATTGTCTTAATTGTAATTTCCACAATTCTTTGTTAAAGTTTTTTCTGAGTATTTCCATCTTCCAAAACTTAAAATTTCCATCAAAGTTTTTTTTATTTGATAAGGCATTTTATATTTTATCTCAATGTTGGTTGGAAATTTTTTTTTTTTTTCAAAGTAGAAGTTGTGATATTTGATTTTTCATTTGTAAAGTTTTCGATTGTTTTTTTTTCACCGAATTCTTAAGTTAAAAATTTTGTTTTGTTTCATCATCAAGCAAGTCTTATATACGTATAGCCCAAATAAGATTGGTGAAACTCTTGAAAGTTGATTTAGTGTAATACTTCAAAAATTTAATCAGTTTTAAAAATAAAAAAGTTTGGAAATCTTCAACTGAGAAAAGTACGCCGAATCAAATCCTAATATTGATTGTTTTCATATTCGTTCTTAATATTAACGGTCAATATTCGAGGAAGTTTGGAATAATCTTAACGATAAAGTTCTTATAGAAATTTATCCTCTTAAGAATAACTTAATTCTAATTCTTTTGTTTAATGGTTGTACGACAGGCAACAATTATATACAAAAACAGAAAATCAATAAAAAAAAATGTAAATTACTATCTACTAAGCTTTATTTGCTTATTTACTGCAAAACAAAACCAAATTAGATTTTTCATAAGCTTTTACCAGATTTTCGTTTGGTGAATATGAAAACCAAACATAACGACGACCAAATTGGTAATCAAATGCTAAACAATTTTAATGAATCCGTATATAGGGTGTATGAGGTGTGAATCAGAGTATGAGGGTGGTCAAACCAAGGTAATAAAATATGTACATAAATTCGTATACATAGATAATATGTAAAAAAAAAAATTGGGTTGGTCTTCGTTTATTTTTTAATTCGATTGTTGAATTTGTTATGAAAAGTTGTACAATCATTTTCTCATTTCCCGTGTATATTTGCTTTATGTCCTTATGTTTGTATCAAATATATGTATAATAATATTTAGGTAGACAAACATGGGTGGACAAAAACACAAAATAAAATTAATAACGGTGGCAGATTTTTATCTCAGTGGTATGAAATTTTTAATTTTTTCATTCTAAATAAGCTTTAGGGTCAGATCGGATGACGTCTTTTTCTGCAAAGCTATTTATTTCGTATATCATACGCTCAACAAGTGATTTCAACATTTTATTTTCCTCAAACTTTTTTCCCGTTTTTCATTTTGCCACCTTTTAATGGTTGTTTTGTTTTTCTTTTAGTAAGATAAAAGTTTTGTTTAAAAATTTATCAGTAACTCGATTCAAAAATATACTTTTTCATTTCTTTATATTATTTGTGATTTGCTGACGCACAAAAAGCTACTGAACTGTGACCATTTTATATTTATATTTAGGGATCTTAAAAGGATATATGTATTGTGTTGTGACAATATTGTAGGCAGAACAATGTTTTAGCCGACTATCTAGTTAAATATGGCATGCTATCACAGCACGAGAAAGTACGTCATCTACATATATTTCATATCAAACAACCGTTCCATGTTTACACCCTCAAACTTACTCACATTGAGATTATTAAACATATTACAGTGTATAATAATGGGCACTCCTTGGTTATTCGCGTTACCACAGTGACTATGCGTCCTAGTGTAATTTTTCTAATTTTCTATTATATATAGAATTTTTAACTTTTACCATATTTTTAGTTTTTCTGCTGTATAGTTGTGTTTGTTTCTTTCGTGAAAAATAATTTCATATTTTTCTATTGTCGACAAACCATAAAAGTTTGACCTGACGAGGTATAAAAATTAAACTTTAATTGAAAATAGCAAAAAAACACAGTGCAATTATAATTAAATTGTGAAAATGGGAAATAAAATTGCTACATTTACTGATCAACAGTTGGATGATTATCAGGATTGTACGTTTTTCACACGTAAGGAAATCTTAAGGTAGTAATAAGGGTGATGATTATTTGCGTTTCTCTATTAAAAATGATAAATTTTCGCAGAGTACATAAACGATTCCGAGAATTACGCCCCGATTTGGTCTCAAAACAAATGACCGATGGTGCTGCATCAACATTAAAAGTTCCTCGGGAAAATGTTGAAAAATTACCGGAGTTAAAGGAAAACCCATTTCGTCGTCGTATTTGTGAGGCTTTCTCGAGAGACGGTGAAGGTAATTTAACATTTGAAGATTTTCTCGACTTGTTATCTGTCTTTAGTGAACAGGCCCCACGTGATATAAAAGTATTTTATGCATTTAAAATTTACGGTGAGCTTTATCCCAAATACTTAAATCTTGCATTCGATTATATTGATTACAATTTTATTTAGTTTAGACTTTGATGAAGATGGATATCTCGGCCAAGCTGATCTGAAAGCAGCTCTAATATTATTAACACGTAATGAATTAACACCGGAGGAACATCAACAGATTGCTGAAAAAGTTATTGAAGAAGGTGATGTAGATGGAGATGGAAAACTATCGTTTCTTGAATTCGAACATGTGATTACACGGTCTCCAGAATTTTTAGCCACATTTCATATTCGGATTTAAATATATTTAATCGGCTAATCTTCCGCTCGTTTCATATCACGCTTTAAGAGAAATATTCTTAAAATTTGTAATCGATTTTGCAAAAGACTACAACAGCACAGTGTTAGGTATACACACTATTTTGAAATTTTGTGATTTATTTTCCATCAATGTAAGATAAATTGTCACAAACAGTCATTTTCAATAAAATAATACAAATATTATGCCTAATTTAAAATTTTGAAAAAAACATTTAATTCTGTTAAAATTTACACTGGAATAATTTTATTTCGTTGAAATTATCAAATGGTCTTGGATAAGTTGTTCAAATAACGAACCAAAAATAATGTTCGTCATTTAATTAATACTTAATTAATTATGTAGGTATTTACATTTTAAATTTCTACTACTTTTGTTTGTCTCTATATACACATAAGATTTAGATATCGTTCGAATGCTAGATGGCTTATTGGATAAACAATTTGCCACGTGAATGTTTTGCATTTTAGGAACCACACATTTTAAAAATAATAGTACATATAATGGATAATAACAGTCTAAAAAATTAATAAAACCACCAAAATCATTTCTCGCATATGGGTGGCGGGGGCCCACGTCCTGAAATAACTTTACAAACTTCGGACAATAAGTCTTTTAAAATATATGCCTGATTATTCTGCATTCCATCAAGTGTAACTGTAGGAACAAATGACATTTCCGGGCGAAGGGCATGGGTTGCCTCACCATACACTTTTAGGAGCTCTGCTCCATGTGGACTTGTCGCACACTTTACAATTTTCTCTACTTCTGATTCTCCACCGACACACTGCAAAGCGGATAAACGATTACAAAATAAAACATTTGTGAAAAATGATAAAAGGCTTACCCTTTTCAATGCATTTAGAGGATCCTGATTATCCTTAATCATACAAGCAATAACATTCAAACGTGCCTCTGAATCTGACATTGCTTCAATTGTACATGCATGAATTATATTCGCTTCACACTCTACTTTACCATGTTGACACGAAAACCGCAATGAACCATCCGGATTGGTCATTGTTTGTGCTTTACCATATGGATAGAAATTAATAGTCATTAAATATGGTGCTTTCTTATAGCTCGCCTGCAATTGTTTAACAACAAAATGTTTACTATCTGGACAGAGCGCTTCATAGAATACTCCAACTACAACAGGCGATTCAATAATTTTTAACATCAACTCATTATTCTCTTTTGTCAAATCGTTCCAATATTTCATAATTTGCCAGATTATAAGTAATAGTACAATCACTATTAAAACTCTAATTCGTGTTGCACCTGAAATATGCATTTTCATCTTATGATTAATGCAAAATTTTCCGAAAAATTTTGCGTTTTAAAATTTGTCGTATTGTGACTCGATTTAACAAATTATTCTGGGTTTCAATCAAAAGTGGTAATTCTTAGATCCCAGATTACAATAGATCTATTCATTGACTTATTTACACTACATCCACAATTCCAAATAAATACTTATATAAATATCGCAGTTTAATTTAATTATAAATAAAACTTGATTATTTTTTTAAGTAAGGTTATGTTCGCTAAATGACATTTCGAAGAATTTGTTTATTCTATTATTTTTGTGTAAGCAGGGTTGAAATTATTTAGTAGAATTCTGAAATAGTTTGTGTTATTAAATAAAAATAAATTTATTAACATAAGAGAAATACAATTTATTTTGATAATTCACACAATTAAAAAATTCTGTACATTTAGAGTTTTAATTATCACCAACTTCCATGGAATCACCGGATGATAGTGTTTCTGTTTTGATTTCATTGAACATGTATTCCTCTTGATAATCCTTCAAGATTTTACTGGAACGGTTTTCATCCAAAAACATAGAGTAGACTTTTTTGACATCTTCAATTGTAACCTCAGATGCCTTACGTCGACGACAAACAAGATTTGAAAGTGTTATAAGTTGGATTGCATATCGTAGACTTGTTTCGGTGGCAATACGAGTTAGAACGGTTAATGCATCCGGATTCATAAGACAATCCTCTTCTTCACATCGAATTTTTAAAATTTCTTTTAATTCTTTCTCAGTGTATGGTACTGTTCGTATGATAATCATACGATCGAGAAGATCTAGTGGAATTCCATGAGGACTCTGATAATTTGTTCCTCTGATACGTGTTATACCCCGATTAGTAGCCATTATGACAACTGGTGCCATATCACTTTCAAGTGCTCTATTCAAGTATGCAAAGCATTCTATATCTAATATGTGTGTTTCATCAATAAACAAAACACCAGGATTTATTTCGGCTTTGCCTTCTTCGCGCCATTCCATTACTTTACTGTTGATTTGATCTCGAACCTCTTGTTTTATTTCACCTGTATCTCCAGAGAACAGTGCCAAATATCCATGAGTTCTACTATTTATTACATCGATTTCATGAAGTGTAACAGTGTGTACAACTTCTTTACGTTTTTGTAATTCACCTTCGGGACACTGAACAAACCTTGTTTGTGGCCCACTAGCGTCATAATCGCGGGCCCGAGTGAAACTACGCCCTAACTTGCTTACTTTTCCTGATGCTTTATCAATTGTAATGACATCACCGGCCTGAATTTTTTCCTTCATAAAGCATTCTATAATTTTATTTCCCAGATCATAACTGGTTTCCATTTCGGTAGTTTTCAAAGTAACCTTTCCAATCTTTTGACCTGTACCAGTGGCAGGACGATCTATTTGTATTTCAACAACCTCTCCTTCTATAATTTCCGTTTCTTCTTTGATTCGTACACCAATACTTTTTCGCATGGATTGTGCAAGCGCTTCAGTTTTACTCATTTCAAGTGAAAAAATTTCTGATGCTGACATACTGGTAAATGGTGTTTCATTGCCTAAAGCTTGCGCCATTCCAACAGCTATCGCTGTTTTACCTGTACTTGGTTCGCCGGTTAATAAAATACATCTACCGGCAATCTTCCCCTCGCGTACCATTTGAACAACAATACCAGCTGCCCGTCGAGCATCCTTTTGCCCTACCATTCCCTGGGATACGGTTCTTGCCTCGAGAATATCATCCAATCCAAGACCTCGAATATGCGAATGAGCTCCAATTCTTTCGATATGGGTTAAATCTCGCGCCTCGTTTATTTTAATGTCCGTCATTGTTGATTTGTTATCGATCAAATCGGGTTGAGATTCTTTAAATACCAAGTTATTTCAATTAATTTATTATTCATTACAAAAGTAATATAATCACTATACCTTTACGAAACAATTTATGTATAAACTATTTAGAATTAAACTAAATGAAAAATTTATTTCAATAAAACACCACTTTCAGTTTGAGGTTAGCGCAGATTTTTGCGTTTTGTTTGTTGAGAAAGAGAACTTCAATTGTTTTATGGCACATTGTTTGAGGGCTGGACGAATGGAAAACCATGACTACTATAATTTGCTATAATATTGATCTAACACCAAATAAATTTGGAACATGGTTACAAAATTAAAGTTTTATTTCCAAAAATATGTTTCAAAAATGTATTATTCAGAAATAAAAACATGCAATTATTATAGATATATAATATTAATATAAAATTATCTACGTTTTGGTCAAGGTAATTAGTTCGCGCCCCTTTGGATTACAAAAGCCTATTCATAATACTGCTGCTGTTGGTAGCACTGATTATTATTTGATATTGAAATTAATCAAACTTCATGTTAGTTGAATCTGAAACTGTCACAGAGACAGTATGAACTATGAAATAAAAAAAAACTTTTGCCTCGTTACAAATAGTTTGGTGCTTTTTCTTTTGTTTATTTTGAAATAAAAATTTAAATTTCATTAAAATAATAGTTTGGATTTTATACATTACTATATTATAATTTTTAAGTGATATATTATTTGTTTATAAACTGTAATGTAGAGTCAAAGTGTGTGAAATCATAGTTCAATGTCATAAAACGAGAGAAAATATTTCTATATTGTTTGGTTTTGCAAATGGTAATAATGGATTTTTTTTCTCTACAAATTAGTTGTAAAATATATTACCCTTAACAAATCAAAATGTTTATTATCAAACGACAGATGTTATTAATTTTACAGTAAATAGTTTATTGTATGAACAAAATAATGAATAACTATTGAGTAATAAGTTATTTAATTTCCATTTGTCCTATTTGGCGCAGGAACAATACGCGAAAAATAAAATCGACTACTATCATCACGTAATAATAGTTTATTGCATTGACTCATTTAAAGTTTATATTTTGCTTGTTTTTAATTTTGTTTTATTAATGAATTCTAAAAAGAAAATGAAATTATTATTTGTAGTTTATGTAACATTTTTTTCTTTACTTCTAATTATTCGACAGATCGAAAGGAAATACCCAATGAACGAATTCAGTATATAATAAGAAGAAATGTGATATTTAAATATAACTTATTTTTAAAACTATTAAAGTTCTAAAATAAATTCACAAAATACACTTAAAAACGATTTGGATCTAATTTAGATGTAAGTACATAAATAGTAAAATGTGTGTAAAATTATAGCTTTATCTCTATTTTTGTTTTTATAAAATGTTTATTTTTGTATTGAACATGAGCAATTGATGGTGTTGATGATCCAACCAATATTATTCCAAATAAAATATAAATAAATGTTCGGGTAATCCTCTAAATGTATTGATGATTGATTATATTTCCGTTTCAGTCAATCGATTTGTTTAAAATGACGTCATCTATACTCTAAACATATTTTTAAACCTGCTTCCAATAAATATATAGGTTAGTCTGTAACCCCAAATAACCTCTCACATAACGTTATTCTAGTTCAAGAATATAGCCTAAATGCAGCTGAGGGCATCGACGTTTAGTTGACTTATGTTTAGAACAAAATTATTTGTCACACATGCTAAGTGGTAAACTATTTATCGACTGCGATTTGCCATGCCATACCTCTGTGTCAATATTTTAAATACATTTCAATAAATGTTCATATAAATTAATACATTTTCAGATCTTTCAAGATAATACATTGTTTAAATTTAAACCCCAACAAATTATAAATAAATATTATATTAGTTTTTGAATTAATTAACTGTGGCAGCTGAAACTGGAACTTGGACGTGTTAAAAATCAATTAAATACAATTTCGTGTATTAAGTTAAATATCAAGACTGGAACTGCCCATAACACTAAATTGTGCAATTAGCTAGGTAGCTATAGTGTTTTGTTCAATTTAACTATTGAATTCTTTAACTCGGTTCAACGTTTTGAACTTCAAATCAATTTTTCGTTAAATAATAGTGTAAATAAATAAAATTTCCTGTTTTAATGTGTTCACCATTTCTAAAAATATGTGAAAAAAACACTTAAATATTTATATTTCTTATAATTAACACAAACGAAATGTCTCTAGTATAAATTAAAGTCGTTATTCATGCCTTAGTATTGATCTGTGTTATTGGTAAACTGCTAATGATTTGTTTTTTACATCATAACTCGATTACAAATTAAGAGAAGGTTTAGACAGATCGCTTTGACTAAAATAATGCCCTGGAATTTTGCAATAATACCAATAGTTTCACGAATTGTGAATACATTATTGTTTTATGTTTTGATTAGATTATGCCATTTTTATTACACAAGAAATAATTCGCCGCTTATAAATCTACCCTGTGCAACTCTGCTAGTATATAATAAAAATAAGAACCATCGTTGCTATAATGAAGATGAGACGAGTAAGCGAAAATCGCTGTTTGTCATGGATATTTATGCTAACAAAGAAAATTATAGATATTATATTAATTTTTTATTTTTAGAATTCATATTTATAACAAACTAATTTTTAAGACAAAACCGCAAGAAAGTATGAATGATAAATAGTATAATCCCGTATGGTCGTATGAATATGTAATTAGTTTTGCTATGTTTTCATTTAATTTTCAATGTGTTATGTTATGGCAAGCTCATACGAAACACATTCGATTTAATTAATATTAATAAACTTCAATTGGTATCTACAATTTCGTACATATACATTTAACGCCGAAGTTTGTCATATTTTAATAGTTGTAGTACAAAAAGTATTCTTTCGCTGCCAAAATGTATAAATGAAAGTGTATTTACTTGTGCAAAGGGTAAAAGGTAAATGAATCATATTGTAGTTCAGATGCGAAATTCGTCATTCTTTTTAAAATAGAAAACTTATTTAACATGTATGTAAAAACGTAACAATATGATATTAACAAATTCGGTTATATCATTATTTTCAAAACATATTTTTTCACTGTATAACAGCTGGGGATGAAATTGAATATAATTAGGTTCTTATCTTTTAAGTACTGTACAAACAAACCAAAAAAATTATCATTATCTTCTGCTGCAGTTCGTTATCTATGTTATTTGATATAATCTAAAAACAATGCTATAATATTTTCCAATACCTAAATAGCAGAATTCTGCAGTCCAAAGTTGTAACTAGATTTAATCCAATATAATACTTGTTTCGAAATATAACCATAAATAGTAATATCGTTGTTTACATTTCTAATTTATATTCTTGACTAGAAATCTCTAAGATCAAGAACAGTTTGACCAATTTATAAATCAATCAACTATTGCTACAAATATTTTATGTATGTCTTTATCGATCGTTTTATATTTCATACTTATATTCCCTCAAAATATTGTGTAGAATCTATGACCTCATCGATATGATCGAATGTCGCTGTTAGTAATAACATATGTTTCTCAAATTAATATTAAGAGTCTATTAAGAGTCGTGACAAACTAACTTCCGTTCTTGCCTTACTCATCCACTATGCAAGAATAGTAGTAGCAAACCATAACTAACTAATCACAAATCTATTGAATATAACATGTTTATATTATTCTTCGATGGAAGAGGAAGATAATAAATACTGGTATGCAGTTAAAACTAAAAATACTTTTATTAATCGGAAAATTTCGCATATGTGCCTTCACAAATATAATTAATTAAATTTACCGATGAAATAATGCACACTAACATAAATTGTTAATTGTAAACTTAAAAGCAACAGGCGTTTCCTATACAATACATAATATATCAGACAGGAGTATACCTATTAACAATACGAGTATAGTGTATATATAACATATAAAAATAGTTTTTCGTCTTTCAACTGTACGTGCATCTCAAGTTATATTTAAGTGAAATTTTATTCGTGGTATGTGTTGTGTACATTAAAATTTAATTAAGATAATTACACGATTTAGTTTTATTAGCTTGTAATTATTAGTTGCAAAATTGTAAATAAAATATAATTTTCGTACCATTGAAAGATGAGATAATTCTAGGCAACCAAGTGCTTTTGTGGTTGTTTTGTGTAAAATTTTTATTTTAATTGCTAAAGAAAGCTTTAATTTGTAAAGCAAGCAACACAAAAACAATTTACGTTTGGTTTTAAAAGGTACCTTAAAGTCCGTCATGAGTAGATCATATTCTAATAAGCTACCAAATGAAATTCTTTTATTTAGTGCAAGGCCATGAATAGATTTTTTGTTAAGGTCGTTAAGGTCTGATAACTAATATCATTTTATTTATCTAGTCGTTAATATTATGGCGGTATATTAGTTCTATGGCAATGATTATGGATTTCTGACCACACACCATAATGTAATTCTTCTATTTATGTTTAATAACAAATCTAAGGGTAATCAATGCCTGACATTATTTTCTACTTTATTTTATAGACGAATTGTTTACAAAAAATATGTTAATTTAAGTTATAGCGATAGGCTTATCTTTTTATAATTCGTTTAGATAAAACCAGTCAAACTACTAACAAAAGTGTTTTTCCTAAGAGTACTTGTCGGTTTAGAGTCTACATTTCGTTGATAGAATATAATCACTAGAAAATACGGATAACATAAAAGTATTTGTCTCACTTGAGAGTTTGAAAGAATGATGACATTAAAGTATCTTGGATCTATAATTTCTCACGATAATAGTGTGGAAGATCAATCGTCCTTTATATGATCTACATCCCCTTCTGAAATCAAAAAATCTTGCAAAGCTATAAGCTCTTTTCAATCACGATATTAGATATTTAATGCGAATATCTTGTTTGAAATCAAATGACAGTGAGTAGCTGATCACGTTCTGTGTACTCATATAGAAATGGAATATTCGAAAAATGAAGAGATCGCTATCGGCGACGATAGCGCAAGCATCTTCTGATTGTTTACAATAGTAAAAAAAGCTCGCGATGGAACCGATGGAGTCAGATTGTTGGCACGAATTGAGCCTACAGACGCCTGTAAACGCCGTAAAATTATATTATAAGTTCTATAATATGAAGTATATTTAAAAAGTGACCACTAAACTTTATTGTTTATGCAATAAAAGCAAATATTTCACTGTTTTCACCTGATGCAAACTTAACTGATAATGCGTAATATACGAATATCTATCATTGTCATGAATTAATTTCTTGTTAATTTTTATCATTTTTCGGAAATAATGAATAACAACTATATAGAGTTTGCTGGTATGAGTAAGCATGTATAAATTATTATGTGTACTTAGCATATATTAACTTCCTATTAGCTCGTATAATATTCGTACATATGTACCTTGCATTCGGTTGTTATGCCTCTAGATAATAGATTTACAAAATATTAAGCTATTCACGATAAAATAACTAATTATAGATAGACGATAGTACTATTTCATACGTACTTTATAAAACCTTTGTTCGATAAAGAATCAATTACGTATTTTACACTATGAATGAATGAATGATATGAATGTTGCCAATTGCAAAAGTGATATAGCTATAGGGTGTTTTCTAACATTTTGCATTATTATTCAAGAATAATGTATATTTTTAAGTAAAAATTTGTCAATTAAACAGTCTTCTGTTTCGACAGCGATTAATGTAATTATATCTAGTTGAATTATATTTTCAGTTTATGTATAACCTTCCTAAAATCTTCATAAAGTAAGTTCACAATCGTTTTATCTATCTAAAATTGAGTTGCCATCGTAACACCCTGTAGAAAAATTTATACAACAGTTATCTATACAATCTTATAACGATATCATTTATTATCAGTAAGCCAAAAAAAAGTAACTCAACGCAACCATTGTAGTCTTCATAACATACTTGATCCGATGAAAACTTATAAGAGTTTAGGATTTTTTAAAAAAATCTCTTAAGATTTTAAAATATTTACTTTATATTAATTTATATATTTATCTTCGATAAGGTACTAAATTTAAAGAAAAATTAGAAAACTGTGATAATTTAATAAATCTTTGCTGAATATAACGATTGATATTATTTAGTCGAAATAGGTGTGTACGTGATGTACTGCACAATATTATACTGCATAAAAGATATTCCAAATTTAATTTTTTGCGGATTTATTATCCATTCACTTTCTTATATAGACGGTCAATAGTTTATACTGCTTACTGTTATTTGTTATATACATATTTTTGTGTTTTAGTTACAAATTTATAGTTTTTTTAACAGTGAAATGATAATTTAATTCTCAAATATTCTTAAAATATATTTTAATTTATTCTGATTTTACAATATACATATTGCTTAATAATATAAGACAAAATGTGTAAGGTAAGTAGTATTAAATGTTGTTGAAAGTGCATACGAAATAAATCATTTTTCATCCATTTAGTCAAAATTTTTATTTATTAGTGAAAAAGTGAAATACCGAAAAATGAATTTTGAATTGATATTTTTTTTAAAGATAAGTTTAACTCTTAAATCGCTATTAAAAGAAAAGTTTATCTTCTCGCTACAATATCGTACAAATACACCATCGAACTATGTATATATCTTGATAGATAATTTGAGAAGGTTACATGTAAAACTTATACAAATAGTTACATTCCCTATTGCACCTGCAATTTTTCCACATAGCAAATAAATGGAATCATAATACCTAAACGATGAAAAATTTGGTTGATTATGTAATCTTAATTCCAAAATTAGATTTACCGATATAGGTAAATTATGATCGCGATCACCGCCTACATAAAATATCTACAACAGTGACATTAAATACAACATTTATAAAAGACAAACAACACTAATAAACAACCTTAATTGCTTTGTAAACCTTCTATTTTTAAATTTATTTTTCGGCCGGATATGCAGTATGCACTCTTCATATATTGTCAACAACAAACCTCAGTTGCATTTTGTGTTCAATTTTTAGTCAAAAATCTTCTCGCTTCTACGATTATATATTCCGATTTTTACTTAACTGTAATGAAATGGTAAATATTTACAAGTTTACTCGTATATTGTCATTTTGAAAATATTGGATAAGAGTATTTGTCATTTTACTACATATAATATATATATATATATATATATATATATATATATATATATATATATATATATATATATATATATATATATATATATATATATATATATATATATATATAAATATATATATATATATATATATATATATATATATATATATATATATATATATATATATATATTATATATATATATATATATATTATCTTTCTTACATATGTCGATTTCAGTTTTATTACTCCTAAATCCATTTCACATGATTTACCTATTGTTTTTAGATTATCAGTTTTTTATCAAAATAAAAATATTAAATAAATTAATGATAAATTATTTTTGTAATTAACACCTTCGTTTTGGAATTTTTTCGTTACAGAGACCAGCAATCGAACTAATGTTTGCAACATCGAACTATGGTGGAAGGACTCCGCTTAGTCCGCATGCACAAGCTACCATTGAGAAACATATACCAAATGCAAAGCAATTGCTATATTATCAGACGCCAGTTAGTATTCAAAAACGAGATGCATCGTGTATTACAGGTAAGATGTTTTATAATTATTATTGTGTGAATGCAGTATGCTAAGAATATTAATCTCATTTCCTCCAAACGTCAAATCATAATACTGTATTATTCATAATAAAATTCCATTTAAAAAAGGACTGTCAATGTTTATCGTGAAATCAATTATTCAAATCAGTTTTTTAGTTAGCGCCAATTAACTATAATATCTGTTTTGTTTCGTAACAAACCATATGTCGCGAATAACGCAAATAATAAAATGAATAATAGACAGCAAATGTATATTTCGATGGTTTACAAATAAAAAGTTAATTTCTTTAAATAAATATTACACTTATGATAATAATTTCTTTCTACATGGAGTATTTAAATTAGAATTATTCATATATTACAAAAAGTTGAAGTGGTGAATCCATTATTTAGCAAATATCATAATATGAAGCTGCTACGTAAAGACATACTATATTGTGGTCTAACCTCAAAAGATTAAAATTTAAATTGATTATTTTGTATAAAACACTAAAAATATTCTAATCTTTTTATTTCAAAATGAAAACATTTGTCTTCTCAAAACAAAATTCATTCAAAAAAATATTATAAACCGTCGTCATTGCTAGATCTTTAAAGGTTTTTCATAACAGCAGGAAAAGTGTAAAAATATCGTCACGTTCTTCTTTTTTATACTTTCAAAAAACAAAATAAATTTAGATATTTTCTTTAATTTTTCGTGAAAATTTTGTTAAAATGTGTACTAAAGTCACAAGATTTCTTTATTTTGTTTTTAAATTTTGAATAAATCACTTTCGGATTTGTGTTAAAATTTTTTATTTTTATTTATTTGAAAAGAAAGTGTTGCAATTTGATTAAAATCACTACAAATTTCACCTTGTCCTTGAGTTAATTACTATTTTTGACGTAGACAGTTGGAAAATGAGATAAAATTAACAACAAAATGAGTGTAAAAATGGGTATTTTTAATTGAATAATAAACTTGTTAATTACGTTTTTAATTACATTAACTTGCATAACATTTATTTGCAGATTTATGTAGTTCTGAACATTTACCAGAAATTCAAATATTTTCATTGCTGGAAGAGCAAATTCCTAAATATAAAATTAGATCTGATGCAATGACAGAATTTGGTGGTTATGAAAATCAAGTGAGTATTTATTTACTACGTTCTAGTCCAAAAGCCGATTTTAATTTTAACCTTTTTTTATTTTAGGACTGGTATATACCATTTCCAACCTTACCGATCCCAAACGATGGTTTAGGACTTAGTAAAGAACAAATACGAGAAACATTAAATTATTTATGTAAGTATTGTTTTTTAAATTTTAATGTCGTTAAATTTATTACTATCGATATTTGCTTATGTTTATAAAAAATAGAAAATTTGCAACATAATGCAATTACAATTTATTAATGTCATATGCAAGGTTCTCATATTATAACAATAGAGTTGATATTATAATGCCATGATTATGTTGTTCTTTTACTATTATGTTAATTTATATATATATATATTATTCTACCTTAAATTCGTTATAATAAAATATTACCTAATTAATATTCACACCACAATACAGAGGGTTATGTGTGATGATTTAATGCAGGTACATAAATAAAATGTTGAATTTTCTTGGAGGCACCATATACGAGGTCGAATGATGTCAGTTGAAGAAGTAGTCAGAGCATTTATGCATATTAAAAACAATATTCGGAAATAGTATATATTTTAAGCACAGGAAATTGTAGATTAACAATTTTTATTATTAAATTAATCGGTAAATCTAAACAGCCATAAATTATATTTACCGTATATAAGTTATATTGCTACTGCAGATTTACTCTTTCTGTAATTTAAAGTATTATATAAGATTACTTTGATAACCTATAACAAACTGGGTCTTAAAAATTATCAACAATATTCGTGTTTAATGTTTATGAAAAACTATTTTTTGTCATTAACTTGAATTTTGCGCCTTGACCCCAAAAAGTTTTAGTATATAGTAGACATGCTACCTAGTCAGATCAATGTTACATTTGCCGTAAAAAAGCAATTCAGCCCTTATTACCAATCAGTAAACATCTGAATTTATCAAAATAAATGTTTAAATAACATTATAGTCTTTATCTGCGTTTTGATAATATGAATTAACTAAACTTATTTAGCTAAGCCGCAGTCTGTCGCGCTATTAGTATTCTAAACCAAGTAGTTTAGAAATTTTGAAAACCCGTATGAAATTGGATGGTATAGACAAAGCGATCTTGGATGATTGAAAAGAGCTTATAGATTATTTAAGTGATAAAAAAAGCTTACTGAATTCTATATTTTAAGCTCATTCGTAAAAACAAAATATTAAGATTGAATATTAATCTATTGTAAGTATTTTTCGTAATTTGACTGTGCACAATATTTCGACAACACAACTCCTATATAATAATTTTATTTTTTGATACGTTCAAACAAATCAGGTTTAATGTTGGCATTAGTATATAGAAACCATAATTTATTAGTAGACATCCCAAATATCGTTCAATTATAAAACAAGGAGGAACCAAAGTTTTAATTAACACGTGTGATGAAATAAGTTTTTATTATTTCATAGGTTTTCAGTAATTTCCTCCGATTTCAAGCAACTTATATGTTTGAAACTAGGTTTACTTTTCTTTTTGAGCTTTCGGATACATATAGTTGATAAGTAAACATTGTCTCTGTTTTTAATGTTCAGAATATTATTTATTGGTTTGTTTAAGGACATTTTAGGTGTTTATCGATAAATCTAATTAGATATCAGAAAAATAATTTACGATGAACGCGATTGTTAATTTACTAGTTCAAGTCTACTAATATTATGGTGTTTACTACTAATATAATCTATGTAGAATACATAGAGAATATCGTTATAAAATATCATAAACTAAAAATAACATCACAAAGGAGTGGAAATTTGTATTTAATTCAAACTATTTATTGATTTTTCTAAAACATATTTAGGTTAAATTCAAATCATGCTATTTTAGAAAGTACATATATCTGAAAACCATTTTCATATAAATATGTATGTATAATTACATTTTCACGATCAAATATTTGATCATGAACTATTCTATGTTTATTAAAGGTGTCTCTTCTAAAATACAACATAGCAAGTGGAATTTATTAAAAAAAATCGTTGCATTCGCAAAATATCTATTTTGGTCGTATTTAGAGCACATTCACATTATATTTTTAAGGAGATTCAACAACCATTTTGTAGAATAGATTTACTGGCAAGGTTATGTTATATGTAAAATATGTTTTTTTATTGTAACTATAAATAATTTTCATATACAATTGTGTACAGTGCTGGGCCGACTATCAACGTAAAATATTGTGTTAATATGTTTGAGCAGATTTTTTATTACAGTATAAGTGGATATATATTGAAAATTTAATAAATATTTATAGCTTCAAAAAAAAAATGCGAAAAAACGATCACATTAAAATGACGTCAGCTTATTCTAATTTTACGCGAAAAAGAAACTATAATATATTATTCTATTTTGAGTAGCCGCATGAATATTTATTTTGGATTGGTTACTTTTATTATTATTATATTCACGATTTATGAATACATAAATGAAAATTATTATTTTGTCATTTAATTGTAATAATTATGTAACAGAGACGCATTCAGTTATTGTAGGTAATTTGATTATTAAAGAAATTATCGACTCGTTCCAAATTGATTTAATTAGAACAAATAATATTTAACCAATGAAGAGTTTGTTCAAGGTTTTTAGTGACTGCACACTGATGCATAGGTTTATACCGAGAGATTATTAAATGCATGTGGTTACGAAATGATCAGTAAACTATTTCTCATATATGATATGAGATTTCTCATTAATGACAGAAATAATTACCTAAATTACTCAAGACAAACTATATAACAATTTCAATAACCGAATTCCACGAAAAACAAAATAATGTATAAATGGATTGAAAGACATGCGCAATTTTCATTCATACAAGTTTTTCCCAAAGCTTTCCAAAAACCTTGTTTCATGTTTCATTCATCACAATTATATAATGTACAATGGAAAAACATGTATTTGTCACACAATGCAACTAACCATCCAAATTATATTATTATCAATGACAGATAAGATTACAATACATTATTGTCTCGACATAGAATAAGATTGTACAATATTTATATATGTTATTTTAACTAACATTATTCTATGTTTAATTATAATTTTAAGTAATTAATCGATATTGATGTTATTGCACTGGGTCATTAAACTGTGCAGTTGACAGCACTACCGTTTGGGACAATATTTTTAATGGTTCAAGAATTTATACTATCGTCTATGAAACGGACATAATGAGAACAATGTTCGATATAAAATTGGCAATTGACCAAACTTTAGTAGTATGCGGTATTAAGATCCAGCATTGCTGCGTGAAACTTTGTTCACATCTTCTACTGTATTCTTTTTGAATAAAATAATTCGGGTTTTCAAACGAAGAAATATATATTTTTTAGTATGAATCGTGTCGAGTTATTCAACTCACATCGTGTTTTTTATACTTTTCTTTTAAACAAACATATGTTTATTTTTATGTATTTTGTGTTGATTATGAGATTTTTTGATTTTCATTATCTTAGTGTTGGCTCGACTGCCTCGGTGGACAGTAAATAGTTTGGAGTGTATTTAAAGTTTTGATTTTTTTGTGCTGTGTCGGTTTTAATAAAACTCAATGCAAAACAAAATTCACGTGATTAATTTACAAATGTGTTATTATATAAAAAAAACCAATAAAATAATAATTATAGAAAGAAAAGTAATGTTCTTCTAGTGTTTATATCAATTACTAAATGTGTGTGATATAAAAACGAATAATTAACAAATATTTATATGAAAAATAAAGAAAAAATGTGATTAATGAAAATATATATATAATTTATAAATTGAAAAACAAAATTAATAAAATTAATTAGTAAATCACTGATGATTGTTTCCGAAATATTTCCGATTTAAATTTATGACACAATAATAAAAATGATTCATGTAATGAATTTTTGAGTGAAGATATTTTGGTAGTTTAAAAATAGAAAATTAACTATTACTATCCATCAGTTAATTTATTTTAATTTTCGTACACATGAAAACATGTTAAAAATTAGAGTATAGATATTGTACTATATTTGATAAAATATCGTGTAACATGTAACTTAATTATATGTAATTATAGATTTTTTATTAGAACCGTTGTCACAGTGGTTGAGTTTCTGTCACACTTTCTGAAGACTATCGTTTGTCATCTGTCAATATACATATGAAGACATTAATTTCTTAAAATATTTCTTATTTGGATGTTGCGCATCTTATTTTTTTTATTTTAGATGACAACTGAAGTTAGTGGAGATAATTTAGATTGGATTTATATAGTTTATAGTTATATAGTTCCAAAAATTTAGATTGGATTTATGTATTGAAATAATTTAACTAGTACTAAATAGTTTTAATTTCGTTGAGTGGATTATTAATTAAATTCTACAAAAACAAAAATGATAAAAATATAAACTATCCACTTTGTATTATCTACTAAATCTCATGGGTCAATAACATATTTATATAAGAGTATTATGCCGATCCACAAAAAAAATGATGAATCATTGAGTTAAGTCCAAATCAACATAGCAACATTTTGATCATCTTCGTTCAATTATGTTTACACCTTTAGCATGTATTAAATACATGCATATTTCCGATGTTAATGTACACGGGATATTAATATCACATGAATTGTGTTAATTCAAGTTTCCGTATAATATTCAATCATCTTTTAGTTTTATTTGTAAATATGTGTTCTCTCGCTGCAGCCATTCACTTGTTGACCTCGGATAATTTCCATTAACATAGAATAATTTCTTACTATTCAAACAATTACGAGTAATTCATTTAATGGTCCTACTACCGACTATTACTCATATTATTCAATGTGAAATCTAACAATAATAATATTATGACTATATAATGCGAAACCCTTTAAAGTAGACAGAGTTAATTATTTTATGTATTTAAATCAAGTCATCGAATTTATATTATTTGTACATTGCACATGTCGTGAAACCTTAAAAATAATTTATAAACAACTAAAAAATTGATTTAGATAAATATATTGACAGTCTTGAGATTTGATAATACTGAAATTATCTATCTAGAATATACATGAATACACACAATTTCGTTAAGTATACAAGTAACGATTATTCACATTATTTGGCTGCACGCCAATATTAGTTTATACCACAAGCTTATCGTGCATACACAATTTTATCGAATGTACTTCACCTTAATAAACATACGATTTGCGTTCAGGATATAATCCAATATTTGTTTAGTCATCGTCTTTTAAATAGTAATGCTAGAAATAGCTAAATTATGTTAAATGTTGATAAAATTCTTTTAACAACGATAATCGATCGCACACATTTCTACCAAAATAATTATAACTTTTCAGTTTTTAATACCAATGTAATTATTAGTTTCATGGTACTGTGAGAAATATGATTCGAAATTAGCTTTTTTCCTTTCACCGCACCACACCTGCTAATAAATCAAAACGATTATTACAGGTCAAAATAAATAAATCAATTATTTTCTTTATAATATCAATATATCGGATCTATAATTTATTTATATACAAAACAACAAGCAAAACTATCTACATGTTTACATTTCTAATTCGATATCCGATTCTTTTTTCGCGCTATTAACGTATTACTTCCGCTATCAATTATACAGTTATTCGTTTAAAAAAATATTGTTTATGAATTTTATTAAGAAGTAAAAAGTTATATTAAGATAGTCGTTATATGTCATTATACATAAAAAATAAATAAGAACTTCCAAGGATTTTTGTTAAAAGACTTGTCGAAAACTATAACAAAACAATAAATTGAAAATATTTCAAAAAACAATTAAGCAACAAACAAATCATTTATTTTCTTGCATGTTTGAAATATGGAATTACGGCGATCAGATATGAAACTTTGCGTCAAAGATAACGTTTTGTTATTTTGTATGTCTGCCAAATTATATATTATCTCATGTACGTGTTAATGATAAACGAGCTTTTAGCTCATTAATTATTAAACAATTTAATTTTTGTTTATTATAATATAATTAATCTGAATACTGTTTAGACCTGATTATTTTTTACATACATTAAGTTTCAGAATATCAAAAGTTCCATTCCTTTTAGTTTAACTATTAGCCCCAAATAATATTCTATGTGTGATATAATTAAAGATAACTATAAATCTACATAATAATTATCTTAAAATATAATTTTGTCCGGAATTTTATTTTTAATCCTTGAGTTAATTCCAACGTATGTCTTTTTATAATACACCTTCACATAAATTTCAGTCAGTAATCCCAGTTATTTTATCAATTATTAATCCTACCGCTTGAATTCAAACTCATTAACCCTATTTCGATTCTTCGACTATTTCTGTAAACTAAATATGAGATCTATAAAATACTTTTTGTAGTTGAATTAGTTATATTATATTGATAATCGTTGGGTTTTGTATTTATAAATTTGTTTAGCGCTTTCTTATCAGTGTATATACTCGTATGAGAATCAATTCAATCTAAATTTATTAAACATTCAAATGATAGTAAACTAGTCGCCTATTGAAAAATAATTTCGATATCTTATCAAAAATAAAATGTGTACGATAAAATTTTTATAAATAAGTTTTATTCATTTATACTTGACAAT
The DNA here is from genome assembly GCA_963932295.1 of Tipula lateralis. Classification (NCBI taxonomy): domain Eukaryota; kingdom Metazoa; phylum Arthropoda; class Insecta; order Diptera; family Tipulidae; genus Tipula; species Tipula lateralis. Next base: position 195,306,476 of record OZ010736.1, on the reverse strand, counting down.
TTAATTTCTAGTTTCAACCATGTAAGACGTTAAATACGCGTATTAGTTATAGTTCCTAAATATTAAGTTAAAAAACGTAATTAAAATAGTAATAATGTATTTGATGAATTGTGCTTAAAACAGACTGTGATCTTAGTGTTTATATAATAAGAAATAATATGGATAATAATTATCCAGGTGCCAGTAGTAGTAGTTCATTATCATCATCAAATGACGATTACGATGAATATATAACATTTACAGCGGAAGATGAACATTATACAAAATTTACAAAACGTCTATTACACAATGAAGAGCAATTAAATTCAACAACTAGTGTGAATTGTGATATTACACCAGATTTGATAACAAGTAATCCGTCAAATACTAGTCTTGGTCTTGAGAATACGTTTAAAGTTCTCGAAAACCAGTTAAACTATCGTAAACTATCGAAACATACGGCCAAATTTTTAGATCACATAATTAACTATTACAAACTTAACAATAAATTAATGTTTATGAATGCTGATTTACAATTGTTGGATAATAGCAATAATGAATTTCAAGATTCTGATTTTTTTGAATTGGAATTAGAAGCATCAAGGATATTACACGAAAGATTAAAGTGTACTTTGACACAGAATAGTGATCGGAATAATGACGTTATTGTTAATTCAATTGAAAATGAAAATGAAGTGATTACGCATGAGAGCGGAGAATATCCTCAATATATTTATCATATTGCTAAAGGAAAGGATGGACGGCTGTTTTTACGTATTGTAAAAAGTTTGTCGGTTGACAAAGGTTAGTAATTTATTTATATTAGAAATGTACACACTTAAGATAAGACAAAATTATTTTTTAAACAATGACTTTCACCATCGAATACTAATATATTGATTACTTTATTAGTATATAATAAACTTTATTACAAAACATATTATATTTTATATTAGAATAGAGAAAATACAAACTTTGTGTTGCTATCATTATCAGATTTTGATGCTATCTACATTTCCAAAACTGAAAATATTTCAATTAAGAGTTTCAACCGGTCAAATTTCTTTCATTGAAAAATTTGTAATAAAAGTTGTTTTATGGTTTACAGTTTATCATAAATAAATACATATATAAAAGTCACAGCATTAAACCATAAATTCAATGTTTTGTCTTTTACATGTTTTTTGTAACAGGTGATTTAATTTTTACTATTTCTCTTTATGCTAAGATAAAACTTGTTCTCATAAACGAAGTTCTTATTTATCAAACCATGTACATATTGTGGTTCATCCCATATATTATTTCAACTGTGTTGGTAGTTATTTCGAAAATTACAACAGATTTACTAGTTCCAAAGGAACTGTCATCGGTTGAAGAGCAATTGGCTTCGGTAATAGACTCTAAACCATAGAAAATTAATTTATATAAGAGCGGCATCTATTATGTTGTCATTTTTATATTGTCTATAGAGTCCATCTTTTATTTTGACTGAGAGCTTTCGTCAATGTGAAAAATTATATTTTATTTTCATCAATTATTCGTTACCTCAAAGTTTCCGTTATGAATTTTTCGGCACTTATACGATGAATACTTGGTGAATTGTTGATGTGATTTACATTCGCCTTGAGGATAATGCTTAACCTCATAGCAGGCTTGCTATAAATACTGAATATTATTTACACCCTAGATACTACAATCGTTAAAATGTGCACCAATCGTTAAAATGGTTCGTAAGGTCTCAGTTGAGACGCGGTAAGGGCCGTTTACGGCCTCTAAGCCATAGATTGTTATACTACAATCGAATCTATGAAAGTGACTGCAAGTTGCTGACTATTGAAGCATTCTTATAATAACCCTTTTATAATAACACTCCAAATAAATAAAGTAAATACAAATAGATTTATATGTACCACTTTTTCATTATTTGAAACATTTTCATGAAATATAGAATCATATTAATTTATCTTTAAATTTAAATCTGTTTTTGTATCTTTAATTAGTTTTTTTTACAAAAAATTAATTGATGAATTATTTTATGGTTTACGGTACATTATATATCATGCAATTTAAAACTGAACTAAATTTATATAAATCTAGAAATCTGAAATATTATTTGAACTATTCTTTACTATAAAAAAGTTTCGATTAGTGAAAATTTCTAAATTTTTGATTATTCTCTAAGATTAATGCTAAATTAACGCGAGTATGTTGGTTATGATACAATACAACGTTTTGCAACAACTGTGAACATTCAACCGCAGACCGCAGATTTATATTTTTGAAGGGGTTTAAATTTATAAAATCTAACTAAATTTTTATTAAAAATTAACTTTTAATTTGTTTTTGTTAAGCAAATTATTGTATCAAAACACCAAAACATCTAATAATTTACAAAAAAAAAATTATTTTTGTATCATAAAAAAAATCAATGAGCTTCGATTTTAAAACTAAAACACATTCATAAATTTATGGCAGTATAATGAAGTCATTCATTATATAATATTTAAGATTTGAAACTCCAGCTATCGAACAATACATCATATCAATAGGTTAGTTTAAAGATCCTTCATCGAATTATTTTCGATGAGAAATCCGTCTCAATCGATCAATTACGGCGTCAAAAGTAACACATAACAAGATCGTGCAGATCCAACCTTCTTTTTTTTACAACATTTAGTATAGTTAAATTTTTAATCTAAATATTGATAATTACAGTAATTCACTTTCGATATTTTTAAAATTAAAATAATTCCACGAATTGTTGCAATTTCAATAATTAGATTTTCGTGAAAAAGCACAACAAAATTTATTATCTGATCCAAATAAAATATACCATTAGGGTGTGTCCTTTATTCATAGACAAATAAAATTATATTTCTATGTTGTATTGTACATTTTATGTCAGCGTGTTAATAAAACTGTTAAAGTTTTTATAACTAATATGGGATTATAAAACAAACTCTATTGTATTGACAAGTATTGTAGTTTAATTGAACTTTATCATTGCACGAGTTTGCGAAATTATGTTATGTGGGAAAATGTAAATTTCGTTTAAAAATATATGTTCTCTAGCTGAAAAGATACGTTCGTGTTATACTATCTACACTTATTTTTTTATTCCACATTTTAAACTTAAATATCATAAAACAATCGATATTTCGGTCAAGTGTTCTAATAAATTATCGATGTAATATCGACTTAAAAAGTTCATTGATTTATATTCTTATTATTACTTTCTAATTTCCAAGTATGGATTGCAAAAATTCATTTACACAGGTAACCTTAACATTAAGTTAAAATACTGTTGAATTGAAAAAACTAAAACAATTTGATAAATGTAACATGAAAAATTGTAAAACTGATTATTTCACATGTCAAATAAATATGTCATGTTACTATGTAAGTAAGTTCAATCACTTTTGTAATCACTGATTTATTTATGTTTAATGTAAAATAATATTCTAATGATTACCAAAATAAGTAGAATAATATACATTTTATTTGTTACTTTTTCAATGTATGTACAACATATAAACAAATCCTAGATAAATCATTTGTTAATCTAAGCCGAAACCAACATCGTCGAATTTTTTGTAGAAATGATATTTTAATTAATTTTTTAGTTAACAAGAATGTGCATTGAACTATTTTCCAACTTAATTGCTATTTCATGAAACATTAAAAATCTATAGATAATATTTAATAGTTTTTAGTTTGTGATTAATGGCATTTCTTATAAAACATAATACTAAAAAAAATAATAAGTTATTTTATAAGAATTCAGATGGTTGAATGAAATGTTATAATCTTTACAGTCTATTTCGTATTCTTTATTTTATGTTTTGTTTTTATACAAATACAGTCGATTTATTTAAAGACTGCATCGTAGTTTATAATTTTGTATTATAAAATCAGTATTAACACATCAGGTGGTCGGACTAGAATGACTGGTAGTATATATATATATATATATATATATATGACATTAAAATAATTATGTAAATATGCAGTTCGTTTCATTCGTCACGTATTTCTTTGTTTATAAAAAGGTCCAAAAAGATGTCTCTCCACTCTATAATCATTGACTGTATATTGTAAACCATCATACTAATTTCTGTGTTTTATTTAATTTCAGTATTATCTGGCGAAAGGATTAGTCATATGACAAAGGCCTACGATGATATAGAAGCAATAACACGGTTGTTAGAAGAAAAAGAAAAGGATTTAGAATTAACTGTACAAATTGGAAAGGAGCTTTTAGCACAAAATAACAAATTAGAAAGTAAAGTTGTTCAGTTGGAAGTTAATTTAAAAAATGTAAATGAAAACTATCAGCAATTATCACATGAAATTCTACAAAAAAATGAATTAATATCCATATTAACAAACGATGTTGATGACACAAATACAGGATGTGGTAAGTTTCTAATTATAATTATTACTTAATGTTTGTTTTGCTATACATAGGATCAATGTCCTAGGCTTAACAATCATTCAATCAATTATATTTTAAAATGGGTCATTTTTTGGTGTGCGTGCTTAATTTTTTTTGTAATTACTTGTACCTTAGAATGTTTTTCAAATGTTTTGAGATATTGTTTCGTTTTGTTATATTAATTAAATAGAATTGTAACTATATGGCTCATATAATTTATTAAGTGCGACTTGAATATAAAATGTTGATGAATTCATTTCTTGCTAATCCGTAAATTTTACTAGGTAGAAAAAATAACATACTGTAAATTGAATAACTAACATACCTAATATAGTTTATATTTACAATATAAGACTCATTATTGACTATTCTTAGTTTTTAGATTTCGGGTGAGTCAATAATCATAATAATTTATTGATTCTTCTTTGATTTAGAATTTTAATTTCCGTATTAATTTAAATGCACCCCGTGTTCTTATTATTTCCTTTTGTTATAGTTGAATATCTTCTCAATTGGAAAATTAATTTTGAATTAACTTATTTCTGCATCATTTCAGTAAATGCTAGAAAATATTAAAACTACGAATCATAATGTCTAGAAAGTACAGAATTTCTTTTATTATTTGTGGATTTTCCTAACCAAATTATTTAGTTGAAATTTATTTAATAAAATGTGCGCACAAAATATTATTAACTATTATCAGCATAATATAAACAACTTTTGAAAATCTGTCACTTTCTGTATTTTTGAAGATGTTCAAGTTTCTAATAAAATAACTTTCCATAAAATCTAATTGATTTATGATTTATCGCTACACAATTAGCATTGTTTTTGAAAAAATATGTAGATCTCTTATGTTGCATTTAATGTGGCAATTAATTAAAATAAATATGATTAACTTTCTCTCAAATTTGATCGAAAACCTTATTATTCAGTTTACTAGTCCATCTAATTAATATAATGTATTGTTTTTATAGAAACTCCCGCAACACCAACTTCATTAACAAAATCTATCAATTTAGAATTTTTACAAAAAAAAATTACAACGCTACAAGATGAGAACGTTAGTTTGCGACGTGAAACACTGCAATTGGCGCGAGAAACAGATGAAATTGAAGATAAAGAGAAAAGATTAATGGAAGAAATAACAAATCAATTACATAGTACAAATAGCCAATATGATGGATTAAGTAAGTAAATAAACAATTTAGGTAAAAAAATTAATAATTATTCTTAAATATTGATTTAGATTTGGAATTGGAGCGACATAAAGAAGAAAATCGTTTATTACATGAACAAATCACAAATTTATCGTCTCGTCTCAACGAAACTGAACTACGATTCCATGAATTGAGTAGTGAAAATGAAGAGACTTTATCTGTTTTAAGTATTACAAAAGAAAATCAAAATATGTTAGCTAACGAATTGGTCGACTTCAAGGAACGGTATCAAGAAATGTTGGCACTTTTGAGTGAAACACAAGAACAGCTAAGAAATGCAAAAAAACGTAATCAACCAACGGCTAGAACCACTTTAATACCAGGACTTCCAACACCGCAGGTCGATTCCATCCAAACTGAATTGATGGAAACATCAATGTTTTCTGAAAATAGTTTAGATTCGGGGATTGCATTAGATCGAATTGGAAGTGGAAGTACGCTTAATATAGGTGGATTTAAAAAAGTATTTGATACCGTTAAATGTGTATCTAAAACTAATACATTCACCGATCCTAGTATGCTGCATTTAGGTGCTATGTCGATGAGCTCGGTATCACAACCAAAAATGGCGTCATTTATACAATCAACAGATTCAACTAACTTGTATCGAACATCTTCAGTACCTTATACTAATTCGTTTAGTATGGAAAGTTCTATGGGTGCTAGAGTTTATTCACGTGATAGCTTGACGTCTGACTCAGAGGTGAGAAATTTTCGTAAATCTATAGTTATAAATAATCTAATTTATTAATTTATTTTATTTTATGGGCAGTCAAATTATCCAGCCCAAGCTCCTTCAGGATGTCCTGGTGCTCCTGGGGCTAAAGACTTGGAAGCTGCATTGAATCGGCTTACACCAGCCGAAGTGTTAGCAAGGCGGGCAATGTTATCACATGCTCCAGTAGGAACTTATAATTATGATGAACATGGAACAAATTTACCACTCGGAATAAGAACTCCTGATAGTATCATGTCAGTAGGATCATACAGTATGACAGGTTCAGGTTATTCTCATCATCCACAATGGCGTCTTCCAGAAAAATTACAAATAGTTAAACCAATGGAAGGTTCCCAAACGCTTCGTAATTGGAACCGTTTGGCGACACCAACATTAAGTGGTCTATTAGAAGAACGGCCGGGTGTAACAATACGTGGCGGTCGTGGATTAGATGATCTTGGATTACAAGTAAATATATTTATAAATATTATCTACTAAAAATACATTTAACAATATTATATTTCTTTCAGTTGTATTCGCTCGATGATTGTGAAGAAGATATCGAAGATCATCCAGGAAAGCGGTTCCCCTCATCAAGTTGTATATACACATATACAAATAGTACAGTTATGCATCCCGACGATGGAACATCTATAATATCAAGTGTACCATCTTCTCGTATGACATCACATAATGTATCCCGTCAAAATAGCGCACCAATGACACCAAGAGCTTCGTTATCACGAAGAAATTCATGTTCAACATTTTCGGTTAATTTAGGATTAGCATCAATGCTAAATGAACGAGGCATAAAGGCTGTAACACCAAGTGCTTTAAATACCCCATGTGGTGTAAACTATTCCCCAACTGTGACTCCCTGTAATAGTCCTGAAGGATCACCCGACCGAAATATGTCCCCAGAACCTCAATTTTTGTCGGGTCTATTATCGTCTGGTGCTGATATGCTTCGTCGTAAATTAATAGGCGAAGTAATTGATTCCAAGCAACAAAAACTACGTCCTATTAACAAAGTAATGCTTTCGCGACTAGAAAAACGTGCATTAAAATCATTAAAAATTTTGGAAAAAGTAGAGTATATGGGACTTGATAGTATTACACCGCCAAGTCAAACAAATATATGTCCGCTACCACCGTTACAAGGTACTTCGTCTTTATATCATAGTTCACGGTCTGCAAGTCCAATGGCTCAACTAACAAGCCTAAAAAAAATCGGTTCATTAGAAAGTGATGAAGTATTAATCAATCGAAGCACAATTAAAGCAATTTTAAGTAAAGGACTATCAAATGATAATTTAAGAAGCCTCGATTTATCATCGGATGATTCAGATTCAAGTTGCATATCATCACTATCGGCAAGTTTATCTTCATCGACAAAGAAAAAATTAGAAAATTCTGTGATACAGTCTTCAAAAACATCAGCTGCCGCAATTGGTTCAACAGCAACATCAAACGATTTAAGTAGTACTGCTCGAATGAAACAAATGCAACGTCAAAAATCACGGCGAAATATTAAAAATGGTCATGGTGGCCAACGGCCGGATTTGGGTACAGTTGGTAATAATAGTAATATAATTAAAAATAGTAACAATAGTAAAACTAGTGATAAAAATATTGAGCAACAACCTATAGGGTTTATTGGTACGATCAGTTCTCTTCTGTTTGGACGAAAAGGTGGACTTTTATAAATACCAAGATATATACCTACTTATTTTTTTAAGAGCAATACAGTAATTTAATTTTCTAAATCAATAAATGAATTTAATTTTAAATTTTTGTTGGTTGATTTGTTCGCTGTTTCGAAATGTTGTCCTTCATTTTCGGTTATGTCGTGTACTGTTTAAATTCACGATATTAAATTTTGTTACGTCTTGTTATAAATAAAGGAATATAAATTATAAATAATTATTTTTTCTATATAAATAATATAAAAATCATTAAGAAAACGCTTTTAAACAAATATATTTTTTAATATTTAAAAGGAAATAACTAATTTTTTCAGTTCATTTTAAAAAAAACAATTTTAATTATATCAATTAATATTATTTTGCGGACTATACTTAAGCCCCAATGAAATATTAGAATAGAAATAAAACTAATCAAAAAGTATTTCAAAATTATTATAATAATTACGTTTTTTTTAGTTTAGTTTGTTTTAGTTTTAGTTTTTTTATTTAGAATATAAATTAATTTGTTTTATGTACATTGTTTTTGTATAACAGTAAACTTAATAATTATGACAAAAATATACATATTATATAAATAATAAAAATTTATTTATACACATACACTATTCGGAGATGATTTTTTCTTTTTATCTCGCCACATAAAACATTTTAATTTTTTCTAGTCCCAATTATTTTGGTTTATTATTAATTTTCATTTCATTTATGAATAATTCATTAATTTATTAAAAACCCTAATACCTATGTAAAATTTAAAAATCAAAATTTGAAAATTTTCCTTGTTATAATAATTAATACATAAAATGATAAAATTTACAGGAAAATTTAGAATTTATGAGGAATAAACAAAAAAAGTTGTTATTAGTATAATAAAAACTAAACTATATTTTGAAAATTTACGTACATTTTGTTTAATTTTTTGTGATGCAATAGTTTCAAATTCACAAACTGTAAGTAGGTAAACTGTTTTTATAGGTAAATAAAAACGAAAATTATCAGTGATGACCTTTACAATAAATAATTAAAGACTCTTATTTGGAACAGCCGCGTAAGGAACAATCGTGATTGCTTATCGTTCTACTATTTTTTTTTTTACGTTTAGTTTCAATTGGGTGGTCCTAGCTCCTTGTAACTGTCAGAGCTCCTGCAACCAACGCGTAATCCTTCAAGTAAAGTTTGATAGTTGCCTTAAACTTGTGCATTTTATACTCCAACGGAAACTGAACATCAAATAAATAAAAGCGATCAAAGGTCTGATAGCTCTGCTGTAGTCCTTTTCCACATTTGAAATTACTGCGTTAAATAAAAAGTGCGAGGATTTAATACGGTCTAAGGGCATTAAGCTGAACGGATTAATCCATCGGAGAAAATATAACTCACAAGTAATAGTGCTTACTTACATATACTTATTTATTCTGCACTAAACTAACACTACAGTAAAATAAAATAATATCATTCTTAGAATTCTAAAATAATTGCAGAAGGTTATTTATTTATATATCACACTAATAGAAACATAATGTTTGTATCGGTGAGGAATTATAGTGTTTAGGTCCGTTAAGTTTTATGAAACAATGTTAGTCTATTACTTTTATGATGCCCTTACACAATTCAAAAATAAAACTTACAGTGACTAAAGACTTTTTTTTTATTTTATCTTTATATTTTATACTATGCAATCTGTTTTGGGGCTCAATGCTTTCCCAGCTCTTTCCCTTTAGTAGTTGAGATTATTAGTAGTCCCTTTAGTAGTTATCTTAATAATCTATTTTCGAGCCAAATTTAATAGAGTATGGACTCTTTCGCAGTCCCCTTTTGCCTTCCCTTTTCCGTCGAACCCAAATCGAGGAGGTAAGGCTATATTTGAGTGAGATGATTTTTCATCGTATTGCTCATTTTCAGTCTTTAGCCTTAACATGAGAAATAATTCAACTCATAAACTCTGCATTTCGGCTAGAGTTCTGAGATATTCAGATATTACAATCTTTATTTTTGAATCAAATAATGAAAAGTGGGTGTGGAAAAGAACATGTTTCTTAATATATCGTTCAAAACCTGGTATCGATAGAATTCTTCCCCAGAAACTTGTCTTTTGAGATGATTTACTCTGGTTAGATCGCTGGGCTGCGGACCCGAATTAATAACAAAACTTAAATTGAATACCACCAGCATAACTCCAATCCTGCAAGTACTCGAATATGAAATTAGCCTTAATGTGGAATTTGCAATCACTTTGAAAACCTAGCACATTTGACGGCATTATTACACTTTGTAAGAGTATGAGGTGGAAATCGTGACTAAGATAATAAATTGCTATACAATCGAAATGACCTCAGTAATCTCAGTAAGGTGGAGTTCTTATTGGGATATAGGTGAATGTGATAGACTTTCAAATAGACTCCGTTCGAATATCATATTAACCAACATGTGCCAATTCGCCAACTAATAAGCATAATGTCAGATTGGAAATCTCCAATCGATGAGAACTTGTAGAAGTCTGACCGGTTAATGTAATAATATAGATTCATACTCCCTACATAAAACTACAATAATGTACTTTTAGGTCGGTCACAATTTAACTTGGACTCTTTTTAATAAAGTTACAGGATTGTACCACATCTTTAGATCCTGAATCAACTGACATTCGGACCACAAGGCATCTACAGCTGGCCGACTTAATGTTATTATACTGTCTCAAGTTCATTATCCTATATGAAAAATTCATTAGGTAGTTACGCAGTGATTAAAATAAAATCGTTTACTTGAAAATTAAAGCTTACTTTAATAGCTCTTAATATTTGATTATATCGAACTATCTTTTTCGACATTATTCATGAAGTTATACCCAAGTATGTAATTAATTAGTTGTATTACGTCCAATCCTTAAAAATTTGATCAATTGAAATGCAAGAACTATTTCGCAATTTCGCGTTATTGTACGGCATACAAATTTATACTGTACCCTGTTTTGGGAAGAAGTCCTCTGGAGTACCAACGATTATTTCACTCAAATCGTACTGATCAAGTTTCATTACGGATAATTCCTTACAAGTGATATGTAAGAAATACATATATCTGTATAATATTACAGTAACGCTCCCTAAATCGTAAAAGTAAAAAATCTCCAGACATTTTGCTTCTTAACCTCCAGTTGGTTAGTATTATCAAGAACAGATGTGTGATAAAGATTTGTAGAACAACTTTTAAAGATTCTCAGATGGCAGCATTAGTAAGTTGACGAAAAATTTAAAATTTTTGACCGTTCAACAAAAAATACTCCAAAAATTATTACGAACTTTTAAACATAATTTCATACTTATAATGTAATTATGTTTTAAACATAATTTCATACTTATAATGTACTAAATATGTAATTCTTCTTCCACTGTTTAACTTGGCCTTGCTTCAACTCGACATTAGTAGTATAAATATGTACACCCAAATCTACTTGTTTTGCATCAAATTCTTACTTCGCTTCATTCCGCTTTTTTATTACTTTTGTTTAAAGCGTAGAAGAGAAATAAAGAATCAAGTATGTTCTTGTAAAACACCATCAAAACATTACTCAAAAGTCAAAATTGACAGAAGTCTAATGTACAATTCACAATACGAGAAAAGGAGTAGTCACCAAGATTTGATTATTTACGGTTTAAATCCATTAGCGCACAGCATATTACTGATTATTATATATTATTATTATACACATCTTTAAACATATCATAAATCGGAACTAAATCATTTTTGTATTTTGATTAAAACTACTTTTTATAAAAATAAATTATATATTTTTAAATGTACACATATGAAAATATAATGGTACTTTTGGTGCAAGCCTTCATAAAATTTTATAGCACGTCAAAGTTAATAAATTGACATCGGGCAGCTCATTTTATTGTGCGTCATTAATAGCTAAAGATGGCGGTTCTGTGTTAAAAAAAGATAAATAGTGAAAAGAATTTTTATTTTTTTATACAATCATAATTTTTCTAAATGACAAAATAACTATTCCAAACTATTTCTAAACAAATATGTATTAAAAATAATTGAATATTGAAAAGCATTCAAGAAATGTACAGAGTACTTCTGTGTGTGATAATCCAAAAGGAAAAATAAAAAGTTTTTGAAGTGGCTCGTATTTTTATTCTCCTCTGATGACAGTTTTGAACTTCAAACGCAAATCATTTAACAAAAAAGAAATTGTCCCTCTCTGCAAACTGTACACAGATGAAAATAATTTAAAAATCATGATAAATAAAAATCGTGTATTAACAATGGGTTTTAATTAATTGAAAATATTTAAAAAATATATTTTCGTATTTATATTTATCCATCCATAAAAAATTCAAAGAATGTTTTCTGGTCACCATATTTCAATAGCAGATAGCAATGATTATGATTTCCAGAATGTCGAAAATTATAATAAATGGAAAGGTGTTTTTATAAAATCGTTGCGGCTGGTAAACAATTGTGTTTAATGTCTCAAAAGAAGATCAACTTGATAATATTAAAATGTTTTTCTCCTAGGTGTTGGAGCAGTTACATCCATCACTATCCGCACGTGATGATGCTTTGTTATATGTTGAAAGTTTGTGTCTCAGATTATTGGGAATGTTGTGTGCAAATCCACCGCCACACACTATACAAGTATGACTTATTGAAATGATTCATTCCATAAAACATATTAAATTGTGATTGCATTTTATTGTAGGATATTGAGGAAAGAGTAAGAAAAACTTTCCCAACACCAATAGACAGATGGGCATTAAACGAAGCACGGGATACAATTGATAAATCAAAGAAAAAGAAATCAGTTTTTCCTGTTGATCGAGTGCATAATACGCTTACAAAGGTAATGTCAAAAAATATTTGGTGACAACTAGTTTTACGCCCTTTTTGACAGATAAAACCAAAATTTCCCCAATGTGTCATACTACTTACTAATGCAAAGTTTGATTGTAATTTAGAATTTAATATAAATCTAATATTTAGTCAAAAGGGAAGGTGCATTTTATAATTTTCGTGTATAAATATATTCCAATTAGAAGTGTACACTTCAAGTATTCATAAACTGCTGTCTTGTCAATCCTTTAATCAGAATCTAAATATTAAGATAATTTACCCCCAATAGTTTGCCTCCAATAAAACAAAAATATTTTGTGATAATAATCATATTTCTTAATTTTTCATTATTATATTTACAGGAAGTTCTACAGTATAAAATTGATAATTCTGTATCAATATTTCTTGTAGCAGTACTAGAATATATTTCAGCCGATATATTAAAATTAGCTGGGAATTATGTTAAAAATCGACGGCATGTGGAAATATCGCGAGAGGATATTGAAGTTGCTATGTGCGCTGATAAGGTACGTACAAAACAAATAAATTTATCTAAAAAAAAATATACACAAAATACTTTTTTAGGCTGCTTTTAATAATTTTTAAACTTTAATTTATTAATTTTGAACATATAGCTCATCAAATAACAGTTTTTTATATGAAACATTTATAATGAAATATTCATTTTGAAACCAACACACAAGTTAAATTGATTTAAACACTTAATCAAAAACGTTTGCTTTTGAAATTAGCCGCTTGTGATTATAAAAAATATAGAAGAAGAAAATTAATTGATTTCTGCTTTCAATTTCGTTTAAATAATTTGCTAAATCACAAATATATTGCGTGAGCTTTTGATAGTTTTGTCAAACTAGTTTAGTTTTGTTAATACAGCTTTGTTTTATTTAAATAAATTAAATAAGAAAAATTAATCGATTTATGCATTAGAGTATATTAGATAAATAATATTATTCCAGCAGCATTTTTGATTAGGTGTAAATATATAATTTAAGTATGTACTTGTTGATAAAACTTAATTTTGATTCAACATAGTTTCAAAGGATGTAAACTAACCATTCCCATCTTATTGGTTAATTTTAGTTATTTATTTATAGTTTGTTTGTCTTATAATCAAAAATACTTATATATGCGATAAAACAGAAACATAATCAAACTACTGATAAATTAAACACACATGCTCTCACACACGAAAAACACCAAAATACTATTGTTTTTAAAGAACATCTTAAAAAATTGTTTTGTTTAATTTGATTAATATATGTTGCCAAACATTATGTTTTTACATGCTGTCCTCTTATTTTAAAGGTGGTACGTAGATCAATGAAATTGTAATCTAAATCTAAGACGAAACAAATACAAATTATATTTATTATTTTTTAAAATTCTATAAAAAAATGAAATTAAATTAAAAAAAAAAAACATAAACATCAATCAGTAAATGATTATGCTTTTTTTTGATATATAATCATATTTTTTTTTTAATTGTAAATTTTTAAAAATGAACATACGACTTTTTTTTATATTAAGACCAAATGTTATTCTAATCAGATTCAAATGTTGTAATGAGTGTGTTAAGTGAAATCCCCCGCATAGTAAATATATAATATTTTTACTCTGTACAATTTTTGGTATATGTTGGAGTGGTGAGAGATAATTAGTGGTAATTGGTTTCCTCGAAGTAATTAATAAACTCTCGAAATTGCGTTTAATAAATCACTAAATTCAATTCCCGAAATTTATCTCTCATTTCATAGACATAGATACATATTTCTCCTTAAAAATTATTTTGTTTATTTGAACCGCTTATTTTTATTTATTTTTATTGAAAATATAAAATATGGTTTTTACAGTTTTTCCAATATTAAATGAAATAAAAATAATTATTTTCACCTTCAATTATTATTTTTCTTCTCGAAGCACGATCTTTTTGTTTTTAATTAATTTAATCTAAATGTCAATAATTACATTATTTTACTATTTATCAAAATATAATCATTATTTGTGTACTAAGTTTATAGATACTAAAAATAAACTTGAACACCGAAAATATTAATATTATGTTATTTCTCTTTTATGCTTCAGGTACTTATGGATATGTTTTATCAGGGTGATAGTGGTGGATCAATGGCGCCCAGTCCATTACCACCGACACCTCGAGCTAGTTTAAATTATGAAGAAGTAGTTAAAGAATTAATACACGATGAGAAACAGTATCAAAGAGATTTACATATGATTATTAGGGTTTTTAGGGAAGAATTAATGAAAATTGTTAGCGATCCGAAGGTATGATACCAATACATTTTTATTATTAATTTAATAACTATACAAAATACATATATTAATTAATAGGAACTTGATCCAATATTTTCGAATATTATGGATATATACGAAGTTACAGTAACTTTACTCGGATCACTAGAAGATGTTATAGAAATGTCACAGGAACAAACTCCACCATGTGTGGGCAGTTGTTTTGAAGAATTGGCTGAAGCAGCTGAATTTGATGTATATGCAAAATATGCTCGTGATGTAACGTCAACCGCATCGCGCGAGGCGCTAACAAATTTATTAATGCGTCCCGAGGCAATATCATTAATATCAGCAGGGCACGGTTTTCGAGAAGCTGTTAAATTTTATTTACCAAAATTATTATTAGGACCTATTTTGCATGCATTTTTATATTTAGATTATGTGAAAACCTTATTAAGATTAAGTCCTAATCAAGAGGACAAAGAAAGTTTTGAGCAGGTGCAAGGACTATTAAAACCTCTGCAATGTGATCTGCATAATATAGTGAATTTATTACCAAAGTAAGAGTACTGTAAATTGATATACATAAATCAAAAATAAACTAATCGTAATTTAATATATATATATTACACAGAGAATCCCACGTTAGAATGCATAGTAGGACAAGGCGACAATTAGCAATTGAAAAAACAAGGGAACTTCAAAATACTGTAGAACATTGGGATAAGGATGTGGGTCAATCCTGTAATGAATTTATTAGAGGTTTGTGTTATTTTAAATAATATTTATTTTCCTTCTGAAATTAATGTTAATGTTATTATTATTTTTGTTTTGCAGAGGATACGTTAGCAAAATTAGGATCTGGTAAACGGATAACTGAACGCAAGGTTTATTTATTTGATGGTCTATTGGTACTATGTAAAGCAAATACCCGACGTCAAACAGTTTCGGTTGGTGCAACTAACTATGATTTTAGACTGAAAGAGAAATTTTTTATGCGTAAAGTTGAGGTAATTGATCGACCTGACACGGAAGAATTAAAACATGCATTTGAAATATCTCCTCGTGTACAACAAGCTGTAATTTTAATAGCCAAGAGTACACAACATAAAAATGATTGGATGGCCGATTTAATTATGGTTAATACAAAGTCAATGCTTGATCGAATACTAGACAGTATTTTATTGGATATAGAAAAGAAACATCCGCTAAAATTACCTAGTCCTGATATTTATAGCTTTGCTGAAGCAGATATTAACGATACTAATATACTTTTAGAGGAGCGTGATAGTGTTGGAGTTCCATTAATAAAGGTAATAGTAGTCGTCTTCACATAATATAACTAAGCTAACAATAATTAAATAATATATATTATTTGTGTATTTTAGGGAGCGACATTGTGTAAATTAATAGAACGGTTAACGTACCATATATATGCTGATCCTATGTTTGTTCGAACGTTTTTAACAACGTATCGATCATTTTGTTCACCACACGAATTATTAGAACTACTTATAGAACGTTTTGATATCCCTGATCCCAGTTTAGTTTATGAATCGTCTTGTGATAAGGAATTGGGTATTGAACCAGATAAAATTTATAAAAATTCACAGCGTGAAGATTGGAAAAGATATAAAAAAGAATATGTTCAACCAGTGCAATTTAGAGTATTAAATGTATTACGACATTGGGTCGATCATCATTTTTATGATTTTGAACGTGATACTACATTATTAGATAAATTACATAGATTTTTAGAAACAATTACGGGAAAGTCAATGCGGAAATGGGTTGATTCTGTTTTAAAAATCGTCCAAAGAAAGGTAAGTGCTGCTTATTTTAAGCATAAATTTATTAGTATAAAATATCTATACATATGATTTCTAATTCAATTGCAATGAACTTTCTATCTGTCGTATTATATTTAGTTAAAAAAAGGAATGCTCGACTTTCATAAGTCCAAAATTTTATTTTATGTTTAAACGACTTGCAATTTTTCATTTATAAAATCATATATTCTTGATTTAACTGGATTGGAGTACATTTCCCACCTATATTTGGTTTCCTAGTTTTAAAATCCTATTAACTAACTAAACGCTTGTACTTTCCAAACTATCTTGTATAATTACAATTTATGGGTAGTGAAAATAGACTTCTATTAAATTAGATATAAAGTTTTCGTAGTAACTTATTAATATTATTATTCAATCAGGATTCAACATTTAAACTAGTTGATTTGAATTTATATTTATTTCTATGATTAATTTTATTTCATTTTATTTGCAGAGTGAACCCGAGGACAATCACAAACAAATTACATTTGCATTTGGGAATAGTCCACCTGCAATGGAATTTCATTTACAAGTTCCCGAAACAGAATTTAATTTATTAACATTACATCCTATAGAATTAGCAAGGCAATTAACTTTATTAGAATTTGAATTTTATAAAAATGTTAAACCCTCGGAATTAGTCGGATCGGTTTGGACGAAACGTGATAAAGAAATTAAAAGTCCAAATCTATTAAAAATCATTAAACATACAACTAACGTAAGTTAAACAAACAAAAAAATAAAATCGCTTTGAATATCATTTTATTTTAAATTTATTTCAGTTTACAAGATGGATAGAAAAATCAATTCTTGAAGCCGAAAATTATGAAGAGCGTGTTGCAATTGTTTCACGAGCTATAGAAGTTATGATTGTTTTATTAGATTTAAATAATTTCAATGGTGTACTATCAGTGGTATCAGCAATGGGAAGTGCGGCTGTTTATCGATTAAAATTTACATTTCAAGGAATAACAGAAAGATTAAAACGAAGTTTAGAAGATTGCCGTGAATTGAACAATGATCATTTTCGAAAATATCAAGAAAAACTACGATCTATCAATCCACCGTGCGTGCCATTTTTTGGAATGTATTTAACTAATATTTTGCATATAGAGGAAGGTAATCCAGATTTTCTGCCAAATTCGATGTTAATCAATTTTTCTAAAAGAAGAAAAGTGGCGGAAATTATTGGAGAAATTCAACAATATCAAAATCAACCGTACTGTTTAAATACTGATCCTAAAATCAGGGTAAATTTTTCTAATTATTTATTATTACGAATAAATAATTAATAATTGTTTAATATTTCCAGAATTTCTTAGAAAAATTGGATCCTTTCAAAGGAATGCAAGATAATGAAATTTCAAATTATCTATATCTTTCCAGTTTAAAATTAGAACCTAGAGGAGCAAAACAGCCCGCTAAATTTGTATGCATTTTTTGAATATTTTATTTTAAGATAAATATTTATTTATAATATATATTTTTAGCCACGGAAATGGCCAGATTTAACATTAAAATCACCTGGGATTAAACCTCGTCGTCATAACAACAGTACTGGTAGCAGTGCTAATTCTTCAATATCGTTGACACCAGGCACATTGCAATTGAATCAGAAACATATGCATAGTAATAATAATGAATGTGAACAATCACCACCTGGGAATATATCAGGATCAGTACAAGAATTTACCGTCTTTGCTAATGTACATATACAAGGAGGTGGTTCACATAATCAGCATAACTTCTCGCATAGTCAGATTAGTTTAAATGCAAGCGAATTTGGCGATCTGACTTCATTAGGATCAATTTCAATAGCACCCGAATTGCCAAAGCGGTCGAACAGTATTATATCAATGACAAATAGTACGATTTCAGAATTAATAAAGCCTGTTATCAGTCCAGGGCGAAATCCATTAAGTATTAGTCCTAATACACTTGATTCATTAAGTATGAATACAATATGTAGTTTTCCTGGATTTAACCAACATAATATAGATAGTTGCTCATTTAATTCGCGTGAAACGGGCTATTCAAGCTCTTCGACACTGATGTATGATTTGCAACAAGAATTAATTCCCGAATTTCAACATATGCCAGCATTCCCACCGAGTCCACATAGCATAGATGTAGCGTCTAATCATGATATTGGGCCAATACCAATATCACCACATGTTAATGTTCCCAATACGCATACATTTAATCATAATCCACCTCCACTACCTCCACGTCGAATAATAACAAAAGACTCTGTATTTTCTGCACAAATAAAACAAGCAGCAGATGCTCCACAATTACCTCCTAGAGATCTTAGTCCACCGCCCCTGCCGCCTCGCCTAAACAAAAGTCATCAATATAATAATAATAATGAAAGTACTATTCAAACAATGTTTACTGGTTTAAAATTCGCGTCACAATATCGTGACGACGCAATTTTATCACATGAAAATGTTAACCAACATAATTTAATGCTACCGAATACGAGCACTATTATGATGCGTCGTAATTCGGCAATGGAAAAAAATTCTAAAAGTAAAAATACTAATACAACACCATCACTATCGTCCGCACCATCGTCACCACAATCGGCAAGTTCATCGATAGCTGGAAAAATGACACCGAACTCAATGTTAACTAAAAGTGGTCGACCAAGGTAAGTAACTATCATTTTAAAAAATAAAAGCGATAGTTTTAGTAAAATATATATTTTTTAGCACAAACACATCACCACGATTTTCACCAGCAGAAATTACACCTAAACTACCACCTAAGCCGAAACCACAACACTATGGATCCCATTCAGGTAAAATAAATGTTTTTATAACATTAATATAATAGCATATTAATTTTTATTATTTACATTTTATTAGATCGGACTACTATGTTTCCATATCCAAGTACAAATCACGATTGAAATTAATATATAAAACTAGTTTCATACATAAGTTCTGTAATTTATGGAAGAATTCCATTAACCACAAATTCAAGAAAAAAGCGAACATAATAAATAATTCTTGTATGAACATAATTACAAATCTTTCGGTGAATATATTAACTATACAAAATAATAATAATTATTAAATTAATAATAATATATCTAAAAAAATATTCAAAAATGAGAAAAATATAAATTAATTATTAAATGAAAAGTATAAAATTAAGTGTGCTTAAAATTATTACAAATTAAAAGAGATATACCTAAAACACATATTAAACAAAAAGATTTGAAAAATATTTTTCTATTTTTCCTAAATAAATAAAAACAGATATAAATTTATATATACACTTCGAACAAAATTTAATCGATTATCTATAATTTTACAAACATTAACGGTTTTCAAATTTCCAAACTTTGTTAAACATTATCAAAATGAATGAAATCATAATTCAATTTTAAACTGATTAAAACTTTTGTTTTTGGAAATTAAATAATTTTGAGTCATATAACGGAATTTTGACTCAAGTTAAGGTTAAGTTAAGACAAGCAGTAAAAACATTAAGCATATCATGGGATTTTCAATGTGAACAGTAATGTATTCTGCGTTAGATTTTTTTTTAATTTTTCACAATTTACAGTTTCAAACAAATTTTTCGTTAGTCCGTTCTGGTTTTATAGTATTACATTTTTTTAGACACATTGCAATTTGGTGTTCCAAATTAATTTGGTTTTTGTGGTTTAAATAGAATAAAATCTACTAATAATTGACTAGCCTTACAATGGTCCAACCATTATATATAAGAACTTTTAGAAATTAATTGCTATTGAATAAAAGTCGGGTACGAATTGACTAACTAGTTTCGTCCAGTTGGTTCCATTTGAGAATTTCACTTCAAAATAAATTGAGAGTTCCTTTAAAAAAAATTTCGTCAATCGGCTCAGAATAATAAATGAGAATTATAAATATACGGAATTCAAACCGCGAATATCTAATAAGTTTCCGATTAAAATCCTTATATATTAGATGCTGTAGAGACATCTCATAAATGGTAGTCGGATATCTTTTCGATATTTCAGTATTTATGATTACGTATCATTCGAGAAAATTAATGTTTAACTCTTCAAAATAATCGCATTAAACCCAAGCATTAAAAATTGGTCCAATATCGTTATATAGATATTGGACCAATGAATTCTAGTCTCACTCGGTGTATTGATATGTGATAAAATTTAGAGTTTTGGATATCACATTGCAAATTATGGTCACTAAACGTCTCTTTATATCATTTAACGTCTTATTTTTACTGTTCTGAATCATGAATAACATAAAGACATTTTTTAACCATAAGTAGTCATAAGATAACGAAATGGGGGTTTAAAAGTAAAACAGGCTTAAAAATTTAATTACGAGTGTAAAAACAATATCTCAGTTTAATGATTTGGCACTGGTTTGTATTTTGTCTCAACAATACAAGAATAAAATAATTTTACGGAGATGTTTATTATAACAAACAAAGAATATTTCAAGTTAAAAACATTTAATTTATTTTTTTTTGAGTGTTGCATTAAGCCAATTGAATTATCTAAATGTGAATTCATTTGGCTTATTCTATATATAATTTAATAAACGTAAAAATTGAGCCCAATATAGATGTTAGAAGTGAATAATATTATCATTATGATCTTAATAACTATTTAATATTAAAAATGAAGTGCAATAAAATAGCATTTATATTCTGCTCAATTATAAAGTAAACAACAATTAAAATTATGACTAAATCTATGAAATTTATTAAAATAAAATTAATATAAGTTCCCTTTTCGGAAGAAGCCAAAAAATGCACATTCCTTATATTTCCGCCCTTCCTCTTCCCCGCTCTCCCAAGAAAAATTAATTTTTATCATTTTTGTTAGAAAATTTTAACTGTAAATAGTTTAATTTGTCGTTTATTTTATAATTATTTGGAAATTTAAATATTATATGTAAATTTTATGATTTAAACCTTTTAAAAACACAACGTGTTTAAACAAATTGTATTATTATTTATTTATTAATGCGCCAATATGAAACAAAAAAATAAATGATATCCAATAAATTGTTATTATATTATATAATATGTAAAACGACCAATCAAGTAAATTGTTTACAAAGTGATACTGGTAAATTATAAATTTAATACTATTTTAAATCACTACCTTGTCATTAATAAAACACATTTTCAAAGCATATAGAAAGAACAGTTTGCTTAGAAAAAACATGTTTGTAATTACCAATCGAAATACAACAAAGTCATAGCAAGAAATCGAGCAGTATTTTATTCCCACAGATTTGCAAGAACATAATATAAACACTAGACCATATAAATATTATATTTTATAATTAAGGGAAAAAATGTTGCAGTACAACTTACATTAGTAATTTGACTAAAGATTTAAAATTTTAATCGTTGAACGGAAAATACTGCAAAGAATAACAATGCAAAAACAATAAATATAAATTATTTATATAATCATAAGTAATTATATTTTCAAGCGATTAGTACACAAAATGCTTAAAGTCAAAGGCACGAGTAATTAGTGATTTAATTAATATTAAATTTTAAATTTACCATTACCTACCTACACTAATGATTATTATTATTTAAATTAATAATTGTATAAACGAATTGGAAATAAGTAAATATATATTTAATTAAATGTAAAATTTTGAGACAAAATCATAAAAATAAACTGCGGCTGTTAATTCGTTTATACAATAAAATTAAACAAAACTAATTAGATACTATTTGTAAATAATATTTCTTATTATTAAAATTTAAAAAAAATAATAAACAGTGAAACAAATGATATAAAAATACATTAAAACATATATGATGCATAAATATAGGTGTATATAAATGTTAATAAATATTAAAAAATCACAAATATATATATATATATATATATATATATATATATATATATATATATATATATATATATATATATATATATATATATATATATATATATATATATATATATATATTCATATATTATTTATAAAATAAAATAATAAAACAAGATTAATTACAATAAATAAATATTAATATTATTACTGACAATATAATTCAAAGCATGTTATATACGTTTTATAATTTAAAAAAATTGAAATCATATTTTGTTAAGTTTTCTTTTAATTCCCAAACTTTTTTGACTCTCCGCAATTCTAATTTAACAAAATCGGTCCAACTGGCCCAATGGTTTCGTATAAATCAACGGAAAAGCGAATAGTAAAAATGATCATACTTTATTATTTGTGATTTAGATGTGGTTTTATATGCAATCAATGTTTGGTCTATTGAATACATCTATGCTGATTGTTTTACAAATTCCAGTTTTAACAATTTTTATTCTGTAGGAGTTTTTTAATTTTAAACGTTTCAGAAACAATTTTGGAGAATAGGGACATTATGTGTAATCGACGTTCGGTCATACAAACATCTTGCCGGAAAAAATTGATTCAATTGAAACAGCATATATACAAAAGTCATCAACATTTTGAAAAAAGCACCACGTAACGATTATAAATAGCTTGTAAAATGTCCATTCAGTGCATGAAACGACAAAATAATTTATTTTTACGAGGTGGGCCAGAATATTATTGTAGGCAAATTATTGGTTCGATATTGATTTTATGGCCAATTTATTTGTTTACAATATTATTTTTCTTATTACGATATTTCGAGCTTATTAAAAATATTTTCCATTGACTGTTTCCATATAATTGATGTCGAGCTCATTAATTAACAGTTTCCTATAATATATGAAACCCATTTTTATCCCAGCACTAATAACCAATACTGCTTTGTAGTCCTAGGAGTTTTATTCTATCTTTAACAATATCTGCTTGAAGCTTTTAAGTATGATTGTTAGTTAACTTTTCTTATTTTTTATAACAACATTTTTGTCGTGTTGAAACCACTTCTTCCTGAACAGTCCGAAATATTAACTAGATTTTTAAATTATTATAATAATTTTTTTTAATTAATCAAAATAATAAATAAAGTTTACAAAATCCGTAAGTTCGTATGATTTATTTCGGATCCCAAAATTTATCTACAATCTTGTTTAAAATGTGATGGGCTAATGTGGATAAATTCAACACAGGATTAAGTTTTAGGAGTTTAATACTCTTTCATGAATTTTGTTGAGTGATAAGAAACGTTCATTATATTTTTAAGTTGACTATTTCGTCATATTTTATAGTTGAGAATTTTCGATTTTACCATTAGTTTTTAAAATGGGCCAAATGCCAATAAATCCCTTTTATCTTTGTGCCTTAAAACATAATCATACAGTTATCAATCTTTATTTGTTTTGAATTATATTTTTTAATTTTGCAGAAATAGTTTTTGCTTCTCTTTGTCGGGTTATAAATTATGTCTTTTGAATGGGTAATGGAACAATTTTAATATCATACATCGTTATGATTGATCTAAGGAAATGAAATCAAATGGCCCAAGTATTGTAATCATATCGTTTATCACCCATCATAATATATAAGTTTTAAATTGTTAAATGAAACAAATAATTTTTTAAATATAATTATTTTAAAACAACACAAAAGACAATACAAGTTATATTGTTGATTTACTATTATGTCAAGGAAATAAACTGGTCGGTGATAAAACCAAGCACGAATTGCCACTTTTAAGAATTCCACGAAGCAATGCTAAATCATCTTGTGTCAAAGCCCATCCACTCAACTGACCTAAGCTTTGTAACTCAGGACATCGTTGCATTAAAATCTGAAAATATTACAATCTGTTATTTTCATTCGACGTACTGTAATTTGTTGCATAATTACCTCAACTGATTTAATCGTTAAATTAACTGCTGATGTAAACCAGACATCTTCCAAATGCATAAAATAATAATCAGAAAATATGCTCGTAATATCATCATCCCCAAAACTTACACTGTCGACTGCTAAACGTCTTAAATTCGTAGCATGACATATTAATTTTTTAAGACTACTGGACGAGAAAGGACTATTTAAAATTTCTAATCCTTGTAGGAAATAAACATTTTTATCAAGCATATAAATTAACTGTTCCATCATGTAGCAATCTAAATTAACTAAACTTGAGCATTGGTACATTATTTGGCCAATATCTAGAACACCTTTACCTTTAATTAAAGTCAAATGGACCATTCCATCACCGATTGTAGCAAGTAGATCAATTAACTCATTACAATTGAACTTATATAACTTTAATTGTTTTAATTTCAATTTCGATAATTTACTAACAATTCCACTCACTGGTGTATCAATATAAATACTTTCTAATTCAGGACATGTACTAACAATTATATCCATAGTTCTTGGGGTGGTGCCAGTATCGTGAATATATTTTAATTTACATTTAAAGCTGCTGTCTTTTTCCTCGCATATATATTGCAATGATTTACCAACAAACGAATATGTTATTAGATTCGTTAAATTAGGTAAATGAAGTAACAGCAGTGCTATGTCTGTATGGCAAATATTTTCTTCCCCTAACATTCCAATGTCCACTACTTTTAGAGTATCTCGCGATAATCCCGAGCATAGTGCTTCAATTCCAATTTCGGTGATATCTGTTTCACCTGAGACGTCTAAAACTTTTAAATTTGGACAGTGTTCGGCCAATTCTTTTAAAAGATCGTCGTTAGCAATGTACGGTATACTAAGCCGTGCTAGATGTGGCAACTTTTTTATAATTTCATGCATTGCAAACATTTGTTCATCCTTGATCCATACACCTTTCAGATTAAGCGCGCGTAATCCAGAACCTTGACACGATATAACTTGCAGTATACGATCGTAATACGAAAATGGAAAGATTTCGGTAACCAAATATTGAACACTTTCGTTTAAGAGAGTTTGAAGGCAGACGAACCTTATTGACGCCTCTAAATAGTCTGATCCCAATATAATTTTTAGCAAGTCTTGATAAATATCACTTGTGGCACCAGACTCAGCTAAATAACTATTTATTTCGACCATTGCCAATGTTGTATCGTTGTCTTGTATTTGCATTGCTAGACCAAATGCGGCGACAATGCCATTAGCTAATTCGGATAGTGCTAGGTCGTTTAACAGTCGCACACAAAATTTTTTTGACATTGTTTTGATCGCAGGTGGTTGTTTTGATTATGATTAATTTGTATTCTAATTTTCTTCTTAAATTATCTAATCGTTTATTTATTTATTTAGAAAATTTTCTTGGCATTATATCAACACAAATTTTTCATGAAAATTTTTCGTGTGACATTGAAATCATCTGCGTTAACCATATATAAATAAATTTCAAAACAATAAGCAACTATTAAATCCTATTCCAGTATTTAAACAAACTCGATTAAGCACAATTTCCACTTTTATTTGATTCCACTACATCTAAAACTCGATTTTTTATTTTAACTCGTTACCGTACATTGGTTTAGTTATGAAAAATTATTTTGTGTCAATTAAACAGTCAGAATATTGAGCTGCGAATTTTACGTTATATTTTGACTAGAAAAACTAAAATAAATTTGAAGACGTAAGACGAATATAAAATTGTTTTTTTTTTGCGATCGGAAAATCGTTGCAGGGTTACTCAAAAATTACTTTATATAAGAAATTAAACGGCATAATATATTTTTGGTGTAACAAACGTTTAATACTTTATACGGTTTTACATTTTAAAGATTAAAAAATACAATTACATATAGCTACAGAGTTTACAATCACTTCAGTCTTAGAGATGGCTGGCGATGGCAAAATTGAATCCAAAGCATAGATTTGGTATTTTTTGTAATATTTACATACATTTGCATGTAGTGGATCCACTTAGATTCATGTATCAGTCTTTTATTATTGTAAATATTTTTATATTATGAGAGTAATCATCATATTGCGAAACTCAAAGAATTTGAAAAAAAACTGTTATAAAAATACTAAATGGAAAAATAACTAGCATTCAATTTTACTTAAATAAAATTTGATTAAATTAAAATAATTTAAATGTGTGCGGGATTAAATTTAAATTAAGCGCTGTTTTCTTTGTTAAACTCATGTTCAACTTTAATTAATGAGTTTCGCTTCTGTCGACTCATTTTATTCTCATCAGCGCACTTTGTTGTTATAGCATTTCGTACAACACTTTCAGGTACATTACATTGTGTCGTAACAAATTGTATTATATCGGCTACAGTTTTTGCATCGAGCTGTTCCTTTGCTGGTTTTTTACGATCCATAAATGCTGTGAATGTAAAAAAAGTTGTAGTTTTAAAACAAATTGTTATTTTTAATTAATATAATTATCTTACCAGGTGATGGTTTACCAGTAAGCGAATGAGTTGATAATGTTTCACGAGAAAATAGGGACATCAATAAGCCTCGTGTCGCATTCGTGTGAGAACCCCAATTAATTTTACTCATTACATACTTTGGGACTTTTGTGCCATTATTTCCTATTACGACATGCTCTTCATCATCTTTCCATTCGTTTATTATATTCGATGCTAAACTAGTTGTCGACCCATTTAAGATTCGGCTGTTATTTAAACTGCTTCTACTTGTGTTTAAACTATTATTAACAGTATTATTTAAATTTAAAGATTTCAATACTTTTTTGGTTTTTAAGTTGTCGAGTGTCTTTTCGAGGACACGTTCAATTTTAATTACTTGTGCTTTTGTACTATTTGAGTTATTGATATTTTCGCTAAACGATACGCTTGTATTATTCGAATTCGATAAATTCGTATCTTCATTTTCGAATGTGAATATAACTTCGTCGCCCGAGTTTGAAACAATATGACCGTTTGAATTATTATAAATTATTTCAGCATCATCGAGTTTATAACCTTCCGACTCGTTTATATGAGATTCAGAATTATTAAGTAACATACTCGATGATTGTTGATCATTTTTGATACAATTATGATTGGTCACTTTACCATTAAAATCATGTAAATTTGTGGTTAAATTTTGTACTTGTTTGGATAGATCAATGACAATTCTTTTCAATTCGATTGTCTCGTTTTGCGCAGCTCTTTGGTTGTCTAATAAAGTTTCAAAACTTTTAAATAATTTAATAAAATTTGGTGTATCTATATTATCATCGTCATTCCATTTCTTATCAGTTTGCGTTTGTTGATCAAATGTCATCGGTGGTGTCGTTGTTGTTATAATACTATTTAGTGATTGAAGCGACGATGAAGGTGTTAATAATCGTTCCTTTTGATTTTGTATATGTGGCATCCAATTAATTTGATGATGTTGTGTTGTTATTTGAAGTGGTGCTTCATTTATGGTTCTACGCCGTTTCATTTTCGTTGGTGATTCTTCAACATTGGCTGATACTAATTGATTCCCGATATTATTTTTCCTATAATGTTTCAATTCCTTTTCTAAAAATTCTTTATCGTCTGTAAAAGATTCCGACAAAAAATAATCAATCTTTAAACAATTATATACATATATATTATATAGATACATATATATAAAAAAAAGGACGGTTTTTTTTTTACCTGAAATTACTATTATTTTGCCTTGTATTGTTATTTTGCCTTTTCTTATTTTAACGGTCTTTCCTGTGTGCATATTAGTTTTTAGTGGTTGTCCGATAACTTCTTCTGAATCAAATATAGCAAAATTTGGGCGCCCACCATACGCTTCTAATTCGCAAAGAAGCCATAATTTTTCCGACACACTAAATTCCATAGTCGATAAATTACTATTTTATTGGGAAAGCTGTAAAATAAAGTATACGATTGGAATTATTATAAACTTAAACTTTATTATTATTAAGATGGTAATGATAAGCTATGTATTTGAAGAGTACGGGCGACACATAAAATGTGTCAATAAATTTTTTGTGTGCCATATACAACCATATGGATAAAAACAATCCGAATCATATCCAAAGATATTCGAACAAACGTAAAATTAAAGAGCAGCTGTTTGAATTTTATACTCTATCCAATAAGAGGTACAAATAAAATATCTTCACACACATGTACACACATCTTTAAAAAAGGGGGATATTATAGGTATACATACATAGAAAATCATTACACGTTTTTTAATTCAAAATATGTAAGCCGTTATATTATTTAATTAATACAAATATTATTTACATAAAAATTAACAAAATGTATCGGAACTGGAACATATAGTTACAAGATATGGACTATTTTCCATTATGACTGACGCAGCACAACGGAAGGAATGAAAAACACATAATATGTATACAAAAATTCATATATACTCACATAGAATAGATTTTATCTTCGCAAAATATTATCTTATTAACACTGAACTTTTATCGTATATCGTAAATAATTAGAAAAACAAATTTCGTTAATTTTTAATTAATTAAAACATTACACACATAACTTTTATTTGTTGTCAAACTAAAGGATTTTCTAAGAATGAATGAATATTTTTATCTTATCTCTATCGCTCGCTACACACAAGCACACGGTACAATGCACATACTAGTGCCAAAAAGGAGGGAAATGAACCGCATTTCAAACAAAAAAATATATAAATTAAAAAACAAAAACAAAATAAGAATTACATAAAATATTATATTCATAAGATAAAACGAGATAACCTTATATATTATTTTTATACATGTACATAATTCTATCCCAATTGGAAGGGAAGGACCTCTATGTTATATACTCAACTTTGTCTTACTCATATAAATTTGATGCATCATATATTTGTTTCAGTTTTTAAAGCAAAATTAAATATTGTGTAGATGTACCAAAATTCTTTGAAAATTACAGGTAAGAATTTTTTCTAATAATCATAATAATTTGTTGGTACATATTAAATAAAGATGGGAATTCGAATCTGAAAAAGGATGAATGTGTATGATATATAATATAAAACGCTTTTCTTCCCAATACCATTAATAAAGTATGTACGATAATTCCTTGTAGGTACATATTTAAGTTTATGATATTCAATTTTACTATACTTTACGCAGGGTCGAATGCGGTAAGAATTATTCGCGTTTCTCATCTGAGAAATTTTAAATGCTACATCCTTATAGTCTTTTTTGATTAAATTAATATTAAGGAGTACCATGGACGCTAATAGAAAATTAAACATCTTTGAACTAGACTATAACCAAATTTATAATTTACTCAAATATTTTTAACAAAAATAAACTTATTGGACCAAATTTCAGTTGATTCTATGAAAATATTAAAGGGTCATCATAAATTTTTCTTTAATAAACACATGTATGTGCGATGTATCTGACATCTAGTAACCGGTGGCAAAACAATATTTAATAACAAATATATCCACATGATAGAGTCGACGACCTATGCAAATAATTTATAAACTATTTTTCTTTTTCTTAATTTTGGACCAAAAACATAAAACTATAGTTTCGTTTGTAATAATAAAAATGTATTTGTTATGAAATAAAATAATTTAATTCAAAATTTATTAGATAATTCTTCAAGTAGAATATTTTGCTCCTCCGTAACAAAATGGTACTGTATTATCTCATTTTTACTGTCATTGAAAAGTGCTAGGTCCTGTAAAGCACAGCCCATTACCAAATTCTTCAACGTTAGGGTTAGAGCTCGTGGAATAAAATCATCTTAAATACGTAAAACAAAAGTAATTAGTAGTTCGATTCTATTTAAGTAGTAAATAAATTACCAATCTTATGAAAACTTCCTTTTGGTATATCCTCTTCGAAGTTCGTATAGTTCTCTAATAGTTTGATGTGTGATGGTGATTGTCGTGAGGGTGGCAAATCAAGTATCAACAAAAGTATCAAGCGCGATATTTCATTTCGAGTCAGGACTTCTTCATATAATTCTTCAACCTTTCGCTCGTGTATATTGTCATAAATTTCTGTGAGTTTCTCCAAGGCTGCAACAAAGTCTCGCACTACAATGTTTTGATTTGCGGCTAATTCTAAATCATATATCCGATGCGACGGTGAAGTGAAATTACTAGTATTTTCGGCATTCGGGTTAATTTTTTTAATTTCTCGAATAATTGCCGCTTTTATTGCAGAGTTGTCGTCAAGGTGCGATATGGCTTGGTTGTAACATCTTAGAGCACCTTCCAGATGTTCGCGATTATTACTGCGAATCTTTAAACTTTGAACATCATTGTCAGCTTTTACAAAAGCACGGGCTGATTTTAGCAATGCATCAATTTCGGTTAAAGGATTTCCCAAAGCCTTTTCACATTTAGCATTGCCGAGCCAACATAATCCTGCATACTGATGGAGATAAGAATTGTCAAAATTTAACGCAAGTAAATTAAATTCCTCAGATATTTCTGGAACATTTGGACCAAATCGTTTAAAAACGACACGTTGAAATTTCTTTAATTTGTTTGATGTATTTTTGTATTGATGTATTAATTCATTAGGAAATTTTGATTCGGACATTTTTGTTTACAAAATTAAAACTACAATTGTCAAAGTCAGCTGGTATAGGGTGATTTAATTTTTTGGCTGCAAATCTTTTGGATTTTGTCATATACATGTCATATAGGCCCGATTAACCAATGTTTATGATTCACTTTTAAACTCATGATAAACGATTACACAAACGACAAATTCAAAAATGTAAATAAAAACATTAATACATGTAAAACAGAAAATATTGTATTAAATTTATTTGTAATATTTTTAAAACCTATGCAAGTAAATCTCTTATGGCTTACTAAGAAATTTACGAATAGTTAATTTTCAGAATATTTGGGACTTTAACATTTATAATGAATAATCTTTTCAGTTATAAGTTTTATATTCTTATGTGAGTATATACGACATAGTACATACATCAACATAAATTGTTGTAGTTGTCCATACTCCATACGAAATAAAATAATATTAATGAAAGCAAATATTAAACTACATATAATAAATAGTAAAAAAAACTATCTATATGGATTTTCTTAGTGGGATACGGGACATTTATTTGCAGAGTTTCAAATACCATATTTTTGTACACGGGCAGTTATTACACAAAATTCTTTTTACAGAAAGTTAAAACAAAATAGACTATACAAAACTAGCATCGAGACTAGAATAACTATAGCCTAGACTGCAGTTATAGTTTTTAATATTTGCTCTGTTGTTGATGAAAGGTACACTGTAAATAGAATAAAGTGAAATATTATAATAGTATATTTACATATTTTGGCTATGAAACAGAATTTTGTAAATATAAAATTAATTATTACAATTAATCGGCTATGTGAAAAATTGTATCAAACTAATTTTTAGTATAATCAAAATTTTACAATGGTAAACTATAACTATTTGAGTATTATAAACGATAGGTATTTATTAATTTCAAAATATTTATTTATTCATTTTGTCTAATCGGTTTAAGTAGATCTCCTTTGAGAATATGTTTCTCCATATGTTTATTTAACGGCGATGATTGATTGAATTTACAATCGCAGTATTTACATTTATATGGTTTTTCGCCTGTGTGAACTCTCATATGAGTATACAAATTTCCCGAATTTGAAAATTTTTTATAACATATCTTACAGCTATAATTTTTTATTTCTAAATGCAGCGTCCTCATATGACGAGCTAAATCCCTTCGATGGTAAAATAACTTTTCGCACATCGAACAAGATATATCTTTAACACCGTTATGGTGTTTTAAATGCATTCGATATGCCGTTTTCGTTCGAAATTGTTTATCACATTTTTCACAATTGATTGTACGTTCGGCATCCGGTAAATGGGTTCTCATGTGAATTTTTAAATAAAGTTTCGATGTAAATAATTTTTTGCATATTTCGCATATTTCTCCGTTGTGCATCTGTCTATGCCTATGCAAGTCGATTGCACTTCCACAACTTTTGTTACACATATTGCAATGGTATGTGTCTTTTTTATTTTGTAAAATTTCAATCTTAGTTGAAAGAATTGACTCTTTCAATTCATCTTTAGAACGAACATCAGGTATTATCGTTTCTTCATCTTCTTCATGAAAATCATTTTCTCCATATATATTATCAATTCGTTCTACCTTTAATTCATAGATCACTCCACATTTACGTTCATCTTTTTCTTTGGCATCGAAAGACTCACAAAATGTTTTCCAAATTCCATCCGCTTTGCTAATTCGTTGTTTGAATTCGTATGAAGACGATATTAGGCCATAGCAAATATCGCATATGGATTCAGAGTAATTCTTATCTTTAGACATCTAAAAAACATTTATTATTTGTAATTTGATTATAGCTAACCATAAAATAATTGGGTTAATATTTTAATAATAATTGGGTTACCTTTATGGAGAAAATATCCATTATCACATCGTAAATTGGTGTGTCATCCACAAGTTCGTCTAAAAAAACTATTCCACTATTTTCAATACATATTCGACATAATCCTGTGTGGATATCAGATATTTCCATGGTTTTGGGATGTTAGGCCCCCGGAATATTTCCAAAATTATATCAAAAATATTATTTGTTTACAAATCGATCTGTCAAAATTGTTGGTTGATATAACCCACATTGCACCAATAGATCCCACATATATGAGTATTAATGAGATTGAATGCAACCAATTTTTATATACCGAAATAACCAGTAGATTAGTTATTTAAAAAATGTAGTCGTTTCATATGATGTCGTTTCATATGAAAAATAATTTAAAAAAAACTGTTTATTTAAAAATATTTAAATTAATTTTCATTTTTAAAATATTTAATATTTTAATCATATAAATGACCCTATTTTATTTTCCATTGTTAAATCTATGTTTTGAAAGGAATTTATGTTCGGTTTACACAAGACAACAGAATTATTGGCTTAACGTATGATAACGAATTGTTATTTACTCATGTATTATTTTGGTTGTACGATTCATTGTGGAAAGATTGTCTGGTGAAACCGTGATAATCGCTAATTTGTGAGTGATTATTGTTGCTGTTTAAACATGATATCATTGCATGATGGTATTTTTGCTTCTGTATTTTTTCATATAAATATCTGTAAATAGTTTATAGACATCCATACGAAACGAAGCACTAACATGAAGCAGTAACAACTATTAAGGTCAATTGGTTGGTTATCCTTTAATATTATTTTATCTGTCGAGAGCTTATTAACTCGTTTATATTTATAATTAATTGTGATTTAATATTATGTTATGTAATCGTATATACGAAAACGCATCTCATGTAACAAATGTGAATAGCACCGAAATAAGGAAAAAATCATTTATATTTTTTCGATTTAAAATACAAAACAAAAAGTATTCTTGGTGCCATAATATAGCCAAAATACAAAAGAGTTTTGATAGTAATCATGCCATTCTTCTATTACAATACGATTTTTTGTTGTACCAGAAAATGAATCAAATAAAAGTTTTTTTTGTGCTGCTGTTAATGTTATTGTTTTCTTTCTTTTCAATAGATTCCAATTGTGTACTTTTAACAGAACCAACAACAACACAATGTGACGTGGGGAATTTAATGGTAGCACAGTACATGAATTGAAATTGTTATTTTTATGGGTGACAAAAATTATTCCATTTTATACTATGTGTGGTATATTATAAAATGAGAAACCGTCATTTTGAACTACCTTTGAAGCGATTCTCATCTAGCGCTATTTCATTATAGTCGTTATCTTAAAACCAAGTAGAAACAACCTTGATTTTAATCCACTATATGAAACGAATATGTTATCACTAGCATTTTTGAAAGGAGAAATACTCTAAAATATCCTCTCTCTCACTCTCTTTGTAATGAAATGATTTTTGAGATTTTTATTTTTCCGAAACTCAATCGTTTCTGAATCGAAAGGAAAAACGGGGAAAACTAATGGTAACACAAACAACTACAAAAGAAACTGAATTTTTTCCTCTCTCGTTCCTCAAATTTGATTTTTCTTTTGTCTATTTTATTGTATTTTTCTTTTGTTATCAAAAATTTTCCTTTTGTTTTCCATCTATTATTTGTGTTTTTGTTTGAATATTTTTATTTCTTTTCATTTTTATTCTCTTTATTATTTTGCATAACAAAAGCTTCAAAAGTTTTTGAATCATCATCATCGCAATCATCACAGTATAGTCATCAACATAATCATCATGTAGATAATTATAATTCACAGTTAGTTATATTTTAACAGTCGTTGCGTTTAGATGTTTTCCTAGCAGTGAAATTTTTCATTTTGGTAACACGTGTGTGCTTTGGCTGTTTTGATGAAAATTTATCGGTTATGATTGTCGATATTTTTTGTTGAGTTGTTTTTTATTTTGTTAAAATTGATAAATTGTGTTGTGTGTAAATATATTAGTGGCTTTGTGTATGTGGATTTTAGTTCATTATTCAATCTGGATAACATTGGATTACATTTAAAACTGATCAATTTTACCAACATCAATGGTATGTACTGTATAGGCATATTTTAACACTCCAACAAATCAAATTATTTTGTCCGTTTATTAAATAATTTAATTTTTGCATCCGATTTTTGATAATAATTTCAAAATAATACATTGTTTGCTCCGGTATATTTGATACACTTTTGTATTGTTTTTCCGATTTTCCATTCTATTTTTGTCAGTACAAACAATAACCAAATGTACCACATAAAGAGTCAGAGTAATACACAAAAGAATCAGAAAACAAATGAAAGACATCAGAATTATTTTTTTGAGTATTTCTTTGAGTTTTTCTTTTGAATTTTCCCTTTTTTATGAAGTTTTTTTATTTTGAAAATAAAAAAAGTTATGAATGGAAAAAGGAGAACTATGGAATATGTATAATAACTTTATAGATGGGAAACTAGATCTTAATCATTTTGTATTGTATTGAAATTTTGAGGAAAACTTAACATTTTTGTTGCTTTACTTTCTATAACAATAGTCGATTGTCCAATATGATTGTGAAACTTAGTAGTAATACATATATTAATAACAAAGCAAACAGCTTAAACTTTTATTATTATCGAAAGATTTACATTTCAATCAGTTTTATTTTTACTAAAAAATCCAAATATTTTAAGTAGGTCAGAAAACTCCAAATTCTGTTAAACTTCTGTTAAGCTATAGTTTGTTAAATTCTAATAGGTAATGTTGATTCAGTTCAGTTGTAGTTGTAATGCTACACAAGGTGCTATAGTATGAAAATGAATATAAACTTATAATTCTGTCTCGCCATTCTATTTTCGACTAAATATGAAGTGTATCATAGAATTACAAAAACGACTAAAGATGTAAAATCGGCCAAATAATCATTACGCACACGAACATAAAAAATATATATGTTGATGATTCAAGTGGTTCGAGCAATGGTTAAGAATGCTTCAGATTTGTCCTTTGGTTGTCAATCAATCATTATACAAATAATATATATGTAAATAAATTACGAAGGGTCATTGAAATTGAGGTTAAAAAAATAATTTTCCTTATTATGTTTTTGATAATCATATAAATTTATATAATATAATATTCTGAATGATACTCATTCGAGTGAATGTAATCAAACACTCTAATTTCGCTATTACATATTATCTTAATTCAAAGGATTGTAGTTATGTCTACAGTCATTATTATTTGGAGTTTTAATTGTCAATTAAATTGACACTACATTGTATATTCTATAAACCTATAGCCAAGTCATTTGTCGTATAAACTCATATTATTTACAATCTTGATGTATGAATGATTTAATTATAATATTTTTGGATATGTATTTCTAAAAAAATGATATTCTTATATTTAGCTTCTTATACCAGTTGGAAATTTATAATTTTTCGTAATTCTCTTTGCTGATCTCATTTCGTAGTAAATTTCACACGTATATATGTATATACGGGTACGTGTTATATACAGTGGTGTGCAGTGAAATAGCACAGTTGAGAATTATTTCACAAATTGTTAAAAATAAATAAATAGTTATCTATTTCGTATTATATTTTTTTATTTATAGGTCGTATATGTATCAAAGTACAAATAAATAAAACAATTAAATTTAAATTCATAATAAGAACATAAAAAAAAAATTATCAAATAGTTTATGGCATAAATTGTTCGTTCACAGAAATAGCACAGTAAGTATTAATCTTCAGTTTCAGCCTCAATTTAGTCTTGTTTGTAAATAATTTAGGTAAGTAGGTGGTTGTCCTAACTAATATTTAGTCGTGTGACCTTTTCTCTTGAACACTTCGTCACATCGGCGGTCCATGGAATCCACAAGCTTCTGGTATTTAATAACAGGTATTTTCTCCCATTCTTCTTTAATAACATTAAATAATTGGTCCTTATTGCTGTATTTTCTGTGGCTGACGGCTAGTTTAAGTTGATTCCACAAGTTCTCGATCGGATTCAGATCGGGTGACTATGCTGGCCATTGCAAAACGTCCACTTCATTTTCCCT
Organism: Tipula lateralis; assembly: GCA_963932295.1. Taxonomy (NCBI): domain Eukaryota; kingdom Metazoa; phylum Arthropoda; class Insecta; order Diptera; family Tipulidae; genus Tipula; species Tipula lateralis. Next base: position 195,269,126 of record OZ010736.1, on the reverse strand, counting down.
AAACCAAGCTTTCTCCTTCCTCGAGGTATGCTTCGAGTCATTATCTTGCTGAAAAATCCAGCCATGCAACATGGCGTCTTCAGCATATTCGAGCAACACGTCGTTCAATATTTTAAAGTTAACATCAGCTGTCTTACAATCTTTTATCCAATAAATTGGACCTGTACCGTACCACGAGAAAGCGCCCCATACCATAATAGAACCGCCACCATGTTTAATTGTTTTTTTCGGATACTGTGGCGACAAACTTGTACTCGGTGGACGTCGTACATAGTGCCGGCCGTCAGAACCAAAGAAATTTACTTTTGTTTCATTTGAGATATTTGAAGTAAAATTTAAAAAAGTTTTATTTTTAATGAAAAAAATACATAGTGTGCTATTTCACTGCACACCACTATATAACGTATATACCTTCCTGGTAATCTTTGATGTTAGATAGTGTTTGGGTAATTGAAATGTAATGAATATTTGTTAATGGGGGTGCTAAAATATGTACCCTTGCTGGTGTAACAAAAATTAGGATTTGTTCAAAGAGAGTAGAAGTTTTAGGCTATGCGGGAGGCTTTTGCATATTTTAACACTAAACATGAATATACGCCATTAAATTTAACCAAATTTTCTTCATTCATCCAACTAATATAAAATTTGATATTATATCTGTATAACTATATATGGATTGTATTTACAATTCTATCCAGAATATCTTTGATAAAGACATATAACAGGAATATGGTTGTAGAATTCTCTTTGATCGAAGTCTGACGACAGAAAGAAAACAATCAACTTATCCAACCACTATATATACATTATCATCTCTTATATAAAAATGATATGATAATTGACTAAATCTAAGAACTACTTTCTTTAATACAACACATAAAGAGACTAAGAGTATTTCTGATATAAACTTTTTAATGTAGATATTATACGTATATATATTTGTATATGTTCAAAGGAAGAGTCGACAACTAAATCCTATTTGACATAATATAAATCCATAAATATAAAGAACAGATTTACAATAGACTAAAAATATAATGCCACTTAATATACCTTTTGCCACGCTCAGTTGGGATATACTCGTATGTATGAGAGTACATATTATATAGTAAATTCATATTCATGTAAAAGTAGTTTTACTTGAACAACAATCCTGGTTTTTGTTTTGTTCATTTTTTTAATTGTAGTTTTGTACCTAATGTAGTTTTTTGTTTGAAATATTTCCTTTTTACATTTTATTTTACTTTCTTTGAGGCTTACTCGTATTTAATAAAAGGATTACGTATGTACTATAAATATACATACATAATAATATTCAATTCATTTGTATTTCAAATGATCTAAATTCGTTTTATTTGAAATAAAAGTATAATTAACTTACTTACCACAAGTACAAATTTATGCTTCCAATTTTTATGTACTTGGAGCAGCTTGGTACTCGTAAACCAAACATACTCTGTAATATTACAAATAGATAAGTACTTAAAGATTTATTCATATAAAAAATATAAAAACTAAAACTAATTAAAATAATTCTATATGTTGTAACTTAAAGCATAAAACTATCTTTGTTTTGTATCCTTCCCATTCAAACGAATTTCCTACTTCATTTATATGATAAAAATTACAATTACAAAGAAATCATATTGAATTGAGTAATCATGATTTGAAAAGATACAAATAATATAAAAATAATGAAAAACTTTATTTTTCCGACAATCATAGATCAGCAAAAGCTCAATAGTATATAACAGATGCGCAAACTTAATATTTGTTTTTATCACCTTATTTTCAAACTTTGAACTTCAACTACAGAAATCATAAGCATTCAAAATTTGGTTGACTGTTAGATATTCTGCATTTAATTGCTAAATTCCTATAAATTTAGTCACTAAAGTAGGGCACCGATTATTACGGTAAACGATCAACTTTGCGTAAGACTGCTTTAATGTAGGTTTGCAAGCGTTTACAAATTTAGTTATTAGGACATAATTGAAGAACGATTACGTAAACTTAATCGAAATGTTATGCAAAAAATATATTTCGAGCACTCTGTGTAAATTTTACAATCAACATAAGTTACACAACAATTCCATTATCGCAGAAAATCTAATAGTCTGGGCCTCTGTGAAATGTGAAAACTATGTCTTACTCACGCTACGATACATTCAATTCAGCATCTAGTGCATCCAGAAAATTGGCAACTACATCGTCTTCATTACAACATTAGAAATGTAAATATAATTCGAAACTTTTTCCGAAAGAAGCTGTACGGATGTTTCAGGATCAACCTGCTTCAATTCTTAAACAATTGACTCGCGCATAGATACACTCTCTTGAAATGAATTTAGTTGCTTATACGAATATTATTGCTGTTACAAATGGGTAATATAAATGGTACAGTGGTAATACCGGATTAATACCGTATTATAATCCCAACAAGGTTGGAGGAAAGAAAGAAATATTCATCTACTGCATATTGTTGACAATCGCTAGTCTCGCAAACAATGTCACTTTTACTATTATTTAAAGTTTATCAAAATCTATACCTTGAAGGATTTGCTTTTTAAGCACAATGTTTGGTCCCTGCAGAATCACACACGAGATTTTCGCCGCTCTTTAATCTGTACGTAAAGAAGATTAGGAAAATACCGCATGGATAGAAGGAAAGCAGAGTGGTCCCAATTTCGAAGGCAGATAATGACAGAAAATTTCCAACCAATTATCTCGGAATATGTATGCTGAATGTTTTGGTAAAATATTGAAGAGGATGTTGAAAGAAAGATTGGAAGTTTTTGTTAGGGAAAACACATGTTTGTCATCTACAGCCTATGGTTTTCGTTAGGACCATTCTGCAATTGAGTGTTGGAAGAAGTTAGTTTGGGAAGTGAAGAAAGACAATTTGAACGTAGGTGTGGAATTTCTAGATATTAAGCGTGTACTATGTAGTTCCTATATTATTCCTAGATATTATTGTACTATGTAGTTCCTTTTAAATTATATTTGACCTTGTTGAAAATGGGATTTCCGCGAAGTGTATGCGATTGGATAAAACATTTTATGAGTAACAGGAAAATTATTTTGAATGGCAGCGACTATAGATTAGAGGGTTCCATGAGTATTGGACTTCCACATACCTCTAAATTGCACACCGATAACACCAGAAACCAAATGGTTTTACAATTTGCAGATAATTTGGTTATCATTGGTAAAGGACGCAGTATCGAGCAAGCGATCAATAATACTCAATCAAAAGTTAACCGGGTGGGTGATTGAATGTTTGGGAAGTTTAAATTTAAAAGTGAATACTATAGTAAATGTGTATGCATGGGTTTTAGAATGAATAGAGAAATTGACATTTGAATAAATGAAAATCGTATTGATCAGATGAATGTACATGTATATTTGGGAATATGGATAGATAGACGACTTTTTTGGAAAACATACAGTCCTTAACAAAATTATTTGTGCATCGCAAAAATTTAACAATTCATTCGAGAAAATTTAAACTGTTGACCTAAAAATTAACTTTAAAATAATAATGATGGATTTGTTATTTGAAATGGCATTTATTCTGTATTTAATTAAAAAAAAATTAAAAAATATTCATTATTTCATTAAAAACAGAAACAAAACTAAATCACAAAATTATTTGTGCATGATAATTTTATCACAAAATTATTTGTGGATCGCAAGAAAAAATTCTCTCATAACGCGAATCCCGATTTTTTTTCATGTTTTGACAAAAATGTTACAGGTTATCCTTTTAGTTATTATTTTTTATTAAAATTTTGTAGTCGATATTTTTTAAAATGGTTAAAACTAAGGAATTTTCTTTGGAAGTCAGATCTGCGATTGTAGGGGGCTATTCTGCCGGGATGCCTTTAAAAGAATTGGCACGGAGTACAACTGCCATCGAAATTCGGTTGCTTATCAAATAAAAAAATCAAAAGTAAAGAGCAGCTTGAAAAATGTGCAAGGGAGAGGGCGAAAACGAGCTACAACCGCAAAAGAAGACAAAAGAATAGTTAATCTTCTAAAACGGAGCCCCCAAGAAAAAATCCAAAATGATATAAATATCACTCGAAAAGTGAAAATCTCTTACATGACTGTACGAAGACGACTACACGAGGCAAATGTCAAAGCCTATACCATTCAAAAGAAGCCATTCATAAACCAAATAAATAAGAGGAAGCGACTCAAATTTGCGTACACCTACCAGTCGAAGCCTGTGGAGTTTTGGCGTAATATTTTGTGGACAGACGAGTCATGTTTTAGTTTGGATGGAACATATGGGAAAAAATATTTTTATTCGACTCCTGAACAAAAAAAAATCGCTCCGTTGTTATGCCAACTCGCCATAGTGGTGGAGGTAAAGTTATGGTATGGGGATGTTTCTGCTGTAATGGGGTTGGTAAACTTATTATGTTACCTCAAAAGGTAACTTCAAGTACATACTTGAAATTGTTGAACGAGCACGCAATAGTTTCTGGATGTGAACTAATCGGCCAGCATTTTATACTGCAGCAAGACAACGCTCCAATTCACAAAAGCAAAATGATTACGACATTTCTAAAAGATTTGGACCAACAAACGCTTGATTGGCCACCGAAAAGTCCGGATTTAAAGCCAATTGAGAACATTTGGAATTATTTGAAACAAAAATTGGCGGTAGAAATTGGAAGGCAGCCAAATGAAACTTTTGCTGCAATAATAAATGTTGTAACGATAAATTCGTTCCAAAAGACAGGCTAGGTGGTCATCCCTGACATTGAGAAAATCAGCTGATTTAATTGTACCATAGCAAATTGGATAGAAATGAAAATTCCGTAACTCTAAGTTAAAGCGAAATAGAATGGTTTTTTTGTCTCTTTTCTGGTTATTAAAAATAAAACGGGGAAAAATCTTAAAGTACTGAACGGGTTATTTTGTTTTTTTTTGATATAAAAACGAGATTTTGGTAAGCACGCGGGAAGTCGGGTGTTGAGTGTGGATGGAAAAACATAGAGAGAAAACGTTATGTAAATCTTAATTAAGTTTTTTTTAAAATTAAAATTAAATAAAAATATGTTCGATGAATTACTTGTTTAATAATAGTAATAGTACTTAAATAATAATATAAACTATAATAATAATATTTAAATTATAGTAAAAATATAACCAATAATATAATGAAGTGCATATAAATAATAAAAACTTAGATTTTAATAATATAATACAACTTTAACCATTAAAATTTGCATGGCATTGTGAAAGTGTTTCTGCCATGTTGAAATGGTGATAGTACAATATAAAATTGTGAATGTGGTTTAAGAAGAGATTAGAAACCACCTGTGTTTGTGTAACCATGTACGAAAAGAAAACAATACTCTATATCTAATATTAATTAAGTTAGGCAAAGCCTAAAAAGATTCTAGAAATATATTCTAATAATATCTAATAAAATAATAAAACCTATAAAAAAAAACTAAAAGTAGACCTTGCTAGCTGAAATTTTAAAGCAGCATCGTACTAATTTGCAAATACTCGTAAAGTGAAAAAAAAAAACAAAACGAAAGAAAAAAAAATAATATTTTCATTCAACCTTTTTCTCTATGTGTACAGTGAAACGAAAAATTAGTGATACACAAACAATTTGGTGCAGTGTTTCACAAAACTAGTGATCCAGAAATATTGATCAATATATTAAAACTAATAAAATTACAAAGAGACAAATTAAGGTTGGTTATACATATGTAAATCGATCGTAAATAGCTAACGGACCCATTATAACAAATAACCTAGTGTAGTTTCGTTCTTAGTGTTATCATTTTTTTATATTTACATTCATTTCTTCTATTTAATTTTTTTTATTTTAAGCAAATTAATTCCAACGAAAAGAAAATTATTTTTATTTCTAATTGAATTTTCATTGATTTATCGAGATTGCGATGAATCGTTCGTTTCTTTTGCTGGAAATAGTTTGTCATGTAACATTCTATATTATTCTTTAATTATATTTTTTTTTTATATATATATATTTACTAACTTAAACTAACCACTTTATAATAATAATTTTTATTTATATACATATTTTTTTTTTTCTCTAAATTTTTCTGGATTGAATAAAAGAATTATTCAGAACGTAAAATCTTTTAACGTTGTTAATTATGGCCAATATTTCGCTTTGTCCTATTTTTTTTCCTCTGGTGTACAAATTTGAATTTTTAGAATGGAGTAGTTAAAGTGAGTTGAGGATGTAGCTGTGATGGTGTGGGTGAGCGGTTGAGGGTAAGTATGATTATCCCGCCAGGTAGTATTATTATTTTTTTTTCCTTTCCCCATTCCCGTTATCCTAATTCCCATTAGGCGGCAACGCAAGAATCATGACAACTTCATAATTAACCCACCCCATCCGCTGAGCTTAACTAAGTCCGCCTATGAAGCTCTGCATGATTATTATTATTCTGATTTCGATCTGGGCAATTTCTAAGCTCTACCTTTATTGGTATGACCCTTCGCCCGTCTTGTAGATCGTTACAGTGGCGCCCAAACTACTTATGGCAATCCCCTAGATTTTCCTAACTTTCCTAATTCTAATCGTTAATTTTCTCCATGTGCGCATCTGCTTCCGCCATTGTTTTGTTGTTGATACAGATGTTAGTTTCACATGGAGCAGTAACATCATTTTTTATGACATTTCAATTATTCGATTTCAAAGCCAAAGGTTAACGGTAAAGCCATGATAATGCATCTTTTTCCATGTAAAAACGTGTTTGACTTTAAGGTGTTCTTTCAAGGCTGCGCTCGTTATCATGTACGGCTATTCAGAACTCAACGCGACGCAATGTTTCCAAATTGTAAAATTTGTTGATTTCATTGTTCGAGCTTGCGGTTTTTTTTAATATTTTTTTTCTATGAGGTGCCAATATTTCCTTCAATAATGTAGTTGATTTATTTGTACTAAGAAAACTAAACCTATCCCTTATTCCGATATCCTCCTTTTTTCTGTTCAAATTTTTTTTTTCTCATACTACCACCGATAATGATACTTACCTCTCTTCGACACTTGCTTTACTCTGTCATAGTTACATCCTCTTCATATATCGTCGAATTTAAATATTACCTATTATTCGATTTAATTTGGAATTTACTATTTCATTTCTAGTATTGAATTCTATTTCATTTTTTTTTGTTTAGATTGGTACAATTAAATACTTTGTAAGCAACCTTTAACTTTAGTATTAATTATATTTGCCATTTACTTTTTGTTTTTTTATATTTTTTGGTATTATTTTTTTTTTGCATATCTTATTGAACTTAAGCTACCAATTGTTTTTGTTTTAATATTTCTTTTTTTTTTCTTCTGGGGAACTTGTAATAGTATCCTTCTTTTAAATTTTAAATTACAAAGCATCACGATGTTTACATTTGGAATGAAATCTGAGAACCTCGAAAACGACGATTTCCGTATAGAATGTGAAATACGTCAAATAACTGGTTCCATGAAAAGTCAATTTGCCACGTTAGATGCTCGTCTTCAGCAAGAAATGGAAAATAAAAAGTTAATGCCAGTTAAACCTCATATATATGCCATCCGATTCCCAAATAGTGAAATATCTCTTATATCAATTAAGTTACAGCAGTTACGCGATCGATGTCTTGAACTTCTGAAGAATAATCCTGAGGCGGATGACGAACTTGAAGTTATTACTTCTCAATTAATCCACACAAGAGGACGCTTAGAACGACTATCCACTTTACAAGCTATGCAAATTACCTGTGAAACTTATTTAAAAATTTGTAATGATCTTTTGACATTATGTGCAAATCACTTAGAGAAGCACCAGGACCTTGAAACCTCGTTAATTGCACTTAGTCAACTTCAGATAGATACGCTTGTAGATAATACGATTGATAACGAAGTAGCAGGGTCTAATCAACCATTAGAAAATCGTTCAACTCCAAATTCTCGACCAGCAACGCCCGAAAATCGACCTCATCGCACAAATCAGCCACCAGCCCAGCAACTCAAGTATGATTATCCCGCCAGGTAGTATTATTATTTTTTTTTCCTTTCCCCATTCCCGTTATCCTAATTCCCATTAGGCGGCAACGCAAGAATCATGGCAACTTCATAATTAACCCACCCCATCCGCTGAGCCATAGCTGAGCTTAACTAAGTCCGCCTATGAAGCTCTGCATGATTATTATTATTCTGATTTCGATCTGGGCAATTTCTAAGCTCTACCTTTATTGGTATGACCCTTCGCCCGTCTTGTAGATCGTTACAATGTCTGGGATCAAATTCCAACACAAATGGTAGAAAATCTCGTGAATTCTATTCCACAGCGTCTTCATGAAGTTATTGAAAACAATGGTGGGAATACTTCATATTGACTTAATTTGAAAATTTATTTTTATTCCTAGCTTTTTAGTCAATTTTATAGATTATTTGTACTTATGCACAAACAATTTTGTGATTTAGTTTTGTTTCTGTTTTTAATGAAATAATGAATATTTTTTAATTTTTGTTTTAATTAAATACAGAATAAATGCCATTTCAAATAACAAATCCATCATTATTATTTTAAAGTTAATTTTTAGGTCAACAGTTTAAATTTTCTCGAATGAATTGTTAAATTTTTGCGATGTACAAATAATTTTGTTAAGAACTGTATGAAATATTTGGCTGAAAATTGTATGAATCTTTTGAATGTTATTAAACGGATGAGTCTTAATGGGGTGCACACCCGGACGTAACTGATATGATACGAAAGGCATTAGTATCCTCCAAAATTGCATATGTGTTTAAAAACGAATCGAGAGGAGCCTTTAGCCAGATAAGGTGTGAAAAATTCAACCCCTATACATATTCTGTGGTCTGAAATGGGTGATTCAACTCTCAATTATAAGAGAGAATGGATAACAATGAGAGAAACAGTTAGAATGTGTGTTAGCCGAACTGGACCGACAGCTAATAATCTTACCGTACGAGTGAAATTGAAGGATTATACTAAGAAATGATTGCATGTTAAAATCTGCCTTTGAACGAATGAAAAGTATGTTATCATTTGATACAGATGTTAGTGTAAGTGGAAACAAAGTAGGTGTTGGAGTATATGTGCCAGTTATATGAATGCTCATAACTGTTTTTGAGTTGATGACAACATCTGTATAAATAAATGCTGAACTGATAGGTATATTAGTATAAGTTGGCGATACATTGGCCATACATTGTATAAGTTGGCCATACATGAGGAGAACAAGAAAATAGCAATATTTTGTGATTTTCAGAGTGTTATATGCTAATGTTTATCAATGGCGGTTGCGAGGGAAATGTGTATGTGAATATGATTTATGAATGTGTTCGATTCTGTCATTGCGAGGTTATCATCTAGCTGATATGCTTGCTAAACGGAGAAGTGTGAGTGATACTGTGAAAATGTTTGATAAAAGAGATGTGAGAGATGAATGTATAGAGTAAAAATCTATGGCTTATAATCTATGGCTTAGAGGCCGTAAACGGCCCTTATCGCGTCTCAACTGAGACCTTATGAACCATTTTAACGATTGGTGCACATTGTAGGTGGTCAGCCCAACGAATGTTTTTACACACAAACGCGTTTTTATGTCATCCGGTTGCATGCTAATTTTTGGTCAACGGCGGGAATCGAACTCGAGACCGCGGCGTAATGAGAAACTCTCTTAACCATTAAGCTACATCCTTCGACATGTATAGAGTAAATGGATGAATTAATTTCAAAATTTAAGTTTAATGAAAGGAAGGAAGTATAGTGAGTTCTGTAGTGTCCCCTTGAGAGCACCTTTTTATAAGGTACTCAAGGGTGATACAAGAATGGTACGAACGATTGAAAGAATAAGAATGAATCATGGTAATTGGAAAGAGTGTTTGCTTAAAACATCGTTTGGAAGAGAAAAGCGTGTGTGAGATTTATATCTTGTGTTGCACTGCAACAAATTTCAACAATTTAGAGCCCGGTTCCATATCCTTAGTAATACAAATATGTAGTTTGACTGGTGTCATGAAAGTAGGTGACCCTAAAGAGATATTTGAGTTTGTGACAAAAATTGGAATAAATGTATAAAAATAAAATAATTGGGATAACATTATTGGATAGTTTTAAATAGTTTATTAAAAATTATATAACAAACAAAAATTAAAATCATTGTAAAATATTTATTTGTAATATTTAAATATGGGCAAGATGTCTCCGTATTATTGGATTTAAGCCTTAGTAAACAAAAAAAAAAATAAAGAAAATTTTTATTAGAAGTTTTATATAGAATCCTTACTCTTCAAAATACAATTAGACTGACCAAAACAAATATTGATCCGGATAATATGACTGTTTACAATATTAATTTTTTTATCTTTTTAGTTGTTTCATGTGTTATTAAATATTATCTGTTATATGTATGTAAATAAAACATTATTTGAATTTATTCGAATTAACTTGTCACTTACCTACACCATATGTATGCTCACGAAATGTTTTCTTAAGAAACATAGCCCAATATATAACGGAGGCGAGAACGAACTATTGAGGACAATGATTGCTAAATGGAGCCAGGTATAATGATACTAATACATATATATATATATATATATATATATATATATATATATATATATATATATATATATATATATATATATATATATATATACATATAATTTGTTCTATTGGTATAAGAAGACTGTAATCAACGATTATATTTTTAAGTTAAAAGCCTCGGGTCAATTATATATGATGTCAAAGTTGATTGTGTATGCATACATATGCAATTACTTTAGATTTATGCACTGGAAAATTTAATCCTATTATCTGCATACATATACAAGATACAATACACAGCAAAAATTTAATTTAAATCATTTCTATTTCATAAATTCAAATAATTTATACATCCGAATTCCATTATTCAATGAAAGCAATTAAAAATTTTTAATTTTTTTTGTTTTTTGGAAAAACGAAATTAGAATTTTGTATAATTTATATTTAAAATTAATTGACCAACTCATAATTAATTTATGTGTATATAATGATATATATATATATATATATATATATATATATATATATATATATATATATATATATATATATATATATATATATATATATATATATATATATATATATATATATATATATATATATATATATATATATATATATATATATATAATTATATAATATTGAAATAATAAAAACATTTTAATTTATCAAACTTTTTTTATTTCAAACTTTTCAATCCCATATAATATTTCTATTTAATTAACAAAATCACAGATCTTCTAATGCAGCTTATTGGACTATTTAGATTTTCGTAATTTTATCTTGAGGGTTACATACAAACCAATTTGTAATGCTACAATCCATACAAAGAGGACTGTTAAATCTAACCAATATTGATTTTGTCGCATGTTCATGTATTCCATAAACTTTTTACCAGAAGTATAATAGCAAAAGGGTTCGAAACATACTAACGGAGCCCGATTAAACCCATAGATGGCATGCAGTATACCCTCGAAACTGTAACGGAAATATGATATGTAAGTGATTGGTTTTAAAAATCCCATTAATTCGTTCAGTTTGATAAAAAATCCAGAGAATATCAGCATTGGTATTGTTGTACAGGGGACTATAAAAACTCCTAATTGCATACTGAATATAGCACCCGCGATTAATCCTGTGGCTTGAGCTACTATTGCTAATAATAAACACATCACCCAAACCATAAGTAATCTTTCGCCTTCTATCGGCTGGCCTGTTAAGTAATATGCGAGCAGTAGAAATAAAGTTGGGCCCATTACTTGCAATGGAAAATCAGACACCAATTTAGATATGTAATACACTCCAAGAGAGTAGTAGTTATTTTGATGCTCTCGAAGGAATACCGAAGCTTCAAGTGGAACTGTAACAATTAATAAAGATTAATTAATTAATAAAGTTGTAATGATTTGACAGTTGCTTACACGATAAAACCGTTGGCATGGCATTGGCAAAAAATATAAACAGTGTGAAGAAAAACAGGCATGATGCATTGCTATGAATTTTCGAAGCATCATTTCCGATGTCATAAAATACAACACCCAACAGTGCACCAATAATTATATGGCTTGCTATACGTAGTTGCACAAATAGCTGAAAATTTGGAACTTATAATTTTCAACGGACGAAACTTTTTCCTCAACTACTTACAAAATCTCGAACTAAATTTAAAATATTTCTTCTGGTTAAAATTAAGAGCTGTCGCCATGGTGATATTGGATATTCTTCTTGCACTGAATTGCACCTAAATAAAGCGATTGCTTTACTTTTACGATCACATTTTTCAGTTGTTTGTACATTGTTATTTTCATAATTCTCTACTAATCCATTGTAATTACCTTCTCGCTCTTTACTAGCCACTTCCAGAGCAAAATCGGCTCGATTATAAAAATTTGGACATTCAAATCCATATCCCTTAAACACTCCGACCATATTATCAATTGATCCATTGTATATACATCTGCCGTCCGATATTACAAATAAATCATCGAAAAATTGTAAAAGTCTAGATGATGGCTGATGTATAACGCAGACTATACATCGGCCAGCCATGGCCAATTCTTTTAAATGCGATATCACCTGTGTCGATGATAAACTATCCAAACCACTTGTCGGCTCATCGAAGAACATAATCGGCGGATTTGTGATCAATTCAATACCGATCGATAAGCGTTTTCGTTCCCCACCCGATAATTTTGAAACAAACGTATCTTTCGATTTAACTAATTTAAGAAGTTCTAGTATTTTATTCACAATTATTCGTTTTCTAATTTTTGATATTTTTGCGTTTAGTTTTAGATCGGCGGCTATATCAAGCGTTTCCAGAGTTGTTAATCTGGTTAAGAGAGCAAAATCTTGTGGAATGTATGAGGCATTTTGCCGGAATGTTTGTTTGTCACGTGGTTCGCCGTTTAGTAGTATTTTTCCGGTTACTCCCACCGTTCTGTAAATCAAAACAAAAAAAAAATGTTAATCACGGTGAATGATTAAGCTACACATTATACTTACTTAAACCCAGTGAGTACATTTAATAGTGACGTTTTACCGGCCCCGGATGGTCCTATGATTGCTGTTAATTTTCCTGAGTAGAAACAGCCCGATAGGTTTTTTAAAATGTGTGTTTGAGTGTTATCTGAAATTTGAATTATAATCATTTAATATAAGGATAATATTCATGATAACTTGCGTCTATAGTATACGAGTATATATACATATCAATTGTGCTCAGCTGGGAACACTTGACTTTAACGATAACTAGAATATGATTAATTCGCAGTCAGTGCACAAATGTAAGCCAAAAGTTTTCGATTCATAATTGAGGTCACAATATTTTGCTTCAGTTTTTATTTTTCACTATATCATTGTACATCTTAAATAAAAACATGAGTCGCGTAAATATTATTTCTTCTTTGCTTCATTCGTAACATCACATATATGTGTATAGAGATATTGTGAAGTCGCGTTAAATGATAATAAATTTAATTGAATTAGTTGTAATGGTAAATTATATTTTAGGGTATAGCATATAGATCAATTGTCAAGGTTTTTGAGTGCTTGTACATATATGTATACATATAGAACTTAGTTGGTATGCTTATATTACCTTTAGTTGTTTTCACCTTATAATATATATTTTGAAACTCTAAATTTATTGAATTCCTAACGTCTTTTACATCTAATATCACGGAATTTTCATCAATGAAATTGCCATTCGACTTTGAGGTCATTTTGCGATTCCTAATGATAAATTTAATTAATTATTGTTTAAGCACCGTCATAACATATATGATAGAATATATTGTTTACCTTTACACTCGATATGTGTATAATCCAGTCTATATATATACTAAGTACATTAACGTTTAAGTAAATCAAATTAGAGTACGTAATAAAATTTACTTCATTATTTGAATGATTTATAACTATATACTTAAATCTTGTTAATTATTTAATAGTTTCTCACCAATGTGAAATTATTCTACAGATTTTAACCATATGAAAGAATAAAACGAAAATTGATATTAGTAATTGCACTTAGATTTTGGAGCACAGTGTTAATTTTAAGTTTTTATTTAAGTAAAGGTTAAAGGCAAATTTAATTAACTTATGAACGACATGAAATATACTTGTTGAGGCAGCTGAACGTAAAACTCGACTGTTAATAAAAAAATTTACTTTTATCTTATTTTACGGGGGCATTGCTTTAACGATTGTAGTATGGTCTCGTGTTTATAAAGTGAAAGTCTTTACAGGCACAAACACATATGCACATTTAAAAAGAAATGAAAAACATTACAATAATTTAGTTTTATAGTATATACATATATGCATATAGATGGTTTGCAATGTCCACTCTGTTTAGATTTGTAATGATATATCATTTACATTACATCATCCAGTTAAATAAGATAAAAAAAAGGTGTTTTTCGTGTTTTTCAAAACCAAAGGTTGGTTAGTGTTTATGATCGAGGTCACTACATAAGTTCTTAACCAAATTTACTTGACGTCGAATTCTAAGACATGTTAAACATATTCAGTAAATTCTCAACTCGATGTTCAATGAGTTAGATTTTTGCGTCCTTTCAAATAATCAAAATTTAAATCCAATAATAATTTTGCTTTCTATTTCTGCATTTGTTATGAGATTGAAATAAGATGAAAATTATAATTTTGACTTGAAAGGGAAAATTGAGTAGTCAATCAACAAATTCAATCAGAACCAGAGAATTTTGATAAAAATTATAAATTTTTTATCCAATATTTTATCGTGTACTATTTCAAATATCAATAAATTTTTAAATTGTGTATAACAAACAATAGAAAAGCACACATGCGATCAATTATTTAATTAAATTTTATAAAATATGTAGCAAAAAAAAATTCAATTCGATCACGCCATCCATATATATGTACTTGGATATGTTAACGATATATTTTATAGCTTGAGATGTCAACTGGTCCATTTATCATTAAAAATAGTTACCCTTTAAACTCAGCTTTATTCTACAAAGCTATATGTGGGAATACATACTTGAACATCTAGAAATAGTCATGCTTACGAAACCATTGAATTCCAGTTACATGACTATAAATATACTCACTCGATATGCTTTACAATGGCTTCAGTATCAAAATAGTAGCGAAAAATAAGAAATTCTTGTCAAGTTTCTTTGGTACATTCAATTAAACGTGATTGGAATATGCGATTGATTTGTTATACATATGTATTAATATTTGGCATATGAACACGTTATTTAGTTAATGAGGTATAACTACGAGGTATACAGAAGCTTTAAAATTATAAAGGAGCGTAGTGTTATATAATAATTGTAGATTTCTGTTTAGTTTTAAGAAAGAACCTTGGAGGTATGTAGAGAATGACATAATAACTTGTTAATCTGTCAAAATAAATAATTAATTGCTTGATTATTAAGATTTGTGTATAGCTAGAATTTGAATCAAGTTATACGCGAACAGTTTGTTGAAAAATAACTTATAACATGTTCAAATACAGTTAAAATCTTATCTGCGTGCACTTTGGCATTCGATAGGGTTTAATATTTCGAATGAATTTCCGATATAATTTAAAATATTTGGATTTATAACCGCTTATCCAATCGATTTGTTTGTTTTTTAAACCACTGTAATTTGTAAATTTTCAGATACTATCGAGATTATCATAAATTATTTATTTATTTATTACACAATTAACACAGTAAATATGTTGTTTTAAATTAACTCCACTAAAATTTTCAAATTAGCTTCACTTTATCAAATATGTCAATTGATCTTAATTGAATTTACAAACAAAATTTTGATAAGGAATGCACCGATCAAATTAAAATTCGATTTAACGCGATAGCAGCACGATTTGTTTGTGTTACACTTGTTATTGAACCGAGAGACGACTGAATGAATTTATTTCTGTTTACTTGGAGTGTCGAGTTTGTATATTGGTTGGGTGATAAGTCATGTACATATATATACAATAGTACATGTGTATATATGTATATACATATGTGGGATATTGTACACGAGAATGAGCAACAAGTTAATTAACACAAGAGAATATATTGTTGTCAATTTTAAGATAACCGACTCTATATAAATGATTATGATTTGTATATACGCGTATTTACTGATTACGTATACGTACGCTTGATTCTCATGTATTGGTTAACTGTGGCACATTTTCTTTAAACTAATCTCCCAGATAAAGTTTGTAATTTTGGAAACGAAATACATATACTAGTATACAAATATTTAAATGTATTGCATGTGTTCTAATAATGTCCAATCTAATCAATTATTTATGCACATAACTGCCCCAGCCATGTTTGATATTTAACTTGAGAATTTGTTTACTTTCGATAAAGTATTTGCACTTTTATCACAATTGAATTAACTATGTAGCTTTTGCACAATCAGAGCTATGAGAGGCTCTTTGTTTAAGATAAGTAGAAGCGAAATCTGTACTTTGATTCAGGAAAGTGTGTTTGTTTGTTTATCTATTTTTTCAATATTTTTGGGACTCAACACACTCCCAACTCTTTCACGCTGTGCTTTTATACGTCCTACTTTACACCATTACAGCTAGATCATGGACGTACGGCTATAAGTACGATTAACGGCTCATGTATTTTTCACCATATATGTGTCAATTCACACCACCGATCATAATCAGATGGTGAGAAATTTCTTTGCAAATCCCAGTATCTGCTGCTCGGTTTTGAGGGAAGTCTTATAAATTTATTGTGAGAAGAAAAACTCAATTTTAAAATGATAAATTTTGACAAATGACAAGTGGGCACTAGTGAACACAGCATGAAATTGCGGAATAAATTGTGCTAAAAACAAGTACTGATCTAATGTTGAGCCAAACAAGAAAAAGAAAGACATTAAGCTATTGAATCTCAATGATATTTGTATAACCTTCGAAAAGAGAAAAAATTGGTAAAACATTATAACCAGAAATTATGAGAGGTCTAATGATTTTTGGAAGATGTTTGTTATTTTCAACCGAAAAAATAAGTACCATGGCATTTTTATGAATATACCAAAACGATAATGATAATATACTCTCCATACAGCTAATCTAGTCAAATCATGGGTATCGCTGCAAAATGTTTCTTCTGATTTCAATATCACGGTTAAAGAGTTAAGGGTTGACTGTCAAGTCTACCAAGGTAATATATAATAGACATTG
The DNA here is from genome assembly GCA_963932295.1 of Tipula lateralis. Classification (NCBI taxonomy): domain Eukaryota; kingdom Metazoa; phylum Arthropoda; class Insecta; order Diptera; family Tipulidae; genus Tipula; species Tipula lateralis. The sequence continues at coordinate 195,251,861 of OZ010736.1, read as the reverse complement.
CTTAAAACTTCAAGTGCAAACGTTAATATAGGTTTCTGTTTTTTAACTATGCGATAGGAGATAGTTTCATCACACTATTGTCGGTCTATAGTCTAGGCATACATATGTTTATTATAATCGCGTTTTCCTTATTTAAATGCAAAATTATTTGTCAGTCTGCGCCAAGGCTGCCAACACTACGAAACATCTCGCAATGTACATACCAGTTTCGTATAAATTTCAAACAAGCCTATAACTCGATCAATCTAGAGAGACTATGATATGCGCTTCAATATTTAGGAACACCAAACAAATAGGTACGTCTGTGTAAAATGACAATAACGCAATCACAATGTTGTGTTAAAGTTGAGAATAGGCTATCGAGAACTTTTACAATACAATTACTTATTGTGATCGACAAGGAGGTGCGCTGTCCCCGATACTTATTTATATTATGTTGGAATACATCCTTCGTAAAAGGAAAACACTTCAAGACAATCCACTTTCCCGACAATCCAATCAACTTTTTGCATATGCAGATGATTCTGTGTGATTGGATTAAATGGCAACGGGGTAAAAGAGTTACTTGTTCCACTGGAACAGTGTTCAGATTCCGTTGGCCTCAAAATCAACGAGTATTAAACCAAATTTATATCTGATCTCTGGTTTAAGAGACCAAGACACAATTAATTTCAGTAGAGGTAACCTCACGTTTCAAGGAGTGTTGCTATTCAAGTCATGTATGGATGTGAGAGTTGGACCTTATGACGGATGAGTACAAAAGCTGGCTTCTAACATTCGAGAGAAGAATCACGTGTGTGATATATATGGCCCAAAAAGACGTGGATGGCATATACCGAGTTCTTTTCAATCACGAGATCAGGAATTTAATACGAATTCTTGACATCGTGCATGAAATCAAAGGACAGAGAGTACGCTGGCTCGGTTACGTTTTGCGTACTGATCCGAACCGGATGACTTAACAGCGTAGATAGCGATATGGCATCTTCTGAGTTACTTGCAACAGTGTAATGAGCTGGCTCGTGATGGAAACCGATGGAGTCAGATTGTTGACACGGTACAGTCGTAAAAAAAGAAAAAATTAATTTGTATACTTGACTGGTAAGTCTATAATAACGGCTTCAATATCATGATCTATACTAGTCATTTATCTGACATATTTTGCTTCGTACGATGTTTTGGGGTTTTCACTTCGAGTTTTGGCAAACACACGAAAATTTGAATTGTCAATTCAAATAATAAGAGAAATTTTCGTGTGTTTGCCAAAACTCGAAGTGCAAACCCCAAAACATCGTACGAAGCATTTGACCAAAATCGGAAAATTTTGGTCAGATTTTGACTTTGGATCTCATTAAAAATGTACTTCATTTTAAAATTAACGACAAGTATCTTGACCCGTGGACTATGTGAATATAGTTCCTATAGTTGCGTAGTATTTCTAGTATTGTAACCTATTCCAACAAATATAATTATATGTATCAGTGTGTGAATCTTCCAAATCCTATTCTAATGATGTAATGAGATGAAAGAGTGGTTTATTAATAAATGCATATGGTGCTACACCAAATAACTTTGCATATGCATCTATCAAAACTGTCAACATATAACATTTACTTGCATATGTTGTAAAACAGAATTAAATCCGTATGTGTATATGGAAACGGCCTCAAATAAGTCTCATCACACCATTCTTCAAACACAATCGCACACACACGACGATGCTATATCTACCTATACATATGTATATAACACCAGAATAAGAATATTCATCCTTTTCTCATCTTAACAATACACAAAAGAAAACGAATTATTAACAAAAGACAATTGACTTTATTGTTTTATAGTTCTTTACTTAATTTTTCTTTTCAATTTTCTTGTTTTTTCTTTTATTTTATTTTAAATAAATGAAAATACAAAAAAGTGATATATAGAATAAAGAAAATAATAAGATGATGATTATGATGATGATGATGATGAAAATGAATGAAAATATGACTATACACATGTATATATTATTGTTATGATTTTTCCGAAAGCTCATGTTGAATTATCATAATGATGATGATGACGATGATGGTTTATGATAATGATGAGTGAAAATGAATATAAGTTGTTTGATATTTTATAAATTCATAAGATTTTCTTCCTAATATTATTATAAAGAAAATTCGTTTTTGTTTTTTTTGTAGTTATTCTTAAAAAGATTTTAATTTCTTTCTCATCTTTCACCATGTCTACGAGTATCTACTCGTATTGTGTGTACAATGTATATTCGAGTGTGTCGATTATTTCTACACATATGTTATGTATATAATAAAATATATAGGATTTTGTTGATGATGAGGATAAATCGGAAATCTAAATTAAAAGGATAACGAAATTATTATTTTTTTTTTAAATTGTAAAAAGTGGTATGTATGCTGCATATCAGAACATAATATATGTATAGGGGCGAGAGTTATGGTAGTTGAATTGCAAAATGAGGTCAATTGTTTGATTAGGAATTGAAGAACCGTTCTAGGTATTACATTCATTTGTTTTGGAATCTTGGTTTATCTAAAGGGGTTTCCAATAAGAGATATAATTTAGAACAGCCTGATATTTGGGCAGTTGTCATTTTTGAAGCTGTCATCTTTTTCATCATTACTAAACATGGTGCGGTACACACTTTAACAACGCATTGAAATTGTTAAAGTTCATTACAAAAATGGTAAACATTTCTCAGTTCGAAAAATTAAATCATGGAGCACTTTCTCGGCCAGGAATAGTGAAACTGCGGTGGAAAAATTTAAGCCGTTGAGACAAGTTCAAGAACAACTGAGAATATTGCTACTGTAACCCGTAGTGTTGCAGAAAACCTAGGTTTATCGATTCCTCGTCGATGTTTGGAATTAGACACTTTAATGGCCGCGATTGGCAGATATTGATGTGAACAACGTTTATTTTCAGCAATGCGCTACGTGCCACACAAGTAACGAAACAATCGCAATTTTGCAAGAAAAGTGTTATTTCTCGAAAATGGATCACAATTGGACACCGAGATCTTGTGTTTTAATCCCTTAAGGGATCCCTTAATCCCTTTATTTTTTTTAGACCACGTGAAAGATAAGGTATGTGCCAATGTTCATTAATCGATCAAGACCTTAAAAAATGGAATTCATGAAGTTATAGAGGACATACAGCCGCAAATGTGAGAATTTCACGAGAAGGATATTGTGCTGCAAGCGTAGTCGTGGCGGCCATTGAGCTGATATTGTTTTCAAATGTTAATGGCATACATACCTTCCTCCTTACAATGAAATAAACATTCATTGATTTCTCTTAAGAAGTACTAGTAGTTTTTCAAAATGAAACCTTCAATTGGAAAATCCTTTATCTGGTATGCTGCATTTATCTCCTGATTTACGTAGAGCACTCGTATATCACATTGTAACTTTTTGTATTCGCTCGCAATATATACTGTCACTGTTCAGTCCATTTATTTGTGTAACACTTATTTTTCGAATTAAAAATAACAATTTTGGATGTAATGATTTAGATTAACGGTGATGTTTAAAATATTTGACTCGTTGAAAATGAATGGCATAGATGAAACTACGAATTATTATGTACGGTTAAACAGAACGTCAGAATACGCATATTTCTATTTTGGATGCTAAATATTATAAACTATTTGTGCAGACTATATACGTTAGAGAAAGGTTAGAGGAAATAAAAACCTTGACAACTTTGGGATCGACCATCTAAATCATTTAAGCGTAAGATATTTAGTGATGTCTTAGACTCAGACTAGTAAATCATTGGGGCTACTGTAATCTGGCTGTCAAAACCCGATTGCTGGAATTGTATTTTGCGTGTTTTTAATTTCTTTAAAATATTATTTATACAGGAAGGATATTTTTGGTATTTAACTTTTCGTAATATTACCATCAACTTGTAGAAATCCTGTGAACACAGTTTCTCAATACTTAGAACGGGTAATTAACGTTAATATCCACTATGTTACCTAATTTAAACAAATAGAATATTATATTATATGTAAAAAACCAATGGTATCGCAACGAAACATAATGAGCCGCCACAACCTAACCTTATCTAACCTCGTTCAAATTTGAAAGTAAGCTGATTATAAGTTAAGAATATTTCAGTTGCTTCATTGGTTCCTAGAAATGGCTAAATTTAATTTGGAAACTGTTGAATAATTTTATAGTATAGAAATAAAGATTTCATACTCCGAAATAGTCTGAACTGGTACAGTAGTATTAAAGAAGTTGATAAATTTGACCAATAAATATTGGAGTTCAATTATTGATTTTCCATTGGTATCACTAAGAAAAAATATTATGACCAAAGTCTTAGTAATACAATTTATTTACTTTAACACCAGTTTTTTGGTTTTATTCACCAATTCTCTACTTTAATTTAAAAAAATAAGCATTTTGCTACTTGGTTAAAGCAATAATTGATCAAAATTTAGTTAACCAAAATATTGGTACGTGAATTTGGTTAAATTATCTAAAAAAAATAGTTAATTAACCTAAGAATATATTTAAAATAACAAAGTTAAGTTTTTTTATTAATTAATAGTTTTGACCAAACAATTTAGCAGTGTAAACTAAGTTTTTAGTAACATTGAATAATTATTTTTCAGAAAAATTTTAAAAGAATTTTGATAAAATAATAAAATATACCTTGATTAAAGTAACAGTATGTTTTTCACCAACAATGGTTTGGTTTAACCAAATATTTAGTTCAAATCATCAAAATTCAGGGTTACTAGAAAATGGGATTTTATTAGAAATGCAATTTTACGTGTCCGATTGTATTGTTTTTCTTCAGTGAAAACACGTTTGTGCTTCCCAATTTTGGACGATACTCCAAAATAAATAATCAATTTTATAATGAATCAAAAAATTATAAATTATATCTGGATTTATTTGGTAAGCAACGTTTTAGTTTTTAGTTTAAATAAGATTGGGCTTTACTCACATTATGAAAATATTTTTCTATTGTAGCAGAACAGAAATAATTTATTTAAGCAAACTGGGACCACCAGTTCATGTGGGCCGAATCAAATGCAAAACATCTGGTCCGAATATTTTATCAACGAATTCATCATCATTAGAAGTTTCAGCATCGTCAGATGTAAAAAAGTCAATAATAATTCCAGTATAAATTTACGATTTAGTTTTAGAAACCAAACTTAAATTTACATTAGCCTGTCACCACTAGACGTCCCCCTCGACTCTTAATAAATTTCATTATGAGTAATTTTCTCCTATCTAGCACCGTTCTCGAGATAAAAGCCCTGCATTTATTAGGAAACTCACCCTATATATATATATATATATATATATATATATATATATATATATATATATATATATATATATATATATATATATATATATATATATATTTATATATATATATATAAATATCTATATATATATATATATATATATATACATATATATATATATATATATATATATATATATATATATATATATATATATATATATATATATATATATATATATATATATATATATATATATGTAAAATTAAAAACTAGTGTCGAGCTATTTTTTATTTTATTTAATTTATTAGCTAATTTTTATTTCATTAACGTATTTATTATATCGGTCGATTAACATCAATTATGTACTTAAATTACAATACATACTAAACTGTGTAAATCGCGAATAAATACACTTAAGTTAATTAAATATAGTTTTACTGAAATTGATTCAGAGAAAAAGATATTGGTGGTCCTTCAGAATCATTGGTTTTATATCATCTCTCTTTTACATAAATTCTGTTTAAATCTAACCAGATAGTCGTTCTATTGTACGAGTTTGGTTCATAAAAGCTCTTTTCAGCAACTCGAAAGCATCAAATTTCTCACGATGGGTATAAATCTTTACTTGAAGCCAATAAACTTGTATGTCTTTGTTTACTCGTATTCACTTTGTATTTATTTAATTTTCACTATTTAATCACTATATTTAATTCAATTTACACAAAATCTATGTACATATATGAATATTAAAAATATGTATTGTTGTTGTTGTTAACTATATCTAACAATGATTATTAATTAATTAGTTAAACATTTTTAGATGTAAAATTAAGACAGTGCAAATTGACCAACAGTTAAAGATAATTTAAAAGAAGACCTAAATTAAATTTATATGATTTGAAGAACGTTCTGATATCCATGTTTTCTCTTACATGTGATTCGCTGTCGATGCAAGATGAAATTGCTAATAAATATTAAAGCCGCAGTTTTATATATTAAGGCCTATATGCTGCATTAATATTACGAGCAATTTGCAATGTACTGATTAGTAAGTCGAATTACCTTTATCCACTAGTATCCACACATCCAAAGTAGTATTTTAAAGCAAATGTATATGCTGGTATATGTTTTTATTTTGAGCCACCAGCAAGGTTTTCTATTATGAAAAATATACTATACAATTTCAAATTTCGTTGTAGTATTACAGAATAAAAGGACAATTTGACTATCTCACACAATTTTTCAATAAAATACATATACAGATGTACTCCTGATAGGATAGATCGAGTTTTATTTGCACCGCAATTTTTATCATATATCGACAACTATTGTTTTCCATCCGAACACAAAATCTCCCAAAAACTATAGATAACACACAACAATTGTTATGAGCTGTTGGTTTGTATATGTTTGGCAGTTTATTGTGTACAATTTGTCAAGACGCGTGGTTGATTCATTGAAAATCCCCCGGTTTATATTTACAAATTTTTAACGAGAAACCGCTGTGCAATTAACACAATATACAATAATATATCTGTGTACATGGATATTCACTTGATACATCCTTTATTATGTTTTATTATAATATATTCAGTTTTGGTGTTTGTATGTGTGTTTATAATTTTTATCACAATCCTTTATGTTTATGTCCTTACAACAACCAGAAGAACAGCAACCAAAACACAAAAAAAAACAAAAAAATTACTGGGAAAGAGTTCTTTTCAAAAAGGAATATAAATAGACTTACATACATTTTAATAATATAAATTCACAATAACAATGGACAATGTTGTCATCGCATTGTCATCATCAAATAATACTAAATAATAATAATAATAAACAACAACAAAAGGAAATATATGTATGTATGTAGCAAAAGAAAATGGAAAAGTTGGTTTTCCACCATTCATATACATATATATATATATAGTACGTACGACCATACAACAGATGATGATATTTAGCAAAAAAAAGTTTTTCCATTTCTGTACAAAAATTTTCTCTTGTTTTACTCTCACAACGAAGAATTTGCGCGCCATAAAATAATATTTTTTATTTTCAATTTGAAATAAGAAAATTGTTAGTGTAGACAAAATAGGGGAAACGTTTACCATCCTTAATTATGAACTTTCTCAACTTCTATTCGAAACGTGACCAAAATATGATAATTGCGTATAGCAATGTGCATATGGCGTGCATTAAATATAAGGTATGGAATGCACAATATAATCATTAAATTCATGCACATACATATATAATTCGTTCTAGATATAAAAGATCCCGTTTGTAATTATTGTTCGCACTTTTAAGGCCCGCCATAAACATTTTCAATAAAAACTTATTTTAATTTACATCTAAGGTCTCATCTAATACAAAAGAAGTTCTACATAAAACAAAACAAACTTTTCGATATTTAGAAAAAAATAAAAGAAACAAAAACTAAATTTCTTTATACATATTTTCTGATAAAACAAAACAACACAAATTCAAACGCTTTTCCAACCATTTTATCACACAACGAATAAAAAAGGCAAGCAACAAAAACAACAACAACTGTAAATATGTATGAAAGCACAAAGCCAGTCAAAATTATGGCATGTTTTTTGTGTTTTCCTTGTCGCTGTCGTTACTGTTGTTGTATGTATATGTGTATTTGTTGTTATATCAATGGAAAATTCATCATCAAACAAAAACAAAAAATGAAATACAGAAAATTTCACGAAAAACAATGGAAATAAAATAAATTTTATTTTTTTGTTTTGTATTTTTAATTTTCTTTATTATTATTATTGTTATTTTTTTGCGATTATTATTGTTGTTGTTAGTATTTTATTTTGTGTGTTTTTGTTGTTGTTGTATATATGAAGATTCAAAACAATACATACAATTGCTGTTTTGTTTGTTTGTTTTATTAAAAAACATAAAAAACAAAAATAAAAGAAAATCATTTTCATTTGTTTTGTGATAAACAAAAGCAACAAATAATTCAGAAAAGAAATTATAAATTCTCTAGAAACAAAACACAAAAAGCACTGTGTGATCTCCAAATGTGCTTTGACATTTTTATGAAAAGCTTCCGTGAAAGCATTCTGTGACATTTACTGTATACATATATACGTATATGTGTATGTAAAAAGTATGTATGTCGTCCCATAATTACACGTAATATATAATATGCATATAAACGTTTTTGATCAACAATATTTTTCGATTTAATTTATTGTGTTCATCGTGTGGGTCGGGAGCGAAAAAATAATCCCATTCTCAAAAAAATTAATTGAAATTCATAAAACTTTCTAAAGAAAAATGCATATAAATACTGTATATTCTTGTACATGTATATGTATCACATATTTATCTCACCATTTTTGTTTAAAGTTATTGATAATATGTATATGGTTCCGATTATTTTATATAAATTTTCCAAACGAGAATAATGACTGTTGGCATCCGGTTAGCTACATATACAATTTTGAAAACTAGTTTTTAACATAGTCAATAAATATGTTAAGTACATAAATATATGCACTACACACACCTCACCAAAAATATTCATACTTTGCAAAAGAAATAAATAATCCTCAAAAATATTTTATAAACCAACCATTTTGATAACGACTGTATAACAAGGTAGAAAATTGTATTTCATTAAATTGTAATCGTTTCGTTATCAAAAACTATATTTTCCTTTTATTTATGAACAATAAAATCCGGTTAAACTGAAAAGGATATTTAAGTCTTTTGGGTTAACACTTTCGGGATAAATATAAAATAATACTATTCAACAATTTTAAACTTTGTGCTTGAACGTGTATGATTTTACCACCCTTATGGTTTTTAATTTAATTATGTGTAGTCGATATTTAAATGCACATATAATGCAGGGAATATGTGTTGTGATAAATAAGTAAATACATAAATGTTAATAAATCATTTTATCTTATAAATTCCGTTTGTTTGAATATAAGCGTATTGAACGTAGATATGTGAAAAATATTCATGTGTGTACTTCTTATTTACCATCTATTTACTTAAATTTCAAAGTTGAATATATTAAAAACCACTAATAACAGTAATCGAATTCCTTAACTTTCCATCTGACGGCATTACACTGAATTTGACTGTTTGATTGAAATGTAGGACCAAGCGCTAGGTAAGATTCCCGGATAACAACGGTCCTACTCTTACACTCGTTTACATAAAATAATAGGTATGAATAGGAAAGAGTGTCAGTTAGGAAAGAACGATCCGATTACGGACACATGGCAAATCGTTACTAACCTACTGTCAAGACAATAACATTTCTAATCTACTTATCTGCAGTCATCAATACGCAGTATCCAGTCCGCTCTCCTTCCTTTTGACCATTAATACAAAACTACGAAATAAATTTATGGCTCAGGAATCTATAATTAATGCAATTAGTTTTATTATAATTATAAAATTAACAATTTATAATATCAAGACATTACTAATTTGCTAAACTATGGAAGTTTAATTGAGTTTGCGCCTTAAACTTTTAATAAATAAACATTTAATTAACTTAAACCTGTAAGCCATTTCATTAACATTTCAACTAAAAATTGCATACTCTCCAGTTGTATCTCCTCCAGTTGTATCTTCTTCAGTTGTCTCTTTTACTAGATGATATACATAACTTACGAAATTTTACAACAACAATCAAATCTATCTCGAGATGTCATTTTCTTGTTTTGTATTCTGCGCCTACCGTTACCTAAACTTAAACATTTAAAAAACAGGTAATTCAACCGATTCCTTAGATAATCTGACGACATTACATTCAATTGGAATAAACTTATAAACACATCTATGGACTCATTTGTGGAGTGTGCGTGTGCAAATGCGTTCGTCGTATAAATATAAAATATCTGTAGCACATTGAACCACCACTGGTCTAATAGTGTGCGTAAGCAGCCATCTAGCTTCACCTTGAAATACAATAATCGGTATCCTAATAATTTTCGCACAATTTTGATTATAATTCTGGCTTTCACCAAATATTTAGTCAAAATGGAATATGTTTATTTTAGTTAAGTGACAAACAGAAAATAGCAGTATGTTAATAAGATTCTGCAAGCATGTTCAATAAACATCTGAGTTAAAATAGTTTGTATAATGTTAGAGGTACGATGTGTGACGGTAGTGGGATCTCAGAAATATCCTGGTGACAAGAAAACCATTTAATAACTCGCGGGCTTTTGTTGGGATATTTGGCGTTATCAACCTGAGTAAGGACATTTTTCATCTTACTTTCCAACCCATACTAAAAAGGCGCGAGAGCTTTATTGTATTAATTTCACTATAAAACATAAATTAATTAATGTACATATATATGTGTTGAGCCAGTTTATCCGCTTTCTTTCGTAGATGCTTGATTTCAACATTTTATTTTCTTATTCTCTAACAGATAGATCACAAGAGTTTCTTGTGTTAAATGCTTAATATTTACTACCAATATTTTTGTTATGCTCAAGACTAAGGGACTGAAGGAAGCTTATAATTGGTTGTTTTATTCGAGGGTAAACTAATATTTATTAGGCCTTGATAATATACAAAATTGTGCATGTATAACAGATTTCAATAATGGAACCTAGTATAAAGTTAAAATCAGTGGGGAAGAAGGAATACCCGAAAACATTTAATAATGACTAAAACGTTCAAAAAACTATTTTATCTCTTTTATGTGGATAATGGTCACATAAACTACTTATCTATCCCATTATATGTTCAGGATATAATTAACAGGACAAACAATTAAATACCATCGTGAGAAACGCTTACGGGAGTTAATATTATTCTTACGTTTAGGTTAGAAGAAAAACAGAAAATCAAGAAGCTTTTAACATCTACATTATTTTGATGAAACTTTGTCCAAAATATCCTGACATATTGCAAGATAGATCAATTCAATAATTATGCATCCCATAAAAGGTCATCACTTTGGTGGTTTGCACTAAAAGAGATGGGGCAGCCTCATCTCTTATCGTCTATCCAAAAATCAGTTAAGAAAACATACGAGTTCCTTACCAATGATGATAGACGCACTTTGAGAATTTTGCTGGGTGTTCTCACGGGACATTGTTACCTTAGTAATTACATGTTCCTAAAGAAAATCGGAAGGCGCAAACAGCGAACAGAGTGAGGAACTAGCACTTCTTTTGGATCACGATTACTTTTAAGGATCAACTGACGACTGACATTGAGGATACCGGATTTTTGACTGACGAAATAGCGCAGTGGGTAAAGTTTTGGCAATTAGAGCGGATGGTACCAAGTTCGGATCCCGTTAGAGGCAGGTTGCAAAAAGAGATTTTTCACCATCTGATTACGATCGGTAGTGTGAATGAACACATCTATGACACTCTGTTGGAGTGCAGAATTCATGGACGAATCAATCTTCTATGTCAGTACTTTATAGGCTGGCATCGAGGTATTTAACGTGCAGATGGTTCTATGTAAATCGGACCTTTAGCCGTACGCCCTCGATTTCGCAATGTAAAGGTTGGACGTAAATATGCGAACTGCGAAAGAGGTGGAACCTCTGATTCCAATTGAGCTCCAAAACAGATTGCAAAGATAGAAACAGACAGGAAAATTAAGTGTCTTATATTTAAGTATTATTATTAAGTATTATTTCATTTTGGGTTAACCGATTTTGGTTGATTTTGTTGCAAAGGCTAGTTTTACTTCAAAAACTATTAGTGTCTGGGATAGTTGATGCAAAATTTTAAAATACATTGCAATATTGTATGTACCAATATATAAAATTTACAAACGTCAATAATAGTGCACTTAGTCGAATATCGTCTCTATTTATCCACTTACTTCAATACTTCATGGTACTTATACATAAAATATATTTGTCAACAACAATCTATATCTCTTGCTGTTTTAACTATTTTATGAATGATAAAAATTAAAAATCAAGTAGATAATTGAATTTTATTATGTGATCTGATGATGAAAATAAACTCGAAAGTTTTTATTCAAAAATCTTAATTTTATTTTATACATGTGTGTTTATGAACAAAGTCCTTTTTAAGAGCTTTAAGAACAATTCAAATAATGTGAATCAGATGTTAAAATTAATTTGTTTTTTTTTTTTGTATGACGTATGTACATTATATTTATAAAGTTGATGAAAACCAAAAATACTTTGAAATCATCATATAGATAGAACCCGAACAATGCATTCATATAAACATACTACATACATAAATACATATGTATATGCTTTATGATTCGACATACAATATGTAATCAGTCAGTGAGTTTTGCTTTTTGTATTTTTGTTGGATTTTCATTTATTCTTGAATACAAATGATAGAACAAAAGTGAGTTCTATTTTCTATTTCTATTGTGTTATGTTAACAATATTGCTGGTTTATATAGGAAAATAGATAAAACAAAAAAATAAACATTTTGTTGTGTTGTTGCTGTTCTAATTGTCTATGTTTTGGGCACCATCGTCATAAGCTTTATATACATCTAAAAAGTCATTTTACTTTGGTGATTCTTCGACACATCAGATCTTAACACGTTCAATTGATTTTAACTCATGCCAATCAACCACGCGCGCATTGATGTTTATAATAGAATTAATTTCCGTGAATGAAAATAATATTGTGTAAAGACATAGCACATTAAATTTTGCATTTGAGGTGTTCCTGATTTCATGGATTCCAAGAAAAATTACTATATATATATATATATATATATATATATAAATATATATATATATATATAAATATATACATATATTTATATATAAATATATATATAAATATATATATATATATATATATATATATATATATATATATATATATATATATATATATATATATATATATATATATATATATATATATATATATGTATTATATATATATATATATATATATATATATATATATATATATATATATATATATATATATATATATATATATATATATATATATATATTCTTGTTATTTCATTCATTGATACATGGATACAAAAACACACAGTACACAAAAATAATAACACATAGGAAGACAAGGAAGATTTTAAGAAAAGAAAAGTTATTTTCTTTTTGAAAGTTGATACAAAAGCGCCTTTGAGTTGTGTATTACACACAAAAATGACTGAATATAATACAAAAGGAATATAAATACCATTAAATTCAGGGGTTTCAAAATTTTTATCATAGCGCTTGAATTTATGTACATCATCAAGTCTAAACCATTCCTGGTTGCCACATTCATTTACATATACTATATATACAACATAAAATAAAATCAACTTCAAATGACTGAATCAACTGTAATTACATTCATTTTCTTGAATTGGTAACTTAATTTTTGATCTATTATTCAAATTCCACATGCAAAAAAATCTGTTTTTTTATTTAGTTGAATGAAAAACTTATTTTCTTTTTCTATTTATTTTATATTTAAAACCAATGAATATGTTTTCATTATATTTTTCAATTTTCCACATCAAATAAATATAAAAACCTTGTATTTTAAGTTCTATTCACGATCAATTTAGAATGTTTTGTTGATCAAAATATATGTATATATATATATATATATATATATATATACATATATATATATATATAATGTAAATTTTCATCTATTCACAATTTAATAATAATTTTATATATTATTATTTTATTCATATTCTTTTCTACTTCTTCGGTTTTCGAATGATAACGAAAAGAAAATTCAACCCTCAATCTTCCTTCTTTTTAACCGAAATACACACACACACATAACCTTTTAAAATGCTGTATGTTTTCGTGCGAAATTGAAATAAGATTCAGCATTTGTATCGAGAACGAGTTCAGAATAGGAAAAGGAATATGCATATTGTTGATTGATAGTTGATGATTGGTCATTTCGATGAGACTATTGGAAATTCCAATTGCCGCGACATCACTCTACATGTATGAAGGAATATTTTAAATGAATGTTTGGAAATTAATTTTGAATTAATCTGGAGTCAAGGTATAAACATTTAATGACTCAGATACTTAAATTTAAGTTTTGCCTAAAGTGAACCTTTTGTTATGCGTTATTGAATTCCCATTGAAATTTGTAAAGTGAATTTATCCCGTGAATTGATTCATTAGCCCACTATATATGCACATATAATATGTGTACACATCTTTGAATATGAACAATAAATGAATGAATTGTGTATATATACAAAGGATATATATCTATGTATGTATATATGATTTTGAATGTTGAACAAACAAAAAAAGTAACATAAAATCAAACCACACAGCATTCAGCATTATGCTTCTAACAATTGGATGTTATACATAATATTTTTTTTATATCTGTTATCTATTGTTTCATGCCTTTTGTTGCAATACAGCATTCAAATTGCATTCATTCACGTTTCAATTAATATTCGCGATATTATTTTTGTTTTTATTATTTAAATAAACTTTTATAGTTACTAAATAGTAAATACATAATAATAATGTGGGCTTTAATTTAGAGGTCATTCCAAATATAATGTATGTATCTACCGGGTCTGGTTTTAAACGATCGATTATAATAATTTTATTTAACTTAACTTGTGCTTTTCAAACATAATGCACACGATGTTCGCAGGTGTGTTGGTTTTAACGGCTCTACAAATCAAATTTATTTATCAAACCAACCATAGTTGAGTTTTTGGCCATTCTTAGTTTGCGAAACTCTCCACACTGAATAATTCAATGCATTTATTGTTGGTTACTGTCCGACTGTGTCAAAATAGAATATTTGGAACATTTTATGTCGTGCTTTTATTTAAATTTCCGCTTTTTTCAGTGACTTCTGCCCAAAACTACAAGAAAGATTGGTTACAGATTCTATTTGTAAATTTAAACTAAATGCTACAGATTTGCTGATGATTTAGTTTTAGCTTATTTACTGGAAATACGTTCACTGCAATTTTTTTCTATTACTTACATACATGGTTTGATAAACATTCATCTATTCTAACTGAGAAAACCAAGGCAAGTTAAAGGTATTCAATTTTTCTGGCATTACATAGTACCATCAATTTTGCTCACCTTATTACAGTGTTTCTAAGTATTTGTCACATACTGATTGTTTTAATATTGGTATCGTTAACTCGTTTAAGTACCTTGGAATATACTTGAAAATTAACATCAGTTGAGAAGCTTTTATTAACCAACGTGAAATACTAACTCACACCAGCTAAAATATTATTTTACCTGCTTCGTGATTAATGTTCTATACCTTCTGTGCTTAAAATGATATGTCATGCTTTCGTAATAACTAACTTAGAATATTGTTTTTATTGTTGCTTAAACCATGTTAAACAAACCATCATAAGTTTCTCTTGAATATTTCAAGCTTATTTCTTGTATCTCTAAAACTCGGTACAGGATATTTTATTTCTTTAACGTTTTGGTGTCGGGTCTAACACTAATTTTCTCTTGTAACTTCATTGCAATCTTCTGGTTAGTTGTGTCATATTTAGGTATGTACATAGTTTAATGATCTGGCAAGATTTGTTGTCAATTCTATTACCCTACGATATTAACGTCATTTTCGTTAATGAATAGTTTTTATGAATATCTAATTAATGCTGATATTTGTTGAGACGTTAGATTTGATCATACACTAATTTTAACATACACTAAAACTATATAGGGGAACTTCAGTTTCCTGTTTGGTCGCGCATCTGGTCTTCCCGATTTTGGGAGATTGTGAATACTTCCGGTTTCGCAAAACAAATATTGTTTAGGTTTCCAAAAGCAATTGTTAGAGGAATTTTATAAAGCAATATCAACTTCCAATTTTCTTCTGTGGATTAATCTGAATAAGATTAACACTGTGTAATGTTCAAAGTATTGACAATTGAAAACAAAAGAGTATAGTTTATATTTTCATTTTATTGATTGATTGAAGTCAAACCTATATCATCCAAAACACTATTTATAAAATAAATACATTTGTCATTTATAATATGTGCTTTCAATTTTTCTATTTAAGCTTCAGTAGACAACGAAGTTATCATTCAAAGGATATAACGAACAAAGTTATTTAACAAGTAAGGTCGTGAATTTGTATAGTTTAAATTAATTAATATCACATCACGGTACACGATCAAGTGAGAATATTAACCTAGATTATTTTTAATAAGAAATCGTTTTGTATAAAATGATCTGCTCTTCTAAAATCTAGAATACAAAACAATACATATAATAAAAAGGGTTAAAAGTTTGATTTTGAAAAATAAATAATACAAAAGAAAATATTCCTAATTAAAATGATGAAGAATCATAAATTTATGTTAAAAAGAAAGAAAATGTGCTTTATCTATGATATTGTTTTTTCTTTCGTTTTTAGAAAACAATACAAAAAACACAAAACAAAAAATAGTTTTAAACTTTTTATTCAGCTTTTCATAATTATTGCTTCTTAATTTTTTTTTGTATAGCAAATAAAAGAGAAAATGATTATCAGATTACATTTAAAAAATGATTAGATACAGTTGTGTTTCGATAACTATCGAACACAATGCAATTTTCCTACTCTTAGCTTTTGGTTGAATTATATTGTACTTGATAATAGAAAACATTCAACAAAGTATTGTATACTGTCACTTGTCTTCGATATCACCATTATAGTTTCCTACTCCCGTGCAACATAAAATTGTAGCATAATTTTTTTTTATTTATTTATTATCAAAGTTAACCAAAAATACGAAAATTATAGAATACTCGTAAAATAATAATGTAAGACAAAAGGAAAAACTAAATAATAAAACAAAAAAATATGTAAGAGAAAAGTTTTTAATAACAGTTAGATAGACAAAAGAAGTTTAAAGAACATAATAGAATCTACTAAACAATGTTGTATAGGAAAAAATAGAAAAATAAGACAATAGAAATATTGGTTTAGCAGTTTTTCAATATACAAGACGGTAGGAAAATGAAAAGAAAATTATGTATAATAGAAAAAATAAAAGAATATCCTTTTTTATAACAATACAATGATTTGTATAGAAGAGAACAACAAGTCAATAAAATATTTTCGTTTTTGATATTCTTCTAATATATAATATAGTTGAACCATTCTAATAGTGTCCAAGTCCATTTAATTTCAGAGTTACAAAGCTTCAGGTAAGTCATTTATTACTGATCAAAAACACTTGAGTTAAATCAAAAACACTTGAGTTGAAAGGAAAATTTAAGAATTAACAACTACTAAACGTAGTTGTTGAATTTTTAAAATCAAATTTTAGAAGGGATGTCTTTAGTCAGTCTTCTTTACTATTATCTCGCATTACCGAAGAAAATAAGCATAAGTTTATTGCTGTGAAAATATTTGTATTATATTGCGAATCGTGACAAAAATATTATAAAAAATCTCTATTAGGTTAGAATCGAATTTAGTAAATTTCGTAACCTGTGAATAATATTGTGAAACTTTATAGTTTGTTTTGATAAGTTATTGTATATTTGGCTTATTTTAATCGAAAACAACTAAGCTCTTCATAAATTTGTTTAAAAAATAAGCTACAATATGTATTTATTTATTAATTAGAATTAAACACAAACGTGTTTTCTACTAAAATTTAAAACGGACTCAATGTAGAAAATAGACTTCTTAAAAAGTCTATACATTATTACAGAAGTTAGTGTCCTTTTAAATTTATAAAATTAATATTTCCCTCGGCAGTGTGATTGGCTTATTTAGTGGCATGGTCATTTTTCATACGCTAGTGGGTGTGGAAATGAGAATAATAAAATGAAACATAAATATTTATTTCCAAAACATATAAATATGTTATTTTGGATTTCTTCTGTAACCATTTTTATTTGATATATGATTTAACATCAGATAGATCTTTTATTTATATCAGTAGATTCTAATCAACCGCTTTTATTAACTTGACTACAAGTTTCTTGTTTAGACGATGTTCTTGACGAAATTTAAAAATGACGTAATCTACGGAAAGGGAATTGTAATCGTACACAACTCGGAAAAATAATAATGGAATATTTTTGAGACTAACGATTTGTAGTATTAATTTTTTGCTAATGAATCTGTATTTATACACAAGCTCTTATTTTCCAGATGTAAAAAGTACTTAATCTATTTTGAATTGGCATCAAATTGATAAGTTTTTGAGTGAATAACTCGGAATTAGTTTCTCGGAGGTAAAACAAATAATGAAGTTCAGCGAGAATCTGCTGCCTATATGATACAGTATACTTTTACGTATGTTATAATGAAAAGATAATGTGTCACTTATCTAGTTTTTGCATATATAGGTCAAATAATCTTGTTATTTTGTAATTGATAAAATGCTAGATTAAAAAAAATTGCTGTTTGTTTTGTATTCTTAATCTCTAATTTAATTACTATTTTTCACTAGGATATTTTTCGATTGATATAACGGTTATGTTTATGAAGTTCCATAATTGTTACGGTACAGTGTCTTCTATAAATATTTCAATATAAAACCTAATCATACTCAGTTCAATATTTTCGGATGTGCCACGGAGGTCTTGATGTAAAGATGAACAGCCAATATATTGTAACAAGTCAAGATTATTCATAAATGGTTTCAAAACCATTTATGAATAATCTAGACTTGTTAGGTCAAATGAATTATGATCCTATACGATTTATTAATACACCAAATAAGTCATCAAATAATTTTTTGATGAATAAAATCATTAAGGTTTTGTTGATGAGTTTGTAATGTTTTGGAAATTTTGAAATATTCAGACTTTTCATTTTTCTAACCTTAGCAATTTGTAATGAAACCAAAGGGATACTTTTAATTTGCCATATTGCTTGTTTCTTTTACCAGTATAGGCATTTTTCGGATTTTTGATCATATGCAAAATAGCAAGTTTATTTCAGCGAGCTTGATACAGTACACTGCTATGCAGATTAATGTCTCGATATTATTACTGATACTCGAATATTATTACTTTTGTTCTAAATTATTAATGGTTTGACGAAGTTAAATTTATTGGTATCAATACTTACTTGAAAAAGATGTTTTGATTCTAATCCTTTCTAATAAATCATTATGATGCATTGATTAGAATTTGAAGTTCTTCAATTTACTTTTCTTTTTTTCTACTTACGATGATGTTTGCTTTGAAGAATTTTTGATTACAACTACATACATCTCTTCTGAACGTGTCTTTTGATGAAAATAATAAAAATAAAGTGATGTTTTATTAATTTATTTATGACTTTTTATTATAAATATTATTTTTTTATTATTACATTCAGTAATTTTTATCACATTGGAATTAAACAGTCTCAAATTCATTTTTATTTTTAAATACATTTAAGAACAAACTTAAAAAACAAAACAATGAATTGTTTAGAATCTATACTGTGAGATTAAAATAAAAAATTAACAAACATTATATTAAATTATAATTTCTTTATATAAATTTATTTATTTTTCATTAGATATTTGTATTTTAATTTTGCCTAATTTTTAGCAAGTTATTTATTTATGTTTGAATCATTCATTAAACGAATACATTACATTACACATACTTTCGCGGGAGGCAAGTATTTTTTTTTTAAAACACAGCACGATGTTGGCCGGTTAAATTTTACTATTAGGAATATTAAAATACAAATAAAATTCTATTTTAAGGCACGATTTTGTACTATAGAAATATACATTTTTTAAAAACAAAAATTATTTGGAAATTACTTAAAAAGAAAATAATAAAAATTATATTTTAAATTAAGGATGCACTCAAATTATGTAATTCTTATTTGATATAAATTAAAATATAGATTTTTAATTATTTTTTAAACTTAATAATATGTATTGAATAATTTTATTATATATGCTTAATTTTTAGAGGCTTCATGTTATTATTTATTATTATAATTAATTATTGGAATTATTATTATTATTAATTTGTTTCAATTTTAGGCAACACATTTAATTTTATCGTATTTTTATCTTTGTCTTAAGATTAATAAATATTATGGAAATTTTGATTATTTCTTTTATTAATTTGTTTTTTTTTTTAAATTTATTTAACATCTAAGTCTTTATTTTATTTGATTTGTTTTTTTTTTTAAATATTAATTATATATATTTAGAATAAATTTTCGAACCAACTTTTTTGTTCGAATATTACTAAAATTGGGTATGATTTGGAGTACACGTTGTAGTTTTTATCTCTTTAAAAAATATATGTATCTTTTACGAGGATGGAAATTATCTAATCAATAAAAGTTAACATTACATCGAAACGCTTAATTAGTGGTATTCACATTTAAATTGGTTCATTTGTGTTTAGATTTATAGCATATTTGTCAGTTCTAGGTTTATATGAATATTTTGTTGCATTTAGCAAATGACCTAGGGTTTAGCAAAATAAAGACAGATATTACACGATTATTGTTTTAATGTCTTCTTGTTTTGCTGATACAACAAAGGGTATTTGGTAACATATATAAATATATAAATTATATAGATTTGTAATAGAGGATTCAAAATCCTAGTTATATTAGATACTAAAGGATCACCATTCACGAAAAGGGCATTTTATTTATTGCTTGAAGTACTCGTTATTTTTCAAAGCAATACAAAATACTTTACATATATAAACTTGTCGTGTGACGGTACGACTGTTCGGACTACAACATTTATTCGATCATATATTTCTTAATATCATTATAATTTATATCGATTACATTCATTTTTTTTATATGTTTTATATGACGTCGCAATTTATGGTTTTGATAATATC
This sequence comes from Tipula lateralis, assembly GCA_963932295.1. Taxonomy (NCBI): domain Eukaryota; kingdom Metazoa; phylum Arthropoda; class Insecta; order Diptera; family Tipulidae; genus Tipula; species Tipula lateralis. Next base: position 195,230,766 of record OZ010736.1, on the reverse strand, counting down.
GATTATCTATTTAATTAAAAATTTACTTTACACATAAATTTAACAAAATATATTCTTTTTCTTTTATTTTCTGATTTTCGATGAAAATAGCACAGCATTATTTTTAACATTATATACTAAAAACATAATTTTACTAAAATTATTACTTTGTTTTCTAACACTACCAAAAAAAAATATCTCATCACCGCAAAAAAAACACAAACAAAAAAGAAAATTGAGTAGTTTCCTTTTTATAACAAAAAAAAAATTAAATAAAAATAATACACTACGATATGGTTAAGTTTAATTTGCCCTATATAATCTTAAAATTAACAAAAATATTAAATTAAATAAATAACTCAAAGCGAATAATCTCTGTTAAATCAACAAAATTGGAATATATTATAAAAATGTATTAGATTAATTCAAACAGAATTTTTTTTGTTTTTAGAGATTAATTAGGTCTTAGAAGCATTGATTAGTTTTCGATTTTAACCTTGTTCGGAATGTCCATTTATATCGTATCGTTTTAAAGAATGTTTGTTGTATAAATTATATTGTCGATTTTGCGAAGTGTGTGTAATAATATTAACAAAAACAATTAAGGCAGTAATCACATTTTATTTTTTAATTATCACTTCTTTATTTCTATTTTGATTTTAATGGCGTATTTTTTGTTAATACATATTATTTATTTACACACGATCTATCTATAATTCGTTTTTCATAAGTTATATATTTCAGCAGTTACAAATTCTAAAGTTGCAATTTAGTTTCTAGCTTAATTTCTTTCGTCATGTTACAATCAATATAATAACTGATTGTTTTTAAATATTGATCGTCCTAGAGCTTGCTTCTGTTTCAGATTATGTCAGTAACTACTAAATAATTTACGATAATCTCGTGAAAATTGAGATTTTGTTAGACAAGAATATTAAATACTGTACAATAAATGTTACATTTTAGTACTGTGAGATTTTTTCACTGGTATATTTTTGGTTGTTTAAATTACTACTCACAAATTACAGTATAAAAAGTTTGAAGTATTTAATAATTTTGGAATGACTCAAACAAACTCGTTTATCTCTTATGAGATTAAAAAATATCTTTTGAATATCTTGAACCTTACAAATTGATTGACAACAAACATTCCTTTTTATGTCATAATTTCATTAAAGAAAAACGTTGTTTTTTTTATAAATTATCTTTGGCTAATAATTTCTCGTTGTTAATTATTCTAATTGGTGTTATTATTGGTTGTTTTGCTAATATTAGCGGTGGGATTACTAAATAAAACGTTGATTGATGTTTTATAAAATCACAATTATTTTTTGGTAATTACAATTTTTTTTTTAATTTTTGCGGTATATTTAATTACACTAAGATAAAGTAAAAGCTCCAAATTTTAACACAAATATAAATAGAATAAATAATTTGTTCATAGATAAAGACGAGTATAAAAACAGACGTGTTTTAGTATGGCACACATAGCGTTATTCCAAAATATTTTAACTACCACAAAAATAAAAAAAAAAAACGGTTGGTATGTACTGTAATTTTGTTGAAATAAGATTATAATCTGTAATACTGGTGATATGTAACGTTTTCTTATTCATAATGATAATATGGTTAATAAAAAAAATTCTGTTTGAAAATCCTATTAATCATAATAATAATAATAAAAATGAAAACAATTAAAAATTGCCACTCAAAAAATCTTAAAAATAAATTGCGTATAAACATAATATAATTTATAATAATTTCAACTAATTGACTTGAATTTGTGACTAAAAATTATATATAAAATGGTAAAAAAATGAAAATTTTGTTTGTAGTACATATTTCGAGTATCGAGAAACAAAAAAAATTAATTACAATAATTATTTATCTACAAAAATATATTAATTATAATAAATATATAAGTTTTGTCAATTGCAAAAATAATAATAATAATTAGTGAACAGGTTTATTCATACGTTAACTCTTTGGACACTTGACTTATTCCACCCAACAAAAATAAATTGGCAGTTCATTTCCAAATAATGTCCGTCCTTGCGGATCAAACTCTTACACAACTTTTATCATGTTTTATTTATTATACATATTTTGAAAAACTCGAGTGCTGAGATGAGATGCTAGAGATGAGAGATGCCAAATATTATATCGGAGATGATATTGTGCGAATAAATATATATAAATTTGTTCTATCTAATACAAAAATATATTTGTTATATTTCTAAGAATGGCTGATTTATTAAGTGAAACTTGAAGCTTAACTTTCTTCATTCACAGTAAAAATTAAAAAATCTATCACAGTAAAATTGCCATAAAATTATAGCTTGGCTAAAATTGAATAAGTCTCTTTTATGTTTTTTAATTTAATTTGTTTTAACAGTATTGATATAAACCTGTTCAAAAGAAACAAAATTAACAATTATTAAATCAGTCACTTTACACAATAAAACCTAACCTTAATATTCCCTGGACCTAATTTATGAATTTTTAAAGTGACTTTTGTTTAAACATACATACATTAAAAAACTAATAAACTATAAAAAAAACATTATAAATAGAGCCCAGTATACAGCCGTTTAAAAAATAATAATGTTATGGGTGTCTTGTTGAAATTGTTTTGAGCATGAGGTGTATAACAATTTAAATGGAGGTTTAGCCTCAGGTAATTTTTTTCTTTTTCTAGGAACACGAAAGAACAAAAATAAATCTTCAAAATAATTAAGATTTTTATCTTCCTCTCATTTAAAATTGTCGATATAGGCAATAGGTTATCGATGAATTATTATTGTTATTATTTGCGTTATTATTAAAATTGGTTTCGGTCTTATTATAATCATCATAAAATTTTTTGAAAGATTGATAATTACGTGAATTATTATTATTTACATAATTATTATTTATATTCATATAATTATTATTAGCTTGATAATTATTCTTGTTATTATTATTATTCACATTATGATTAGCAGCAGCAGCACCAGATAAATTATACTTATAATTTTCTACTGGATAACGAAAATCACAGCATTGGCACTTTAATAACGAATAGTCTTGTATTTGACTGTTATTTGATAGACGATGATATTGCGAACGGTTGGCTAAATACATTTTAAAATTATTTTCGGGAAGAAGTGCTGGAGAAAATTTCCACTGATTGTCATTTAAGTTTGAATGCAAGTCAAGTATATTTCGACCTTTGTACGTTATTTTAAGTTCTTCTTGTTTGATTGGAGACTTCTGAAATGTGCAAAAAATTTAGTTTATGACGGAAAAGATTAAAATGATCGATTGAAACCATAAATATTTGTACATAGGTTACCAATTAAAATAAATAAATTGGTTTAGTTTAAATTTCTTCTTAAAATATAATAAGGGTACTAATAATTCAATAAATTTTCTGATCGTATCAACACATCTATATATGGTATCAATTCTTGTAGGTATTTATATATATGAATTAAAATTGCCTGTCATTTCACATTGTTGAGATATACTAATATTTGTAATTTCCAAATCTCGATTAAGTTACCAAGATATGTACTTTATCAAATGACGATTTGGCTAGCAAGCAAATAATCAAAATAATATTTATTTACTATTATAGATGTGTATAGTTTAATAAACAATTAAACAATAAGAGTAATAGCTATGCTTATATTTAAATTATGTCTTTCTAAACAATAATACAGCTGTTATCGAAGACCTCACACTTTTCATTATGCATTGTTTAATTAATCACAAGTATTTAAAGTGTAGAGTAACAAATTTTTCTTCCAAATTAAAATTTTTGTGTTTCATTTATCTAAAATAATTTTTTATTTTGTAAGCGAAATATCATTTTTCACCGAATTTAGAGGCTCAACGTCGTAAATGAACAGAATTCTCTACCTACGTGCATATACAATAGTCAACATTTGTAAATCGTATTTATTTTTAGATTTAAACATATTTTCGTTTTCATTTCTCCTAAAAATATAAAGATAATTCGTACATTATTTAATTTAAACTATGAATCTCCAAAACAAAAATATGGTTCAATCGATCAAATTAAGATTATGTAAATAAACACATAACCTACACAATCATAACAGAATTCGTATAAGTATGTGTATATGTATGTATTATGTCGTAAGTCAGTATCAGATTAGTCTGAATTGAGTTCTAAGTTAAAATTTAAACTTAGCTCACAAATTGTACTAAATTAGCTAGCAACAGAGTGTTCTCAAAGAAAAATATTATTTTTTCTACTCTTTCCGGTACTCTATCAACTCGTTAGAGAAGTATCTTGCTAAAATATTACATTTTTTGTTTGCTATTGCTCAGACCTTCCCGGGATTATTTAATTGAATAATAAAATACTCGTAAGTTTTTCCCAGTTGTGAGATTGATACATGACTTAAATACATATATTAATTATTATAAGTGAACTCTATATTGTTTTAAATTTAAAATTCTTACCTTTTCTTTAGATTCTTCAGAATCTAATGAACTTACTCCACTTGATTCACTTCCAATTGGTGAAACAAGAAGTTTCAAATTTTCTCGGCAATCAACACTTATTGGGGAAATGGGAGATAGTAATCCAAATCCTTCAAAGAAATCGCCTACTCCCGAAAGTGGTACAGCAATATTAAGCGCCATCTAAGTGTAATAATGATAAAATATTGTTAGCATATAAAAAATAATTATATGAAACATTTCTTCAAATTTTTTCTAGTTTCGAATTTACTTGAATATATTTCTGTATATGAATTTAGCGTTTGAAGAAATGAAGATAGGTAGTAAAGTATTTAAGAACATACCTCCGTAAATACTATTACTTAATAGATTAATAGTAATACTAGAAAAATATACAAGAGAATGATTAAAACCCATTTTAAACGAACAAAATCAAAATAAAAGTGCAGTATGATTGATGTTCATAATAATAAACTTACATTGCTTAATAAACCAATTACAGATTAGTCTGAATTGAGTTCTAAATAATGATTATTTAGCTCGCACATTGTGCTTAATTAGCGAACAATAAAAAATTTCAAAAAAATTTTTTTTTTTTACAATTTATGGTCTTTCCATCATGAATTCATTCAAGTGTCTTGCTAAAACATATATTTGTTATTTCTCAGACCTTCCCGTGATCAAAAAGAGTAATTAAATACTCGTATGCGTATCACAGATGCGAGATTGTAATTGGCTTAAAACAATTGTAAAGTTTATTTATTAAAACAAGTTTCGTTCTAGTTCGATACCTTGGTTGAACACATAGGTAATATCTATGCGTTAAATGAAATATTCATATTTCCAGCAGTGAGTGAATTTTTCACCAAAAGAAATTACGATAGTATTTATAAGCTGACGTAATCGATTCGCTATGTTCTTTTTTGTAGTTCAATGAACCATAATTTCAGAATAAATGAAAATCTGTGCAATATCCATACTGATCACTGGAGGAGACTCTTGTACAAACTAGCGGCATTTGTTCTTTATTTTTTTAAATTAATTCATTAATAATGTTCTATTTCTAGAACGCACAAGTTACAATAAAAAATTGCAGGTTTTTATTTTTTATTATCTATCAGATAATTTTTTTTTTTGAGTGGATAAAAAATATACCAACCAACCAAAATAATATCGTTTCGATAAAATTATGTATTTTTAAACCTGTAAATGTATACATATATACAACATAACTAATACTGTTACATAGTTACTATGAGCGGTTTTCCAAAGGGGACAGTAGTTTCACGTTCACAAGTAGCCTAATTTACACTAAGTACAGATAATCATCAAGTATCTTAACTTACGTAGGACTTGAATAATCTATTAAATATTTATAAATCTAATATAAATATATATTTTATTTCGTTTATAAATAGATTTTAGTGTATTCTGTTAGCTTATATATATTATAATTTCACACCCGCACTCGCGATTTTTTTAGCGATGGCAGATCAAAACATAAATACGAGTAGATCAACCTTGACCCGCCACAAATTATTTTTATTTTTTGTATATCCCGAATATACAATTAATTGTATCTAGAATTATGATTATGGAAAATAACATAGAACACAATTTTGTAAAATAAGGCACGTGTTTTATAGACGCGTATCCAATAGTTCGAAAAGTATTTTTGTTATTTGCAGTTAGAAAAAAATAAAGATGGACGACACTTACCTTGATTTGATTTTATCCAAAATTATTTTTTTCAATATTTGCTTTTCGTTTTTATCTCTCAACTTAAAACTAATTATTTTATGATATTTTAATATAAATCACAGAAATAAGATTAAAATATGATGAAATAACATCATTCTTTATTATTGGCTTAAAAATACAAACTTAGTGAAAAAAATAAATTTTTTATTTTAAAAACAATTTGATTGAGCGTCTATCTAGCTGCTGCGTCTCCTCAAATGGTTTGTACGACGTGATGATATTTTTTTTTGTCGAAAACTCAAAACACGAAATAGCTATACTAAAATTTACAATGAAGTAGGCAGCGGTTGTAATGTGCTGAATCAAAATGTCTGATTAAGTTGAAAAAGCGCTGAATAGATATTAGAAACATTTCTTATTATAAATTATAAATACAATATTTTTCTTCATATAAAAGTAACTCGTCTGCTACATTTAACAAATATTAAATATTTATAGCCTGACATTTTATAATAAGGTTGCATGCAACAGTTTGCTAGAGTATAATATGAATTTTATCTTACAAATTTAACCCCGCAGAGCTAAAATTTGTATGAGATGAAAAATATAAGTAAATTTGCATAGTGTGTGTGCGGTTGGATACGGCAAAACTTTATTTTACATGGATATGTGTTTTAAAGTTTAACATTAATTGTTTTTAAATGTAATACAAGTTTAGTTATCGAATATTTAATAAACTGCCATCTATTTAAAGTTTAATAAACATTCAACATAACTTACTAATAGATGGCAGGCTCAACTATCTTTTATGACTATTGAACGATAGGTTTCGCTAGTACTCATAATTGGTTTTTATAAATAGTTTATACTAGTTTAGACAGATGTAGATAGTGTTTATTATTGTTTTCCATAATTCGTACAAAATGAAACTTTTAAGAGACAATTCGATTAAATGGTGAACAAATTGATTATGTTTTCGTTCTTATTGACGTGAGGCTTGTTTTTGTAGTCAAAATGTGCTAAATTAATACCAATGAAACAGTTTAAAATATGTTTCAAAATGGAGGCTAACTGATAGATGTCACGCTCTATTGTATTTCATATCTATTGAAAGATAGATGGCATCGTTTGAAGTTTTTTATATAGTTAAAAATTATTTCGTTAGATGTAGACACTGCTTGTTTGTTATTTCAATTGAAATACAGCTCTGGATAAGGCGGTGTTATTGATTGAGTAAAAATCGCCATCTCATTCCATTTTACGATGGTATTTTGTCAGCCAGCATCCAATTGTAATTGTTTTCGATTGTTCATTGTGATTGGTTTGGATGACAGGGGGATTGCTTGATAAATGGAATTTTTTTGGAATTTTTAAGTGCTTGTCGATGGGACCAAATATATTTTTTTTTTCAAAAAGTTAATCCTAGGTTTATTTCAACTGTTCACGTAATATATATTATGTCGCAGGCAAATAGGGTATCTCACAAAAAATATTGTTTACTATATTTAATATATATAGGCTTGGGCAAAAAGTTGCTAATAGGCATGATGTATATATAGATATTAATTGACAAATCCTTCTGTATAATTTTATTTCATAAGAGTCGCTCCCGCTACATAGATAAAGTAGAAAGTTATTTACGTCCTATATCCAATACTACGCTAAATAAATGCAATGGGGAATAAAATAACTAAAAAGCGTTTTGGTATTTTATTATTTTGCCAAGTGCTTTGAAAAATAAGATTATATTTTTGGTGACATTTATTAACGCAAATAGCAGATTATCTTGCCTGCGTGTTCAGTCATTTATGATTATCTATCAGGTTGTGGAGCTTTTCGCTGTTTATGCATATGCTATAAAGCAGTTAATTTATAAAAAAAAAACTATTAAAGTTAATATAAGCTAAAATTTAATCAATACTTCGGTCAATAAATACGAATGTTATTGATCTATGAAAAGTGGCTAAAGCAAAAAGCGACAGGATTGCTCATATTAGGACCATCGTTCTGTTGATTATATATATACAATAAACGTGTTTCTCGCATATTGCCCGTCAGTATATATTTATTTGTAGTGATGATAATAATCGGCTTAAGCCCGTAAATGGCTCAACTGAGACCTTACGAACCATTTTGATTAGTGCACATTGTAGATGGTCAAGCCCAACGAATGGTTTTACACACAATCGCGTTTTATGTCATTCGGTGCGTGTTAAATTTGGTCAAACGATGAGAATCGAACTCGAAACCGCGGCGTGATGAGAAACTCTCTTAACCATTAAGCTACAACCAATTAACCGACGGTTGTACTGATATCCTATATATCGATTTGTACTGATATCTTATCGATTAAACTAACCGTAAAGGGCGTTAGATAGAGTGGAAAGACCAATGAAGCAAATAAAAGTAGCCACTTGTGATCAAAACGCAGATGGATTATAGATAAATATCAGAAAAAAGTAAAATATATTGACAATAAAATCAAATGGTTAACAGCTTTGTATGAAAAAAAATGCAATTTATTTTGATGGATTCAAAAATTATAAACACTAATCACTCACTTAACATTTATATATAATAGAAAATTTTAGTATTATTTACGCAAATGAGGAAGGACATTTCACTTCTAAACGTATATTGTTCTTTGAGATGGTGCTTAAGGAGCCGAAAATATATTCTTGAATAGATATATTAGATGGACACCATGAAACAGCTATGGTTTCTGATTTTCCGATAATTTCAACTCTCACTCCTAAATTCCTCGTTCCTCACTGATTCAGAAATATATCTTTAAAAATCCGAAGAATTCCCAAATAATAATATAATATGATTACATAGTGGTTTAGCAGTCAGTTAAAATACTTTAACACTTCCATATGGTTAGTATAATCTTCTCTGCAGCCACTTGTCATTGGTAAGGGCTATGACACTAGTCTTAACTTTACTTTAACCTACTAAAATATGACCAAGGAGTTTCCAGTAAAGAGTTTCCATAATGTCGCATAGTAAGGACAGAGAGTTGGAAATGTCCACCATGAGCAATACATGATAATCGGTCTTGGCGAAGTCATCGGAAGTGGTAACGGAATTATTGCACGAAGTTGCCCAGGTGGTTGTAAGGATGGGAAAGTGTAAGTGTCCGACAGGAGGAACAGATGATGTTCGGCCATATGTGGCAAGATCGACGGAATTAAAAACATGAAAACAAGTGGTTTAGTTCTTCTAACAACAGTAGCAGACGTATAAGACAAATTAAAACCCCCCAGGTTCGGCCTTTCCAGACCTTAGATAATCATATAATTTCATTAATCATATAATTTCAGACCTTAGATAATCATATAATAACTCTACAAATTTACACACAATTTTTGTGTCAACGACAAGAATCGAACTCGAGACCGGGACGTGATGTGAAACTATTTTTAAACAACTTTACACAAACATCAATTTATACTCAGAGTCGAACTCGAGACCGGGACGTGATGTGAAACTATTTTTAAACAACTTTACACTAACGTCAATTTGGACTCAAAGTTGATTATCTTATTTTAGGAATATATTGTAAATATAATACTCGTAAAATAAACACCTTCTGCCGCAGCAACTCTAACTGGCCTTAGTAATTTAAGAAATATTAACCAATATTTCGCCCAGTTTAGGTTTCCAATATTATATTAATAGACCGTTCATATTGTTTTAGCCTATAAGTTCATAAATAGTATATATACATTAACAGTTATTATCTCTTTTATTTAATTTAATTAAGGCATTGTCGTATACAAATTTAAAATATAAATTAAAAAAAATCAATTCTTTTTAAGACGAGAAAATCAAAATTTTAAAATTTCACCAGAATTCGCGAGATGAACTACTCGAAACAGAAATAATAGAAATAGCAGTTTTTCCGTGGCGTTACTTAACCAATTTTACATCACAACTTAATTCGAACCACTTAAATCTATTTTTGCTGTTGCTCCAAAGCATGGCTGAGATTATGTTTACTCACCTTCATAAATTATACATACATAAGATGTAATTCGAATTTATCTTAAACATTTTTGTTGTTGTTGGTATTCGAAATAAAATCAAAAATTCAATGAATGAATTTAATTCTTTTATATACAAATAAATAAAAGATTATTTGTAAAATGTTAAAAGCGAATTTTCATCTCTCCGGTTGTTCGTGGTGAACATGCCGCCGTTTATTTTTAGTATGTCATTGTTGTGTGAATTGTACAGCACAATTCCTATAAACGACTCGAGTGTATTATATATAATTGTATAATTCTCACATGAGGCTACATACATATGTTGATTATTTTTAACTTATTACGCGATCACTTTTTTGATTATCTAACTACATTTAAAGATTACAATATATATTGTAAAGGTATGTATATAGTGTTTTATTACATAGTTCTATTTTAGACTTTTCACTTTCTAACCTAAAAACATATACAGACAGGCACAACAGTATACATTATTGTTATGTTAAATGTAGTTCCAGATTTTGGGGGATTTCTCTATATATATGTATAAGACATGCGATATATAGAAATGTCCTTTTGTTTGAATTGACCTTGGTGTTGTGGTGTATCTTTGTATTTAAAGTATTTGTTTTGCTCATATAGAGTACATAGTTATATATGGACCATGGGATGGTAAAACGAGTGCAAACGATTTTTCTGATCAAATCAACCATATCAGCTACGACCCTTCAAGACGATAAATAATTACACCATTTCATTACGTGGATTTGTTTTTATTCGTACATTGGAAATAAATACACAAGGGATCTTCACCACCTTCATGACTATATACCAATATGTGTATATACTATATATAGGTACGTGCTGTTGAATTCTCACATTAATTTCGTTTTAATTAAATTTTTGATTTAATTTTCATTTTGCCGGTATATATGAATATGTATATTCAGCCCGATTCGATTGTTGTTGATTTAGAGATGCAATTAACTGATAATGTTTATATATATATATATATATATATATATATATATATATATATATATATATATATATATATATATATATATATATATATATATATATATATAAACGAAATACATAATCAGTTCATGCGTACAACAAGGTTATATTCAGCTATAAAATACTCTCCTATTATATAGTATACATAGAACAGGCACTCGTTTTCCTTGGTTCTATCGGGGCGGGGGTGGAAATGTCAAGGTGGGTTAGTTGGCTGTCAAATTTTCCTCTTTACGTCTTGCCTATATACCCAAATATATATATATACAAAAAAGGATGTAACTATATATGTAAACCAGCCGAGAAAACATAAATAAATGAAAAGGATATTACGATATCGGGAAAATATAAGAAAAAATTTACGGAAGGAAGTAATGTATTTAAGTGAATCGTAAGGTATTTAATTTGAAATATACCTTTCAATATATATGTATATATATACAAGTACAAATATATACATATATACATAGGTCTCAAGCAAATCAAGAGGGGCCACAGGAAACGTAAAATTTGTGTCAAGTATTTTGGTATTTTTAACTTGATTACCGACCAATATTTTCCCTTTTTAATTATCGATAATGGCGTTTTACACGCAGAATATACCATTTATGTTTATATATTTCCGAAACACCCTATATATATATAGTATTGTAAACATGTAAACGGATAATTTAGTGACACGATAAGGTAATTGGTTTTACGTTTATTACAATTTCACATGCAATCAAATTAAAATCAAATGAATCAAATTCGCAGCTATGTATTTGCTGTTAGCGTCTAGCTTATATATATATATATATATATATATATATATATATATATATATATATATATATATATATATATATATATATATATATATATATATATATATATATATATATATATATATATATATATATATATATATATATATAAATATATATATATATATATATATATATATATATATAATTATATATATATATATATATATATATATATATATATATATATATATATATATATACTAGTTTTTAATTTTCTTCAAATTTGATTTTTCTTCTTCATTCAAATCTCAGAATATTTATTAAATCCAGTACAAAAAGGTCATCCAATTGTTCAAATGATAACAATAGAATACATGTATGTCCATATATATACTGATTGTAAATAGCCCCTCTGATTTATCGTATATATATGTACATCCATATATATGTATATAGGTTTTCTTGATATTTTATATTGATTAAAAATAATTGTAATAATAATAACAAATATATTATATAATGTTTTAATAATAGCTGTATGAATAATTTATGACATTATAATGTTAAGTTGATATATGTATGTCACCCAACAATATATACAACTCTAATGTGTATATGTATATATAATTAAATTAACGCAAGTGATGGCCCAAACGATTTTACGCCTATCACTTGACTTGATTTGACAACTTCTATTATTCTCATAATAGGTTTAACAAGTGCATACGTCAGAAGGGTTTAGTTAATTTTTAATGTTCTATCTGGCAAAATCGAGAGCTTATACATCTATAGCACCAATTCAGTCTATATACAGTATACTGTCATGAAAGATAGACGGTGTTCTTTCGCATCATCGATTAAAACTTAATTTTAACCTGCGGCTATAGCATTTTCTTTATCTATTTGTTATTGTTGATTGGTTCCATCCTTCTTCCATGGTTTGTCCGTTCCCTTAATTTATGTTCAATATCAATCTATACGGAGTGTATAGCCTATTGCGTACTAAGTTTCTCGTGATTCTCGTGATATCATGATTTACTCCAGATTGATCTGTATTGGTTTGGTTACAAGGTTCCATTAACATTATTTTCTAGAATTGTTAGATTGTTGTTTATCATGGTTCAATTTGAATTGAAGATGAATCAGTTCTTAATGGTTTTACGACAGATTGTATGCTTCTTAATTCTGGTTAGGGTGATCGTTGTGTATACCTTGCGGGAGTGATAAGGTAATTTTATGTGAGGAAAATATTACGATTAGTTTAAATGGATATCGTCGAACTAACAGGTTAGATTATAAGACATGAAGTTCCTATTCGTTTTACGGCTTTATCATATATTATTGGCTGGACCCAAAATGCCAAACAACCAAGTAAATCCAATAATTAATTAACCCCTTGTATTATACGATGTACTTGAATATCCGCAAATGTAAAACTCACTGAGATTACCATTGATGATTCCATTGATGATTGAATAATCTTGATTCTATGATTTTATGGAACTATTTTTTCGACATTATATAATAGAAAACGAAAATTCATAAGCATAAAAAAAGTTGGATTAGATTTTGGCGGAATCCTGCCAAAATCTAATCTAACTTTATTTCGCTACGGATGATTCATTCCAACTTTACAATGAAACCAGTTTGTGTATAATGTACAAATCTGGTCCATATTTGGGAATTCCAGATAAGCTTGTTTTTCAATATTACCATCTAAACAACTTTATAAATGACAGAAATGTATTCACCATATTCTGTGTTAAAGGTACATTAAGATACTACACGAGTAATATAAAATAGATTTAAGTAAAATGTTTGACGTAGTAAAGAGATTCAAGTTTGAGCTGGTTGTAAAACTTCTGGATGCTTACAACAGTTACTTAGTGATGGTCGTCAATTGTTGACAAATTTGTCATTATTAGGCTAATCTTAAAATTTTTTAATTTATTCTTAAACATTATTCTTGGATCCCATTAGTTAGTTGGCATTAAAATTCTCAAAAAAGTGTAACAGCTGAGGGAAATTTGAACCGGAAACATAATTGAACCATATTTCTTTGATGATGCTTGCAGTATTGCAACAATTACTGCGGTTTCTGTCAGCGCTGCAGCAACAATTACTGGCTTCGAAATGGCCCTATATGTGGTTCCTACAAGACATTACCACATTGCACGATGCAAATTTTGCTGGATGATTTTCTTGAAAATGTTATACTATTCTTATAACTTCGATGCTTAAGGATAAAATTCTGCGAAAATTTTAAGAAAAACCTGACATAGTGAAAGGAGGCCTCTTGACTGACATTATATTACATACATAATCTTATACAGACCATATAATTAATCAATAAAACATAAATTATAAAATAGATTTTCGGTTAAAAGTTATTAAAAAAACCATCAACCTGGAATACTCAAACAATCGTATAGAGCCACCTTGCTCGCCACACTCATTGCATATGCCATTTGCAATCAATAAAATCTATTATAATATTCCAGATTGAAAAAATAAAGAAAGTATATAGTTTACCCGACGGCACAATTTATTCATTCGAGCATCATTCCTTAAAATGATTTTCATTGTTTTTTCTCTCACAACAATCCCACTCACACAGTACAAAAACCAAATTATAAATTCTAAAAATTTACAAAAATCAAAAAAAGAAAACTTAAACTAATTTCCATAAAATAAAATAAATCAATAAATTATTATATTATATGATAAATGAACAAAACTGGGTACAACAGGATGACATAGTGAAAAACTTGTACATAAAATTAGCGACCATAGTGTATAGGTACATCATCAGTCACCCTGTGGCTCCTCTATTTTTCATATAATATTTTTACTTTTTTGTGTGCTGCTCATCCATTTGAAGTGATAAACTTATATACAGCTGTAACGAATCTATCGTACTTTAATAAAATAAAAAGTTGGAAAAAATTTCCCGAACAAACAAAATAAGTTTTCCGATTTTGAAAACACAATCAAAATAAATAAAACAAAAATTGGTACAACATTAACAGTGGCAACACTGAATACTATATATACTCGTATAATCAGACGAGAGATGAAATTAAATAATTTTTTTTTTAGATTTTTCCTCGGGAAATTTCGAGCTTTTTACGATGAGACTGTATATGGTATATATGTACGTTTTCCCACAAATTTTTTTATTCATTCTCTTCATGCAGCCATTACAGTAATGCGATAGGCTAATTTTTGCGCAAACTCTATGGTGAGATAACAAATTGTAGTTTTACGTATTATTGTTGTTGTTTAGTTTCTAAGATGAACGAAACAATCACATTACAGAGTATATGGCTAGAAAGTAAGATAAAAGATGTTTATATATAAAAAGAAACTGGCGAGCACCCCCACTCAAGAATCAAGATACATTTACGTGGTTGTTTTTGATTTTATTTTTCGATCGAAATCCTCGAATGCTATAGCAACCATATATACATATTTTCTTCTTTTTTTAAATCTATATATACTAAGATGTTATTGTTGATGAAGCATCTTTAGTTTTTTTTACCGTACACTATGCTACTATCAAACTGAAGAGTTGATTTTACATATACGTGAGGACTTTAATTTAAAGTTTGGTTGTGACAAATCAATACCTCGAATTGAAATAAAATCTGTTCGTTTTGACACTTATGTAATACATACATACATAAAATAATTTATTGATTGCTAGCTCTACCATTGATCTAATATTTATAAATAAGGGTTAAATGAGCACAAAGAAAACCAGGACTATATATTCAGTTGATATACATTCAGAATAGGGAATAATAGAGGATTTTCTTCGTATTTTCGTTTTCGATTATAATCATTTACAACCATTATTGTGTTTCTTTGAAACGTAGTATACTACTGTATGAATAGTATATGGTATATAGATATGACATCATAAATATCAACCTT
Source organism: Tipula lateralis (assembly GCA_963932295.1). Lineage (NCBI taxonomy): Eukaryota > Metazoa > Arthropoda > Insecta > Diptera > Tipulidae > Tipula > Tipula lateralis. The sequence continues at coordinate 195,214,919 of OZ010736.1, read as the reverse complement.
GAAAACACTATTTCCAAGCACCGAGAAGAGTTCAGACATTTTCTATTGATTTTCTAAATTTGAATACGATAAGCATTTCGTTTCTATTCCATTGTACTCTATTATAGATGTGTAACATCGAAAGAAAAAATACTTTTGAATGAAGATCGTTTAGCTAAGATATGTCGCTCGTGTGGCGGGTTTTATTTGTACTCTACTATAAGAAATTCTTTTCGATTGTTGTGCATATTTCTGGTTAAATTTATTATTTAACAAAGTGTTACTATATTTCATATACAAATAATATCTTATGTATATGTTTGGCTTTATTCTATGGAGTATCGATATATCGATCGGTTCACTATCTAAACACATCTCCGAATGGTTAACTTTATATTTGCTGTCCGTTTGACGTGGCAACACATCTCGAATGTATCAACCGGTTGAATCCTAGAAATTATGTATAAGGATCTTTAAATTTGAGTCGAATAGTTTTTGAAGTACGCCCACTATTTTTACTTGTTTTATAATCCTATTTCTGACATCTTTCAAAATTCTACCAATGGTCTCTTATTTTTCCAGAACAATATTTAACTTATTCCAAACCGTCTTTAGTATAGAAGAGGTCAATCCAGATCGAATACTTCTGCTGGTTCATTGTCTTAGGTACAATTTACATAATTTTGCAAAAGCGTTCTAATAAACCAATCATGATCAATAAATAAATGCATCGGAAGACATGAAAAGTGATTGTGTGTTTAAACATTTGTTGGGCTGAGCATCTAGAATATCCACCAATAATAAATGTCCACTATAATTTTCTATGCCGGTTTCATGATGTATTAAGTATTGACTTTTTATTCTGAAAAGAGATTCCGCAGTAGGTATAGATTTATGTAAACGCGTTAAAGCGTCAACGACCGCATCGTGTTTACCTTTATTTCTATACTCTTATTCTAGCGTTGTTCTGTTTTTTAATATCTTCTAAAAATGCAACTTTGGCAAATTTTCAAAATATGTGTTGTTTCCTTTTCCGACAATAAGTACAAGCCAAATATAGGCAAAGCGGAAGCAGTTCGTATTTTTACTTATGAAATTTATTGTTGGGGTTCATACGTTTTTCGTCAAATGCATATACATAGTTATGTTTTTCGTAAATGGTTGTGTTTTCGAGATGTAACGATATCGATTGTCACCATCACCTTATTGTCCAACAGACACTCATTTGTTTTCTTCGGCACCGAAAACACTGTATCGATTTTTCCTTGAAAACATGTGTATGGAAATAAGCCCAAATAACATCTATATTGTCATGAAACGACATATAAACTCAGAATATTACGATTAAGCCTGATTTCCATTATGAAAAAATATTGACAAAATAGTCAAGGCGGGATAAAAGATATAATTTTTCTTAAAGTGCGAGAGAAATAAAAAAATATTTCTAGTATAAAAAATGTATTCAGTACTGAATAAATTGTTATGGTTACTGAGAAAATTATTATAGCAGTACTGACAAAATATATCAAGAGAAATGTATTGTCATAAATGTCAGTACTGGAGTCAGTACATAAATGTCATATAAATAAATGTTATATAAATGTCATAACATAAATGTTATATAAATGTCAGTACTGGAGAAATATTTTATAGGAAAAATAAAGATGGATGATTTTTTATGGTCAATTCATAATTTTAACATTTCGTTTTGAGCCATTCATCTTAATTCATTGTGAAAATAATTAAAATTATGAATAATTATGTTAAGTTTATTTTTTTAAAATTTATTGTTGTAGATTTAAAGTGTATTTTGTCTTTATTTTTCAAAAACAAAAAAAAATTTGAAATTTATTGGTTATGTTACACGCATCTGTCAAAATATATCCACTATAAAAATTAGAAGAAAGTAAAAACGATCTTTGTCACTCTAATGGCATTTTTAATTTTTTTCTCGCTTTGGTTTTTTTAGTAAAAAATACTGACAAAATTTTTTTCCTAATGGAAATCAGACTTTAAACAATGAAAACCAATCATGGAAATTGTCATTCGATCACCTTTCAATTAGCAAACACTTGTTTATGTTGAAATATGTCAACAATGTTATGTATTTACCCGATTTAAATGCCAATATTCTCAACAAATACTCATAGTTTAACTCTTCGATTGCCAAATATTTGCCATTTCTGGTGTGGTGAGTTGTTGTTGATAAATTTCAGCAAAGCACTTTTGTATCATTACCAACAATATGGTTGCTATTTTATTTTTCCTCTCAATAATGTTTTAAAAACAAACGAAATGACGTAAAAACTGAACTATCAGTCTGAAAAGTTTACATGGCCTACTTAAAAACTAAATGCCTACTTGCCTACCTATATGTTTTACATTCATCGTGGCGACTGAGACGGCATCTATTAGATTTTTCATAAACTTAACAACAATATGTATGTGAAAAATCTCATTCTTTAAGTCATTTAACGTGGACTTTTTACTCTCAAATTAAAAATAAGGGCAATCTATCATTATAAGTAGTTTTATCCCGAAGTACTGACTTGATAGTCTAGTTCTGCAGATGTTCTTAATCTCGATCGAATAGAAAAAAGTACTTGTTGCGGCCTTTGAGTAGATTTGAAAATGTATTATCTTTTCTTTCTGTAGATAAGTCGCTATCTCTTGCATCTTAAATTGAGTATGGTGCGGCATTTTTTCTCTAACTACTTATACTCCTCTACGTGACTCCTGAATTTAAATAACGTTACTATCTAAATAGTTGTTCCATATGGAACAGGCCTTTTTAATATGGTTTATCGTTACTAAAGATACGAAAAACAGTTTCTCCTGGTTATCTGGAAACTCCACGAGTGTATTAGGCACTATAGAATAAAATGAAAATCAAAACGCACCTTTGAATATGAAATGGATGTTTTAACAAAAAATAATTTTCTTTTCATAAATTATGATTTCATCTCGTAGCATAAGTTGAAGAAGAACAAGAACAAACGAAGAAGAAAAATCTTTTGTTAAATTTGATTCGTCTTGAAAAATTGATCGATATCGAAATACAGTGTTTTGGTGTTCGTATATAATCATAAATTTAGGTCAACATTAAGAATGTTTTAGTAATTGGTTTTGCATTTGGAAACATGTGTTGTGGACATGTTTGGCAGCTGATGTTAAAAATGTATTATTAATTGTATTTCAACGCACCACAGTGGCGATAATGAAGTAAAAGCTCCTTTTCTCTCGCTACATATAAAATTGTGGGGTCTTGTTTGAGTGGTTTGTAAACAGTCAAAATTAAAATGTCAGCTAGCGATCAAATTAAAATTTCATTTTGTACGAAAAAACCTGGTAAAGAAATTTAATAATAAAATCGTCTTCAGTGTATATGTATATTGCAGAGCGTTAACATATCAAAAATGTTAAATTTTAATTTATATATACGTCTACAGACGGAGAAAAGGAAAGGAGCGTAAACCCTAAATCATAAAAGTGAAATCCTGTCATAAATGTTTCAATTTAAAATTGTTAAAATATGTAAATAAGATGTGGAATAAAATATGACGCAAGCTAGTATTAAGACATTAAAATTATAATAATCTAATATGTGAGTTTGTAAAACGTTTATGTGCCCGTTTCTTTCGAAAGAAAGATATACGATCATGGAGTCATCCTTTATGCTATATATTTTACTTAAACCCATGCTCAATAAATCAATTCCATTCCAATTGATATATGTACATATCCTTTGAAACTGTTTTTCAACAAAATTCAAAAAGTTTTGAAAGCTTTAAGTTTTAAAATTGCATTAGGTTGTCGCACAAAGTGAGTCGAGTATGTCTGATCGGTAATGAACGATGTATTTTAAATCAACTCAACTCCCATACACAAAAACCAATTACACCAAACAAATGTTGTTGTGCGACAAAATATCAGATGTTGGTATCGGTATGTTATCTTTAAATATCAATTTGGAGAAAATTTAAAAGTTTTTCTTTTTGAACAAAAATTTTCTTTTTGAATTTATTTATTTTTTGTCGAATTTTTAAGTGACAAATTTGTATTTTCATTGTTGGTGCGGTGTTTAATTTATTCTTGTAAAGTAAAAGTTTTTGTAAGAAAAAATAAAGTTTTGCAACAGAACTTTTAAAAGTTCAAAGATTTATTAATATGTAATTATTTTGTATTTACATATGTGTATTTAATTTACTGCCCAGTTAGTGTGAAATTGTTGCATTTTATTTTAATTATTTTCAATTCGTTGATCATTTTGTCTTTAAGTGGTTTGGACAATACGTGGTTAATTTGCCTAGCAGCCAAACGAAAACTAAGCTTGATTAATTAGACAGTCCAGGCTAAATTAAATAAAATAATCTATGCCTTAGAGGCCGTAAACGGCCCTTACCACGTCTCAAATGAGACCCTACGAACCAATTTTTACGATTGGTGCACATTGTAGGTGGTCAGCCCAACGAATGTTTTTACACACAAACGCGTTTACTACAACCGGCGACCATTTATCTTACATTTATTTAATGATCTGTCACCTGTGGTTGCAAAAGTAAACTTTGGCCGAAGAATTTCTGCCTCCTATCAAACCCACAAACTAAAATAAAAGATCATCATATATTTATTCCAAGAGTCGTTTCCCTTTTTCAAAATCACGTTTGGTAGAGTTCGGGAAATACTGACCATAAATAACTGTTAAATTCAATTAAGATCACATTATTCACAAATTAAATCAGACACATCTATAGATAAGAATAAATGAACTATAAAAGCTCAAAAATTTAAACTTATTAACTTCGTTTTTGGTATTCTCTTTTACACACGTGCGAATAAAAGATAATTGGGTTACACATTGGCCCAACAATATCCGAATGTAAACGGATTATGAAATGTAGATCGATTTATCCACTTACAACAAGGTCCTAATAAACTATTACCTATTAAAATATATTTCAAGGTTTGGGCGATCCTTTTTAAATCCCAATATAGACTATGGGGTCTTTGAGCTCATATTATTCACAAAATTCAATAGAAATACTTTTCTCGAGAGCTCGAATCACTACCAGAAACACTTTGGAACACACCTTTATACTAAGAAATGAAATGGAAAGCGTAATTTGAAAGAAGTTATCCTGGTAAATTTAGGTATCAAAATCAAGCTTTTGGATTCGTATATAGAAACAAATCAGTCAAAATACTATAATATAAAAATTGGAGTAGCTCGAATTTGATAAATTCTTATTATGTGTGTATTCTTTTTACAATTCATGTTAGTGCATGTGCGAGGGTTTGATTAAAATAGAGAAGTTTGACAAACCATTATTTAGAAATATTAGTTTGTTGTAGTTGCAAGATCACTTTGGTTATGGCAACCTATAATCAATGTATAATTAGGCCGCCTAATATCTTTACAGTTAAGTTGAAATGAAGTCTGTGATACAAGTCTGAATTGTTCTTCGATAAATATTTTCGAAGGTCGATTTTAATATTATTTGTCAGGATTTTTCTTGAAGTGAAATTATCTAAAGTCGTATGTAGTACAACTCATTATTGGCAGGGATATCACTGCTTTTGTTTAATTTTTAAACACTCTGCTTTTGTCTCCGATATATGTCGATGAGGGCGGCTAGGATTATATAACATTTCTGGTTTTTCGAAAGACAAATTCGTTATGTCAGATTACATAATTCATTTGGTTCCCTTTCGGATTGTTGCTACGTTTCTTATTTGTTTCGTATATGTTTTCGAAATTCCGTTAACTCAAAAATCGTACAAATGTCTTCGTAGTCGGTACATCCTTTTGTATATATCTCTCAAGAAATCCAGGTGCAAATTAATAATATTTAATTTAAACAGCACACACATATTGTTATACTGCGTGCTATGCTCTAAGTAAATAAATCGTTTATCTAATATTTTTTTTAAAGACGTTGTATTACAATAACAAAAGTCATCGTTTCTTATATTATTCTTTGTCCTTGATGGGGGGTGTTTATTTTTGTTGTTTTTGTGTCACGTGTACCAATTTATTAGAAAAAGGAATCTTTACTGTACACATATACCTAATATCAGAGCTTTAATATGAGTTTTATTTACGATATAAATTCACGGTAAGTGATATGGGTTGATATGGTTACGATAAATTTATTATCTTTTGTTTAAGGATAGAAATCTGTGTTCAAGGTGCTAAAAAACAAGGAATCGAACAAATGGTATGTGTACACACTTATAAAGGTGAAAATGATATAATTTATGATTTTCGAAATGACACTTCGGAGAATATACTTTGCGGATATTTCATATTGATGACAGATAGTTAATTTTGTTGGTTAACTGTAGGCTGTCGCTTAAGTGTCTGATCCTGTGACTTATTTATTTATGCACATTTTCCATTTTTTTAAAGTGGGGTGGACACGGTGCGAACTTGTTGATTTATATAATTACACACCAAAACATTTACAAAACAAATCAATAAACATAATATATACATATGTACATACATATATGTGTAGGTATAAACATTAACAACATAAACAAATATCTATTATTAAATCGAATATTTATAAACAATGGAAAACTTTATGTTATGTGTCATGAATTTATTTATATAACATTTTCACTTTTTCCCGGAAGTAATAACAGTTAATAATTTTTAGTTTAAAAATATATTTGAAAATATTTTATATAATTAATTTTATTTAGAAAAATTATTTAAATATAATAATATATGTGAATGCATATAAATGGTAATTAAATATTAATGGAGTGTAATTAGGAAATTAAATTTGAAAATTAGCAGATTTTTGTGCTTGAATTGCGGCACGAAAATTAAAAATTTGGAAATGACATAATTACTAACGGATGTTATGGTACAGTTATGACTATATATAAGAATTATAGCTGGTTATCTCAAAATATTCATCTACTTATCTGTGTTCCCGCTCAGTAATATGCAACATGTTGGCAAATGCTTTGAATCCGTTTTCATATGAACAAGAATTGAAGGATCGAGTTAATTGTGGACACATTCATGGAGATTACATGTTTCTTTGAAATAATATTAAAAAGGCATTGTCATTTTTTGAGAATGTAAAAGAGCAATCCTGAAGGGAAATTCTTCAGGATTGGTTCCTATATAATAAAAGAATATTAACAGATCAGATCGCTGGTTTTACCTATGCTATCTTACGTTTCTGTTATTTGGTGGCCTATGGTTAATGTTAACTCTGCTTTAGTAAAATTTAAAAGTAATATCGATATGGCACATGCAGCGATTACTGCTGCCATTTCGACCTCAATACTTGGTCTGCAAACCATGTGGAGTTTATTTATTTAAGGTTCACCTTAACACTTTCGGTCAGATTTTGGGTCATATACTATTCTTCTTTTACTTCAATTCATCTTTATCAGATGTTGATATGCGGTTAATGATAAATTATTAACAGTTCAATAATTTCTCGGTGGTTAACCCATCGAGAGATCTTTGGATGTCCGAAAGATTCATAAATCTGAGTAGAGCATCCAATACCGGTCAATTTTTTTGATCCCGGGATTTCGGTACTAGATTTTTTCAGTACCGGGTTCCCGGTACTGGCACCGGGACTGAAGGGAAATCTGAAACTGAAATAAATTAAAAGAAAAATGGATATATCAAAAAATGTATTATAGTAAATCAAACAAAAAATAAAAATGAAATACAAAAATGAATAGAATTCAGTACAAATAGAAAATAATTAATAAATTCAGTTGTTGGCAAGTTTAAAATATGATCGAAGAAAGCACAATATATCCAAGCTTTCATCATTTAATGTTGATCGAATTTTAGTTGCAACTATTGAGCATCCGGAAAAAACTCGCTCCGATTCTACGCTGGTAGGCGGTACAGAATTCAAGTAGTTGTAAGTTTTTTCGAGTATGGATCCGCGACAACCTTCTGCCTCGAAAACTGCCAGCTCTTTTTTGACCATGCTTACTATATCGTTAGCTGTTTTTGTCGCTTTTGGTACAATTTTGGAATTAGTTTTTTGACTAATTGCTCTGTCCAGTTTTTCTTGTAGAGACACCAAAGCTCCTTCATATACAGTTATTTCAACTTCTTTGTCTGATTTGCATTTCTGCAGTGGTTTGCTGGTAAACGGTTTGGACATACGATTAACTAACCCAACATTAAGTGAATAATCTGAGTTTTTGTTAGCTGTTTAAAGTTTAAACACAAGTCTAGATCAAAGAAGTCATAAACTTGATTTCCTTTCTGCAAATATTGTAGCAAATTAGATTAGTTGGTTCGACGCTCGTTTATTCGACGGATTATTGCTTCTTTGAGATGAAGAGCTAAATAGTTGTTGCCCAAATTATTGATTAGAAAAGAAATAGTTGCATCTGCTGTCAATGGTGTTGAATCACGACGGCATAATGCTTCAACAGCTAATTTAACTGGATCTAGTGTTGACAGCAAATTCTTAATCAAGTCCATTTCTTCTTCATTGCACGATAACGGTGATTTGATATCAATCAATGATTTCAGTACAGCATTTTTTACTTCAAAAAAAAACGTTTTAGCATAACATAAAGATTGTTCCAGCTTTTTTATGTCAATTAACAACGATTTTTCTCTACCAAACTCTGCTTTGATATATTTTTGATATGAATATCGTCATTTTTAGTTGGTGAGTGTCGAAACAATCTGACGATACTTCTTACTTTTGTTATCAATGGTAATAGCTCATTTAATAATTCTAGTTCAGTTTCCTCAAAAATTAATTGAAATCCGCTATCGGATCAAATTCTGATTCGAACTCGTCATTATTGGCTTCGATTTCAACTGTTTTTTGCTGGACTATCTGTGTAGGCTTCTTATACAAAATATCGACTGCTGCTGATGGATGTGCAAAACATAGCTGTTATCACAGGTTAGCAATCTGCCAACTTTTTTCATGACCGAAGCTCCATCGGTTGTAATACAAACGATGTCTTCATACAAGCTCAAACCTAATGATTTTAAATTTTCAGAAGTGTGATGCACTTTTCTGCTGGTAACGATCCATGCACTCGTAATAACCCCAAATTCCAATGTTTTGCTTTGATATGCAGGTTTTAATTCAGATATCGACGATTTCTTGTAGAAGTCCATACATCGAAACATAGACTGAATCGCTCGCCTTTGGATTTCAATCTTTGCAATTCGACAGCTAATTTTTGTCGAATAAATTTACCATATTTGATTACCATATAACGAATCGTAGACTCGTTATATGGTAATCAAATATGGTAAATTCGGGCACATCAAATCCACGAGCAGATAAGGATTGACGCAGCTTCACAGATGATAGAAAGATTCTAAATGGCAAACCATCAACAGCGGTCATTCAGGCTAATACTGCATCAGGTGAGTTGTCATCAAGGTTGAAAAAAACTTGTAATTATTGATTTTTTTTGCATTTTTTGGTGAGGTACTACTAGTTGAGGCGATTGACGATAATTGAACATCGGAGGTTTTTTAAACGTGTTGATGGAGTGAACTGACATCATGTGCTTATGTAGTCCACTGGTTGAACCGCCACCCGTCTTTAATTCTTTATTAAACTTACACGTCTTATATTTTACGAATTCTCCTGATTTTTCACGTAAGAAATAACCCCACATAGGAGTTTTTTCAATTACGCTTTGATTGCACTCTACGTATTCCTTGATTTTGTTTGTGGACATGATTGGTTTATAAGGATTGGACAGTTTTTATTTTAAATAACGAAAACTAAATTTTTATAATAAATAAAATTTTACCTGACTTGATGAACAATGCGAATTATTTAATATATTATACTTTTAATGTTTGGCACTATTATGGTAAGTGTAACTGAAATTTCACGACTACTTAGTTTAATTGAATGCTGTTTTTAAAAATAATAAAAATTTTAAAAATATTTACTATGAAATTCAAATCAAATATTTTCAGCTCACTTTTTAAATTTTTTTCGGTACTGAATTTGAGAACTACTTAGTTTATTTTGAATATTTTCGCATTATTTCATATACAAGTAGTCAGTACCGAAATCCCGGGATTCGAAGATTCTCAGCACCGGGATTCTGGTGCCACAAATAAACCGGTATTCCCGGGATTCCGGTTCTCGGGATTGTATTCGGGAATTATTGTGCGGTTTGAAACCTCTGTAGAAATCTATACTACTAGAAATCTTAAATCATGAGATTTCTAGTAGTATAGTTTGTTTGAAACACCCTATCTCCAGTAAAACTACTATACTGTGTACTCAATTTGTTGTAAAATCTTACCACTTTCCAACACTTGCAGGACTGTAACATTTTATTAGTATTCCAACTTTTTCAACAGTAGTGTAACAGTCATATGGATACCAGCACACTGTGGCGTTGAAGCAAATATTTTAATATATTTGGCCAAAGTGGGTTCTCGCTTGGAATTAATCGAGCCAAGCAGCTAAAATTGAAAAACTTTTTTCACTACCATGCAAAAAAAGTATGGCGTTTTTCAGTACCGCAAACTTGACGAAACACAATTTTTTCATATTTGACAATGGATAATCGGGGAAATATCGTTTTGTCAAATCTGCTGAATTATGGTACATCGGGAAGAAATTCGTATTATAACTCATGCAGTTTAGTCATGGCAACTATACACATGTGGATTGTCTTGATAGAAAATATATTTTTTGTGTTGCCGATTATTCAATGTCATATATGCTTGGATTTTAAAAGGGAAATACTGGTGTGGTGACTATAGTTAGTAGTTGTACGACCATAAGAATAACTAAATGATGTTTTTTTATTATTAGCTGAAGTAGTCCAGAATTGTAATTGCAATAAGAACAACCCAGCACCCAAATTCGCTTGGTTACTCAATGAAACTTAATACCACTTTATTTTTTGATTCAAGAATTGCAAATCAATTATTCTGTGGTGACTGAAATAAAAGGAAGATTAAAAGGCTTTCTCATCAAACAGCAGCTGAAATGCAGTTTGATAAATATTAGCTCAATTCAGATAGGTGTTTCTAAAAAATAAACAATTAGTCACGAAGCACGAGTTGTAAGGGCTTCCAAAATTTTTCATTGATTTTTGTCGTGTATGAGTTTATCGATGATTTTGAGCATTTTGTCTTACTCACAAACGTATGTCATGTTAAACTCTGCTTTAATTCGATTTGAATGATGGTTTTAAACAGGAAGTGTATAAGAATTTCAAACCTAAACAGTTGCTACGATAAACAAAAATTTAAAGACACAATTAAATTTGCGTCGCGCATTCGTACAATATACGTAAACAGTTTCATTTTAACAGCACATAACAACTACAGACCCAGAAACAATTTAAATTCTACCAAATCACTATTTTTAATGAAGAATTAAATTTTCTTATTTAATTTGGTCAACATAATAATAATCATAACGAGAGAAAGATGTAGTAGATGGAAACGAAGAGAAATATTTATTTTTTATTTTCTGTTTTTATCTTGAAATCTTATTTTATTTTTTGTTAGGGATTCAATCTTTAGAAAAATAAATAAGAATGAGAAAACAGAAGCATTAAAAATTATAATTAAATTATGAAATAAATATTTTATTTTTCAAATTAAAAATATAAAAGAAAATATCTTAAGAAGGTTTGAGATAATCTCAAGAATTTTTAGTGCTGTATACTAGTAATCTTATACTAGTTGTTTACTGTTTCTGTAATCTAGTATATTAGGTATAAGTCCTGTCCTATAATACTGAATAAAAAAAGTCATTTACCGCCAACGGATCTATATGCGGAAGCCCAGTTCCAGTTGCTAACTATACAAGGTGCTTAATCCAATTAACATGAAATTTGTTTTTTTTATTACGATCGAATTGATCGATCTTAACATGAGTAATTATTTTGACGTGTACCATGTTTCAGACAGCATTCCAATAAATTTATGTCCATCAAAATTGACCATGAAGTGAACATAATGATCAATATAATTGATCATGACCATGATGATGGTGTGTGAATCATTATATATTATTTATTTGAAAAAAAAATATTTTTGATCTTATCAAGTATCGATATCTCTCATATATGTACACATACTTTAATTTCATGTCTCATTATATGCCAAGAAGAGTTCTGACTATCTGGTTACAGCGCACGGCGATGATCATTATCATGATGATTATAGTAATCAACAATATAACAATTTTAATTTAATGTTTTTTTTAAGAAACCAATTTAAGAATATAATTAAGTTCTTTATGCTTAACCACTTTGATTATATGATGATGAGTTCTTCTAACGTCTGATCTTGTATGTATGTGTGTATGTGTGTGTGTGTTACATAAAGGTGTTTTCTATTTTGACAAGTAATTTAATGTATCTTCAAGCTGACAGTAGTTTCTAACGATAATTATAGGCTACATTTTTCGATTCTCAAAATATTTATTTCGAAATTGAATAATAAAATTTAATGTGGGAGAGATGATTTGCTTGAGATTTCTTTGTGCATTGTTAGTATAAAATTTCTATGCAGTTAGATGCGCGCAAAATTATACATGTAGATAAATTTCTCATGACGAAAATACCCGGAAATGAAATAAGGAATTTTTATAAATTATGCGTGTTTTAAGAAAATATTCCAAAACACCAAAACTGTTGTCACAATCAATCATCATTAAAGTCATTACTATACTCATTAACCATTTACATATGTATTTATGATATTTTGAGAAAAATTAATTATTAAAATATTTCCCATTCCTTATCATATTATGTATGTATTAACAGGATAAAGAAATGAGCTGAATGAGCCCTATGCTTATACTTAATTTGGAAACAGTTGCAGTAATAAGCTTGTTATGCAACTACATGTTGTCTTAAGGCCGAAAGCTTTGTAAAAAATCTCGAAGCCACCATCTGATGGTAAAACTGTATAGAACCTGTTCACTTATTGGTAAGAATTGGAATGATTTGGTAAGCGGTCCGTTATTACAACCGATAAAATTGATGTAAGCTTATTAAAAACTGCAATAAACCGTCCGGTGGTGGCGCAGTGGGTAAAAGCTGCGGTGGTTGGAGCGAGAGGTACAGGGTTCGAATTTCGATAGCAGCAGGATGCAAAAACGGATTTTTCACCATCGATCGTTTGGGTGGTGCGATCGATGGTGGGAATGAACACATCTGGATCCCCTGTTGAATTTAGAATCAATGGGCCGACCCATCGTCCATGTCGGTACTATATGGGCTGACATCGAGCTATGCAATGCGCAGATGTAGATATAGTGGTATCACAACGGACCGTTGCTGGTATAAGTGTGCGGTAGCAGCCAATCAACAAAAAAAAACACCTGCAATATTACATTAGCACAGCTCATAATACTAACTTCAGATAACGTATTGAGTTTGACGAGATAGATAATTAAAATCAATCATTGAATCTCGCCAATTATAGGTCATTTTTATTATTCTTGTAATTCTAAATCCTTGAAAATGCTCAAAGGAGACAATAATTTAACGTATACTCATACGAAATATTCGTTATTTCTCATTGTTATTTCCATCTCATTGTTATTACCTATACGCCTTCTGAATAGCTTTACGATTTAAGGACACGTGCCGTTAGAGTTCCACATCTTGGGTCACCTAATATATGATAGTAAGAAGAAACGTAACCAATGACAATGTGAGACAATAAGTTTCCCTATTCTGGACTCTGTTAAATATGGTGGAAAGTGGGCTGGTACATAATGGTGTACACTATGGTGTTGAAGCACGTTTTCAAAAAATTATTACCGAAAACTCAAATAGTACTACGAGAGCCTATTCTATCTCTTTGGAGATAATATGATGGTCATAAGTGGATCAATATGCTGTAATCTGATTTATGCCGAGGTATACAGGCAAAATCCTTAGGTGAATTTCTTTATCTCCTTAAGTAAGTATACGTTATACTGTGTGTTCAGACGAAAATTACTGCAAATTTGAAGTACGTATATAGATATCAAAGGAAACGTATTGCTTGATAAATTAACCCGTTTGAGTGCAGCTTCCAGTTTGGAAAGACCTGAGCCCGCTCTAGGGAAGACGTTATTATCTTTAAGAGTGTTATCGACTTTCACTTTTATGGTCTGCATCAAAAGACATGGGATAATTTTATCACTTGTGACCTATACAAAATCTTCGTTGGAAAAATAAGTCAGTAAAGATCCCGGTCTTTCTTAGGTATTCTCACGAGACTTTGTTTCCAGAATACTCACATGTTCTGAATGTTAATTTGGTACAACGTATACTACAAAAAAGAGGAGACCAAGAAACTGTCGAGTGATTCTTGTGTTACTGCCCTCATACTCTCATATAGGCTGCACTGTTTTGCATTACGGTTCTTATTTGAGGATCAACTCACAATCTTGAAGATACCAAATATCTTGAACTTTATTCGAAGAACAAACCAATTTCTGGATGGAGATTGTATACGTTTGGAAATGCCATAATAATGGTAAACACACCTTTGATTCAATCGTGAGGTTGTCCTTATGACGATCATAGTCCCAAGTTTCTTAATGCGTCAGAAATAAAAATAAATCTTAACATCATAATCCTAACATCATATAAATGTTTTCGTAGGTGCCTATATCCCATATCAAAGTTGTAGCACTGATCATGGAGGCAGAAAAGTAACGTGTGGCTGTGAATATAATTTGAAACTGGTTTCGGTAGCGAAAAAAATGATTCATTGATTTTATAAAACCTTAGTTATAATGAATATACGTTTCTGGCTGCTCCAGTCAGAAGTAGCCTTAAAATCTATACTGATAATCTTTCAAAATTATGAAAAGGAAGAGATCAATCACCTTAATTGAAATAAGCATAGACTATATACAACGTCTTATATTACTATACAGAAATCCTTTCTATATACTGTGTCCTCCAATCGTATGAAGTATATAAATATACGAAATTTCGGTGAAGGTAAAATAAATCTTGACATATTTCATCATTTTCCTCAAATACAAAGAGAACACAAAACAATGTTCTTCTTCTTTAAGATATTTGTTCTTATATTTTTTTTTATTTTACTCTCAAAGATATTTATTTAAAAATTGCACCTGGACGGATATGTCGATACTATTAAAATGATGTCTTGTGGCGTAGGATGAAATTTCACTTTGGTTCGGTGAATGAAAAACGACTATTTACGGACAAAACTCATATAACACAGAGTGACGTTGCTCTAAAATTTCAAAAACAAACTTACAATACATCTTTACGCGATGGTTTTTTTTCGCCATAAAGGTCACCACAGGGAGTCAAATAGATATTTTTTTTACAAAAAATTAAAATAAATTTTCAAGTCACTCTGGAATAGAAGAGGCAACACTATTTTGCTCTGTATACTTATTTCAAGGCGACTCAAAGTCTATCGACAACAATTCCATTGAATAATTTTATATGTTCAACGCGTCATCGGCATGTGACATTACTTAGCTTAAAGTTAAAGATAAGTCCCTTGGGCTCGTTCTTTTTTTATTTATTTATTTACGTTCAGCCCTTCGTTTTATAAATACTTCGAAATTACATTATCAATCAACATAAATATAACGTTTTAAAATGAAATTATTGGTCTTATATAACCGAAAGCATGTACATAGTGATTTGTGTTCACTAAATTCATTAAGGGGTTGAATAGTGATCTAATTGTCAACGGAATATCCACCCCTACAATTTTGATTATAAATTCATGAGACAATCATATTAAGGTTATCGAATGTACTCGCTACTTTATCAAAATATTATTTTAACAGAAACCAAATCAAAATAAAAATCTGCACATAACTCGATGGGAGTTACATTTCGATTCATTTTTATGTATTTTCGTTGCGATTATAGGGAAGAGAATATATATGATTGTAAAAGGGTTGTTGCGTTAATGGTTGGGGAATTGAGTGTTTTTACAATGATGATTATATTATGATGACAGCAATGATTATTTTATTTATTTATAATTAATTATGTTTTTATTCGTTCGATATTCGTTCCAATTGGCCATAACAAAAGGGTGCGGAATACCTCTATATATACGCAAGAGATGAATGGCTATATAAACACTGTTGGTACAGTATAAATCAAAACAATCCATTGAAATCACCTACCCGCAAACTTTTTTTTTACACGAGTTACATCTAAGTAATAATTTACGACAAAAAACAAACGAAGAAGAATCCAAAATGCTCACGATATACACTTGAAAAAGTTTACCTTTTCTTCAGCTTTTCATTATAATTTGGTGTTTAATATTTTCCTTTTAAGAGTTTCCTATTTTTGTCGAAAACTTTTCGATTTTATTTTAATTTTCCATCATAAATAATTAAAAAAAACAAAACCAACAACAAAATATACAGGGATGAAAATCTAAATGGAAAACCTCTACAACCATTTTGTACATAAGTTCCACCTTGGTATGGTACATGTTCGGATGATGATGAAGAAACAATTTTTTTTTCTCGATAAAATTTAATAGAATTTTCTTTGCAGCACACCTAACTAACGAAAAATTTACAAAGAATAAAGCTGTAAATTGGTTAACGAAAAACAAAAGAGTATTATGGCGGAGAATGAAAAAAGTTTATCGTTTTAAAATTAAAGCACATTGTGTGTTATATATATATATATATATATATATATATATATATATATATATATATATATATATATATATATATATATATATATATATATATACATATATATATATATACATGTATGTATACGGCATACAGGTGTAATGATGTTGTGTTTTGTTACGTTTTAGGAAATGTATAAAATTTATGGTTAGTCGGTAGCGGCAAACTCATTAATTAAATAACATATAATAGCAGAGTTTCGTCGGTTCTCTAAATTTATTCATCTCACTATATTTTATATAGGTGTTGCTCAAGAGATGTTATACCCGCGTACATACTTTGGTTACAGCTATACATATGTCGTTAAAATATCAAACAGCTGGTTAAATGATGCCATGCGTGCAACAAAATCCACTCATCACCTTTATTCAATTACAAAAAGTGGAAAATTGCTAAGTTTGCTGCGTATACTTTTCGTACGTACATACATATATTACGTATGTGGTATGTTACAGTCAAGTAGTTTTGTTTAAATTGCATTGTACTTGCCGTGTATATATACAGAATTGTAATAAAATTCCAATTAGCAACTTTTTTGTTGTAAAGTGTTCGGCTTTGTATAAAGATAAAATTTTCTTGCGGTTATCCCATAATTTTCCTTTACTTGTAGGTGTAATACCAAAACCAATTAAACTTTCGAGTGAGTCTCATACACATATACATGCACAAAAAATACATATAAAGTTAATTTTCTCTCTGTTTTTGGAAATCTTAAGCGGAAAACCAACCTAATAAAAAAATTATAAAGAATTAAAATGCTGCAAATAAAGTTTTGTCAAACAAACTTTTTAGTTTGAAAAAAGTGTGACCAAAAAAAAAAACTTCAAAGTAAATATATGTGTATATAGTGAATGTTTCAATTGCAGATACATAATCCATAAGGCGACATGGGGATGATTATGAATCGTATAATTTTGGTTCGGGGAAAACCATGGTAAAAATATAAAACAACAATTATTGTTTGAATGATCATTTGGGAAAATTCTATATAGTAAATGTATATCATCTCCACATATATATGAAGAATATGTCTTTCATCCGATTTTGTCATATCAAAAATATGTACATATATAAACGAAATGCTAATAATACTGAGTGGTTTTTGTTAAACCAAACAAAATAATCCTAATTAACATAATGTGAACTGGAAAAAATTTCATGCGAAGAACAATAGCGACTTTGTATGCGACGAGATAAGATATGTTGTGTATATCTACGAGGTATATACGGTGGAGTTAGTATATATTTACATATATTTCCAGTATGCATACAGTATAAGATTCAGTGAATGGTATAACATATTTACGAGCTGATGCATACAAATGGATGAGTGAAAAATGAGAAAATTAAATTTTTGATGCCATCGCATAGATATTGTGCAGGTATTTTTGTCACTGTACCCCATGTATATAGTGACGAGCATAATAGACATGTATATTTGCATAAAAGTCCTTAATTAAGGCATCTCACTTTTACTGTATATATACACAAACATGCTATACATTGTTTTGCCTATATGTGCAATGAAAAAATGCATTTTTAATTGTTGTTCTTGCGACAAAGTTTTTACTTTTTTTTTCGTTTTCATTCAAAGCACATGATGTGAAAATAAGCGTTAAAATGAAGTAGCAACATTTTTGTTTTGTTATTTTCATTTATGTTTCAATGCGCTTGACTCCGAATGTGTTATCATAAATCTTTTTGTATATATACGTTTACATTTATATACGATTTATAGACGAGTGCTGTGTGTTACAAAGTTGATAGTTTTAATAAAATTACAATTTTTTACGTTTAAATGTTCTTAATTTTATGAAATGCTGTACGAATTCAAATAAAATTATTTGTGGTGTAAGTGTGTAACACCTCTTTCGGGTTTGACGTTTAGTTTGTTATAACGTATACTGCCATATAAAACCTATAAAGTGTATTCACACTAAAGTTAAACCAACGACGTGGAATAAGATGAAGTTGGTGCTCTCATGTCATGCAATTGTTGCATGACATGAGAGCAATCTCATGTATGCAATAAAATTGTTATTATATGTTGAGCTTAACCCTAGATTGTTCAAATTATATAAATTAACTTTATATTCTGTTTGTTACCACTTTTTTGTCGTTACTCAGGCCCGATTGGCTCAATGCGACATTATCATCCAGACGTACATTTTTAGTCCCGAATTATATTTGTTCTTCGAATAAAAACTAAATATCCGGTATCTTCAAGGTCATTAGTTGATTCTCAAATAGGAATCGGTTTCCAAAATCAGTGCAGTATATCGGAAAAATAAAAAGAACTCCTCCTATTCTGAACATTTGGTTATTCAGAGAATAATATCCCGTGAAATTACCCTAACAAGATCTCAAAGTGTGTCATAGTTAAAGAAGGATTAAGGATCTTTGCAGATTTATTGTTCCAAAAAAAAATTTAGAGAGGCGACAAGATATGAAGTTACTTATATCACTTCTGATGAAGATCATCAAAGTGATAAAGTCGATATCTCTCTAAAGAGATAATAACGCCACCTTTAGAGTGAATTTGGGTTCCCATAAAAGTGGAAGTGGCACTCAATAAGTTTCGTTTGATATCTATGGGACTCAGAATCTAGTGAATTCTAACTTCATTCAGATTGCCAAGTCGATTCAAGGCAATTGCCGTCTCTAGAGCAAGTTTCGATGAAAAAATATTGGAGTCAATCACATTTTGTCAGAAAGGATGCAAATAGGTTATTTATTTTTTTTTGCTGTTCAAAAAAAAAATAAATTACATTTTAATAATGTACAATATATGGTATAATAGTTCACTTACGAGGTTACCTAACGATTATATATTTCACACACGTCTTGAAAATTCAACAAACCTAGAAAGTCTCGGCAAATCAAGTCCTACTTGATCGAAATCTGTAACAACTTATACTATACGTATAATAATTATCATCAACTCTAGTTCCGAAATTGAGTTTTAATTGGTAAATGGGAGAAATGTTGATCACTGTTTGATTCAGACACAAACACTCATTTATAACCCATACGTGTTATGGTTATTTGGGATTTTTCAGAGTTAAGGCACACATGACAATCAATATATTGAATAGTTCTGAAGTTGGGATATTCAAAGGGGTGTAAAATTTTAGAATCAGGCTTGATCTCAGATTTAATGAGGTTAACCAACTGTTTATTTCGAACTCTTACTAAATCTCGATATAGAGATCCTCATTCAACTTTTGGTTCCAAAATGACCAACAATTGTGGAAGGAAAACTAACGTAAATTAATTTTTGAGTAGTTTAATACTTAATAATCAATGTGCATTATGCCAACAACACACAAACGCATATAGCAAGATATAGTTAGATTTCTGTGAGAGAGTCAAAAGAAATTAGACCTCATTTAGTCTTTGAAAGGGAGTCGTGATCTGAATGCTGTTATAAACCATACTTAATAGTATTAAGTTTACTTTACATTGATTAAAAAGTTGCAATTTGAAGACTAAATAATTTCATTTTATAATGTGTCAAAATTATCTGTGGTTAGTTGGACAATTGTCTGCAAGGCTTTGATGTACAGAGTGAGCCATCAGTTGGTCCATTCTCAATCAAAAATTCTTTAATACATAAAAAGTCCAAAATATACCATTTATCATCATGGAACCGATAACAACAGAACAACGCCTTTTGATTGTCCAAATTTATAATACATCGTTAAAAACCAACAACATTTTGTAAATTATTTAAATTTATTTGCATTTATACAAAATTCAACAATCTCAAAAATAGAGGTCACCAGACTATTTAAATCGTTTTTGTAATTGGATGCTTCATCGAAATGAAGCCTTTTCATCAAAAATCGGATAATGCTCTTGTTAATCACGAAATTCATTCTTCAAGAGTCACTGTTTGGTTTGGTTTATAGGCTGCCTGCATCATTTGGCGTTTTTCTTTGAAAACTAATAGGAAAATGCTCTAACAGCGCATGGAAAGCATTATAACATGTTAACTGATTTTTGGTGGCCACACAAGTCGTGCAACAATCTATTTATTGTCAACAAAATTTACTGATCGCATAATTTCAAGAAATCGAGAAGCCTGGAAGGCCCCGAAGAAGTCCGGATTTACCACCATCTGATTATTTTTTGTGTAGTTATTTGAAAGTTGGGGTATATGCTTATCATCCACAGATTGAGGTTATTAACCCGCTTTTATTGGAAAAAAAGTTTGATGTTTTGATGTTCGGATGTAGGCCTGTAGACGAGGCCGTAGTAGGCATATAAACGATAATGTTTTTTAATAGATAAATGGCAAAGAACCATCTTTCCTTATCCATAAAAATTTTGACTTGAAACGTGTGTTTTATTTACAAATTGAAAAAAGACTAAATGGATGGCCTATACTTTCTACTAAAACCTATTTGGACCTACTAGTTATGGGGAAAGAATGCAAGGAACAATTCTGCAAGGAACAACATCCCTCCTTATGATTTAGCCAGTGAAATATTTAAAAGGTTCACATATATGAGATCCAGTATTTTCGCGCAACAACAAAAGAAATGACCTCCCGCTGTTTCTAAGTTGAAGAATTTGTAACCATACGACTTTATGCATTATATTATATAGCGAGCACTAATGATTAAAAACATGTGCTTATAAAATTAAAAACATATATAACAATAACAATTAAAATAATTATAATTTTTATTATTATTATCACTATTATTTTATGATCATTGTTGTTACACACATATACTCGCGTATTTTTATTGTTAAAACAAGTTTTTTGTTAGTACTTGTTGGTGTTGTTGAAAATGTACGGAAATATGTATACATTTTTCCAAATGAAAATGAAAATAATGCAGGTATTATTGTTACAAAAAAAATATTAATTATTTTAACTGACATTTTTGTTAAAAAATCACTTTTGTTTCACGTGCGGGAGCAGAAAAAAAATGGCATGATAAATCCTTATACACCATTCACATATATATAGTATAAAATACGTAAATGTACCCAGAAAATGTTCTATATATGTAGTTTTTATTAATTGCTAATACAGTGGACTAGTAAAGTGTCATCCAACGATTTTCAATTTTGAAAACATCAATTATGTTTATATATGTATACAATGTGCGCTTATAATCATAAAATCCATAAAATTCTCGCATTTTGCATCACTTTTGAATATGATTTTGATAAATATTTCATAAAATTTCTCCGATAACCATAAAAATCAAAATCCTTTCACATTAAGGAAATCATAACATTTTTGTTCGATACACATAATATACATAAAAAAAACCCTTCTACATTTTGATTGCACTATAGAAACCGGATGATAATGATATGGTGACTGTGCAAAATCACAAAAATAGAAGAAAATTTTACGCGATTTTCCTATTGAAATTTGTACCAGCACACACACACACAAACACACCGAGGCACACATCGATATGAGATTTCCCGTTTAATAGCATCATCATGTTACCATAAAACATATATTATCTGCATATGAATTTTATGGAAGAAACCATTTTTCCATAAAAATTATTGATGATACATACATAAAAAAAAAAAAAAAAATTCGGCAAAGTGTTTTCTGTAACTTCTGGTGAACACATAATGGATTGATGATTTGTGTTTATAAAAGCGCGAAATAAATCAGTAGTGTAAACTGCGATAACATAAAAGAATTATGTTTTTTTTTATCACATCGCACGAGGTTAATTCTATGAAAATTATGTTGTGTAATACTAAACGCGTTCCAACATTGTGATTAGCCTAAATAAATAAATAAGTAATCTTGAGATTATAGGCGAGGATACACTTCGAACACCTAAAGCGATTTATTATGAATAGTTTTCGCGGTAAATTTTAAAACTATATTAATTAATAACGTTTGATCCTGGAAAAGGTATTAATATATGGGATAAATTTGCACCTGTGTTATTTTTTGTCAAATCCTTTCACCCTCGCATATAGTTATATATAATGAAAGAATAATAATACAAACCTAAATCCCGTTTAAGAAAAATGTATAAACATAATTTGAAAGATTTGTTATAATCCCTAATCTGTTTCAGAAGTACTGCTACTGAGCACAATGCGCTTGGGTAAATGGAGAAAAAAGGATTTAACAAAGGAATTAATGATATAGAATGTTAAATGTTTGAATTTGAGATTTGTATGAATGTAATGTAATGAAAACTGTTTATTATGGTAGTGGTGTGTCACAAATATATGTTGTAGACTCACTTAATTAATAGAAATTACTTTTGTTTATCGATATTTATTTATTTATTTATTTAATTAATCATAATCCACAGGACAATAGCTCCTAATGATTATTTACAATAAGTTACATTACAATTAAAAATAATCTAACTACACATTAAAACTAAGTTCAATCACAGGAGGTTTATATACAATTTCCAACTTATTTATACGTGTGTTACATAAAATTATAGAAATCTCATTAAAAGCATACACTAAGTTACTATACCCATAGAAATTTTAAAATTTTGTTTCAATTTATATTTGAAGCAAGCTCTAGTCATTCCGAAATCGAAAATATCACAGTAATTGTTAAAATTTACAGTCATAAAATTAATTGATTCGTGTAATGAGTAAATGGAACAATGAAAATCTGGAATCAATAAATTCCTTGTTGGACAATCAATCCTTGCTTGAAAAACGTCAGCCACAAACAAAGCCGCAGCAAAGCTACGCCTGACAAACAAAGGCTCTAAATTTAAAATTAGATTTGCCGAGAAAATTTTCTTTGAATTTTTTCTATTCGTTCTATATGTACATTATAATAAGGAGTCCAGACGACTAAATCATATTCTAAATTTGAACGAACCATTGAAGAATATAAGATTTGAAGAGTCTTCCTTTCTTTAAAATCTTTAGAGAGTCGCTGTATAAACCCCAACAAAGATGACGATTTTGCTATTATTTTATCGATATATGAGGAATACAACTCAGAGTGTGGCGTGAAATGTTATTTCCAAGTCAATGATTTGGGTAAACCGAGCTAATGTTTCGTTATTAGTATTATAATCATTAATTTATCAGAGATTTTTTCCTTGAAAACGACATAACAGCACACTTCTTAAATAATTTAAATGATTTTTGCTACACCATAATAATAAATAATCCAGGTCAGATTGTAGTTACGTAGCATCCGATGAATTTGTAATGCGGCAGAGAAGTTTCAGATCATCTGCATACATTAGTCCCTTAAAGTAACGTAATACATCCAACAAATCATTAACAAATATTGTAAATAACAGTGGATCAAGGTGAGAGCCCTGCAGAACACCCGAAAGAACGTTTAATTGATTTGATTTAACACGATGTAACTTAACAAATTGAATACGATCTGAGAGATATGACCACACCCAGTTAACGAATTTTTCAGAAAGTCCAAACATCTTGAGCTTTTGTATGATAATTTGGTATTGAACAGAGTCAAACGCTTTTGTGAAATCAACGAAGGCAACATCAAGTTGACTGTGCGATTCAATTGTATCAACAATTTCATGTTGAAACTCAATAAGATTGGTTGGTGTAGATCTACCTTTGTTTTTGTTGACATTTTTAACTGTAATTGATTTTAACGGATGCGAGTCGTCAGCCCAGCGATCCAACCAGATTTAGTCGCCTCCTACGACAAGCTCTGGATACTGTGGTGGTATTCTATGGATCTCATGTTTCGTTCGAAATATTTACGAAACATGGTTGCCCCCATCCACAGGGCACAAGGTCGCTGTCGGCGACGATGGCTTCACGGCGTAGCGATCTGGTATCTTCCAACAGTATGAAGATCTGGTACGGGCCAATAATGGCCTGTAAAAACCGAAAAAAGATCTACCTTTGAAAATTCCGTGCTGAGATGTTGAAATACTATTTTTTATGTTAAAAAACATGTATCTTGTCAATATGGTCTCAAAAAGCTTAGGGATACATGATAAAATAGAAAAATTAAAATAAAATAAAAAAAATTGTTCACATTTATTAAATATTGTTTCTTGAAACAAATATTTTTTATTTGGTTTAAAAAAATTAAGGTTGTATTAAAAAATGAAATTTAAACTTATTAATTGTTTGTATTAAATAATTGTTTTTATTTTTTACCGAAATTTTTTTTTTACATTAAACAAATTATTTGAGTTTCTAAAAAAAATTGAAAAAGTTTATTTGATAAATAATTTTTTAATTATTGAACAAAATTATTTTAAATATAAGTATTACGTTTTTTTAATACTGCAAACTCTTGTTATTATCAAAAGAATTTCTAGTATTAACAACATGTAAGAAATATTTGTAAAATTTTCTATAATAATGCATTAATGTCACTCATAACCAGAAGGACGAAAGCACGTGATAATTAGTGATAAAAATAAAAGTTTAAACATTTTTATTTTTATTTTAATTATCGATGTCGTAATTTTGTTTAGATGTCTGATTTCGCCCGCTAAGAGGCTTGTTGCCAAAAAAACGAACCTGAGGTGTATGCTGTATTTGTGGGTGCCTGCATTCGCTCACCTCAGTGATGCATGAGACGACCACATAGAGCATTTATAAATGTATGTATATATATATATATATATATATATATATATATATATATATATATATATATATATATATATATATATATATATATATATATAAAATATTTAACAAGCTTTTTCTTGTATTAACTCAAATAATTATCATTTTAAATATAAATAATTTTTTTATTCGGTAATTAATGACGTCATCAACAACTTACAATTAAAAAAACAGTTTGGTATTATTAAAAGAAGGTTTTTTAATTTGAACTTTAAAAAAACTATATTTTGTTAATATAATCAAATATTTTCTTTACCCAAATTTATATTATTATTAAACACGGTTTTTCTTACTATTACCTAGATTTTTTTTTCAGTGTGGGAATAATTGAAGATATTTTCCATCTCTGCGGAAAAACTGAAGTATTTAAAGATTTATTAAATAATAATTTCAATGGATATGAAAGTTGATATTTTAACAATTTCAAAATATGCGACAAAATTCCGTCAGGTCCGTCATGGAAAAAACTCAACACTGTTAATTGCTTTGTGGAATTTAGATTCCGTGTTGTGTAAATATCATATTCCATACTGATGACGTAATTATAAAAACAAGCTGACTTGGATGACATTCCTCCAACATTTTGATAAAATATAGTTAGGTTTTTATCATTAGATGCTGTAGTCGACTTAGGATCTGTAGTTATTCCGGAAATTGCGCACGATTAAGATGTCGAAAATTTCCACATTTCTTTGGATTAACAGCTGATATAATGTCAGTAGACTCGGAATTGACAAGAGCTGTACCAATAACAATATTGGATCCAATTGACTGGATTGTCAATGCTATTTCATAATTTCTCGATAACCTTGCGATTAGAAGAAATGTCCTGTTCCAAACGTTCAAATTTATCCGCAATAATGTTTTGCACCGATACTCCTGATCTTTTAGTTATACTCGCCAACAGAATCATGCAATCATTACACATCCATAACATATTTTTATTTTTCAATAAAATATTTGTAGTTGCACGATCAACCGCTGCACAGTCATGATGAAAAACCAAATCACAAAATCTATTACAAGTTTTAGAAGGTGTAGATGTTCCAATTAATTTAACACATTTACCCCATTTCGACATTATAAATAACGATTGAAAAAGTCTCGAAATTGTGTCATCGATAAATGTATGTGGACAGTCTCCAAATAGTGTCACGGATAGGTCGTATAAAATTTGACAGCTCAATCTCACCGTAATTGTACAAATTGAATTCACATAAATTATCAACAAATCACTAAATACTTCATGTAGATAACACTTCCTTAGTAGCGATGGATTGTAATGACTGATTTAACATAAAAACTACTATTAACTACAATTGTAACTATATTTAAAAAAAATTAAATAATGTCCAACATTGACAGTAGGTTTGCAATTAGTTATTTTGCAAAAATTTTTTTCCATAATTTAACCAATCATTTAAATACATCCAATTATCAAATTCATACTGTATACAGTCGGTAGGGCCTTAATTTTTATACAACAGTGCTGAAAGAAATAGTTAAATCTTATGATCGTTTTAATTTACTGCATATAGGTTTAGTTAATTTGACTATAGCAAACTCGTGGGGACTCACATATTAATCAAATGTGTTAGTGAACCATATAAAGTTATAATTTGCTAGCTGAACTATTTTAACTAATCAAGTGATCTAAACTGACGTTTTGAAACTAATGTTGTTCAAAAGTTAAACCTTTTTAGATAACCAAGTCCAATGCTGTGCATTAATATCCATTTTGTTACAAATGGACCAAGTAATTGTCCTTACCTTGAGAGAAATGTTAATTGTTTAACCTACAAATACTTTCATATAAGCTAAGAATTTCTAATATGTATTCCACTACAGTTAATTATGATTAGTTTATTTTTTTTCAACTAAATCTCGTGAAAAATCTAATTTTAGTGAATTAATAATAATTCCGAAATCGGTTATGTCAGTTAACACGTAAGGTCAATGCTCTCTGTCTGTCATATACAATGTAGATATTTAAAGATATTTTGTCGATTCGTTGAACCCAACTCGACCAACAATTTCTTAAAACGTTTAGAGGTGTTAAATCACACGATATAAGCGTTCAATCGATAGGATCATTTCTTGATATAACGTGTTCATCAAATTTAAATTTCAATAAGTCGGTTGTAAGAACCGCTGTGTGGTATGTCACATCGTATTTAACCACATATCATGAATGTCTGGCTCATGTAATTGCCTAAAGAAATAACGTTTTAACATGCCTCTGTATCGATCTCCATTGACGGTCAAATGACACCAACAGCGTTAGGACCACACCATACAGTTACTTTTTGTGCTGTAGTGATGTTTCTTGAAGTCAAAAATACGGTTCATCACTGAATACTTCTTGCAACATTAAAGTACGTTGCTTCATATGATCGAGTGGCCTTAATTCTTGTGTTAACTGAATCTTTGAAGGGTACACGCCAATATGCGAACGCAAAAGTGTGGTCAGAGCGATGCGCAATTCTTGAGATTGTCGATTATTGGTTTGTTTGAGACAGACGCTTGAACGACAGCAATATTATCTGTGCTTCGACCGACTCGTTGTCCCACTAGTACGGGAATATCTAGTAGCGAATATTTGACTCAAATTTTTTCACTAGACTGTATATTGCTTGTTTAGTGGGACGATAATTAAGACCAAAAATTTGAAGTAACGCTCTTGAAGGTGTATAGTCACCAACTCGAAATTTTTGTACTAAATTTAAACTATTTGTATACGTTGAACGTTCGTGTACTTCTACTTGTTGAAAATTTTTTCTTTACTGAAAATTTTGACACTGACATTTTGGTTATTTGTTTAAGTTCACAGTGAAAGTTAAAAGTTGTCAAGTTGCAAATAGAAAACCCGTTAAAATATTTAAAACCAAAATAATAAGCAATTGTTATCGAAAATTTAATTTGAGAATAAATAATTTATTATTTTTATTTGTCTGGCTGAATCTTAACTTAAATCAAGTCATAGTGACCAACTGGTATTACGACAAGAAACATGATCAAACGAAACTGAATGACAGTCTTGGTTCAATTTATCAATCACATATTTTAGTAAAGAATGTATTGGCAATATTTGCCTACATGTGGTATTACCATGTCTTAACTCGTGCTTTTGTGGTCTAAAGCGACTAATGATCAGTATAGTGAGTTGAAGTTATGGGAACTTATTCCATTAGCTTTTTAAATCAATGCATCTAAGTTATCAAAAATAAAATTTTATTGCTATTTTTGTAATCTGTGTCATAATACAAAAACCATATACAGATAAATCATCTCTATCATCTCAGTATGTACTATACTGTAAATAGAGTACATCCTAATTACGTTTTAATATATATATATGTACATATCTAATCCTGATAACACTAACACTAACACAAAACAAATAAAATATATAAGAAACATTAATTTTCAATTAATTGTCTGTATCGAGAAAATCTACTTGAAGATTTTTCTTTGTCGTTAAATAACATTAACATTATTTTTCTTTTATAAAATTTTCGGAAAAATTAGAAAGAAAAACAAAAAAATTGATTTATGGGATAAAGGAAAACCCTAAGAGATAAGTATAAGATCCCTTATAATACTTTTAATGTGTGCGGGATATAATGGAAGCATGGCTATTAATTATTTTATTTGTCTAATGAAAATCGTTTTGGGAAAATTATGATTTTCATTTTGTTTATTTATTTTTGTGTGCTGTTGCTGCTACAAATTAACTTCCTTAATGGCCACTAATGATTGTTTACGCATGTTATTTTTACACACAACAAGTGTGTGCGTGCGTGCTTATTTATATACTATATGTACGATATTTTTATTAATATACCTTGATGTAGTCATTTACATGGGTAATTACCTTTTCGTAAACAATTAGATTTTTTCCTTATCGATAACCATATTTCATAACTCGATTCGAATTCAACAAAATACCAACTCGTTCTGTTTACTTGCTGACACGTGTATATGGCTGAATGAATGTCATAACCATTTAATATTTATTTTTTTAAATAGAAAATTGGTTTTCATATCGCATAAAATAGCGTTATTCCAGTTCATTCATATAAAGGCGTACAGGAATGTATGTGTTGGAAAAAAGCTGGAAATGGAAAATTTGTTTTTCATAATTTTTCTGGAATAAAAATAGTAATTTATCCGCCCTCAATATTATATTACGATGAAAATGAATTTTTATTATACTTTTTGACATTTTCATTAAAAAGAAATAACCGACAAATTTCCCATTTTTTTTGGAGCAGCACAAAAAGCTGTGAGGAAAAAAGCGGAAAATATTGAAAATTGTCAAAAACAAAGTTAAATATAATTTTCTTGTTTGTTTTTTGCAGTATATACGATACAGTATACATATATACAATCTTGTGGTTGGTGTAAATAATTTTAATATCATTCGAAAACATTTAATCTGTTTTATCAAAATCCTTTTTATTTAATGAGACAAACTATATGTAGGGTTCTAGATACTGGTTCTAGATATTACATTCTAGATACTGGTCTTTATTCGGTTCTCTCTAAATAATTCGTTAAACTAATAAAATAAACTTATATGCTAAACAAATGATGAAACCTTTTCTATCGAACCACCTACCAACCAACCAACCAACCATATCAACAAACGAAAATGAGAAATTGAATAAATTTATTTGCTTTTCTTGTGGTGACATTGATTTATTTGACTCAAAATA
The DNA here is from genome assembly GCA_963932295.1 of Tipula lateralis. Classification (NCBI taxonomy): domain Eukaryota; kingdom Metazoa; phylum Arthropoda; class Insecta; order Diptera; family Tipulidae; genus Tipula; species Tipula lateralis. The sequence continues at coordinate 195,184,942 of OZ010736.1, read as the reverse complement.
CAAATGAGGAAAAGTGCGAATAATATGATATTTCTCGCGTATATTTTCCACCCTGTTTCTAAACCACCACCAAAACATATCTTCCAATACAATGTGTATGATATGTTTTTCTTGGCATACAAAATGCTTCCATCCTGTTTACGATTAAGGATTTATATAATATTCCTTTTTGTTGTGTGTAAAAAATAACCTTAAAAAAGTGATGTCTTTCACAAATATGTGACACACAGATGACGATTACAATTTTGACGGAAAACCGTCGTCGTTTTTTTCTTTATGCACATACTCGTACATACGGAGCGAGTTTGATCAAGATGAAATTAATGAAAATTGAAAATGGGAATATGAAAAGGAAAAGTTACTGTTGATTTCAATGAAATGTGTTGTATTTATAAATACGTTTATGAGAACAGGAAAATGAAATTTAAAGACATTTTTTGTTGCTTGAGTTTATATGACAAAAAGCGCAAAAAATGACGAATGATGTATTGCTTTTATTTGCGCAAAAGATCAATGTCTTCACGTGTTACTCGTGTTTTGGTGAAAAGAAAATTAGAATTTCTGTGTCAAATGTGTTTGTTATTTGATTTTTATATAAGTATTTGTGCCCGTTACGCACACTCACACATACAATATTTATTTAAATTGAAAATTAAAAGTTTTTTAAGATTATAACTTGATAATACATATAACGGATTGTATTTAATTGCACAACATGGAATTCACCCTAGCCAGTCTGAATGTTTAAAATGCTTCGTACAAAAACTTGAAACAATTTTCGTTGGCAAATGAAATCTAACAAAAGCTTAAACTCTTAATTTCTATTTTACTTGCCTGATTTTGATTCCCGTGCTAAATAGCAAAAACATTTTTGTTTGGTTTTCTTTCCGATCTTATTCTTAACAGTCTTAACATTTTATGTGTTATTTATTAATGCTCGTGAAACTTATATAGTAGCAAAAAGGAGAAAACTCATCATAATAAAATTTAAACTTTAAAAGTTTTTCACAAACAGCAAAGGAAAATATTTTCGTTTAACATTTTATTTGAGTGACGAAGGAAAAATAATTTTTTGTTATATAATTTTGAGCTTTCCATCGTTACATAAAAAAACAACAACATTGCAAAAAATTTGCTTTTCACCAAAACTTTTTCGTTATTTTTTAATGTGTATCTGTGTGTGTGCGTTTATAATTTAGTTCAAGGAAAATAGAAAATTTTGTATTTGTTTTGATTTTAATTAAAAAATTATAAAAGAAAACTAAAATTTTTACGATTTAAAAAACGAAAATGAAAACTGAAAAAATACGTTGTATAATTAAATATTTTCGTTGGAAAATTGAATTTTTCTTTATCAATTACCTGTGTACCTCATTTAAATGTAAATTTTAAATTAAAGTAAAAAGTTTGCCGTGTGTATTTTGGGTGGTATATAAAAAACAACAAATTCAAGAATATATCTATAAAAAGATACGATGTTTTTTTTAGGTTAACTATATAGTCCCTTGCTGAAGTAACGACAGAAAAAAAAATCTCATAATGGTTAAAGTCCAGCAACTATAATTTATTACAACATTATTTTTTTGCTCTATAACCAAATATATGTTTGTTATTTTGCTCTTGATACACAAAATGGGAAAAAACGTCCAAGGATGCTTTTAAGAAATACAATATGTCCAGACAAAATGTCCTTTCTTCAACTTTATTTTATACTTCTTCGTTTTTGTAATCTACTTGTTATTATCATTATTATTTATATATGTACGAGGACCAAAAGTATAAAGATAAAAATCGAACGTATATGCTAACATGAAGGAAAAGAAAGCTTTCCAAATTGTAAACATACTAAAAGCTTTAACTGAGGCAACAAAAAAGAAATTTTTTTTTCTGTAAATTTTTTCTCATTCAAATTCTTCATATGATGAACCGAAAGCAGGAAAAAAATTCTGTTGGAATTTCAATTTTTTTTCTTCGATTTTCTTTCCAAAATGGATAAAAACATAAAATTAAAATTGTTTTTTAGAAAGAAAATTTATTGAGCTTTTTATTAAGCTTTTCTCCGATTTTATTTCAAGCGAACGTATTTTTTGTTTATCGCTGTGTTTTTCGTTCGTCTTTCTTTTATTTATAAGATGAACGAATAAAAAAAGGATTTTCATTCTATAATTTACACAAAATAAAGAAAAATTAACTTAAATAAAATAAAATAACGAAAATTAAATAAATGGAAGCTTTTATTTCTTATTTTTTTCCCCGTATACATACAGAATAAACATATCAAACGGAACGAATACTAAACAAGAAATTTCTATGGAAAACTAATGGATTTTCCTTTCTCGTTTAATTTTTAAAAAATTGTTTTCACTCTATTATCCTACAGATAGATATGGTTAACTGATTTAATTTGCACTTTTTTCTACTCGTAACTCGGAGAAAGTACTGTTAACCTTTTCGAATTTCATTTTTAACTAAATTAACCAAATTTTTAAGATGCTGCGAGCAATACCTATTCCAAATTTTACTGTACCACTGTTCTCTACTGGTTAAGCTAAAATGATTCAACATTGCAACATGATCGAGTTTAATTGTTCATTAGATTTAAAATTAACGAACATCCTGGGAGGTGACTCTAGAGATCTGTAAATGTAAATAAGAGGTATAACGTAAGCGAGTTCACAAATCAACAAGTGCCTAATCGTTTCCATCATGCAACCCTTGTTGCTATTACGTTTATCGACCCAAAATATAAAAAATTAGCATTTACTGAATGCGGTCTGTCTCAACTGAAGTAAACTTACTCAGTGAGGATCTTACTCAATCAGGTCAAACTTTTAAGAAGTGGATGTGAAAATGTTTTGAAATAGACGGAAAACGGGAAAGAAAAGTTCTCTAAGTGGATATTTTAATATTTAATAAATCGAAACTACCACAAATATCTTCGATTTACAGAAGCAGAATCCTGGTTATAGTCCATTCGTCGTGTTATATTCCTAAATATCCAGAGTCCTGCCGACTTTCTTTCTAACGTTATAAACTGACTACAACAAAGTATATATGTGAGGCGTGAATAAATGTGTAACGTAAGCCGGGTTTAGGTGTGGAATTTTGAATACTTTGAATACAACACATTATTTTTATAATGAACACAAAATAATTTCATTATTATACGTGTTTGAAATAATTTAGTTCGGTTCATTAGATCGATCGTCGTATGTCATCTTTTTATATGGTGTACACGCACCATATGAAGAAACCTTATACATCCACTCAACTGTACCAGCATTTCCCTCTAAACTTTCAATTTGTTAATATATCAATAGGAACCCCTCTATTATTACTCATAAAGCCAACATACATAACACTAAAAACACAAATTTACATTATTTTAAAAAGTAAAACAAACTTTTCGTAAAGTCAATAATTTTATGTTTTAAAATACATACAATGAAACATATTTCAAATTTCCTAAAGCATTTTCATTTTATATATGTATACACAGCAACATAATTTAGTGTGAATAAAACATATGTCGTTCACATGAACATATAATAAAATCAAGACAAATCAAATTTTTCTTTCCGTTTTCCATAAAAACTGTTATTCTTTCTGTTTAACTTATAGCAAGTAGCATCATCCCCCTTTAAAGTGTTGAGAAGAACTTTCTCCATCTCTTTGTATTGTGCACTGTGTTTGTGTATACATGAGTATATATGTATATGTCTATAGTTTATGTTAGAGGAGCCAGAATAAATATTGTTCGAAGCAAATCTTTCTAGGCCACTTGAATTTAAAAAAACATTTTTAATCGGTCAAGAAAATTCATTAAAAAGTTTTTCAAGTTTCCTTCGCCAAACTTCAATAAATCCTTAAGTGGTTGGTAGATATATATAAATTGTTCCACGTTTTTGTTTATACGAATCTATATTACTTCCAAGTGATTACATACCCTAAAGGTAGATAATTTATTTCAAAAATTGCTTTATGTATTCTATCATTATTTCAATTCTTGAAGCGCGAACAAATTGAAAATTGTTATGATTTTGTGCGATCATAGCACGGTTACAAACAGTCAGGTGATTGATTGTTAAAATTGCTGGTATAATAGGCATTAAGATTGTACACTCTATCGCGTTTGTCACACAAACAAGGTTATATATCGTATAAAAAACCAGTAATGGCTTTTAAAAGTGTGGCAAAAGACGCGCCGAAGCCGTTGAAATATGAAATTTTCTAGATTAAATATAAGAAAGGTATTTATGTAACATGAACCAGTACAAAAGTGTTTGTATAGGATTTAAAACAAAATTAAATTCTCTATCTCAGTCGTAGTATTACATCAAACAGATTACAACACTCCACAATTATATTTATTTATATATTATAACAATTAGAATTATAAGTGAAATGGGGTTCTTGTAAGGATTGAAAAATGAAAATACGAAATATTATTTCGTTTTGCACTCGAAAGGCTTCACTCATAGTTTTTTATAATAACATTCTATTTAGAACTTTATTTTGACGTGCGCTTAGAAACAATAATACTTTTTTGTTGGTGCCTTTCAAAATTCAACGTAATTTTCCATCCTCCCTTAACGTTGGTGTATATATATAGATATATGAAGACATTAATTGTATTAATTTTATTTTGTCTTCACTATCAGTGTATTTCCAACTCATTACACCAAAAATCATAAATATGAAAAATGGTTGAGTTTTTTCGTTCCATTTAAATGTCTACATCATGCATATATATGTATATATATGCTGTGCTCTACTATCAACAGGCACTATCCATCATATGAATCCCATTCGTCATGATTTTTTATACATGTATTATATCATCTTGACTGCCTATAAGAATATCAATCAAAAAATATACTCAACATAAAGCGGTCGTGATGAATTGAGGGAAGAATTTTTGTATTTTTAATTAATAATATTAAATTTAAATTTTGCGGTTAACAAAGTATATTTGTGAACATTATGACTGTGGCAAAGAAGTGATTTATCAGCTTTAAATGTGGCTGGATGAATATAAAATAAAAACAAAGATCCGCCATACAATCCATCCTATAAGGAACCTTGAGAAATTTAAACATAAATTAAGATTGTGGTTTTATATCATTTATTAGTTGAATTAAGGAGTTTGAATGTTATTATTATAAATTGAACGTGTATCCATCCAACCATATATAATATAATAACGTCAATTGTAAAGTTTTACTTATACGTCTTATATATGGTCGGTAAATATTGGCGAATAGCGATACTGCTAGCAAAAAACAATGGTACTATTATTACAAAGCTTTGGAACTGGTTATTTGATAAAATTATGTCTCGTCGAGCCACTGAAATGTATACATGAGGACTACAGGAAAATTTTTCTCATAAAGAACATTCAAAACAAATGGTACAATTGTTTTTGTAGTTGGACCGCTCACTTTATACCGGGTGTTTCTTTTAAACTGAGACGGTCAAATATCTTGAAACTAGCCACTCTACGGAAAAAATGTCCATAATTAAATTTAATCATACCGCGGGGGAAATACATTAGTGCAAAAAAATAGTGTCCCACCCTCCGCTTTGTAGGTGGGACGGGGGTAACTTTTAATATAAGATATAGGAAGCCATATTTTTTTATTGCAGATACGGATTCTACGACTAAAAGTTTAATGATTTGAATGAAATATTTTGTTCGGTTTATGATATATGGCGTTGTAATCGACGAAATTCAATATTTTCAATTTCTTCTTGTTAGAACACACGCATTCGATTCTGCAATACGTTTGAAATAAAAAACAACACGTTTTCATTGGAAATACTCGAAATTCGTCATCATAACAATTTATTAATGTGAATGGCAGGTGAATAAAATAATTTTAGCTTAAATTAAGTGATCAAAACGATGGCCTGTGACTTCAATGCACTTATTAATACGCATTTCAAATGATTGTACACAACTGTGTTTGGTTGAATTTCAGCACACAAGTCTGATACGCTCAATCATGTTCTCACGTGTTTTTGGTTCTTGTTTGTAAACTTTGTCTTTGAGATAGCCCAACAAACAGAAATCTTGCGCAGTAAGATCTGGTGCCCATTGACAAAGAGATACCCGATTTTGGAAATCAGCGCCATGAAGATTTTGGTGTAAAGACACCAGATATAGATGATACTTGTGCCGTTTTAAAATTCTCCAAACACTGGTGAGGGACAATCCAGAATCGTGAACTATTTCTCGTGTACTAACATGAGTTCTGCACTATTTTTTTGCACTTATGTATTTCCCCCGCGGTATGATTAAATTGTGATTATGCACATTATTTCCGTAGAGTGACTATTTTTCGAGATATTTGATCGTCTCAGTTTAAAAGAAACACCCGGTATGCGTCATACTCTAAAAAGTTAATTCCGAAAAAGAATCGTTCATGAACATATTTAAATTCGAAATAAATTCGATAATAATTTTTTTAACATTAAATTATTATAATAATAATTATTTGAAAAATTATTTGAATTATTTAACTATGAAATACTGATTTTAGGAAAATAATAAAAATATTTGTTATAAATTTTCCTTGAAATTTACGATACCTCCGGAAATATGAAAAAAAAATTGATTGAAATGTCAAATTTCCAACAATATAAACAAACGTGTTTTCAAAATAAAATGTCTACGTAAACAATTTGGTTATCAAAATAATAATAAAATCAAATTTAATTTATTTAAATAATAAAATAAAACATTTTAACACAATGGCATATAAGCACTTTATTCATAGCGAAAAATATTGAGTTGGCTTAGTTTTTTTTCGGAGCTGGTAGACTGACTATTCACTTCCGTAGTAACACCTGTACTTATGAATGGGTTGAGCGTGTGGTGACCAGCTCTTGATAAAGTAACGTACAGAAAAAGGATTGAGAAGGTGCAAAGAACCTGCATGCTTATAAGCGGGGCGCTGAGGACAACACCTACAAGTGCCTTGGAGGTCATGTTTCACCTTCTATCCGTGGACATTGGTAAGCAGATGGTAGTGATAACGGCCACTTGAATATCAGCCAGATCTCTGTTGGCAGCGGAAACGGAAGCATTGCACTTCTTTATGAATGGCTCCAAGCTATACGGTAAAGTAGGAGCTGGAGTCTTCTGTGATTAATTAAAAGTATAGATATAGCAGTTCGTCTTCCTGATCCCTGCAGCGTGTACCAGGCAGAGGTGATAGCGATTGAGAAGGGCCGGAACTGGTGCTCGTCTCTAAATGAGATGAGTGAGCATTTCATTATTCAGGTAGTCATGGGAAACTTCAGGGCGGACGAACTAGCGATGCATCGTACAACTCTCCAACTGCTACCAGAAAGAGCAAAGTTGAGGAGATTTGTTAATGGACTCAAGACTGTGCTTAAAAAAGAGGCGGAAGACTTAGCGAACGTTAGGTGGACGAACACCCTCCCATGTAGAGTTGCAAGACAAGTCTGGCCAAAGATGGACTTGAAACGCTCAATGACACTTATCTCTCTACGAAGACGTGAACTTAAAACGATCGTGGTGATACTCCCAGGACACTGCCTTCTTGGAGAATCTGCGAAGAGGCTAGGTCTAGAAGTAAATGACTTTGCAGAGGCTGTATGGACGAGGAGGAGGAAGAGACGGTAGTCCACCTCCTATGCTCATGCCCGGCTTTGGCACACAAAAGACATGAATATTTGGGTAGGTTCTTAATGGACTGCGAGACTTATTACGCTACGTAAGTAGTTTTAACAGGTTCTCATAAGGGTAAAAGGGGAGTAAGATCCTGTTATATCATAACGGACCGTCGCCGGTCTAAGTATGCTGCAGCAGCCACTCAACCTAATCTAACCTAACCTTCCAATCTGGGCCCAAGGCACTCCCAACTCTCTCACGATTTGGTTATTTACGTCCCTCCGTACACCATTACAGCCAAATCAAGGACGTATAGGTCCTTGATATCTCAATACCAGCCTGTAGTACTGACATGGAAGATGGATTGGCCCTTGAGTTCTGCACTTCAACAGGGGGTCATAGATGTGTTCATTCACACCACCGTTTGTAATCAGATGGTGAAAAATTCCTTTTGCATCCCGCCCCTATCGGATTTTGAACCCGGTATCTCCCGCTCCAACTGTCGCAGCTTTAACCGCTGCCCCATTTGGTCGGTGAGTCGGCTTAGTTGTTGTATTTGCATCATTGATTTCCTTTGAAATCTGTGAAAATTTTATTTTAATAAAACATTTAATTATTGTTTTAGATGATTTGTAAGTATGATTTCGGTGTCAACTTGGTGATTGTGTAGATGGAAACAATTCCCCAATATCTAAATGGCATAAAATACGTAATGCCAATCGTTCATCCAGATTTTTCAATTTCAGATTGATACAGTTCCATAACCTCTTTGTATCGAATAACCATAACACTCCTCTAGATTTTTTAAATAATAAGCTTAGAGCTGTAGGATGGGCTCAATCATATTCAGAATGGAGTGCATTAATGCATTGTGTGCATTTAATTATCTTTTGTGCCATTCTTACTACCTATACCCACTTATGTGTGTATCTAATTACGTTTTCTAGGAATGGTGATATCGAATTATTTTTTAAGAATCCTGACACAATGTGAGCTACCCGAACTGCCTAGTTGTTGAATTGTTATTATTTTAATTTCTCGAATCATTGCAAAAAAAAAATTGTTCGAGATGATCTTGACTTATAGCTTGTAGGTGAGCGGATATTTTAAATAATTCGTTTCGATATAATCTTTGTACAAACTTTGTAGCATAAGAAGTCCTTAATAAACCTGTACAGCCCAAAAAACCTGTACCTAATCCTTTTCGTGATCTGTAAAAAAATAACGAAAAGGATTTCGTGATTTAAGTAAATCAAACGCTAAATTTATTATTCTTATAAATTCAAAGCAAAAATTAATGATAAAATCAAATCAAGTCGGTCAAATCAACAATTGGTTTTTATTATTCCAATAATTAATTACCGAGGAAAACAAATAATTTCTTTCTGTTATTCATACGTAAACTTTTTGGTTTCTTCTTCGTTTTTTTTCTTATACCACGACTTTTTGTGCATGTCGTCTCCACAGTTATACCTCAGTGAGTCAAGTTTAAACTGACGTTCCATATATCTATACAAATGATTTGTAACAGCGAGGTATACAAAATTAGTTGACGATCATTGTTTACGAATGCATAGTAGGTCCGTTTGTAAAAAATTATTAAATTAACCGGATCAAATATCACATACCATACATTCAAATAGTTTCGGAATTGCCAACAAGTTACCTTCCTCAAACATCTGTTAAACATCAAACCTATTCGTACTATCAGATTAAGCAAGATCAAGGACGTATAAAGTTAGATGAAAGCAGTAAAATTTAACTATGTGGGTTCGTACTTGAAATATTTGTTAGATAAATTTTAGAGCTTTTTTTTTATATCATCAAAAATGTTTAACTGGCAGTTTAGTTTACGCCGGTTATAAAGATTTTTTGAAATTGCAAGATTTTATCCTTGCGTTGTATTTATAGAATTATGAAAATGTTTAAGCGTAGTTAATATGCAGCCACAGAACTTTACGAACATATATTATTCGCCAGTTCTAGACACAAATATGAATTGCACAAAAAATATACAATTATAGTCTAAACATTGGCAAACGAGTATAAGTATATGTATGTACATAATATAATCCAATTTATATGTTTATCCAAACTGCAAATGACAGTAGAAAATAGCCCTCATGTATTTTAGCTGGAAAACAGAGGATTCTCATATATTTTTTTTGTTTTGAAAGAGGAAAAATAATTTTTCTAAAAAATTTTCATTTAATGTTTATTGAAAATAATGAAAGAAATAATGAAAATGATAATAATGAAATTAAAACGAAAACAAGTTAAACATAAAAATAATGTAATTTATTTTTTGTTTTGTCGATGGTCTGGTTGTGAAGAGATAATTTAGTCGTTCATGCATCTATATCGATATATAGTCTAACACTACTCGTTCATGCATCTATATCGATATATAGTTTTTCCCACTTAACAAAAATCCGTTCGAAAAGCTGTATTGCATCTGTCGTTTTATATAAATTTTCACTTGCAATGAAACCATTTGCTATTGAAAGTAGACCTTTGCTAAAGTAAATAATTTATTTTTAATTAAATAATTTAAATTATAAAATTTTTTAACACGTTTGTTGTTTGATTCAATAGTGAAAATTAAGTTGATATATCGAAGTATAAGGTTTCAGAGTTCAAATCATTCGTCCACGACATATAAGTAATGTGTATCGGGACGATTGATCCATTCATCAACACATTATAGTATATATCCATTGCTTGCGAGTTGTATTCTAACATACCGCTGCCTTTGAACCTATTGGTCCAACATTCGGTTCAGCTGCACAAATAGTGTTGTTCGAAGAATTATTATTATAATCGTTTCGTTTTTCTTTAAATTATTTTCAGACCTTGAAATCGAAACTACAATATTATCAGAATTAGGATTCACGAAAATTTACTTAACGATGAGCCAATGATTAAAGGCTGTGTTTTTTTCACTAATTTAACCTTTAGGTTAACAGATTGCAAACGCTTGACTATATCGATTAAATAAACCACATCCGATTTGAAACTTATTCTGTGAATAACTATTGTACAGTAAATCTTATGTTGACAGTTGCAACTAATGGAATGTAGTATTAAACAATAAGCTGAAAGCTATAACATTATTCAGTGGTTAATAGAGATTTTCATCACACTGTGGTCTCGAGTTCGCTTCTCGCCGTTGATCAATCTATTTAAACCATTGATATTAATGATTCGTAGGACTTATGTTAGGGATTAAGTGCTTTCTAGAATATGATAGACAACAATTTTGCTGCTACATTGGATTAAATTTAGTAATGATTTTTAGGAAAATTAATTTCCAATGAAAAATTATACTTCAAATGTGCATGTACAAACGGTAATATGTTCTATTTATCAAAAACTAATTAACAAATTAATAATATAGGTTTGTGTAGCAGAACACACAAAAAAACCAATAAAATCTCAACCTCAATTCATAATAACTATAATTTGGTTTACCCTCAAATAATCCTATTTGTTTCAATTTCATTTTTCCCACTCATCAAGAAATAATTTATAGACAATTTCTAGAGATTTTCGACAGCCTTGTGAAACTAAAATCCCCGAAACCAAATAAAAATCACCCTCTCGAAATATGTACGGCGTATACCATCGTCTGTATATAGTTTATTTAGATACATTTAGATTTATATGTTTAGGTTGCAAGGCAATATGCTATTTTTTTTTGCGAGTTTAACTCAATTTATAAGTTTTCATGTATAGTGCGTGTGTTCTACAAGAAAACAATACGTATATAGGGTGGTTTTCAGTGGAAACCTGCGTACACATTTAACAGGAAAAGGGATGGAATTTTCATTTTTCGACGAGTGTTGAAAAGCCGAAAATATTTTATAGTTTTAAGGAAGTTAAATTAGTGGAATTTATCTCTCACACTCAATACGGTGTATATGGAACACCGAAATAGGGGGAATATGTACACACACATATATACATAAAATATAAATTCATGAACATGAATTAAATTTAATTATATTAAAGTTAGATTTGGTTATGTTACATAAATTCGAAATTATGGGTGGAATAAATAATCATGATGTTGATTGTGCGATGATGATGTTTTACTCTATGTGTATATATACGTAATCATACCACCAAATTTTCGACTATATCATAAAAAAACATATGATTCTAAATTTAATTTTAGAAGGGATTTGATGAGATTTAGAATTTTCCTTCTTCATTATATATTTATTCGACAGGGAGATAATTCGATTAACAATTAAATCAGAATGTTTATTGGAGGCACAGTATTTGGGGCCGCATGTAACGCATTAATAAAACAAACACACAATCATTAATACAATTGACAATTGGAACAAATCAAATATTGAAATTATTGCTACATTGCACCCCATATATAGTCTAAATATATTATCGATAATTATGTGTATATACATGACTATAAAACTGTTTTACTCTAATTACACCCAAAATTAACGTAAATGAACCTGAACAAAGTCTTGTACAACTAGTTGTGAAGTTTTCTTACATAACTAAATCACATGTATTATTAATAGAACAGTTAGTAATATAGAACATAGAGAATAAAACTTTAATAGTCCCATGGGATCAAAATCATGACATTTCAATCAACCTAACCCCTCTCACAAACCATAACATTTCGTTTGGGGAATGGAAAAAATTGAATGAAAATTTATATGAAATTTGATATGCATTTTCATTAAATGTCAATTTTTTTTCGTCCAAATCACCCCGACTAAAAGCAAAAAATCACTCTATATGTACTTGATTTGATATGGATTTTTATGTATGTATGTATGTACGAGTAAATATATACATAAAAACCTTGTTTCTATATGTATGTTGTGTGTCCAGTCTGTTGCCGACGAGATGATAATTATAACATTTATACTCTCGTATATAAAAATACACACTCTTCGACAGTGTATATGTCGAAATGTCAGAATCTATTTTTATTTTTATGATGATTCCAAAAAATATAAAAATCGGAACAAAAAAAATAGAAATTTCCAACAAATAACATAACAACATTGTACCAACAACAACGTGATGGCAAATAAAAATCTACTGTGCAAAACGAATTTTTAGTACGGAAATTGAAATGGGAATGTAAATTTTTAATGGGCTTTCGGAACTAGTTTTTGTTGTTTTTTTTTTGCAAAAAAATCTGACATTGATTGAAATTTTTGGATAAAAAATTTTTTGTATGAATACTTGTGTACGTACGTATATAGTCATGAATTTCCTGAATGATTATTTTTTTTAATATTACATACAGGAAAGGTTATTATGGTCACGTTTTCAAAGATGTTTCCGAAAATGATTTTGACTACAATAAAATAAAATATATAATGATAGTGTTTTGACTATAATAAAAATGTATTTAATGTAAAATCAACATTACGTTGAACGAACGGCCTCCTAAAACACCAATTTTATTTATTCAAAATTAATCGATCTTGTGCGTTTACGACACATACTCTCCCAAAAATGAAACATTAATTATTGTATCCAAAAACGGTTTAGTTGGGGTTTCCAAGGGATTGGATTAAACCGAGTACAAAATCTTGGAATTACGAATTAAAATCGTTGTTTTATCTGCTTCGAAATCCTTAAAGCTTTTTCGCTCAAACAAAGCTCATAAAATTTACCACTGTGAAAATTTTTAAACTTCAATAGAATCATCTTCTGGAGGCATATTATTAAATACATCCGAGTCGAATTTTTCCGTTTACGTATAAATCCCTGGTATAACGAAACTAAAAGGAAAAATCGAATCGGATTTTTTCCGAGTGCACAAGACAAAATCAAACTGCTATAATTACTGTAGTTGTCGTATTTTCTTCGATTGATCGTATTTTGACGTTTCATATAACATAAAGCAAAAAAATATTGGATTTATTTCATAATAGACCCCCTGTTTCTATTATCGACACAGTTAGGATTTTACATGTAAAAAACATTTTCCTTTTTTTATGTAAATTATGTAAACACGGCGTAAATAACATTAAACGTAATTTTCATGTAAATACGAAGACAACAATATTCACGGTGCCATCTATTTTTAAATGTTAAAAATTTTTCGACAGTCAAAATTCAATCAATCAAACAATGTAAATCTTTTTCGTTACAGAATAATTCGATAGTCATTCTATAAACTTTGTCTAAAAAGTCAAGGTTATTATTTTCCGCTATTATTTTGAGAATATCAAGTAACTTACTCTAGTTATATATACTTGTACTCTAGTTATATATACTTCGTTAAACTTACGAAGAAAGAACCTTGACCAGATATCGATATCCAGTATCTCATCTTTACATATTAACGTTCTGGTAACTGAATATTTACTTCATTCTATTTAGTACAAGCATATTACCAGAAGTGGTTCCGTTTGACATTCCAAAAATAGCCGTTGTAACACCTTTTGGGTTGTTTGATTGAATAATAGCATAAACATAATAATAATAATAGCATAAACTGTAGTTCAGACTATAATGGTCTTTTATGATTAAGAAAGATGATATGATAATATTCTCTGTTTCGTTTGAGCAGTATTTAACACATCTTTAAACAATTTGCAAAAGATTGTACACATTAGGTATATAATGGAAGTTATTTATTTCACAAATTCTATTCGGAAAATAGTTAGAAGATTTTTTAATAGATGGTGCTTTAGTTACAATAAGATTTGAAAAGAGATGGTGCGTTAATTAAAAAATGACGGTTTTACATAAAATCAAATGACATTTACATTTAATATTTAACCTTATGTAAATTACACATTTTTACATGTAAAAACCGTGTAAATTACATTATATAATTTACAGGACCACCTTCAATTATCGATTCATTGAATAACAAACCAACGAAAGAAAATATTTAACAACTCGGTTGGCGCCATAGTTGGCGTTTATGTAGATAAAACTATAGCGTAAATTACAGCGAAAGCAACACTATTCGCAGTGCCATCTATTGATCTCTTAACGTAACTATTGATCGCTTAACGTCTTTATATGCTTTGGGTTTGTTGCCCAGCTGTAGTTAAAATTAATACTCACTCAGATATTCTCAAGCTGTTGATAAATTACGATAAAATCATTTTCAATTTTTAGCAGACAATTCATTTCTATCAGAAACTCGCCATACCCTGTTGCTAGTAAAGTTTACCTTTTAGCACCAGATAAGACTGTAGTATTACAATAAAGGAATATTAATACCAAGTTTATAAGCGAGTGGTCTAGTAACTTGCATTTGCTTACACAAAAACGAAGAATGGACATGTTGCGGGTATTATTTGACATTAAATATCATAATGTACCAAATAATATTTAGAGGACTTTACATATCAACTGGCTAGTAAATGCACATTTACTACATTCCACCATTTTCTTGAAGCTACGTCCAAAAACAGTACATTCTGAGGTGTTTGAGTTGTAGAACAACTTTAAGACTCAAGATGAGCAGCCCAATCATTTTGGCGATAAATTCGATTAAGAATTTTGATTATTAAATTTTGTTGACCACGGTTAAGTTCATATTGGCAAAATCTGAGGGTTTTGACCATATATACTCGTAGTTGTTTGAAATTACACACGTTCAGTTGAGCGAGTTAAGTGATTACTGATTGCAAATAATCTAAGTGTCAAAAAGACTTATTAAATAAGGTATAGTGTTATATGACCAGCATATACAAGTATTAAATGTTTTTAGTAAATTTTCTACATAAGTAGATAAGTATTCCATAGAGGTAATCATATTCGCAAAGTACACACTACTTGGGATACATTAAAGTGTAGAAAGTTTTTTATTTCGTTTACAGTTCTTAGAATTGTATTTATTGTGAATTGAGTATGTCTTCTAAAGAAGTAAGACAATATACACCGAGAGAATTTATAATACGTGTTTATAGATTATTTTATTGCTGAGCATATCTCTTATTGAAGCAACAATATAAAGTTAGTATCCGAGAGAAAACCATACGTTAACAAGGATGTTGAACTATAATGCAAGACATGCCAACATACCAGCCGATATCGGTGCCTACATCTGAGGATGAGGATTGATTTAACATCTTAAAACTTCACTGTGAAATCACTATCTCATTGTCATCAATGAACATCAGGAGTTAAGACAAGTTCAAAATGTAACCGTATCACAATAGGCAGTAAGAAGTTGCTTGAAGGAAAGAGTGACTCAAATTTACTCGCGAACACATCAATTGGAACATCTAGCAACGGCGATTTGGCATGGTATATCGCTTGAGAAAAAACAGATGTTTTGGTCGTGCCTGGAGGATGACTGTCCGATGAATCAGGTTATATACCAGGATATTTATATAAAAGGTGAATATTTCATATGATTCATGACAATGCCCGATATCAAACTGCTTTAAAGTTGCAAATTTAACATTGTACCAAGTTTTATACGTGTGCCACGTATTTGCGATCAGTAAAATCTATACTCTATCACCAGAACATTATAGAATCCCGAGTATCTAAAACAATAGATTATTATTTTGATGAAATGTCAAAATATTTACCGAAAGTAAACTGTATAGTAATAAATTATTGATTCATTTCGAGTTCAATTCCTACAACATCAAATAAATGGATTTTGGATTAGGTACTGATGTACACATCAACAAATATCCCAACCAATTCAGACATAATCAGACGAGAGAAGGAGAATAGAAATATTCAAATTTATCATTTACATTCTATATACATAGATTAGAGTCACGTGTCCGAGCGTATGCCACCCCATCCCATTTCAGTTCAATATTATTACGTATAATCTCTGAGATAGGAAATCAACTTACATTATGATGATCATCGTCATCATCACATAATTTTCGTTTCGTTGATTTTTCAACCCTATGTATTATACGAGATATGTTTGAATGATTTAATTTGATGAATGATTTTGAGTGAAAATTATGCACGACACTTAATTGAATCGATAGCTTTTTGTTTTATAAACGCACCTTAAGCTTGGCAATTATGTATATAATTTCTAGGCCCAACTTTAACACGTCTCTTGCAATGGATAATTATTAATCCGCTGCGTGACAAGCAACACTTTTATCATCCCTCTTTAACCGACGATGAACTCAAACACAAATAATTAAATTAATCGATTAAAGTTGCATGCCACACGTGCTACTAATAGTTGTTTAATCCAAAAAAAAATCTCTTATGTAAATTGAGGTAACTCTTTAGATAATCAGTCGAACACAGCAAGCAGTATATCCATCCAATGTCAAAAATAACATCAATAAAACGACATATCGTCTTTTGCCCTTCCCAATCAACTATGTCTGTATATATAATTCAATTTCACTTAAATTCAAGATTACATTATTTCTGCCTCTCGACTGCCATGCGAATTTGGTTAGAAAATCAATTTAGGTGACATTTTGATGTAAAAGGGATTTTTAGCTATATGAATGTGAACTCTCTACATAATACATATACGTACGACGATGCTGAGTATATGTATATATTCGTATGTGTTGTATGTATATATGCCCACAGTGTGGAAATATAAACAACAACAAATAAAATTAAATTGTAACATTGACACCCACTTTGTCATTGGGTAGAAAAAGTTTGATCACGTGCTTCATTAAAACAAGATTTTTTCACCCATTTCGTTAGTTGTGAAGTATTGCGTTATCGAAACAGTGTATAAATTTATACATGTATAGTGAACAACCTCTTCGACGAGTGAGTATATTTTGGAATTAACTGGAAGTATCATGCTGTGATTTATAGATTTTCCGTTTTTAATTTTTATTTTCTTGTTGTTGGTGTGCGGTTTGGTTTTTGGAACTTAAATTGAATTTTCATGTAAATTCAATTAAAAATAAAATATTTTTAGCCTTTTTCGGATGAAATGAGTTGGTGTGTAATTCTTTTTGAGTACACTGTATTATGTTTTAAAACCAAAAACTAATTAATTGAGTTTTTATTGAGCCAATTGTGATAACCAATAATGAAAATCGGATTTTCTAATTTGATTTAAACAATGAACATGATGGCAGACAAATATTTTTATTTTGGTAACTTTGCAAAATTTTTCCATATATAGAGTATTAATTATGACGTTGTTTCGACAGTTATTAAACCCTAAGGTAAAAACGTTGCTAAAATTGTATTTTCATTTGAAGAGCAAACCCACAGCACGTGCTCAAAATTTTCATTAATATCGCAATCAAAAATTATTTCACTATATATACGCATCCCCTCAACTCATCATGTTGCGGGTAGATAAAATCGTATGAAATTGTGGTAAGCAAACCATTAAAATTGTAAGGTAATTAAAATAATTAAGAGTATCAAATTTATATATTTTTGCCTTAAGCCAACATCTGAATTACACCATATAATGTACAGATAATGAATTAAATATATACTAGAATACCTTTTGGTCATTATTCTTTCCATGGATTACCATTCGGTACTATAGTGCATAAGTCGAGTATGAAATATGTACAGTGTTTTAAACTTTTATTAAAATGTATATATATAAATGCACAAAATAAAAGCTTTTGAAAGCTTAATCATCTTTACTGCCATGGCAATAATATGCTCGTGTATGAAACTATATATTCATGTATATAAGAAGATTAGGAAGGATATGCGAATTAAAATAATTTTAAAGTAATGCCACGCAAAATTGTTCAGCCAACACACAAGTCGATAAGCACAAGAATTACAACTGATACTTGTCATGTGCGGCATTTAAAATTGGTTCATTGATGGTATTTTTAGAAACAGTTTTGTTTAGTTTTTTCGTATTTGGTATTGGAATGGCGAAATAAATGTGGTAAATGTACAAATTTTGAGCTTTATCATTTATTATGAAAACAGTTTTTCAGATTTTTAGTTTCAATATAGTTTTATATATAAATATCTTTATCTCGAATATAAAAAGCTTTTGCTCTGTGTGTTTAAGCGTGTATATGGTTAATTTTTTTTGAGAAATTTATATGAATATCCTATAGTTACTACCACCCAATTTTTTCCAAGAGCAACCATAAAACATTTTCTACCCTTTAGCATTATATATTTTTACGTGTACTTCTATAAGGATATGAAATGATTTAAAAATTATATATATATATATATATATATATATATATATATATATATATATATATATATATATATATATATATATATATATATATATATATTCTGTGAATATATCGATAAATATTTCAAAAAATAAAAATGAAGTAAAATTCGTGAATTCATACATACGGTTGATAGAAATATAGACTCTTTATATACATACATATGCTCAATATTATATGTTTGTACATAACGATTGGATACGTGGCTTGAATAATCAACACAGAAAGTCCTATATATATGGTGAACAAAACATATATGTACACAAAAAACACGGTAAAGCCTCTGGCACTTTTCGCTTCAACTATATATATAGCAGAGTGAAAATTATTTTCCATTTCTGGGATTTATTTGTTTCGGTTTTTGGAAAATATTTACTTTATATTGTATATCTCCGTATACAGTTATAGTACAATAATTTATTACAATAATTAAAAATATTATTAGTATATGGAAAATTATACAAATATTGAAAAAACATAAATTAAATTGAATTCTGTAACTTGTCTTATAGTTATGCTACCTCGACTAAATATACTACAAAATGTGGCTAAGAGCTATATTACAAGATTGACGAAAAGTTGTCGTTTGGGTTGGTTTACTTTATTTGGTTCTGTGAATTTTGTTGATTACCAATGGCATATAGTATATATAGATAATAGTAAAAGTACTTAAATGGAATGTTTCATGTATTTAGAACGTATTGTTTGGTTTCAATTACCTTCGATTGCTTTGTATACCATCTGAAAACTCATCACCTAACATGGGAATACAAAATGTATTCGTACTGTGCCAATAACTTTATATAATCTCTTTATACAGACAAAGCGATCTTAATTGATAGAGGGCTTTGATACAGAGCTCTAAAAGGATAATCATTAATAATCTGAAAGGTCTCAATTTGGGAAATTCAATCAATGAGGCTCGAAGCATCTATAGGTACAGATAAAATTAATTTCTTATATTTTGTTCTAATTTGATCTTGATGAATTATTTATGATAGGATTAAGTTTTAAGCTGGATATTTTAAATTTGGTTTACATGCTAAATTTGGTTTAGTTGGTTAGCTCGCTGCCTTGTATTGATATTCTCTATCCTCTGATCATATTATCGTTAACAACGAATATTGGAAAGGTTTAATATCATTCATTGAAAAAAATATCCAGGCTGAATTTTATCCTTTTTTGCAGTTCGGACATGTTTTAATTATTAAGAATGATTGTCACACAGTTGATGGTGACAATTGTCACCATCTCAGTAAATCAGACAACCTTAAGTGATTTGCAGCAACCTAGAAACTCGATATTGTACGAATCCAACTACAATATCATTGGCTTGATTGAAAAAGTGATTTAGCTTATTTTCGAGAAGTTGTGAGATAGTTCAAAATGTTTGTTAATTTTCGTAGTGCTTCAGAATATGTTAATGCTACAATGAATTATCTAATAGTATTTGAAATAACTATTCGACTTTGAATAACCATTTCAGCTTGTAATTATTCGTTTTTCGTTGAAATTAGCTTTTTTCATCACAAGACCTTTTGGTTTAGAAGAATTTCGATTCCTATCGTTGGTTCGTAATCAAGAATTTCTTCTATCATATGGTCGTATCTTAATCTTAATAAGTCTACAAATATGACTTGGACTTAAAATTGACGTAATACACAGACACAAAAAACCA
The DNA here is from genome assembly GCA_963932295.1 of Tipula lateralis. Taxonomy (NCBI): domain Eukaryota; kingdom Metazoa; phylum Arthropoda; class Insecta; order Diptera; family Tipulidae; genus Tipula; species Tipula lateralis. The sequence goes on along the minus strand of OZ010736.1, from coordinate 195,164,472 downwards.
AAAATGAATAATAATTAAAATCTGAAGAAGTAAAATTTTGCTTCATCCTAATTCGTAAAGTAAAATCGAACAAGTGATTAATCTCGGTAAAGCATTTACACATCATGCTAATTTATTCGTTAGAACCATAGTTGGTTTTATATGTGCATCAACTTATAAGCTCGATTTTCCAAGATAAGTGATGGACAAACTTTTCTGAATACGCTCTGGTGTACAGATGTTTTTATCAAAAACGGACACCAAACGCTAAACGCATATACTTATAGTGACCGTACCTAAGCTAAACTTGTGAAAAATTCGATGTAGCTTGAATTGATTTGCCCTTCTGTTTACAATATCGATGTACATAACCATTTTAGTCTTTTACAATGGCTAATGGAGTCAAACGCCTTGGTATAGTAGGTTTACACGACGTCAATTTGCTTGTCCCTTTCTATAATTTCGATTGTGCTGCTGGCCAATTTAATAATGTTTGTATAGATGTTGATCTCTTTGGTATTAACCCATGTTGATACGGCAAAACATTTCGAGACACTTTTTTTTGCAGGTATTGCATTTTTCCAGTTCTAATAATTTGGGTAAAGATGACGTTGTATCTCTATAACATGATACATCAATTCTAACCCCAGTGTTGTATAATGGAGTTATTATGGTTATCTTCCATTTGAACAGCATGCAAAGAGGTTATTAACTAGTATATTTCAAAAATGAAACAGGCCTGGACAGCAACCATCACCGAATGTTTTCAGAGCCATATTTATGTTTTCTTTTGTGATATGTGGTACTTCAATGGACAAGTGGCCTTCTTGGTTGGAATTTTCTTACTGATTAACGTGTTTTGGTTTAAATACAGATAACATGTTGAATATGAGTTGCGCGCCCGATGATTTATCTTCATTGAATATATAATATATAGAGGAAAGGCATCTTAATAAGCTCCAAAGGTGCTTTGAATCGTTTTTAATTTTGTCTTTAATTTAACTTGTATTACTCTACAAGTGTTTTTTTTACTATTATTATTGACACTATAGTCTTTCCAGACTATAACCATCAATTTACATCTGAATTTTTACAAACTTAAATATAATGTGGTAACTGTTGATCCAGCGATGCACAGTGTCTGTTCGTTGATATAGGTAGCTGGTCACATACTAACGAGCTCGAAGGATTTGGTTCTTTTTAGTCTCCTATCCAAATGTTCATTATCCAGTAGCCGAGAGGCTTCCGCATTGACATTTGTATCGAAGCATGAATAATGTTCCATTATTCATGCTTCGATACAAATCTTTTTAATTCGTGTTTTATGTCTGGAATCTCCAAATCACGATGGAAATCACTATTACGAATGTATCAGGGTGCATTGACTATACTCCGAAGAACCTTATTCTGGAAGTTTTGTATAAGTTTCATGTTAGTATTCTTAGTACAGTCCCAAAGCTGAATGCCATATAGCCAGATCGCCTTAAGGACCTGATTGTAAATCACTATTTTGTTGCATATGCTTAATTTTGACCTACGCCCAATTATCCAGTACAATTGTCTATATTTAAGATTAAGCCCTTTTCTTTTCTTCTTCACATGCTCTTTCCATTTAAGTTTAACATCCAGAGTCATACCCAAGTATTTAGCAGAGTTCACGTTCGGCACCATCACATCGTTTAAGCTGAGTCCATCGCTTGGTTCACTGGCGAATTTCATCACTTGCACATTGAAGTTTATTCGCCGCCTCTTCCACAGTTTGCTCTGTTGCTAGTATCGCGATGTCGTCAGCAAACGTTGCTATGCTTACGTGATCGGACTGTGGTATATCACTTGTATATAGTAGGTAAAGGACTGGACCTAGAACGCTGCCTTGTGGGACTCTTGCCCTTACTTCTTTCAGTTCAGAATACTCATCTTCTTGTCTTACTTTAAAAAGCCTTTCAGATAAATATGATCTCAAAAGATCAATATATAGTCCCGGAAGCATATAGCATTTAGTTTATGTATTAAACCCTCGTGCCATACCTTATAGAAAGCTGCTGCCACATCCAGAAATAAGGTCAAACAAATTTGTTTTTCTTCTAACGCCTTTTCTATAATGTATGTTATTCTGTGAACGTGATAAATTGTAGAATGTTTGCATCTGAATCCAAATTGGTGACCCGGTATTAGGTCTATACTTTCTATTATTGGCTTCATTCTCTTGAAGAGTAGTCTCTCCATTAGTTTTGAAATAATAGGAAGCAGGGATATCGGACGGTACGATTTAGCTTCATAAGGCGGTTTACCTGGTTTCGGTAACATAATAACTTCCGCAACTTTCCAGGCCGAAGGAACATGTCTTAGTCTAATAACAGCATTACACAAGTGAGTTAGTTTATAGTTAGCGATAGCTTTCTTTGGTAGTAGATTTAAAATTTCTCCTGTTATAAGGTCATATCCAGGTGCCTTTGCTGACTTCAAATTGAATTGTATTTCACTGGTAACTTCTTTCTAGGGTGTTAGAGGAATTCCACCCTCATAATTGCTGCTTTCATTTTTGATTATAATATCCGATTCAATCTCATTTGGTTTGAAAATATCAGCCAAATGGTTAGCAAATTCTTCAGATTTTGCTTTGTTATCCCTAGCCCACGAGCCATCACTCGCTTAATAGGAGGGATTTGTGTAATTAGGGTTTTTATACTTTTAGTTGCATTCCATAGTGAGAAGTTCGTATCTTGATCAGCGGTTAATTTTTCCAGATACAAAGAAAACGATTTCTCATTTAGCTTCCGAATTTCTCGCTTATAAGCTGTTGTGATTTATTATTTAGAATCGTCTTATCAGATGGACTCCTTGTTTGTTGCCATTTTCTCCTAGTTTTTCTTTTTCTAAGACAAGATTACGAATTTCTCATGGGTATAACTTTTACCAATGGTTTTGGACACTGTTCCATTAGTATTATTCCAAGCGGTAATCTGAATGATATCGGTAAAATTTTCTACCTCTTCTTCTAGTTCCTGAATAGTTTTTCGTCGTGTTTGTAAGTTAATCTTGTTATCTACTTCAGATCTGACGCTCGCCCAATCAGTTGTTTTATTGGCAAGAGTTGGTCTCGTTTCCTTTCAATTATCTTGTCGCTTAAGGAAAGTATCACTGTAGAGTGATCAGAGTCCATATCTAAATTATCCTCTATACTTCAATAAAATTTGATGAAACTTGTTTTGATATAAAGAAATCCAGTAAATCAGGAGTTTTACCTGCATCCGTGGGCCAATATGTTGGCTTGCCAGTGGAATGGACGGTACATCCCAATTCTACTTTTACATTTTTAAGTTCGTTACCTTTGGTTGTTGTAAGCCTAGACCAAAAGTCAACATGCTTTGCGTTAAAATCACTCTACAAGTATAATTACCTTATTGGAACTGTTTTTAATTGACATTATGAATTTTCATTGACATTCCAGAATTGTAATTTCTAGTTTTTGCTTAGTTTCCAGAATCAACTAACTAGGAATATTTAATGGTTACCTGGGTTATGAAAACATATCACCCAAATTTAACAAAGTTTCATTGGCCGGCAAACGTTTTCTGTCATTTGATGGCATTATCTAATTCGTATCTAAATATAAGAATTGTATAATATAGAATTCTTATAGTTGACTCTTATAGTTGAATTGTATGCGTATAGATGTATGTTTTAAGACATAAAGTTTTATTAGCCTTTAGATCAACGACAAAACTTAAATTGATTAGCAAGCAAAGAATCAATATAGTGAACTTTCAAACAGTGATTGGCAGTTAACTTTCATAAACCTGCCTCATGCTGTTCAATTACGTATTAGGTTTCCTCGTGTAACAGATTTTTAACTAATTTTGTTTTCGAGTTTCTTAGTGATTCAAGTGCCGACCGTGTTCTAATTCTAGTGTAAAAACTCCCAACAAATGTTAACTCGTTGATCGAGAAGTTTAGTTTAGCTATACAACCGATATTCTCCTGTTAGTTAATCTATACGCCCGATATTCTCTTTGCAGTGATTTCCCAATGATGCTATAACTGATAAGTTTTTCTCTATTAAACCACTTATCAATTTTATAGTTATATTCACAGATGTAGATCGCAATGTGGAATCAATCATTTCTACAATAATGGTGCCGCATGAAGGTTTTGTAAAATTGGGGTTAATGATTATATCAACATATACTTGTGCAATGAACCCTCGTGGCTGTCACTGTTCATAAATATTAACCACCTGTGGCACTCCATCGCCAATTCTGCATTTCAAATGGCTCTTTATATATGATATTACTGAAGTTGGCACCGTATTCGAATTGCAGTTCTCGAAAGTAATCCATTCTCGATAATTAAAATATTTTATGTCTTATTTTTTCGGGTATTAATTATGTAAAATAAGTCATTAGAAATTTAAACAATAACAGTTCTAAACAAGAAAATGATAATTGTAAGTAATAGCGCGCTTCTTATACGACACTCAAACCAATTGAAATTTTACTCTTATATGTTAATGCAGTAATTAATAATCTACGTTAAAAAAATTTACGGTTTCTATTCTATTCGGTACAAAAGAACTGGATGATTTTCTTTTAAAACACTTAAGATTTTGTTTCGCTGCTACGTTATTTTAATTCAGATAAAAACAATAAGCGACGACGTATACGGAAAAAGTGAACAAATGTAAGTATAAAGTACACATATATGTATATACATATATATTAAAACTAGCATAATGAGCTTGTCTTAAGAATACAATAAAAAAAAGTTGATGTTTTTTCATCCATCCATCTACTAAAAACCATCCATTCAATCATTTCATTCATTTATTTCTACACTTCGTACATTTTTTTTGTCTCTTCTGATTTTTTTTTTGTGAAGGCGGAGGAGATTCAATCCTTTTTCCTACCTTTTGTTTTCAATTGGAATATACGTACACATACATGTATATATAAATATACATATTTTTATTCAGCTCAAGTGTCATCGTGAAGATTTTTTTTTTATTTTGAGATCTATACTCTGAAATGAATAGGAAATTTGTTATTTGAATGGCTGAATGGCATGGGAACTTTTTATCATTGCTCTAAATAATCATACAACAAAAACAAAAAAAAATACGAAGAAGGAATTTATTATCCTTATGAAGTGCATCTTTTTTTTTATTTAATGTGAATCTCAGGGATATAACATTTTTGTTCTTTTCGATTAAAAAAAAAATATGTTACTTGAGATTTACCTGTAGTTTTTTCTTCTTATTAACGAGAACACTTAAAATCATATACTTCAAACCGGAAATACTGTGTAACTGAACATCGTCTAAAAATATGCCAACCGAAACACATAAGAATCTAATATATTTATATATGTAGTTTAGAACTGAAACACAAATATTCAACGATAAGATTATGTGATGCTGAATACGCACTCATCACAGGTATACAAAAAAACTTGTAACTTGTTAAGTATTAAACTAACCGTGAAAAATTGAAAATTTGGTTAGTTTGGCATATACGACTGTCTATACTAGTATGTATACCATGCCGAGATTCATATATGAATTTCAAAATTATTAAATCTCTATAATCATCCAAAACGGTCAATCATGTTATTTTATTTTGAGTAGGAGTTTCGAAATCCTCAAGCAAAACAAACACTCGAAACGGTAGCATTTTGCTGTCCATATCCCATAATTATATATATTTATGTTGAGACCAGAGACTATAACAACGATTCACCCTAACGTATAATGCTGTTGTTTCATGATTATTACATAATTGAGTTTAAACTTTGAAGTGGTCTGTCATTCTTTACGTACCTGCGAGTTTTTAATTTAACAACAATAAAAAAAATCATGTTTTGCTGTTATCTCTATGTCTCTCATTGTGAATATTGTACAATTTTTTAATGCTTACTCCCCGGCTAAAAATATGTATTTTCCGCACAGTCCATAATATTTATGCTTTATCGTTCGTATACGATATTAGGATATGACGTAGAAATGAAAATTATTGCATTATGAATGGTCCAGATAATTTTTGATGTGGGTATCTACTTATTACCATGAAATCATTTAACTTGAATACATGATTTTGTTCTCATTATTGTGCTTCTATCTACGAAGAATAAAAAATTATATTAAATGATGATTTCGTCTTTCTTTTAGCCTGTGGCCTCAAGTACCTGAATCGAATTATATTTTGTGTTGTTGTTGTTGTTGGCTGTTTGGTTGGTTTATTGTATGGAGGTACAAAACTTATAAGATGAACATGAAATTTGTAAAATATATAATTGATTTCGAAGGAATTTTTTAATGTTACCACTCAAGTGTGCACCAGGTTTTAGTTGAGCCCTTAAAGTAGAGAAAATAGAATTTAATTACGTTACTCGATATAAATAAATCAAAAATAAACTACCAGCATTAAAAATTCAAACTCAATTTAATTTAATTTATATATATATTTTTTTTTGAACAACAAAAGCTCATTCTTTTCACACAATAGATAAGAACGCGAAAAAATAGAATAACGAATTCCGCGAAAACGGAAATACTTTTTCAAACCATGCAAAAAAAAAAAGTTTTCAAATATTTATTTTATTTATTTATTCTTCTTAACATTAATATTATAAATAATCATAATTTAAACTATAATCATCGTTTCAAGCAAAAAGGTAAAAGCAGCAGCAAAGTAGCAAAAAAAAGTAGAAAATTCTTTATTTTTCAAGTCTATGTTATTCTAGAAAATGATGATTTCCGAAATATAAAAAAATGGGAAAATTCTTTTGGCCTCATTAGCGACCGAATTGAACAAGAAAATATATAAATATTACGTTTTTGTTGTTGCTGTATGATATTGTTGTTATATGTACCTTAAAAAATATGAATCTACGGGTTGTGAATCGAGATGATATAGCTAGTAGTAGGTAAATATACACAGGAAAGTGGTGCGGTTACAGCATATTTGGGATAAAAAAAAATAAGATAAAATTTCCATTCAGACGAAATAAAATTTTCCATTACCGTAATTACACATATTAATGGATGGCTAATTGAAAATTCCAAAACATATATGAATATAAACAACACAGTGTATTGTTTTCCATATATGCATCATATCCATCGTCATTACAAAAATGCTAGAAACAATAATATTTCGAAAGTAGTTTTGTAGTTTTAATGCAGCCAGGCATGTTTTTTCTAGATATATATACTTGAACATAATGGAGCTTTTACATATATAAGAATATCATAACCATATATACAGACAGCTTTCTATATATATATATACGTTAAGTATCATTATCTTAATGGGAACTGAACGAATATTTGTGCGATAAATTATTTCATGCGGCAATGAAATTTTGATCGCCGCCACTGACTTAACCGCAGATTCAAATTAAAATGTTCTCACTGAAATTATAGTTAATAAAAGAAGATCAACGATATTTATTCTCACGTTCTTTGTAATCCAATTTAATTGATTTAATTACTTAATCAACAAAAAAAATTGTTTTGATTTCTTTTAAAGTTAATCCGCGCATATATACAGAAGCAATTTATAATACAAATGAAACTGGATCATGATCACAGACTTGTCTCGCTCTAATGTGTGAGATACAACTCGTACGCATAAAATACAAACAGGGTTGTCTAATTATTAATTAATTTTATTAATTTCGGTTTTAACAAAGTATTATCTATGAAAGTATTTTTGGAATCTCAGTGACATATGAAGGATGTTCTTCTGGCTAGCTGTTAATAGCCATTCGAGTTAGAGGGTAGTAGGCCTCCTTCAATCGATGAATAAAACATAAACGCGTACGTGACTGGTTAGAGTCACAATAACATAGCCTTAAGCCTCATTAATATTAAACAGAGAGGACATTACTGGAATAATAGTTATGATCTGCCATTCGATGATGCTGTCGTTTATTATGCTAGTATTATTGTGATATGAAATTATGGGAATTTTGAGTGTGTAAATTACACGTTGTTATTTTCGAGTGTTTCTACATGTAAAGCCTAGTACTCAGATCAAAGTGAAATTAAATTTTACCGCGGTCTCCAAACATGTATTTATTTTCACGAGAAATTGAAATGAATTTTGTTTGGAGAATTTTGGTGTTTGACATATCACAACTTATCACAGAAATACAAATCACAAATTATATGAAATGTAACAAAATGTAACCATAGAACTTTATCACATCTATTTAGAATACATCAGAAACGTAAATGTCAAAATTTCATGTGTACAAATTGGTTAGGATCATTATTTTCGCGAGAAATTAATTTGTAGAGTTTATGCGCGACATCTATGATGCAATAAGAAAAATAGAGTTCTTTCGCTGACAAACTGAGTACTGGGGACCTAATATGAAATTTTTCGATTTTTTCCGATATCGAAAATATTCGATTCGATGTGGATTTGTCCTAATATGAAAATTGGTTTTTTCCTAATATGAAAATATGAATATGTCGTGGTTTTACCGTTATAGAATGGTTTTGATATTAATTTGCTTCTATTTCGTTTTTGTATATGTATTTTATAGTGTGATTATTAAAATTAATTAAAAATAGTAAATAAAATAAAAAAAAAAAGATTTTCTTTGAACATTTGAAATTTTATTTAAGATTGAAGATGGACAGTATCGGTACTTTTGTTCGTACAAAACGTTTACGAGTAATTCACGAGTTTTACGAGTTTCTTATCGTTAATATTGTTTATTGATGTAGAATTACTTTTAGATTTATGGAATTATTTCGGCAGTTGAAAGATCTTCACAAGTAAAGCCCCACTTTACCAAACGAACAATAATAGACGCAATACTACCTTTATTAAAACTAACGGCTACCATACGGTTTTTAGCCGAACGGTCTTACCAACAAGCCGTAGGACAAGATTTTTAATAGGAATGGCTCAACCAACCGTTTCGGCAGTAATTGCAAAGGCCCTTAATATATTCTAAATTATTATATAGAGTCAAAAATTATGTGAAGGGCCTTCGTCATTTAACTTTTTTTATCAAATCCTCCCATTATTTGTTGGTAGTCTCTTTCATTTACGTAATTTATGCTATATCCTCATTTCTCTTCATGAAGGAGACCAGCACATCAAATTGGTTGGCGTTCGTAATCCTTAATAAACCAATTTGCATTAAAAAACATTTAGTAATTGTGTTATATATTCAATTTAAACATAAAATCATCAGTTTAAACATGAATAATTAAGAATAAAACTTACATCGAAATTTTCCAATAACGGATATCCAATATATTCAAATATTTCCAATATTTTCCAATAATATAACAATATTAATTATATTCAATAATTATTATTATTATATTATTATTATTTGAACACATTATGTTTAAAAATATAAAATTCGCCAACTAGACAGCAGTCGAATTTTTTCGGTGTGTTCGGAAAAATTCGCTGTCATTTTTTTTCCTTTTAGTTTCATAATAGGCGGAATTTATTCGATAACATGTGCGTTCGAAAAAATTCGCCTCGAATTTTGATTTTTAAGCTTTATAATAGGGCGAATTTTCTCGATATCGAAAAAAATCGAAATCGAAAAATTTCATATTAGGCCCCCTGCTTAGCGAAAACTGAAATGAATTTTTTTATTTCTGAGTTCACTTTGGTAAAATCGTATCGAAATTTTGTGCACCTTAAAGGCTAGTACTCAGAACGATTCCGCGTGAAATTCTCATACGATCTTACCAAAGTGAACTCGAAATGAAAAATTTCAAAAACTATAGTTTTCTCAATGCACCAAAGATGGCGCGCATAAACTCTACAAATTTGTTTCACGCGAAAATAATAATTCGAAACATTTTTTTCACGTGAAATTTGAACATTTTAACTGTTTGAACATCTGAATTCTCCAAAAAAATTCATTTCTATTTCACGTGAGTATATAAAATTTTTTAGAGACCGCGGTAAAATTTCATTTCACTTTGATCTGAGTGCTAGCCTTAAATTCGTATTATTTACATACGGTTAATTTGTTTTTTTTTTTGTAAAATGACGCGCTGTCTCTTATCAAAACTAATTGTACTAAAGCACCATCTGTTAGAAAATTCGTCATTTAATGCCAGACAATCCTCTCAAGGTCCTCATTCTCCGTTCGTTTTTCGTACTAAGTTGAGTGCAGAAGTTTTGTGCAGGAAATCTGTATGGACGATTTTAAGAAATTGCAGGAAGAATATTGGACCACTTAATAGACGGTATAAACAATTTCAATAAGCCAATTAATAAGTAAGATATTAACTGCTTCACATTGATATTCTTTCATTATATTTATGTTATCGTAGGTGTGCTAAGAAGCATTGAGGTTAGGCGCTCAATGACTACAGTTTTTATTTATTTTAATTAAACGGTTACCTTTGTCGAATATCTGGATTACTGTCTTTCACCAGTCGTACACTTTTTATCGATACGCTTTGCTGTACATTGTGTCTTAAGCAAATGCTCTCCACACATATCATTTGACATTTTTGACTGGCTCTTACGACATTTTGACAGGCTCTTACGATTGATGTCTCTTTCATCAAATAAACTCGTTTTCGAGTGTAACAAGTTGCATATTTTTTTCAATTTTTTCAATGTTTTATAGAAAATTAATTTGTAACCATAGGTCAAGTTTAAGCAAAAATTCAGCTTGCATTTCCAACTAACTGATTTTTGCTAATTTTTATGTAAGATTTTATAAATTTTAGCGAGTATAGAGACAATTGCATCTTACTCTGCACCAAGATGAAGCAATAATAATACTTCTTGGCATGTTTAGCACTTCAAAATTAGAGATCAATCTGTACTACAGTTATTAATTGTTTACATCAGGCCACCCAACCTGCCCATAAACATATAGGGAGGTCTCGCACAAAATTCTAATCAAATTACATTTTATTATTTGATTTTATTGGCCCAGTTCGTACTCGATTGTTGTTGTATCTTCAAAATATCGAATAACACGGATTCAATCACGTTCACGATTCAAAGGTTAGAAATAAAATTGAAAAATTGCCTTCGTTCCAAAAATAATATATACCACCCCCCTATATCGGTTTAGCCCTACAAAATGAAATTAAATCCGTTTTTTATGGGGATTTTTTTAGGACACAAAATTCCAAAAATGAAATTTTCTTCATGGGAAAGAAAATTAATAAAAAAAGGGAAAATCTCTTAAATTATTAGATATGTACCAAATAAGAAAATTCATTAAATTCTTTTTGCGGCTCCCTGAAACTAGACAAAAATCCGTCGTTGTGGACGAGGATAAAATTAATCAAACAAATTCGATAAATCTTTCTTTTATCTTTTTTATGGATGTAAAAAACAAATAACTGATATCATATGACGATATACTGATAGTGAGCTAGTGGCGAGAGAGATAAAAAATTATAGTTTTTTTTATTGTTTGGCAATCAAATTGAATAAAGGATTTTCAAGGATATTATGTGGTTTTATGGATTTATATCTGCACATTGATTTTGGAATTATACTTATATACACCTTCAATCAACCCTTATATAATACGTATATGTATATAATAATGAATGTGTCATAACAAATTTACCCTCTTATACAGGATTGGCGAATATACGAGTATAATCTTGAAAAGGATTCTAGTGATGTTCGCCAGCTTAAAATAATATACATACCTACTCAATATGCCAACATTTTTAAGCTTCTTACATACATACATATGTGAGTTCGAATGATTCAGCAAATGTACTGACCTAATTTATATGTGTACATGTTACATCCTTTTGTGCTCGATACATTACATATTTTGATTAATTAGTTTTGCCACCATAGAAATAATTATTTTTTTTTTTAAATAAATTTATCAGTGCCAAAATTTTTTTATTTTAATTAATGTACCGATTGCCCGAGATAATGTGAAAAAAAAATTATGTCTCCAAAACCAATGGAAAATAAACCGAAAGTCATTAATTTTCCAATCCGAAGAAGATGAAGAAAATTTTTATGATTATGAGAATGATGATGACATGACTGTCACTATTTTATTATTAATTTTTCTCTCTCCCATTTCACTATATATATAGATTAAAATTGATTAGCATCTTGCCTCATGGTGTGTGCTATATATATACGATGGTGCAAAACAAAACTGTCAAATATAGTGAATTTATCTCCATATCTATTCTGTGTAATATAACCATAGTCTAGTATATTATATGTATATACTGTATTCAGATAGAATAGATGAGAAACTAATCAACCATATTCCGTAAGACTATCTTAAATTTACACATGATTAATTTTTTTTTTCATTTTGTACAGAAATTTTTCTTCATTTTCCGTTTTTGTTTTTGTTTTTCCTCTTCAATTCAACACAAAAATCCATCAACATGTCTTGTTTATTTTATATGCTTCTGGTTGTTATATTTTTATCATATCTAACTTCTTATATGCCATAACCATTAAACGACGTGAAAATGGAAAATATGTTTATGTGCATACGAGTACATAGTACATACATAGATATTTACATATCAGCTTTGCTGTCCTTCGTATGACCATAATGATCTTTTATTTTTTGTACAGTACGAAATCATGATTTTTATCAAGCAACCCACAATTTATTTTATATATCTTTGATAATTGTATAGTTAGACATTTTAGTTATGCCACTATATATATATCTCGTATGTACACATAGGTTGAGATTACATTGTTCTTCACTTGACTCACACATGAGTACGTAGATATGAGATGTAGTTTCCTGTCTCGCCATAATCTAAATAAGAGATTTATTTACAGATAAACTACAACTGCACAAGGAACGGTTTACAAGTTGACCCTCTTTTGCAATATACCAAAACTATTATACTAGAGCTAGGAGATTCATCCGTAAACTCCCTGGCCAAAAGACCTATTTCAAAACGCGAAAAAGAATATATATTTATAAAGCCATATAAATTTTTAACGATTTTCTGAAAGATCATAACTAAAGTTAGAACTTTGATTAATAAATTAAAGATAACAGATTAAAGAAGTAAAATACCTAGAAGCAACCGCCCAGGTGGCGCAGTAGTTAAAGCTGCGGCAGTTGGAGCGAGAGGTACTGGGTTCGAATCCTGATACAGGGGCAGGATGCAAAAGGGCTTTTCACCGTGAGATTACAATACGTGGTGTGAATGAACACAACTATGACCCCCCGTTGGAGTGCAGAATTCATGGGCCAACCCATCTACCATATCAGCACTATAGGCTGGCATAGAGCTATGCAATGTGCAGATGGTTAGGAAAATCGGACCTATAGCCGTACGTCCTCGAATTGGCATAAAAGTAAGGACGTAAATAAGCGAACAAGTAGGGAGTGCCTTGACCTCCAAAACAGATAAAAAAAGACCTAGAAGCAGTTATTACTAACCTCCACATTTAACACGACGTCGGTTGTCTGTTTTTTACCATTTTAAATAGAAGGAGTTGGTTGTCTTCTGTTCAATATCGTAAAAGATTAAGGATAGTTCGGTACTTAAACTAAGGACTCCTAACTTTTTATAACTCTTTTGCGTACTAAAATACGTTAGGATGCAGACATGTACTAGTGCAGCTACCATTGAGGTTAAAATACAAAACTTATTTCGATACGATCAGGCAAAATTAAATTTTTCCCAGTGGTTTTGATCCAAACCTTAATTTTAAGGTTCACAGCACCTGTGACATCCGCCAGTTCCGCCACTGATTAAACGACAATATGATGAACCATTTTAAAACGAACCCACTTCTCTTTTATATGCAGCCGTTAAACAGCAAACAAAAACCTATTTGATCATCAATTTTGACATAAATTTGAGCAGGGCATTCGTTCCGCCACTAGAAATTCTCATTCGCATAAAAAAATGTAATAAGCATCTGAAGATTATTTTGTCACGGGATTTTTAATAAATAAAAAAAAAAATATTTCCATAATATGAAATTGATAAGGGATTCCCAGTGATTCAAAGTTACAATTTAAAGGGAACGATTATTTTTTTTTTCTGTAGATCATAATATGTTACAAGAATGATGATGATGGCGATGATTATGTTTTTTATTCGTTTGCGTTTTTGTTGATGGAAATAACCAGAGAAAATATCAAATAAAACAGCTGCATTAACCGCGTATTTTTCATTTCATTTCAAATATTATGAATTTATTATGGTTTAATTAATTTTAAATATTTTAATATTTTGAATCCTTACGATAACGACCGAACGACGAATTATTAAAGGGTGACATTATACATATAAGATATATAAATATTTTCTAACCCCAAAAATATGATATGATGAGCGGTATCAACCACGACACACCAAAAACAGACACTTATTCATTCGTTTCATTTATTTTCTATTGTATTTGTCGGTCCAGAGAAATAAAAAATGTTATTCAAAAATTCACACAGCGGGTGTCTTATTGGGTGCTGCTGCTTCTGCATTTTATGATACGTCACTGACACAGAAACGATGTCATAACAACATACTGTTTGAGATTATATCGATTCAATTTATGATTTGCTTGTTTCTGATCTTAGTTTGATTTACACTTTTTGACGATTGTCGCTAGTTCGGCTATTAGTTCATAGATGGTACTAAAACAACAAACCTTCATAGGTCTTAAAAGTTCAACAATTGCGATTTATAAAAATTTGTCCAAATTTATATAATTGACAGTAGCGTAAAATTTGTTTATCAAGATTATCGACAATACGTATACGTTAGAATGTAAACGTCATTAACTAAATTCTTATACACAATATACACAAACTTAGACCTAATGCTACCTTCAAGTAGCGGAGATTTTTTTTTTACGAACACCTGGTAAGAATACGACCCTTATTTTACGTATGTACATATACTCGTATTGAAAACTAAGTTACACGTCGTTGTTATAGTTGTACGAGTATGTACATTCAACCGTATTATATGTTGATTATGATGATCATAATCGTTGCCAATGATTTCGATAAGGACCCCATAGAAACTATATACTTTTTTTTATGTCAAATCGAATTCCTGTCACAAAAAAAAATTAGAGAGACGAGATTTATACACGTTGAGCTGTATAATATTTTCGCAACGGAGGTACAAATTTTTATATTCTACAACAAGGGATAGAATATTGTGGATGGTAGGCTATAAATATAAAATTCGAGGATATATAACGGCGAATAAAACACAGTGGAAAAGCAAGCAGAAGTAGAATCATAAATGTGAAGTCATAGGAGGACACAGTATAATTTTTTTTTATCCTCTAATATTTTTTTCCCGATGTTAGAAACGACGATGATTTACTGGATAAGGCGCACGACTAAAAATAAAGGAGGGATTGTGAT
Organism: Tipula lateralis; assembly: GCA_963932295.1. NCBI lineage: Eukaryota > Metazoa > Arthropoda > Insecta > Diptera > Tipulidae > Tipula > Tipula lateralis. The sequence goes on along the minus strand of OZ010736.1, from coordinate 195,149,139 downwards.
TTTCCGATTTTCAGTATATCGAAGGGGTACGATTTGCGCAATTTCAATATTTTTTTTTATTGTTGTATTTATACACTGTGTATATATGAAATACATACATACGTGTTGTGTTATCGAGTTGCACATAGAGTTTTCACAAGTTTTGGTTAATTAAATTCAATTGACAGTGGAATTGAAATCTCTGATGGATTACATTATTATGAATGAACGTTTTTTGATTAATTTACTTCATAATTTGATGATGTATGTACATATTTACAAACATAAATAAATATCGAGTGAATTATATTGTGTTTGTGGTTGGGCTGAAGATGTTAATCTACATACATAATTATACCGTATCCCGCCAAAAATAGTTTTACTTTTTAATTATTTTGCTGCAAGAACGATATATAATTTTACTGTTTTAAAAACTAATAGAGATTATAAGTATGGTAATGTAAGGTGTGTTATGTTGAGTCGAAATCCACCAACACTTTTGTTTGCCATACAAAGGTCTTTAAAGTGTGAAAAATATATCCCACTCCAACTGGGTAGTTTATATATTACTTTTCAAAGTTCTCTTTTAAGGTGCCCATACATCCAACAGGTCACTTCGTCAAGCATGCTTGATGCTTATCTGTGCGGCTATGATTATAATTTTGCTAACTGAGTCACCAAAAAAAACAAAACCAAGGAAAATTTGGATGAAGGAATAGCTTAAAAACCAACCGTTGTGAAGTTTGAAAATTTTCGTTTTCACTGCTGAAAAGAATTTTCCCGATATTTAATTTCTGCAAATTCTAGTCAATACGTACCTATTAATTAATTTTAAATCTAAATAGGCATTATCGCACATTATTTCAAAGTACCAATTTCTATCACTATCAAATAGTTTAGAACAATTTACTGACTTTGCATGCTCCAATTTATAGTATATACTAGGCGAATATTAATTGCAATACTAAAATTTTGTTAGAAGAAGTGCTTGCTGATTTAAAAATGTTGGCTTTGAAAATAATTGAGGGTACATGGGTAAATGAACTTTAAAAGTAATATTTTTCGAGAGCTTTTTAACAACATTTATAGTAAATTCATTAATAGATCTTGATTTTAAATATTCCATCAAGCGGTTTTCTTAAGAAGATCTAATATAAAACATATCTGGGTTACCGACCAAATGACGCATTGATTAAACTTGGGGGCAGTTGGAGCGGAAGGTATTGCTTTATGCAAAAGGTATTTTTCACTATCTGATTACGATCCGTGGTGTGAATGAACACATCTATAACCCTCTGTTGGAGTCCACTCATCTTTAATGTCGGTACTACAGGCTGACATGGTACTATGTGCAGTAGGTTCTACTTAAATCGGACCCAAAGCCGTACGTCTTCCATTTGGCTATGTAATGGCGTAAAGAAGGACGTAAATGATAGAACAGCGAAAAAGTTGCGAGTAGTCTCTGTTACCAATTCGTATGGCCACTACCTTCTTTCCCTTGATTTCGGTACTTTCGCCGGTTGCTGTTTGCAGTTTGAATCCTCGAATTGACTGAAGTTCATTTCACGCTCATGACACGCTCCTTCTCTTCCGATCCCTGCAATCTTCCCTTTTCCTCCAATATAATGATGATGGTATCCCGTATCATTGACCGCTTACGTTTTATTTCCCAACAATCCCTTGAAATATGACCAGGTTTGTCACATATCCAACATCTAATTCTATACCTTTTCCAGACCGAAACTTTATTGGTAGCCAATTATTTCCTGGTTTGTTGTAATTCGATGAGTTATAATTTCCTGGTTCTAATCTCGATCGTTTTAGCACAAGCGATGGTCTGCGCAAATGTTGTTTTCGATGCTAACACAACCGCTCGTATTGTTTCTACGTCACGAATACCATCAGTACACGCATCAATTTTAATTCTTTCTGTGTATTCGGGCGCCATTTTAAAGTGGGTGAGATGCACCGATCGCTCTATGTCCGCTACAAACTCTTGTAGTGTTTCACCGATTCGCTGAGAACGACATTTGAGCTCCATTCTATATAGCTCTCGCTTATGATCAGCACCATGTTTTCGTTCCAAAGCTAGCATGATTCTATCATAGTTCCCGCGTTCGGATTCTGGAACAATCTGCAACATTTCTGCCGCACTGCCTTTTAACGCCACTATGAGAGCTGCGACCAATCTCTTTTACAAAGTTTCAAAAACCTTTCATCAGCCGCTTCAAATCGTTGCTTAATTTGACACTTTACTGTATCCACTTTGGCATCTAATGAAATGGACATTCCGTGAAACTTTTCACTCACTTCGGATATAAAATGCCGTTGAATATTTTCTTGTTCTTCCAACCGTTCTAGCACAGTTTTTTGTCCGGTTTTTAATTTTTCTCAGCCGATTTTCAAATTTTCTTGGCTGGTCAGCATTTTAGTTTTCAAGTTTTCTTGGCTGGTCAGCATTTCACTTTTCAAATTTTGTTGATTTGCCATGGCTTGTTGTATCGCTGCCATTAACTGACCCACATCAATATTTGTAGGTGCTGAGGTAGGCTTATTAAAAGTTGCTGAGGCAATGGTGGCTCCGGCATTTGTTGCGCCTTCCATTGGATCCTCCGCAATAGGTACTCCAGTGTTAAATTCGTACTGGTCTGGATCGATGTTCTATTCCAGCAAAGCTTGTTGTAGCCTCTCTTGTAATTCTGCTTTGCTACCCACTGTAGGGAAACCCCGTGCGTTCAGCTCGTTCTTTAGCTCCGACACTTTCAATTCCAGTAGCTTCATGTCTCCTTATTCACAATCCCACCACTGTCACCAATTGTTACGTTTTCCCCTAGTAGGGATTCAAACCAATTCACGGCTCGATCACTGGATTGTGAATAATTAAAACCACTTGTTTGTTTTTCACTATAACTTTTATTAAATCACCACAATTTACCTGTACAGTACTTTTATTTCACTGTTACTTTCACTATTTATCACCTATTCCCGATTAAAATCTGTCGCTGTTCTAATTCAAACTGAAGCTCTACGATTTCTGTTCGCGTATTTATACTCCTTTTGTCCGCTTCTCGGTCATAGAATAATTTTCCATTTATTTATTATTTTGGCTGTATACTGCGATTCATGCTGGTTTCCAATTACGAGCAATTAGTACTTCTATTCAATCAGAGATGTCACTCGCGTCCATACCAACTATTTTATTTTAGAGTCTGTTAAGTTCTCAACATATAAAGGTGTATCTATAGAAAGAGCACAGCATTCACTTTTATTATGTCCCATCGAGCAGTTCCTTAATTATAATAAATGTTCGTTGGTTATCTATTGTTATTTGTACAGAGGAGGACCTTAATACTGTCAGTTATCGCTTTCAGATTTAAATTTAATAAATTCTCAAATGCAGGGTCGTAAGGGCTGGTCTTATTTCTTCATTTGGAAAAATTGTAAGACGAACTACACAGCAGATTTGGGTATATTTTCTTGAGGATTTGGTTATAAATAACGCTACCTAACGGGGAGTTGGTCATACATAAATTTAAGACCGTCCTACGGTGGCCTTATTAGTAATTCCTAACACACCTCATGCAAAATGTTCGTTATACCATTTCCAATTGAACCAATCAATTCCATTAAGCCTCATGTTTTATAAATGATAAACGTACGATATCAGTAGGCTTTCACAAAAAATTCAATTTATCAAGGCTCAAATTTAAGTCATTTAGGACACTCATTAATTCTATAAGTGATAATTTTGGTGGCACCATTTATGGAAGAAAGCTGATTTTTCATCATTGTGAGGACTATGGTAGAGCAAAGAAGTTAATTGTATAGTTCTAAAGGACACAGTTAATCTTTCTGTTCACCTCGCTGACCACTGGAGTTTCATTGTAAGCCAGCCAGACCAAATGGTTGGGCAGACCAATCATTGCTATTCATCTCACCAAGCAGAGTTGATATAAAAATACCACTGGCATCATTTGGTCAAACCTACACATTACCAAATTTTATTTTTATTTCGGTGGTTTGCTTTGCAACTCTTTCTCGATTGCCTTAAGTACTCAATAGTACTATCATGGAAGATAGGTTGCTCCATTATCACGTGGACTCTAACAGAAAGCCAAATAGATATTTTCACTGATCTATGATGGCAAAAATTTTATGAATCGTGGCAATTCTTTAAATGGAACCCGGTACCTTCGCCTCTAGTTGAACCAGTTTTAACAAATTTGTGGGGTTTATTATTGGATATTACGTCATTGCGAAGCGCATGTGAGCAGAAATCACTATATGTATCGATTAACCATGTTTTGTGTTGCTTTTTATTTTTCAGCTGCATCATGTGATATCATCCAAGCGTATAGTTATCAAATATCATCAAGTTGCGCATTATAAATTATGATTTTTAATCAATAAATCACCAGATTTTAGGTTATTAAATTAATCTTTTTTCAAAACGGTAATAAAAATATGATTAAAAATCATAAATGTCGTTAAATACACATAAAGTAATAAAATCGAGGAAGATGTATTACTATATATTGTACAATCATCCCTAAAGGCTCGATTTTTTTTGGTAATAATTTTCCACGATCTTCAAGAAGTAAACTAGATATGTACGTATATAACCAGAAATCGTAAATCATTGATGCTAAAGGAAATTAACATATTTTTCAACGCATTTTCTCTTATAACGTTTATATAATTTCAAACTCACTCAGGACATTAAAATAAGTCTTGTTTTGTATATAACAAATAACTTTTGAAGTTTTTCCATAAATCAATTTTTTTGGAACCCTTTATGGAGCTAAAATACCTCATATGTATTGCTCACAATATACAGATACGTACGTCTTCGAATGGTTAACACACAGAATAAATTAAACAGAGGTTGGTCTTATACATGGTGATAATATAATTTTGTGGTGCCTTTCTTTTGATGTATGTTTTCTTTTTTTTTTGTTAAAATTCCATCGTAAATTAAAAGTTAATATTTGTTTTAAATTAAAAGAAAAAACCGAAAGAATGGTTTAAGAAATTTTCAAAGGCTATTTAATAACAATGCATCCAGTATCCGCGAAATACGAACACAATAACGTATAATTACCTGCGCATTAGATGGTTTCCGCATGTACAATATATAAATTAACCCATCTATATCATAACAGACGAGTCTTTTTGTCGAACAATGCACAGTAAATAAAAACAACCGTTTTGGGATTGTATTAAGGAGTAGAAAATATTAAATTGCAATCAGAAAAGTTTAAATTTCCACTCAACAAAACGATATTAATAGTAAATCATAATTAAATTTTGTCGACTGTCCCCTATTAAATTATTGTCAACAGCTGTTTGTTTCTTTAAGATGAACACATTTTTGTGTTCTGATTGTAATAATAATAATTTTTATGAATTTAATAATTTATGTTTTTTGATTAACATGAATTTAAATATCAAAAAGGATAAAATGAGATCGTATCCCAAACACACATATTGTAGTACATACACGTTGACAGAAGGAACTACATCGATGATGGATGCGAACATATATTTATGGGTTCGACCATAAATCTTACTAAGTGTAATTTATAGAACTGGTATATGGCCGAAAAGTTACTGATGCATACCATAACTCGCATGAGAAATGACCTTTGTATGTACTCGTACATATATAGTTTTATAATTGAAATCCTCTCGAGTAAAATTAATTGTCGTTTCAAGTATAAATGTACTATATATGTACACAATAGAATAAGATTGGAATCATCTCGTATAATTCAGTTGAAATAAAAAAAAAGTTTAATCATTCGCACTTTAAATTATTAAACAACCGTACAAAATTACTGAAAGACAATTTTTTTTTACATTCATCATCAAATCCTTCTACAACTCATCTCAATATGTGTACATCGCGCCAACAATAAAAACAATTCAGATATTGTGAATCCATCATTTACTTATAAACGTTATGAAGTGAAAGGTTATATATATACTCGCGTATGTACAATATATTGTAGATATAGATGGTTTTGAATAGAAGGACTTGGAGGATATTATTTAAACAAACACGAAGATGAAATTCATAAGGAGAGTACGTTTTGTCTATTATCACATTCAAAACAATAAAGATTAAATATTTTCAATTGTCATATGTATGAATAATGTTTATTTTAATCCGAAAGGCAAAACTGTTAGTCGAAAGAGTACATGTATGAGGTGGGACCATGTTGCAGAGAAAATTTAATTACTCTAAAGTGTGCATAATTGTAAATTTGACGAGTGATAAGGAATAAAAGTTTATCGTGGTTTTTGTCCTAATGTCGGATTTATTTTAAAAGCTTTTATTAATCCATTTGACAGTCACAAAATGATATTTTAAAATAAAATATTTCATTTTGATTCACTAAATATTATTGCCCAATGTTAAATTTGACCGTTTGACCGCACACTAAGATAAAGTAATTGTTAACTTTTATCTATTATTCCTACATTAATAACCAGTTACATTTACATGCCCTGTTTTGTTTGTTTGTTTCTATTTTGCGGCTACTTACCGCAAACTAGGACGTTTGGATATAGGTCCGATGTAGAACCATCTGCACATTGCAAAGCTCCATGTCAGCCTATAGTATCGACATGGAAGATAAGTTGGCCCATGAATTCTGCACTCCAACAGCGGGTTATAGTCGTGTTCATTCACTATACCGATCGTAATCAGATGGTGAAACTCCGTTTTGCAGATGAAGCCACCAAAATAGTTCGAGTATAGTATCAATCCGCTGATCGCTAAAATTCTAAAATTTAAATTCATTTCACTCTGCACCCAAATGTGTTACTATCGCAATACTTAGAGGAATCAGTAAAGAAGACTGAAAAGACAGTATAAAGAATCGGTATAGCCATATTTCTGGCGAGGAAGATACAGAAAATATAAGGAGAAGGAACAAATAACAGATAATGTGCCCTTATAATAGTCAGGCTTAACGTTTTGAAGTCATCCTAAAATCTTGAGATGGTGAAACAAGGTTGCACTTTCCGGATTATAGACAAGAGGGTATATAAGGTCAACTGTGGATGATCAAATTTGGATAACGGGGTACAACCTAGCCGTTTCCAAACGTGTAAGAAGATAGCTTAGTTTTTGCAAATATATAGGTTTGAGTAACTTAGCAGAATCTGTTTGCGGTGGTGGAGCTGACCAAGAGTGAAATATTTTTTCAAAGCTGTTTTGTGGTCTCCCGTCTATATAGACTGGCGTTTACTCAAACCACAAAAGAGAAAGAGTTATTCAACCTCAGAAAATCTATGTGTAGATGTCTGCAGAAAACATTAAACTAGTCAATACTTTGTTGAATTAGGTCATTTGTGATACTGATAGGGATAATAGTTTTTATAGTTAGTATTCGAATAACAGTAAAAAAATTATCTATGGCTTAGATGCCGAAAAGGGCCCTTACCGCGTCTCAAATGAGACCTCACGAACTATTTTAACGACTGGTCCACATTGTCGTCCGAACGAAGGCTTTTACACACAACTGAGAATCAAACTCGAGACTGCGGTGTGATGAGAAGCTCTCTTAACCATTAAGCTATAACCGAATACTATCGTAATACTTAGAGGAATCAGTAAAGAAAGCAGAAAAGACAGTATAAAGAATCGGTATAGCCTTAATTCTGGTGAGAAAGGTACGGAAAAGATAACAAACAGAGGGCAAATAATGTGCCCTTATAATAGTCAGGCTTAACGTTTTGAAGTCATCCTAAAATCTCTAGATGGTGAAACAAGGTGGCACTTTTGGGATTTTAGACAAGAGCGAGTACAAGGTGTGGATGATCAAATTTGGAAACTTGTAAGAAGTTAGCTTAGTGTTTACAAATATAGGTTGGAGTTGCTTGTACTGTGAGGTTACTTAGTAGAATCTGATGTGCTTGGTGGAACTGGCGAAGGATGAACTATCTTTTCAGAGCGTTTTTATGGAGTTGGATGTCCACGTTTTCATTGCTAATCTCGCGTCAATATTAGTCAATACTTGATTGAATTATAGGTTGTTTGTGATAATGGTAAGAATTGAACGTTCGTTTTAATATCAAAGTGGCACTTTACAAATACAGGCCGAAGGATTCCAGATAATCGAACTCGTTAGAAGAGTTAGAAGAGTAGTTGATTGGTCATGAACATTGTTGATTGGTGATTCATCATGAAACATGAAAGTTTTCGATTTGATCGACAAATAAGTAAACAAATATTGAGGTTTGAGAAGGGTTATATAGTCTCGTAGCCGAAGAAAATACGAGACTGATCATTCTTGTTTATTGTGATTGAATTACGAGATTAAAAAAATTGAAATGTCGATTAAATTTGGATGTTTATTATGGATTTGAATCCAGCATTCTATATCACCTTCAAAAGAGAATAGGTTTTTATTTTTAGAGGAGTTTTTTTTCCAATTTAAAGATTTTTTGGGGCGGTTGTATTTTGCTAGACAATCTACCAAGTCAATGATTGTATTACATGTTCTGGTCGGTATCCTTCAACATTGATATGACTGTAAGTATGACTCTATATGATGTAAGGGTTATACAGGCATACTATAAAAATTCATAAAATATACATTCTCAACCCCTTTGTAAATATTCAAATTAAATCAGCAGTGCAGATGACATCACAAATTCACAAACCACACCATACGTAATCAATATTTTATCCCCCATCATTGGACTACAACTTTGACCATCTCGATTATATCGTTCGAATAATGTCCGTTGTATATCCAAAAACTTTTCACATTGCAAGACTTTTGATGTAAAGAATTAAAAATGTTCGTTTGATTTGGAAAATACAAAACAATATCGACGATATTTTATGATTTATAGGGGATTCCAATATGTACGAGTAGTTTTTATTAAGTGAATTATGGAACTCAATGATTCCATGTATGTCTGTATATATATAACTGACAAAACTACTATATTATATATATATACTCATAGTTTTCAAATAATTTACAGTTCGATGAATTGGACTTGATTTTTACTTCTTCGTTTTATTCGATTTCTTGTTCAACATCGACATATTTTTCCCGCTATTTGTATTGTTATATATACATATATACGAGTATATATTTTGATCGGTTTGGTTTATTTATTTCGACGAGATCTTTATTGTATTCTGAGAAAATATGTTTAGAAAATGGAAAACTATATTTGATTTATGAGGTCATATATAGATATGAAATCATATCTCTTATATATCGATTTATAAATGGGGCGACACATTATCACGCAGACATTGTATCTATGTATATAAAGGATAATTAAATAATTTCCCGCGATTCTCATGTTGTATATTCAAAACTCGAAATATAACTTTTTAAATGTACAGGGTGTTTATAATTTTGAGAAATGTAACGGTCAATATTTTATCTGATTAGCAGGATAATATGAATAAACAAATCCTTTTAAATCTTAAAAATATCAGGTTTAAAGTATATATGGCTTATTGGTTTCATTCCGTCACCGTTATCTCTCTTGGGTAATCTTAACTTGTCCACAATATATATAATCTCCCACCAAACTGCATACAAATACATAAATATTTAGCGTAAACAGGATTCACCGTCAAACATATCAACCCTGATTCTAACGATTATGTTAATTTTTGTTGTAATTCTATTGGTTTGAGATTTATTACAGACGGTCTTAATCAAAATCTCTATATACCAAAATGGTCTTGTAGTTTTTTTTACACACTCATATTTCACATCATTTTCGTTATATGCTCATTCGACCGCGTCTTTCTTTAACTCAACCCTCGATTTTTTTTTCTTATAGCAGCAAATACGCGTTTTATCCGCGAGAAAGTCTATATACATTGGGAATTTATATAGAGTCGAAAAACTACATTCTAATTGAAGGGGTCGTAAATAAAATATTCACACGATATACTTTTTGTTGTTGTTTTTACGCATATTTTATGACACACAATCGTATAGTCCAAATATGCATATGCATAATAAAAAGGATATATGTACCTATAACAAGATTTTGTTGTTTCTCGCGGACTTTCTAGTCTCGCGTATATTTTATTACCAAATAAATCAAATGTTGTTGGTTTTGTTCGAATGGTATAATGATGGAAGAGGATTTACTTTTAAAAATGAAGGGTTTGAAATATAACTCAAAAAATATTAAACGAACTTTTAACTGGTATTTTAAATTAAGCTTAGAGCTTTTTTTTATATATGTATATGTGTAAAGATTAAGATTTATATCGGTTTATCTAGAACAATATAATTAAGACATTATAACTGTTCGCATATCTATATAATTATAATTTTTTTAAGTGCTACCAGATGAATCAATCAACTACAATAGAAACATCTTATATCCAACCACAAATTATCTTGACAGTATTAATTAGATATAGCTTTGATTATTATTACCTTTTCTTATACATATACATTTGTAGGTATAGACACTATAATTAAAATGCAATTAGTGTTGATTTATAAGACAGAAACTAAAAGTTAATCAGCCAATTGATTAATGAAATTTTAAGTAGTCATATCTTGTATGGTCACTAATCACTGTACAGCACATCAAATTCAAGATGTAATTGATCCGTAATATATGATTATATGTGGGCAGACATTCAACAATCCCACTCGCTAAAAAGAACAATGTATTATTTTAAAGTGTCATGTATTTTTCAACATCATATGTGTAATATGTCTGTATATAACCGAAAACATAAAAAACATAATGTTGTAATGATACAAAAAAAAATTCTATTGAATTAAAAAATCCAACTACAATAGATCACCAGTTGAATTTTGTGCTATTATTGTTTAGTTTTTCTCTTTTAGTTTTTCCCATTTTGATTTCCATCAAATTTATAACAACTGTACTGACTTTTATGTTCACTTTTTTGTATTATGATGCTGTTAATACTTATAATATATATATATATATATATATATATATATATATATATATATATATATATATATATATATATATATATATATATATATATATATATATATATATATATATATATATATATATATATATATATATATATATATATATATATATATATATATATAAATGATTATAGCTGTTTATAGGGCCTTTAACTAACCTTTGTGGAACATCACACTGTCTACAATGCAAATAAGTTCAACTATCTTGTAATATAAGGAAGCGTTTAGATCTATACAACCAATGTTAGCTGATCTTAGAACATTTGAAGAAGATAAAGGTATTCGTTTTACGCATCAGTACTTTCTAAATAGTATATATTAAGAAGTCGTCAAGGAAATCTTTAGAGGAAATATTATTCTTAACTTGCTTACCAATGACTTAAAAAAGCATCATTCTACCAGAGCCTTAAAGCATGAAATATTCGGTTTAAGTTTAGATATAAAGCTAACAAATTATAATTTGATCCTCCCTTATCGCATTCTAAATTTCACTAATTCTAAAAATCATAATTTCTTTGTCAGATGTGGGTTTTGAAGCTAATTTTTTAATTACCTTATATAGATCAAAACACAATTTATTCAAATCAAAGAATTGTGCCAGCCGTTTGTTCGAGCCGCCACAGTCAATCCAATGCCACAGAAATCTTGAAATTGTCTATGTTTGGAAACCTTCGAGCTTCCGCACTTAATGCTACAATGAGCCCTTGATGGAAACCTAGGATTTTCATCAAAGCTCACGCGTTCTACATCCTTCACAAAACTAGAATAGTTAAAGTCAGAGCAGAAAAGACAATATTCCTGGGATTGAACTGATGGGATCCCATGCGATGAAGCTGGCCGAGTAATAGTATGAAAACGAATATTCTCAAGTTGTACTTTTTCACAGAAAGAGCATAATTGCTCAGCTTCGAGTTACACCTTTTAACCATATTTCGCTTTAAAACAAGTAGGGGTTGCTAACCACGTCAGGCTCAGATTTAATTGAAAGGCAAAAATTTTATATGTTTTTGTTAACTATGCAAAGAAACAACGCAGCAGCTGGCTCAATTAAGTTTGTAGGCACTCACATGCCAATTAATTTGTTGATGCAACCAAGAAGATAAATTTTCTTACAATCCCCTGTACCAACATAATAAATAAGACGATTGTTCAATGGCAGTTTTACTATCAATACAAAATATAATCTCTTTATATAGTCGACAACGTGATTAAAAGCTGAAATCACATAGTCAGATGAATATAATTTGTATTATAAAATTTATCAATTTTAATTGGCTCTTTAGGAGGACTAAACGCCCACTCAAGGAGCACTCTGTCTTACTTCCCGCAGTTACTCCCAACGTTTGTGTCACGGGTTTTAAAATTATTCCCGTGAAAGTCTTGAATTAGTGGATGAAATTTAACACATTGATAATTCTTACTAGCATAAAGCTTCAATTAATGCTATCCTTAGTTAAAATTTTAAGTGTGCCCTTTTTGTTTTTGACCACAACCATGTTTATATATATATATATATATATATATATATATATATATATATATAATTTATATATATATATATATATATATATATATATATATATATATATATATATATAAATATATATATATCAAATTTAATAATACGTATCAACTGTCACATAACATATTTTTCTCATTTTCATCATGAAAATATATACGTATCTATTCGCAACGTCATCTTTATTGAATATCTCGGATTATCCTTGAAGATCCCTTTTTCATCACTCCGTCTAAACGTCTTTTGTGACATACACATGTATGTATGTATACATATGATATAAATATTATACCTTAGACATATATAATATAAGCTATAGTTTATTATTATGGTTTTGCTTTCTAAAAAAAATTATATTCTTGATTCTTAATAGACTAATCCTTGATGTATCTTTGCAATAGATTAGAAAATTTTTCAATACATATATATATATATATATATATATATATATATATATATATATATATATATATATATATATATATATATATATATATATATATATATATATATATATATATATATATATATATATATATATATATATATATATATATATATATATATATATATATATATATATATATATATATATATATATATATATATATATATATATATATATATATATATATATATATATATACAACAAAAATTCTAATTAAAATAATACAAGTATCATCTTGTTGTAACCGTAATGAGAAACACCTCTTGTTGTGAGATTTTATTTTGTAAAGAAACACAATGAAACTGTACAGGTCGCGTGCCACATCTCTTCAAATAAGTTGTGAGTACAAAACAACATAATGGCGATATATTCAATACCAAAATGTGACCTCCAAGTGTATTGTTTAAATTTCAATTAAAATATTTTTATCAAGTGCCTTGCAGTAATACACATATACGCATTTAGGGAGATAGCGAAGAAAAGGACTAGCGCAGGTGGTTTCTAATCCTATATACGGATTAATCCGCGATGGTATATATACATTGGATTATATACACCCACATTAAGCTAATATAAATCAACTTTTGCCATAAACATACATAGTTGATTCAGACGTCCCACAGAGTTTTCACCATTTTTATATTTTGTGTCAACCACGTCAATCAAATATATTTTTCTGACATAATTAAACATTCCCACAAAAATTTTTTTTTATATGATTCAATAAAATCATAACCTCAATAACGCAAAAATGAAATTGAAATTACCACTGGTACAGTTACCAAGAAAAACGAGAAAATTAAAAAGGAAAAATTTATTAATATTTTGACATGAAGTTTTGTTTATTTGTATGCTTTTGACATTTGACATGCGTCTCCCATAGAAAACCAAAAATGTAAGTATATGTGTACGGTGGTTTTATTAAGTCTGAATAAAAACAGGGTGAACATTTTATACACTATAAAAAAATATAAGTTTTATGCTTCTCCAGAACAGCGCATACAATATACAGAACAGCAAACAAAAAATTTCAATCAATTCCATCAAATTAAATTTTTTGGGGGCTCTGGATGGTACATATTACGAAAATATTTATTTTCATTGGCAAATTTGTAAATTGACAGGCAATTTTAAAACTTGAGTTTATTATGCATTTACTCTTCTACTGTCGATTGTCGCCGAACGAGAAATTGAAAATCTATTTGTGTGATTTGTTTTCTCGTAAGCGTCTGTTTGTAAGCTGGAGTTGATATGTACACAGATATATAAATTATATCAACCAAAAATATGAAAACAGAAAAACCTTAATTAAACCCTCCCCCATCTCATCGTATACTCGTATATAACAAAGGATAGGGGATGGGGTTTGGTTCTTCAATTTAAGCAATAAAATCGGGAAAACCACAAAAAATATTAATAAAAACAGGGAGCAAAAAAATTCTTGGAATATCTTGATATTTTTTTTTTATTATTTTAAAGCTTCAATAAGAATGAAATGAAAATACAATTTATTTTATATTAAATTTTCCGGACGGTCACCTCTGTTTGCCTTCTTGCTGTACTTCTGTTTTATATATATATACATACACATGTATTGTTTGGTATTATTTTTTTTGGTAAATAAAATGAGATTTGATCCATGAACGAATGAAATGAAAGTCATAAAAATAAATTTTCCGTTTTTATGTATTTTGCGGGAGAGCCATAATTATGCTTCTATCTACGAGTATTTATCGTATATGTTCAAGATACTCTTATTTAATGTATTTATTAAATTGGATTTGTAATTTAATCTTATAATTTACACACAAAACAACTGTGAAGACATTTTACCTTATTCATACATAATTCATTAAACTAATAATAATTTTAAGATTCACGTTACCAACTAAATAAGACGTTGGGTACATATGTATGAATATATTAAAATCTTAGATTGTACATTTCAGATGTGAGAAGATGCGGTTGATATTGTTTGTTCAATACGTGTACAGATTGTGGGAAAACTATTCTCGTCTTCTAAACCCATAAATCTTAGATGATTTTGTTTATTCCTCCCATTCATTGGACTTTTTATTATGTTGATTGTTTTTTTTTATTTTTTAAAGGACGGTATGTTATTATGTATACATGATGTCATGTCATGTCAAATTTTTATTTTTTCTATATTTTAATTGGTTTTTAGTTTTCAAACGCATAAAAATAAAAAACACATATTATGTTTAACTATTATAGTTTTTAGATTGGAAATTTGGCATTTTATTAATTTAAAAACTTATAATTATATTGCGGTGGAGTGATATTCAATTTACGTAATGGCTAATTAATTTGTTGAATTTTGTTAACATTTTCTATACGCGGCTTAAAAAAAAGTTAAAAAAATCTTTAATGATGAATCAAAATGTTTGTCGTTCTGTACACAGTTCATCACTCGCGTTTGGGTAACAGCACGATTGCTTGTTAAAATTCATTCACAAACTGTGCTATGTGCACAAGTAATGGGTATTGATGAAGCGAATATGATATAAACTTACAATGAACGTGACACTATACTGTGTCAATTCTTCAATTCTTAAGAGACAATGATTTAAAGTAATTTGACAAATTACTGCCAAAAATTCTATCGCTAACCTATATACGTATTAAGTCGGTGGAGTTTATATAAAGATCATTTCTTTACTGCTCTAATTTTCTATTTAACTAGATGGCTAAATATCTAGGTATATTAAACTTAAGTTCTTAAATTTGTTCAGACGTTAAAGGCAGTACCAGGAAATAAATTTTAAAATAATTCATCTTAATTGCCCCTCTGGTTCATTGAAGAAATATATAAATATTAATAAACACAAGAAGCGCGGCTGAACATAGGGAGCAACTTAAAATAAAAGCTAAGTAACCAACTATTTAAGGTTAAATGAAACCAACATATTACTCCTTGGTATATAACAAACTATGTCGTAACCGAAATATCGATATGGCAAAGATACTCTACCACATGATTTTAAAATAATTGGTTTTGTTAAACATTTACGTAATTACACAATCCACAAACAGTTTTCAACATTTTCCAATTTTTAAATTAAAAATTTTTCATCCATTTTTTCACAAACACATATTAACCCCAGCTAACAACAACGATAACGAAAAAAAAACTTTTCAAATAAAATGTACCCTTGGGGCTAGTTGATGTGTTAAAAATGAGATTTATATTAAAAAAAAAATATTGGAAAAATCTATATTTTATAAAAATGATTTTCCATATTTTCCTTTTTTTCATTCTCATTTTCATTCTCATCATCATCTCACATAAAATCACTATGATTATTATTATGTTTATGTATGTGATTATTATTATCATTATTGTTGTTATTATTACGACCACACATTTTTTAGTCCCATTCTACGTATATATAATGTTTGTTCTGTTCGATGTCGGAAAATGGGGAAAATTATGAATATTTTTTTATGTGACAATTGAGAATATATTATCTCGATAAATGATGATAGTAAATTGAGTTGGTTTTTATTTTAATTTTATGATGATTAGTTTTTGAGAGGAATATAATTTATATACTCGTAAGTACCAAAAGTATTATCGAACTAAATCAGTGTGATATTTGTCGACAGTAAAAAATCACAGGTGGAAGGACAAATGAGCTTTAAGTCTGTTGTGTGGGTTAGATTCGTCTATATGAGTTACAATAGTGTGCTTATTTGGTAAGAAATCAACGCATACTTTGACAGGATACATAAGCGTGAGCGGTACTTACTAATCGTATCTCATCTCATTGAGCTTTATTTAGATATGATATTTTGAACTTGCTTTGGACTCACCTTTATTCTCCTATACGATTTAGTATTAAAAAATGTAGAAAGCAGTATGAGACCAGTATTGGTTAAAAAATTTGAATTAATAACAAGAGTTTAAACAAAATATTATTGTGGCCGTATTGACATAATTAATTGTTTTAAAAACTCAAAATCGTATACACAAAGTCAAATTTAACGGGATTTCTTTCCCTTATTTGGTTCAGCTGGATAAGTATGTTAAAAATATAGAAAACTTAATTAACTTAATTTTGATTAATGAAATCTTTTTAAAATCAATTTTCCATGCCACATAATCTGTCATTTTCCTCATGATTGGTTATATTAAGCATAACAACGTATACAGCATTAAAAAAATGAACAAAGCCCTACAATAATCAAATTTAAAATGAATATAAAAGAAGAAATCAAATCTCCTTCTTTTTATAGATATATCCTTAAGCAAGTTTTAACACTTTCAATTTTCACTTTGATAATTTTTTATCCTTTTATGTACAAGTACGTATGTAGTGAGCTCAAATGATTTTTCTATTCAGTGTCATAATAATGATTGACACGTTCAAGTATGATCTTAACAAAACAACTAAAAAAAACTTGTCTATTCTTTTAACGTGATACAACAATAGAACTACTCCAATGTATGTTTTTATAGTTTGCAAAGTAGAAACTTTCCTTTTACCTTTATGATATGACTTAATTTTTCATCCACAGGTAAGTTTTAACCAACCAATTTGAATCAAAAAGACTAAAAATATTTTATATATACAAATCATCTGTCAAATATTATCGTTGTCCCCTCGGTAATATATCCTTCATATATATGTACATTATACAAGCATTCAATCATCTTAATATGATTTTTTTTTATTTGGCATAAACAAAAATGTCTTATGTTTACCTTTTCACAATAATGTATACCTATATGTATACAACAACAGCAAATTAATTTTAATTGGAAATATTAAAAAGGAAGACTTTAATCCTTTCGTTATTGTTTGTTTTACTTATGAATGCATATACATGTATGGTAACAGCAAGTCGCTTTGCGAAAGGATTCAACGAAAGGATTCGAAACGGTATAAAATTGAGTAAATTGATGGAAATTAATTCGTTATTGTGCGATATATGGTGTACGGGTATGCACGGAGAGGCTTAATAATATAGTAATTTAGAGATAGTATATCCTATAAATACAAACTAGTTTTTATGTTTATTCGAGGATTATAAGGATAGAAATTACCATATATCGGCGAGTTTATATATATATATATATATATATATATATATATATATATATATATATATATATAAATATATACTTTAGGGTTCTTTCAAACCTCCTTCGAACCGAGTGAATAAGGAGAATTTAAAAAAAATATATATTTCATCAAATTGTTGGTAAATATGAACCTAACGTTCCGGAAATTACTGTTTAAATTAAGCCTATACAATCAACCGACAACGGTCAAGTGATGGTCAACAAAATTCGAAATGTTTTCCTCAACGGCGGATAAGTTTTAAGAGCGAACTATTGTCAAATCTTTTTTTCAAAGTGGTAAAAGATAAAACCCACTTATTTTCCATTTCAGTTTAAGACCATGTTACAAGCTTTCGCATATTATGGGGATAAAAACTAAAAAGCAAATATCGGTCTGAGGTCAGATTTGGTAAGCGGTATATATATATATATATATATATATATATATATATATATATATATATATATATATATATATATATATATATATTTATAAATATATATATATATATATATATATATATATATATATATATGTATGTGAAAAAGGCCGCGTATAATTTTAAAGTTTCGTGGAATACTTATACAAACACATATTAAATCACAATCACGTACAACTTCTCAATTATTTATGTAGAACAGTTTCTTTCAACGGCTTTCAAATATAAATATCATTTTTTACTCTAGAACACAAACCCAATAATATATCGTATATATGCATACACGATATTGAACTGACAACTAAATAAATTATCTCTAATTTATGAGAAATTAAAAAGAATAAGAATACGCACCGAAAAAAAATATTAATTTTCTTTGTACAACAGAAATTGGATGGATGGATGGATGGATAGATATACAGATGAATTCGATTGGACGAAGAAAAACACTTAACGTGTATATATGTTGTATGAAGAATGCCGATATCGGTCGGTGGCAATTTGTCCAGATTAGTTATGCCATGAATATTATTAATCATTTAAAGTATTTCATTTATGTTTTCTTGAAAATATTCTTTCATTCATATCATCTTATTAATATATCATATGTGTGTACATTACAGACTCTTTAAAGAGACACCTGCAGAATGTCTTGGAATGTTAATTAAGGATATTTAACAGAAGAGAGAAATAAAAATTATAATTTAATCTTTTTATTTTATGATGATTTTTTTTTTAAGTAATATAATTTAATTTCTTTTGTAAGCAACACGTAGAACGTATTTTAAAGCGTAAGAGATCGTGAGTAAGAATTTTAAGGATGAATTTTTGTTAAAAACAAAATATAGGTTTTACAAACATATATGAATACAAATTTATCGATAATAGCAATCGGTGAATAACAAACAAATAAATTATTTTAATCTTAAATGGTGCAGATTATGGGTCAATTTAGTCCGGAAATATTTTTATCGGTTTGTTTACAATCCATTTTAAATTAAATCAGTATCTACCTTTACGTATATACTTTACGTATTACTCTTTTTTACCGTGGTATATATATATGTATATATATATATATATATATATATATATATATATATATATATATATATATATATATATATATATATATAATATATATATATATATATATATATATATATATATATATATATATATATATATATATATATATTATTTATTTATTTATTTATTTATTTATTTATTTATTTATTTATTTATTTATTTATTTATATATTGCTTATAATTTTGATTAAGAAGGAAAAGCGCATATGGAAGTAACTTGTAAAAAAATTATTACTTCCATTAGGCATAAAAACCTCTTAAATTTTTTACTACAAAAGGTCAACACCAAGCACGCACATCCCATTTTGAGTACAAGCTCATTTACAATAGGATGAGCAGCAGGGATCAGACAATATATAAAAAAAAATCTTAATAATTAACTTAAACTAATTATATTGTCATTCAGACACGCCATTCAAGAAACCTCGATTTAAACGAATCGGCAGATCTCAAGCTCCTAATACTGTATGGAACAGAATTCCATAGAGAAATACCTCTAACAAAAAAAGATGAATTTAAAGACCTAGAAGAATTTCTCGCAGGAAGCAATCGTAGATTGGCGTAATGCGACCTGCTAAATAATAATTTTTTGAATAAATAATTTGGTTCTTTAGTTTTAAGTAGCTTCCTAATAAAAGCGCAAATCCGAAACTCTTAAAAACTAGTTAAACTACAACCAAGAACAAGCCTAGTATAGGGTGATATATGGTCAAATTTCCTAATTCCGAAAATAAAACGAGTGCACGCATTAAAACATCTTTTTAAAATAGACATATTTTCCTGAAACATACCAAATAAGACAACATCACCATAAAGAAAATGCGGAAGGAGATAGGACATAAACATTCTCTTTTTAAACTGACTATCCGCAAACCCTACCACTTTATACAAACAACTAAGTAAACCAAAAACCTTTCTACTAACTTTTATTAAATGATCACCCCATGTAAGAGTTTTGTTAAAAACTATCCCCAAATTCCTAACAGTAGTTGAAAACGGAATGACTGACCCATTAAGATTAATACAAGGAAACGAAAACGTATCTAACGATTTTTTGTAAATAACAATAGATTGCGATTTACTAGCATTTAAGACAAGTCCATTGGAAATAGACCAATTATATACTCTATCTAAATCCTCGTTAACCAGAGAAATATTACTAACAATAGAATGCTGATCTAACTTACTATTTCTATAAATTTGGACATCATCAGCAAAAATGTGAAACGAACAATGGTGAAACGAGGATTCTATGTCATTAATGTACATAGAAAATAATAAAGGACCAAGTACCGAACCTTGAGGAACACCTGAAGTAACTGGAAGAAAATTAGAATAACAACTACCAAAAAAAACTGTCTGTGAACGGTCCGATAAATAATTTTTAACTAATCTAGCAGCTGAAAGGGAAAATTTAAATTGTGCGATAAGCTTGTTATAGAGAATGTTGTGATTCAAAGAATCAAAGGCCTTTGAAAAATCTAACAAAGTGAGAGAAGTCAGTTCCCTGTTTTCCATACTACGCCGAATATCATCGCTGATATTCAGTAATGCAGTATTTGTGCCATGACACTTTCTAAAACCAGATTGAAAGACATTAAGTAAACTATTATTAATTATATGGGACTGAATTTGGTTTTTCACTACAATCTCAAAGGCTTTGGAAATGGAACTTAAAATACTGACAGGTCTTAATTGGGATAACTCAACAGGATTGCTAATTTTTGGAATTGGAATTATTTTACTGAGTTTCCATTGCTCAGGAAACGAAGAAGAGGTTAAGATAAAATTAAAAATGTGTAATAAATATTTTGAGACTACAGGAAAAATTCGTTTCACCAATTTTAAACTAACCCTATCAAGACCAGAAGATTCCGATTTTACTTTCCAAACAGCAGACTGTAACTCCTCAAAGGAAATATTAGAAAATGAAAAAGAGTTAGAACACTCTTCAGATTTAAGATCAACAACAGGACTAACCAAAGTTGGATTCGAGCTAATAAAATAAGAGTTAATATCCTGAGCTTTGAAATCTAAAATACCATTATTTCTACACCTGCCTAGACCTAGATTTCGAACATTACGCCAAAAAACCTTAGGAGGAAGAGATGGATCTAATTTATCCTGGAAAAAAGTACTTTTGGCTGCCCTAATTAATCTTACTACCCTATTGCGAGCTTGTTTGTAGACCAAAAATATCTTACTATCTCCTAATCTTTTCCATAAGCGAAATTTATCTACCCTAAATCTGATTGCATCCAATATTTCTCCAGACATCCATGGAGGAGATTTAGGTTTAATTACCACTGATCTAAGAGGAACGCAACTATCGAAAACTGAATTAATAAATCCATTGAAAAGCTGGATTTGACTAGTAGAGGAATCAAGAGAAAAAATGTTATCCCAAGGAATAGAGCTACAAACTAGTGCTAAATGAGAATCATCTATATTAGAAAAATCCCTAAAACTAAACCTTTTAGGCTCCGGGCGAGAGTAACAATTAGTAGAGAATACTAATAGGTCATGATGAGATCCTAAACCGAGAGATAATTGATTGAAAAAAGAAATAGAGTTATCGGTGAACGATAAAACATGGTCAATAAGAGAAGAAGCGATTCCGTTAGTGGTTGGACTAAAATAAGTTGGTTCACCAGTATTATGTACTGATACATTAAGACTGTGCAAAATATTCAAATACATTCGAGAGAACATACTATCCTGTAGTAAATCAAAATTGAAGTCACCTGAGATGAATATTTCATCATACTGGCAGGTGAGATAGCTTAATAAAAGTTCAATATCTAGTAGGGATTTTTTAAATTGTGTATAACACCTCTTGCTTGTTATAGGTGGGTTGTACACAGTCCCAAATAAATATCTACGTTTATTAATAAAAATGCAAACAAATACGAATTCTAGATCGGAAACCAACATTCGAGAAATAGAAGGAGGTATATTTACAGGTTTATACGATAGGTGTTTACCTATAAACATACACAGCCCACCATAGCCAAGTGGGGAAACTACCCTATCTTTCCTAACTAGATTAAATCCCTCAATGTCCAGAGCTGAGTCTGAGACATTGGGGGACAAAAAAGTTTCGGAAAAGCAAAGAATGTCAACTGGTGAACCACAGAAAAGGTGACGTATTTCGTCAATATTGGGTAACAAACTTTGGACATTCAAGCTACCTACATTAAGAGATTGAGATCTACCGGCCAACATAGACCGCAACACGACACGGGGAATCGACATGTTTAATAACATGGCGTGAAACAAAAATGACAATACTTACAATTTATAATGTATAGTTTTGATTTCGGGCCAAAAACCTGAAATGAAATAAGTAACAATGAAAAAAAGGAAGCAAACCAATGAAATAAAGGAACAACACTTATCTGAACGTTTAAACGGTTCTCCAAACATCCAAATCAAAAGTTATATATTTTTTTTTAAAAAAATATATAAAAAATCGGGAAAAGAAAAATAATCCGTGACACAATCGACGAAGGCTACATCGGTTGAACAGGGTTTCATTACTGGGGAAACCCCTTTTTCCGGGGGTTTTAAGACTAGGTGTTTACAATCGGTTTATTACTTATAAAATTGTGCAATTCTTGTATTCATATGAAAGATGAAACATAAGTTCAGTGCCATTTTCACAGATCACGTGAAAATTCCCGCTGGTTGTAGCTTAATGTCACCGGTTGTAGCTTAATGATTAAGAGACTTTCTCATCATGCCGCGGTCTCGAGTTCGATTCCCGCCGTTGACCAAAAATTAACATGCAATCGCATGACATAAAAACGCGTTTGTATGTAAAAACATTCATTAGGCTGACCACCTACAATGTGCACCAATCGTTAAGAAACTGGTTCGTAAGGTCTCAGTTGAGACGCGGTAAGGGCCGTTCACGGCTTTAAGCCATAGTTTTATTTTTTACGTGCATATTCTGAAAGGAAAACAAAAGAGTAAGATGTACTCAATTGTATATTGCAATTTTCACGAATGGTTTCACGCATTTCTCAGTGATGTCGTTAATTAGTTTTATAATTTTTTGTTTCTTCGATTTTTAAGGTTTTGGAAATTACTGAGAGAAGAAACCTTTGTTCTTGCGTATAACATAAGAAAAGGTTTCCCTATACAGTATTTTTATTTATACGTACCTTATGCAAATTATTTAATCACAATTGTTTTGTGTTTCCACTGTTGATTTGTTTGTTTTTTATGAATAAATTTTTGCTGTTTTTCCTGAAGTCAACGAATAGTATAAGACGTCACTTTATAGTAACGAAAACATTTTAATAGACAGAATCAAATTTGATAATAAGCATTATTATAAATTATTTCCAAATGTTGGCCAATTTTATGTAATGGCCTCAAGTAGGACGTAAATAAGAGGACCGCGAAAGAGTTTGTTGAAACCCAAAACAGATTGCAAAGATAGAAAAAGTCAGACAGATTTATGTTCCAATGATTTTTGCCATGCACATAAGAAACCAATTCTTAGGACTTTTCGTCAGAGCCAATTGTTAATGCAATATTTAAATGGATTTCGTTTGTAAGGGATATTCCACAAAGTGTTTTTTATATGTAAGAGAAACAATTACCGCTCAAAAATATTGGTGTTGCAAAGCTCAAACTACAGGTATAACCAGAATCAGAGATAAAATTACAATTACATATTAAATAATGTTCACACTCATTATCTATGTCAGTTTAAAATAAATTTTACGGTGTGCTAATGTTTAAAGTGACGATATTTTTATAGTGACATTCAGAACACTTTAGTTCTGCCAAAGCATAGTTCGAGGGGTTTTTAAAAGAAAGCGAAAAGTATTCCAGAGCTCTATGTCACGAGAAGCTCACTGTTCAACTCTTACATTCATAAAAATATTAAGCCCTTGAAAACAACCAATAGTGATCCTTGGTTACCTTCGGGAGTTAAGCCCGAGACCCTTAAGTGGCAGAGCAAGCAGCGTTCTGCCAGCAGGTTTTCTGATTTCGAAACGTCTGTTTACGAATCGATAAAGACTCTATTCGTTGGTCAAAAACAGTGGTCAGAATAAAGTCGCATAATTAATTCAAAATTTATATTGTAAACATACGCTTTTATTTAAAAACATTTGCTTAAGGAAAGTTTATGTATAACGAATAACCGACTTACTATGAAAGAACGGTTATTAACACCGAGTTTTGGTTTGAGCCATAGCCATTACATTATTTGGAATGACCGAAGCGACCGCATTGCTTCTTTACGACCGTTCAGTATAAACTGTCTGATTGACTAATTACTTTTATATCGTCATATTCACAAAGCTGTTCTGTTCATTTTTGTGATTTTCTTCGATTGGTCCAAACGAGGGTGGATTTCGAGTATGCTGGTGTTATATATATATATATATATATATATATATATATATATATATATATACATTATTTATATTTATATATATATATATATATATATATATATATATATATATATATATATATATATATATATATATATATATATATATATATACTCTCGTGCTTTTTAACTTATAACAATTGTTTCTTGAATATCCTTGTTAAATTAATTTTCATATATCTATATTCAAAATCCTTAATTTTTGAATAGAAAAAAGTTTCTTTAAGATTACATCCATCTGAAGTGAACAATACTGTGCGTAGGAGAGATGGAATATTTTGTATAATATAAGGATACTTTTACATCCCTTAAAACAAATATTTACCCAGCGTTTTTTAATTTAATATTTTTGTTGTGTTTTGTTGTGTGTGGGTCGTGCACACAATTTTCGAACGTCGGTTCATATATACATAGTTAGTTTGCCCAATTAAATTGAATTTTATCGGTAAATATTGATATTTGCTTATTAATGTTTAATATATTATTATTAAGGGTAATTGTGTATAATGCAATGCTGAAAATTAATTTTATAAAACATAATGGAGCTGAAATTCCAATGGAATGAGTAAACCACCATACTCACCTATTTTGTATTTTAAAGCTATTCTCGCCCACACAAATGTTTTAAAGTCTAATTTCTTATGTGTCATGATTTCCCTACACTTATGCTCAATCTTCTTAAATTGCCATAAACATTTCTATACACAAATAAATCCGCACTATTAAAATATCATCAAAACTTTAAAAAAACATATCCGTTTATTTGCATATAGCATAAATATGTATACGAGTATGTAGACGGAGAGAAGACCTTTTAGAAAAGCTTGTACACAGTAGCAGAAAATCCTAGCATATTTTTTATCTCGCGTGAATTTATTTTTTTATGTTATCATCATAAATAGATTTATAGTTGTTGTTGAATTTTTCTGTTATCACTATTATTATGATTATTATTATTATTATTATTATGACTATAGTATACAGCATAGTGCTATTATTATTGTTATTATTCGGAAGAGAAAAAATAGGATAAACTTTTAGGTCATATAATGTGGATGATGATGATGAGAACTGAAATGTCGTATGATGTTGTAACCAAATACATATCTTATGTGTGTTATTATATCTGTGTGTATCAAAAGCTTGTGATGAGATTTAAATATGTATATTATGTCGAATATATATTTTATAGATCGAAATAATTTTATCCGTTTTTTAGTGTTGTTGTTAAGATTATGAAACGAATCAATGAATTTTTAATAAAAGGGTTGGAACATGTAAATGATCTCTATAATGGAGAGAAACATTATGTTTCGATTAGCAAATCGACTCAATTTAAAAGTATCATCAAAGTTGAAGCCCAACTTAATTTTCAAATTGAGTTGAGGCCAATTACATTGAATAATCATTGAGTACAGAAGCCTTCATTTTGTGATACTTATAGTATGTGTTTGTACCTAGTTAAGTTTTTTTTATACTTTATCATTTTAAACTTCGTTCGACTTGCTGTATTTTATTAATTGAATTGAAATAAAAAGCCCTGATAATAAACTCCAACAAACACTTGTTATAGTGCAATATAAAAAAGCCCTGATAAACTCCAACAAACACTAGAGTAAAAGTAATTAGAATTATTCTCTTTAAGGAAAAGAAGACGCCAAACGACAACCAAAAGCGTAAGAACATTAACTAGTAAAACTACTTCTGAAATGTAACAAAATGTATAGAAAGGAAACGGACACTCTCAACTGTCTACTATAGTAATTATAAGTATCCGATCAAAACAGGAACATTCGCATAGGGGTTGAAAAGTGAACCAGTTCACTCTTTAAGAGGACATCGTTGACGACAACATAAACATTTGTAAGGTCTACTGGGGACAAATCGACCATTGCATATTATATTAACCGCGTGTTTATTGTGTCAGCAGTTTGCCCAAACCGTTTAGTACTGTATATGAAATGCGTTTGGCTGCTTATTTAGCACCAAATCGTTCCCTTTTTGTTTAATCATTAATTCCCATAAATTTTCTTGTTTTTATACCTACATATTCCTCGGTTTGGTTTCATGATAAATTGCTTTTATTATATAATCAGCATAACCGCCTAACACACACATCCCGTGCGCGTTCCGCATTAATACAAAATAAGCTCGAAGAATAATTTGTATTTTCTTCATAAGCATACGTGAAACTTTTTTGTGTAGTATTTACATTTCACCCAAAAAAAAAGGTTTATACTCGTGTGTATGTGGGGGGTTCGGTTCTTTCCGACGACATGTTGATGGGAAATTGAGACCAAATTCCATGTTTTTCTCGATATGAATATTATCATTTATGATGATGATAATATTTTATATTTACATAGATAATAATAATCATAATCATAAAAAAAATGCTCAACAACGGTTACACCTTTTCATGTTCCATGTTTATGCGAATATATATGTGTGTATAATATGTGCGACGAGGTTGCTTTCTGACAAATTTTGGGAAATGAATTTTTAAGTGGATTCATATGTTCTGCCATTGTGATACAAAAGTCATGAGAATTTTGTTGCCTTTATAAAGCGATAAATTTGAATAATATAATTTTGTGGTGAATCTGAGATGAGTCAGGTAATATATTATTTTCAATTTGTTTTATATCATATATACACATATAACATACATACTCGAATTTAGACAGTTTTGGTTTGCGATCTTTATAATTAACGATGGTATGTATTTGTTTGATGCGCGTCTAATGATGATGAGTCAATTTGTTGGTTGTTTATATGTATGTCCATATATCACACAAACGAGTGCATGAAATTAATATAAATGAGAGCTATTAATCTAGCCATATAGTATACATGAACCGAAAACCTTTCATACGAAATAATGAAATAAAATCACCATTTGAATTCATATCGGCGCATAATCTGAATAAATTTACCATTTCGTATTGCCGAACAATACAACAAAAAAACCATATTCGATCCGATAAATCACAAATAAAATATCAAATTTCATGTAATTAATTCCCATGGACCCTTTACTAGACCGAAAATATATTCGTGTATACAGAAGATATTTTTGGCAATTCAAATTTTTATTTTATTGCTTCCGATTGTTTCTCTCTCGACTGCTAACCGAAATAAAAAATATTCGGAATTTAATTTTATTTGGTTCATTTGGTCATCCCTAAAAGTTATTGTAGAAATAATAACAAGTCTTTGCCCATATATGTACAATTGTGTAGATATACACACACACACACACCCATTGTAGATAAGATTTATATTCGGCAATATCCTTCTTTGGAACGGAAGGTCATTTTAGTGGCTAATAGTTATCCGGTTCATAGATTTTTATTGATAAATTATTATAATTAATTTCGAAAAGTTAATAAAATTTTATTATCCGAATGTGGAAAGAACTTGTATACGATTTTGTTAAGCCAACGAGAAAGAATTTGGGTCTAATCGAAACTATAAATCCAATATGACGATTTAATATCGACGGTTTGGAAATAACTGATCATTAAGCCCAAGTATAGTTTGTATAGTTGAGACGTTGTAAATTGAATGTTCGTTGTACTCCGGAGTTGTTGCTTGTATCTTGTAATCCACTATGCCGGTGTTTCGATCTGATGATGATAACGTCATTGAATGACTGCGTGATCGAAAAGATCAAATCCATCTCATCAGGCATATGCTACCGGACTTGATGTTCATACTGTGCGATTTGTGTATATACTTGCGGTCGTGACGCGACAGTACTAGTGAATTACAAGAACTTAACTCGAAATAGTGATTTTATTAACTGCGTGTGGCGTGAGCTAATTTGCGATTTATTTGAGTTGCTCTGAACGCCACATTACTCCCCCGTTAGTGAATTCCCCCCCTCGTTTGATTATGATTGTGATTATTGTGCCGTAATGCGTTTGGGTGCCTATCTTCGCCTGCTTAGTGATTAGACTTGAGACAAACTTCCTGGATATATCTGTGCCTTGAGTTCGAAACGAACTACCACGTATTGAGAAAGAAGGCAGAAATTCCATTGTGGGAAGCTAAATGTTGCTGTGTTAGGTTAGGCAGGAGGGTATCGAGAAGTTGTGTCAGAAGCTATTGACGCGTTGTTCCGTAAACAGGGCCGTTGGGGTCACCAATGGTAGATTAACTTCCCACATTTGAATTTCTACTTTTTTTTCTCTCTCTCTCTCTCTCTCAATACGTGATTGTTCGTTTCGCGCTTAAAACACAGATATATCAAGAGACACAAATATATCCAGAAAATTTCAAAATTTTGGATACATTTTTGGAGATGATATCGAAGATGAATCTAATGTCACCAAGGATCGATAGGAAAGAACCTGAAGAATTTCAATTTTTTCTGACTTATAAAAAGCAAAAGTACCAATCTTATATAACCTAAGTTTTAAGTTTGAAGACACTATACATTGATTGATATGTTCTACTCAGCACACTCGTTTGACTTAGAATAATAAAAGTGGTTACCGTCATACATAGTATATTCACAATGAAACGCAGTTCGTATTGTGGTCCATTATTTCACAACTGAGATGAAGGAACATTCAACAAGTGTACTGAAAAGAAGTTGTCTCCAAAACATGTGAAGGCAGACATACCTATGAACAAGGTCATGTACTTTTTTTAATTGATTAATTCTCTAACAGCAATCAACGGTGAGTATATTATACGAGTGGTAAAATCACAACTCTCCAATTTTTGTTTATCAGTACCAGCTAATTGCTTTAAGGATGTAAGAGATAAGTCTTGACGGATTAATTGTGAATCCTAAACTCGACCATATAGCAAATACCTTTACAATTTCAATCAATCATGAAATCTAGGAGTTTTATTTATTCATCATCTTTTGGTTAGTTACAAAAGTATGGACGATATTGGCCATCAAATTAGTAGCATATTTAATTTAACATGACCCATTGAGAACGCAACTCAGATAAATTTACGGTTTGGCATGCGTCGTTTAAACACAAAAAAAAACAACATTATGTTGTATGTTTGAATTTATGCTATTTGCACTCGAAATAAACTAATATTTACATTTTATTAATTATTTTATTTTTTTATTTCATTCATAATTAATTGAGCAAACTGAAACGTAAAAAATGAAAATATTTATATAATTTTCCATATTATTTATACAATACAAACACAACAGCAGCACCACTAACAAAAATACATGTTAGGGCAAAATACATTTTCTTGTAAATTTTCCATACACAGTTTTCACATTTTATTTTTGCTTTTGGCAATTTTGAACCAAAAATAACAGAAAAAAAAAAAAATTAACAAAATTTCTATTTAGCTTTGGACTCTGTACATACATACATACATACATATATTTTAAGGAGTTGATGGTTTTAACATTTTCTCTGCTTTTTTTGTTGCTTGGAAAATCCAGTATAATTTATGAGTTTTTTGGTTTTCATTTTGGTTGTATGTGTTTTTATGGTTTCGTTTCAGTTGTTGTTGGTGATGCTGTTTTACAAATGAAAATATAATAAGTTAAAGTGATTTTCTGTAATATACATAAATAAAAGATTGAATGAATGAGCTGAATAGTGAAACGAGCGTTTTTACGATTTAATATTTGTTAGAAAAAATCTGTGTTTTCATGTATTTTTCGAAAATTTGTTTAGAAAATTGCATAATTTGTTTTCACTTAACGTTTTTCGAGTGCATGTCTTACATCTGTACATACATTCATATATATTCAATGACTTGAAAGGATTATTTAACGTTATAAGACTAACAGTCCATATAATCTTACATATACAACACAGACACTTAGTTAAATGATCACAATATGACTGAATGGGAAACATTTTCTTTGCTAACACAGTGATGGAAATACTGGACCATATCAGTACACTTTAGCTGGCGTTAATTAAGAAACTCTGTCTTTCAAGAGAGATGAGTTTAGAATTTTGAACTGCATTCAAACCCATTTAAAGTCAATAGTCTGAAATCCACTAGTCTGAAATCCCTTGTGTGATAATTTTCTGGAAGATGGTTGGCAGTCATCGTTTATTTTAAGTCACATCGAGTGTGACTTAAAAAAACTTCTAAAGCTTGTAGATGTACTGCAACCGTTAATTATATTTCAGTAAAATTGAAGTTTTCGATAAATTTTATTATCTTGGTGAAATTTTTACGAGCCTCTCTCTCTCTTTATAGACACAGATTTAACATCAGTACGTTGGAATATTTCAACGAAAGATATAATTATTTGGCATGTGTCATTTATAACATGATTTTGATTTGATATAATCTTAATATCATATAGGCATGAATAAATAAATTTATTTTTTAAGAAACCTTCAGGATATTACTTAATCAATCAAAAGTATCCATTAGATTTTCATCTGTCAGTTAAGTATTTAATTTCTTATTTATTTAGTAATTTTATTCATTTATAATGATGTCATAATTTGCATAAAGCTTTTTCAATTCTTATATGTGTTGTTGGGTTGACTGTTTGCTCAATGTAAAAGTTTGAGTTAATTTCTCTACTAGTTATCGGTGCTGCTTTGAACTAAAAATAAGGAAGAAACAGACTATTTTTAGTGTGTACTTGCTGTATGCAAGTTTTTCATCTATATAGCTACCACCCAACTGTGAGTATTTCGTTGGAAGCTATAATCATGTTTGAATTGTATATTTGAATATTTTAAATTTTATACAATAGCAATATAACAATATAATAAACAAAATCATACATTTTTATTAGTAAAGCTCAATTTCTCAATCTCAATCTCAATTTCTACAATTCGGCAAATTGTTTTGTAGTTGTTGCATCTGTCGCGTCACACAGATTTCTAATTCTCTTGAATACTATTGTCAATTGATCTATTCGATCACACGGTCACAAATTTCAACAACTCGCAACGGTTAATATCTCCGATGTTCAAGTGTCGTTGAATTGAAGTATGCTGGTTATAATTTCCAGAATATTCCACACGATTCGGTGTCGCGGTATTTGCTTGTTTCATTGCTGAGCGATGTATTATTATATTTTAGCTGTAAGTTAAATAATATTCCATCTTCCATTGCCGCAATATTTTCGAAAGAGAAAGTATCGGAAATAATAATAAAAAAAATATATATTTTTATTATTATTGTTATTATTTTGTGTTTTTGTTGTTGTGGGAATATTGTCGAAACTCATGGCAGAAGATAAAATGTTCTGTGTAATAAATAGGGCGAAAAAATTGTAATCATTTTTTACTTGCGTCTAGGAAGCAAATTTAAAAAAAAAATTGTGAAAAGAATTGTTTTTTTTTCCACCAAGGAAGGATGTTTAACGAAAATGGAAATCGTTAAAAAAATTTCCATTATTAATGATTTTTCTTTCTGCGGTTGTTTTTTTTATGTTGTTTGGTTTTGTTTATGTATTTCCACTTTGATTTTTCTGCGAAACAAATCGAGGCACAACCATTATCATTTGTTTGTTTTTGTGTTTGACGGTTCGAAATAAAGGTGAAAATTCTTGTTTATAAATATACCAATTTTCTCCCCGATAAAAACGATTTTGTTTATTGATAAATTGATTAATCAACCTTTTAGTTTGATAATAATCATCTTAATCGGATTGTTTTTGTTGTGTTTGTGTGTGTGTGCGTATGAACTTCGCGTTAATTCGGGTTCGGGAAATGACTGATGAACGATGAGATTAATGGAAATTTGAACACTGTAATGAAAATTGATGTTATTTAGTATATATAAGATTGATTGATTAGTTAGACACCTAACAGATTAAAGCATTATGGTTTTGTTTTAAGCATGAATAGATGTGATCATGCCAATGTATATATGGCTAATTTATGTGAAATTTTGCTGAATATTTATGCCGTTTTCCGACAGTTCATTCTTCTTACCCAATTGCTCCCTATTTATTTCATCTTATTGTACAGTTCGTCTTATTTTAGTAATTTCCAATCTCTCACATCCAGGATTTTTATGTTTTAATAACGTTTTCTACCAATTTAGCATGCTAAATATACTTATATATGTTCGGGATATATCCATATGTGTACTAAATTCTCTGGTATATAATAAGGATAAAACTTTGGTGTATTGTGTTCGATGTAAAATGGGGGAAAATATTTTATTAAGTTAAAATAAAAATAAAATGTGGATTTTGTTGTTGCGCACCCAACTACTACCGCCCACTTTTTACGTTTATATATAAATATATAAATACACTTTGAGGAAAATTTTCAATTTTTTCCCATTTTCATCAACATCACCCTCAGTATTAAGGATAATGTGAGGATTTATTATTTTTCCCTTCACATATACATATATACACAAACACCAAATAATACAATAAACCACCCAAAAAGTAAATCCCAAAATATATGTATACGAGAAAGCTTCTTTGCAGTATATCCTTCTAAGAGTATTTCGTAAATGTATTTGTGAGTATTATTTTCGGGATATATCTTGGCGACCAATCACAATTTAGAACAAAGGAAAAATTGTTGGTATTGTTTCATTTTGTTTAGTGTGGCTCTAAAGAGATACAATTTTCTCTTATTTCTCGTGCTTTTGAATTTTTTCCAATCTTTTTTCAACAAAATGGGTAGTTAACATTTTGGGAGGGAAATCCATCGTATATTATCTCAATTAAAGTTGTTTAATAAACATAACAATAAGTTTTATTATTTTTCCGCTTCAATGCGATGTTATCATGACTTTCGAAACTGTAAATAATTGTATTGAATGGAACTCATCCATTTCCATAGACCAAAGTGTTATACGTTGATGATAACACTCCGTAAAAATGTTCTCAAAAATTTAAGCAAACATAAAATTACTAAATCGGGTCAATCATTACAGAGTTTGTTTTTCAATTTTCCACTTTAAAATATTCAAAGTATTTGTATTCGGTATATTTTCGAGACTTAACAAATCAGATGGAAATTATTCCACCCGTTTTTCGAAAAAAAAGCAAAGTAAAAATAAAAAATGGAAAGTTCAATGCCATTTTCAATTCTTTTGTGGCGAATTGTTATTTGCAAAATAAAATAAAAAATCCTATTGTATATTTTTATGAATGAAATGAATTGAATAAATACAATAACAATAAGAAAAGCTCAAAAAAGAGTTTTCCTGACATTGAAATTGAAAATTATACTTTAAATTTTTCGTTAAAATGAAAAGTTTTTGTTGTTGTTGTATATTTATTGTTCGTATATGAAGGAGAAGAAAATATTTGGTTTAATAGTTCACACTTAAGAGTGACGTAATCGATTCAGACAATTGGCTGGAAAAATCATGTTTTCATGTCGAGTCAGTGACTTTGAATAATTGAAATGGTAGCACACAATGTCGGTGTATATGCTTGTTTTCGGGATTATATGACTTGATAGCGGAAATATTACGCGTGTCTGATTTATAATGCGCGCAATAATTTAAAGTTTAAGTAAATTTAAGGGCCGTAATTTGAGCAAAATATATACATTTTCCAATAATCAATTTTGTCATCATTGCTTGAGATCTTCTTATTAAATTTTTTTTCGTTTTGTTACTGTTGTTAAGACTTTATTTCTGCTATTCAAAAGAAACGAAATTACTTTACGATAAGCTGGATTAGAAATTAAGGAAGACGAAAATAAAATTGAAAATAATAATTCTAGATGCAATGTATATTATTCAGAGAAAAACGGATAATTGCTTAAATATGGCGAACGGAGGATATTATATATAATATAAATTTCAAATTGAAGATGATGTTTTGTACAATACATTCTCGGCTCGTGTGACAAACGTTTAACTTTACGATTGCTACACAGGAATATATTTTGGTAAATAAATTTTGTATTTATAAGATTTCAGAAATCTAAATGTATACATTATGCATAAATTAAATTTTAAACTTCTAAATAGTTATAATCAATCGACAAGGGTGATGAATGTGGAAACTCGTGCTGCACGTGTAGTTCTAATTAATTTGTTTGGATACTGCAACTGTATCATCTTCAGGAAATTTATTATAAAAAACTTCATGTATAATGTGTCATGTATGTATGTATATATAGACTGAAAATTGTTTACCCAATTCACAATCACACAATCTCATTCTCTATATACGTCTACAAATATACAGTAGGTACTTGTTTCAACAATTTTATTTATTATTTTACTCCGTTGTGTTATGTACATAAACATATAAACTCAACCATTTTCTATTTTCCATTTTCCAAATTATGTATTGTACATACACACATATATACATATACAATAAAAAATATACTTTGTTTTCTCGATATAGATGTACACATAAACATATAATACCATATACTACACCACTCTAGTTAAAGAACTTGCACTTGACAACTGTTACTTGTTTGGACACATCCTTGAAATAAGTAAATAACAAAAACTCAATGTTGCTACTGTTGTACTGACATGAAAATGTTGGTATGATAGAAAAACACTTTAATAATGATTTTGTTTTTTGATAATTTATGTTATAAAAAGGTTATGGGGATAACGATAACCTTTGATTTCGAATTTCGATTAATTTGCTTGTATATTGTCAAAGTATTTTGATTTCAAACTTTATTTTACGAGTGCTTAGCGCATATAGTATAAGTAAATTTTGATCCGGTGAAAAATCTCATAATATTTATTCGGGTATTTAACTTTGATATGATGCATTATAAATTTGAATACGCAAGCATATCCATTATCAATAAATAAATCGTTGACGTTCAATCAATAATGAAGAGAACTGTTGTCAAGTGGTCACTTGAATATAAATAAAATAATAATAGTATCCCATCCATCCTGCCAATATATATTTATGTTGTGCATGAATCTATTGTTAAACAAAATAACGAACTTTTATTCTATTCTCCAGCATTGACAATGCACCCATATATGTAAATGAATCAATTTTTTATTTTGATGTAACCGCAATACAAGAAAATGTAAATTAAGTTTTTGTGTAGACCAGACACACACACACCCAATTTGAAACTAAACTACTTCCTATTTTTATCTTATTGTTGTCTGATTACTATTTTTCCCGATGAATTTTTAAGTTTTCCAAAAATATCAAAAAAAAATCAGTTGGAACTTAATAAAATTCTACTTGAGATGAATGTAACCATTAATGTGGGTCGTTTCGTTTATATTGTGGTATTGTTAACAAGTTAATTGTTTAGTTTGGAGTTTATAAAAATGGCCAATATTGTTTAGATTTTGATTTATGTTCTTTTGAATGGATCGAATTTTTTTTTAATAAATTAATTTCGATGTACTTAATGTCTAATTGAAAATGATACGCCACTTAAATGAATACGATATTATTGTATAATGTATATTTATATAAATGTGGAGGGATGGAAAAAAATCTCATGAGATGGACAGTCACATTTTCGATGGTATAATTTATTGTTTCGTTACTTAAGAGAAACTAAGTTCGACGAAAGCGCTGATTGCCTATCGGGTAATTTAAATATGAGATTATAGCTATCTTCTTAATTTGCGTCGTCCAAATTTAGAATTCCGCCAGAAACATAGGTATGCTGGAAAATCATTCAAAAGTAAATAAATTCGAAGTATGTATTTGAAGAAGATGTGTTAAAAATGAGTAAAATTCCTTTCGTTCGTGTAATGATGAATAAATAAATATCTGTTCAAGAAATGGCAAACGATTATAAAATTAAATGTTGTAATCCCATAATAGATATTTGCAAGATCATTGAATTACAGTTGATGCAGAGAAAATCGATGAAGATAAGTTTTTTACTATAGAGAATTATCAAGTTTATAAGAATATTGCTTGCAGGGTAGCACTACACTAAAGAGGATAAAATGCTGTTATATGTGAACTTATATTCGATATGCGAAGGACTAAATAGAACTACGAGTTGAAATAAACAATAAAACACCAGAGTTTAAGAATGATGGCACTTGAAGGCCTTTCTGTATCTTCTCTGGAATTTTATGATAACAGGCTTCCAAATCTAAGTTTTCACACTTAACTTTGTAGTATAATATGTAAATAAATGATTGTTGATCGAATATTTGTGTCTTACAATGAATGAAAAACATGTTCAACAAAAAATAAATGAACGCAATAGAAACGTCTCTATATGATTGTAAAACTAAAAGGCTTTTCATTTGAATCATCTATATGGCATATACAAATGGAGCTCGATGCTATAAAGTTCTAATTAAGGCCAGATGATTTACATATAAATATTAATTAGCATACTATATTGTAACTTATCTTTTATTAACTTGATCATCTTATAGAGACTATAGACCACTAGTATTAGACCTGAATATCTGTAATAAAATCGCAATGGTGCCAATCGAGCTTCAAAAATTTAATTATTTTTCGATTTAGAGTTGGTTTACTTGCAATTCTTGAATATATTTAAGCTAATATATTTGAGCGCATTAAGATTAAGAAGCTCATAGTTATACAGAATTTGATTCGAAAATTAAATGAGCATAAATTATCGTCAGACACTATAATTGTTTCTTTAAAAATTGTAAGATAGGCTCTACATCTGATGTATATAGTAATATTATCTTTTTTACTCGTTTAATCATTTTTAAAATAAAATTAACAATCGTGGTTAGAGACCAACTATGCACTCTGTTAAAATGAACAACTATATAAAAACGATAGAAGATATTCGATACCATATCACAAGATATTGATCGATTCATTATAACTAGTATTACCTGATGTGCACATTCAAAAGGTAAGAGTTATGTTGGTGTTTTTATATGTTGCATACGAGAAACATTTCATACCATTCGGTCTGGTTTTTATCTCGTTCTATGAACGTAGTATAGTACCAGATTCGAATAAAGATCGTAAAAAATGTTCAAAGGAAAATCAATTTTTATTCATCTTTACCTTTTTATAATGTACAAGAAGAAAATTTTCTCTCTTCTATCCTCCTTTTATACCCGTTTATTCCTATATTCCTATATGTCTATACACATATATATAGAAATATATACATATATATATATATATATATATATATATATATATATATATATATATATATATATATATATATATATATATATATATATTTGTGATAATAATAATCATCATCCATCTTAAAAATAAAAAAGCCACCCTTTTGGAAAAAAAGGAAAAATTGGAAATGTAAAAATTAACCCTTAAAAAGTGATTTTTTATTTTATTTTTATCATCATGTGTATTCGTATCACCAACTTTAATCTCAACAACTTTGTTTTCTTTATTTATCATCATGAATTTCCTTCATTTTTCCTTCAGATTTTCCATCATTTTATTTATTTTTGTAATGAATTTTATCGTGAATACGAAACAAAGCCAATCTTTTCATTTTCACCCTTTCAACTTCGCAGTTTTAACTTTGTTTCGAAATTTGGTGTAGGTACATGTGTAGATGATTGGGGTTCGGGGATTCTGTGCAATACACACATATGGAATTTATGGGACCATATTCATACACATACATACATATAATAAATTTAAATATAATTTTATGAGAAAAGGCAGCACCTTTACTCTATATATGTATAAATATCGTGCACGTGATACCCCACTACTCGTTCAATTTTTATGTACGTAAATAAGAAAATAAATAAAAATTAAGATTTTCCCCGGATTTTTTTTTGAAATTAAAGAGTATTCGAACGTATTAATTTTATGATGTGGAAATTATTATTCATAATTTTTTATGTGTATGTATTTAAAATTCTTTAATGTTATAATAATAATGCGTT
This sequence comes from Tipula lateralis, assembly GCA_963932295.1. Classification (NCBI taxonomy): domain Eukaryota; kingdom Metazoa; phylum Arthropoda; class Insecta; order Diptera; family Tipulidae; genus Tipula; species Tipula lateralis. The sequence continues at coordinate 195,110,404 of OZ010736.1, read as the reverse complement.
AAATAACAATCAAAATAAAATTATGAGAAAATTAAGGAAATTTATTTATTTTTTTTTTAATTTTTGTTAACAAAAGATAAATGATGGAAAATGGGATGGAAAATAAATAACATATGGCTTATATAAATTTATTAATTTGGAAATATGATTATGTACTTATATATACGTATACATATATGTGTATACTGTTGTATCCAATATTGAATTGCAAATCGAAGCATGTAGACGTATACATTTAGTGGAAATAGTCCACCCACAAACTGTGCATCCCTTAACCATACTCAAAAACATATTTTAATTCCATATATGTAATAAATTATTAAAGAATTCTTATTTATTTATATATACGAAATATATAATCGATATTGTATAAAAAAATTCTTCTTCTTAATAATGATAGATGTTTTATTGTAATCTTGCCTACAGTAGTTGTTGCTACGTTGATGATGATGAAGAATAATATCTTGTCAATTTTCATCTGAATTAAAATATGTACATAAAAAACAAGATTGATGATGGGATGATGAGGAAATAATATTTAAACTAATTATTCATCTAAGGATTATGTACACATATAAACACATAAATATGTCTAATGTCCATCTAATATATTTCGTCGTGTATATATATATATATATATATATATATATATATATATATATATATATATATATATATATATATATATATATATACATATATATTTAATATAGATTAGTATTGTCGCCGGTTCGACGGACGTAGGCTGTTATTATGACAATTTTTTTCTGATTTCGTAGTCGTAATTTCGGTATTCTTACGACTGGCTACTCATCAATAGTAATTAATTGTTTACGAACAACATTGTGATAAGAAAAGTATTGTATGTGCATTATGTTTAAATAAATATCGGATTAGGTATATGTTTATCGATCAATATTTTGCAAGCCATTATATAGTTGAAACCATAAATTGTCAACAAAATTTCAAGAACATATAGATATGTTTTTCTATTATAGAACCATATATGTTTATGGACGATGACCTAATCAACATGAAAAGATTACGTACACGTTTATATTTATGAAAATGATTTTTTTATCTTACGTAAAAATATACTCGTATATATACAAAACAACACCCACTGTACGAGTATACATACTCGTATTATGTACATGGATAGAACAGAAGAAAGATAACATATAATCCACAACATTAATAATGCCACCCTTACTATCGCCACATCATGTCTTTCCACAGTTTCATTCTAGAATTCTTTCGTTTCGTTCAAATAATTAAAAATTTAAATTATCTAATTATCAGATTGTATAATCATGAAACTGCATAATCCTTTTGTTACGAATATACACATTTTTTCGAGTTTTTCAAATTTTAAATTGGAACTGATAACCTTATCAGAAATGAAATGACAAGAGTTTCGTTTTTTTTACGATTCTCTTGAGAATTTATGTTTTTGAATGTTGTTACTATATCGAGAGGGCGAAATGAGTTTGGTTTGTATTTTAGAAGATTCTATATATGTATGTTGATAAAAGAAGGTTTGGTGTTTACATATATTTAAAACAAATGCTGTATGGAAAACAGAAAACCCAACTAAATGAGTGATGCATTACCCCGGAAGTCCGTCTAATGCATCCGTTTTTCTTTTTTACTGTGGATACAAATGGAGATTTTTCCTAATACAAGTATTCGACTTGGCTGTAAAATGAAAAATGTAGAAGACTAGAACTATTTGTTGGCACATAAATCTTATTTTTTAGGATTTGTTTGAGTTTAGGAATAGAAATGAAAATCCATTTTTTATTTTGCCGAAAGTATAAATTATTTAGCGTGACATATTTTATCGAATGAATGATTTTTTGGAAAAGAAAAACTATAAAAATCAGATTTTCATTTATGATGGTGAAATGAACAGAACAGTGAACATTTCTAAAAAACGGACATAAATTACGTCCAATTTGACAAAATTTGTTTTGGTGGCCGACCCTTCTGTGTATAATGATTATGTACGTATTATAGATTATCTTAAACATTTCTTTTTATAACCATTCATTGAAATAATTAATTACAAATTTCCATTTCCCTATCAACAAAAAAAATATATATAAACACTACACAAGACCTATATAGCAAATCTTAAGAGTATACAAAAAAAAAGTTTAAGATAAAATAATTTACCTTCTTCTCGTGTTATTTGTATAGAATAGACAAGACATTACAACTTGGGAAAAAGCTTACGATTAATTTTCTTGCAACTTTCTTTTTGTCCGTACTTCCATATTAAGTGAAAATCATAAATCAACGAAAGAAGAAATCACCCTAAAATTAATTTTCCAATTTTCGTTTCACAGTGATTTTTCTTCACCAAAGTTTTCACCATTGGAAATGGTTGGGCTGGCCAAATTATATTTTACTATCTCGAAAGGTGGTAAATGAATCTCGGGTGGACATGACAACGCGATAGTATAAAAAAAATGTACATTCGAAATGTTGGGGATGAAATTTATATGTTTGTCCCTTTTTGTGCAACAAGGATTTTCAAAAGCAGCCATTATCATCCTTTATCTCGTAAAGTATATCCGTTTTTATTACATTTCGGAACTGAAATAATATATGTAAACCCATAACATGCGTATTCAATTAAAGCAAATGTGATGTCATCTTACATATATATAGTATGTAATTTAACTTCCTGACTGACCAATTGTCAAATGACTAGTAATAGCTTGTATAAATTGTAATGGGATGTCAATAAAATAAATAATTTATGAATTTATGTTTGTGGTCGATTTGATTAGTGTTGTATTTCGGTTTTTATATATTATATATATCTTCGAGGGTGTATGTTTTGATGATTATGTATACGAGTTATATGAGTCTGAGGTGAACTCGCATAATCATGCAAATTCATACCACAACAAATACATTAATTATGTTCAAAACTATATATGACAGCGTATCATCATATATACAGAGAATCATCTGATTAAATTATAGATGATAATGATGACGATGATAATAATTTAGAAGAAAATAAAACCTCCATGATTATGGTGATTTAATAAAAACGAATAAATAAAAATGATTCAGCAAATGATTTGATAATACAAAAAATAAAATCATTATTTATCCCAAAAATGTATCCCTTTATGATTCCCCTCTCGAATTTTCCTCCTCGTGTTTTGTTTTCGTTACAGTTTTTTAAACAAATTTTTTATCATGTAATTGCATCACATCAGGTGATTCTTTCCCACAAGCTATTACAAACCATAAACATAACAACAACAACAACAATCACTACGACAATAGTAATATCAGTAAAGCTTAAAAAATGTATACAAAATTGTCAGGGAAACTTGTTTCGTTTTGTATTAAACAATTTTTTGTTTGGGATGAGTTCGAAATGATTTCCCGAATACAGTAAAAAATGAAACCCGAAAAAACAACATCAAACAGTTTTCCGCTTTAAAGAAAAATCAGTACACAAACAAAACAAGAAAACGCATATTCTTTTTCCATCATCTTATCTCTGGATTCCAATCTTTGTTGTTATACAGCATTACTATATTATTATTTCTATCCAAGTGAATCCTACGGTTTGCATGAAGAAAATCACCCTATCATTATCAAAACTCATAATCAGAAGAACGCAAGAACGCAAAAAAAAATAAACGGTAAAATATGTCGTGATTATCATGATTGTAATCATCTGAAGCCAAAACATCACGACAATTCTTTCGTTTCTGTTTTTTTTTAATAGTACGTCGTTAAGGGAGACAAATTAAACGTAAAATTAAGGTAGAGCATATATATATTTTCATCTGGTGGATTTGTAAAATTACAATGATTAATGTGGATCTCTAAGTATGTGAAAACATTCATAACCACCATACAACACAGATTAGAGGCATTAAGGGAAGCGTTCATCTTCATACTATATATTATGAACAAATGTCTGATAGCTCATGTGGATTGTTTTTTGATCTGTTGAAATACATATTACTGCGTTGTCAAGTAAGTACTTTTTAACATATGTGAAAACTAATTTTTGACATAAACTTACTTTAAATCAGAATCGACGGAAATCGGTCTGGCATTAAGTCAAACAAAATCATTTATTTGTCACTACTCGTGTAATAACAATAAAATATTAGCTTTAATCCTCATCTCTTCCATGATTCCCATTAACGATGTTATTCGTAAGCCATTGCCAGCCAAATTGAAGATCGTTCTATTCTAAGACGATAATTATTGTAAATTGTAAAATTTAGTTCGTAACTAACGCGTTTAGCCTCTTTTTCATCTTCTATGACAGTTTGTCAGGCTGACTTTGAATTATGAAAAATGGATGTTCAGGACTCAAAATAGATTGTTAAAATTTTTAATTTATCCTGTGGTAATCATCAAATTTCAAATGGTATTAATATTACCGAACGGGCAATTACTACTGTTTAAACATGACTTAAACCAAATCCTTCCCAAATGGCATTGGATTAAAGAAAGTAATTTTTAGTTTATGTTTATGCTTTAGTTTGAATGTTGTTCTTCATGATGGAAATGTGATTATGAAATGAGCAATATTCTTTTTTAAGAGATTCAGAATTCTAGCCTGTGAAGGTTATCGGTAATTGCAACGAATTATAAACGTTTGAAAATAACTTAATTTATTGGTTAGAAAATTACCATATAATGTCATTTAATCATTTACTTTAACACTGAAAAAAATCCTACATTAATGTAATGAAAATCAGCATAAATGTAATGAAATATACATCAAAACTGCGCCGATGTAAAAATACATTAATAATACAATTTTAGTTCATCAATATATTGAACAAAAAACAAAAAGTTCAAATTTATTTTACATAACATTTATAATTCACGTTATTGTATTTATGCTGTCTTACACGTATGATATAAAACTAATTGTAGTAATAATGCAACTTAACATATTTTTTGAAGAATACATTCATATTATTTAGGTAACAAATTCTTATGTTTATGAAAAAAATCGAAATATTTAAGAACAAGTTTCATTCTTTTAATTATTTGCATTCATAATATAAAAGAAATTTTACATCACATTTATGAATAAATTTTTATATTCCCCATTTTATTATTTATGAAATTATTCATATATTAAATGAGGTAAATCATAAATAGTATGATTTTTATCATAACTATTACTCTGAAATATTCATGTAATTTAGGACTTAAGGTTCATCACTAATAAAGTAAAAACGTAGTATTTATGTAAAGAATCATAACAATATATATATATATATATATATATATATATATATATATATATATATATATATATATATATATATATATATATATATATATATATATATATATATATATCGCATATTGTAACTTCCTGTCTGTTTATTTGTAAAATGAAACACATCATATTAAAGTTTTTAATTTTATATTTATTAAATCAAATATTGAAAATAAATCAACTCATTATGAGACATTAATTGTAAAATAATCAAATACAATTATTTCAAATAAAATTATAAATTAGCTATTATTGATTAACAAAAGTTTCAATTTATTCTAACATCAAACTTACTTTTAAAGATTTATTTTTCATTACACAACTATATTTCAAAAAGGTTCCATACAAATTCTTCGGTGTTAATGTCTAGAACTCTTAGAAATTTGGCCAATCGAAAATTTCACTCTAAACATATTTAAAGCTTCCAATTTATATGGTCTTTCATTCTATGTAGACTGCTGATGGAAACCATACATTTGTTTATATCTTGAACAGTTCTTTTGGTGACACATGTATGGTCCGTTTTATCTTCTATACCAACTTTTTTAGTAGCTACTATGGATTCAAGGAAGCATCATAGAAGGTTTGTGTTATGTTGTTTCGTCTATAAATAATATGATAATTTATTATTATTATATGGGCAAAACTAAATGATTGGATTGTAAGATTGTAGAATAAACGCTATAGGATTGTATTAGGATTGTAAGAATAAATGCTACACAAGATCCAGAACACGCTGGGACCATTTCTACAGCCATTTACACAAAAGGATGTTAGCTAGGAAAGTAAGGTATATTAGTTAGGAAAGAACGACCCGGTTACACACATGTGGTAAATCGTTAAAAAAATTGTTAATACAAACAATAATATTTCTAATCTTTTAATCTGCAATCCCCAATCCACATTTTCCAGTAACACCTATCTGCAGTGAATTTTTCTTATTAGTAGCAAACAGTAACAAATACATAATTCTGAAATTAATTTATTAATCTGTAACAATATTATCAATTAGTTTTATTTAATATTTAAGCCAACAGTGGAACTATACAGTGTATTACACTTTATAGTCCCAGCACAGTACATTACTACTTTACAAAACTGGAAACTCCAATTTTCATCTCCAATCTGAAATTATTATTAATCATTATTTAATATAGTTTCGTCTATAAATAATAAGATAGAATATTATCATTTATAATGGCAAAACTGTAAATAAAATGAAATAATTTAGCTTGAACCATGATATGAGCATATAATAAACAAATTAAGGCTAAATTTTACTAAAATTACAATCTTTATTAATTTAGTTGCTAAGCTAATTATTGAAACATTTGGAAATGATATAAATTTTGTATTAGTTGTATTTAAAAGATAATTTAAAGATAACGTGTAAATAAATAAATATATCCTCACCCTCGATAACCATTTTATATACTCACCATTTATAACCTTTTATATATTCAAGTCATTTCTTAAACTGTTGTGTATGACTGCATCTCATTTTCAATTGGTTGAATTCTGCTACAACCTTGCCATGAAGTTGTAAATTTATTACCGATATTTGATATCGAACCTAAGACTTTAATGTATGATTCAGAATCCAATTCCACATCTAAAGGAAAACTAAAAAAGGAAAATTTTGAATAAAAATGTATTTGCAGTTCTCTTGAAATGTTCCAATTAATCCAAACATTCAATTTTATATATGTACTTAAATTCAAACAAAACACGTGGTTACAAACTAAAGATTTAACACATAAAACACTTTTTATATATTTACCTGAATTATATAGGTCCAAGAATTCGTTATTTGTATTATCAATTAAAACACACTACATTTCTTAATAATTTAATTAATTTTTTAACACGACCGAACAACTGAAGGAAAATAAAAAATGAATAATGACACAATCGAATTTTCGTTTACTGACGAAAGAATCATAAGATTTTAATGAAAATGGCATAAATAATATGAATAAAAAACAAAAGGCTTGCAGTATGTTCATACATAATATGAAGAAATTCAATTATTCGATTGAATTGTAATACATATGAACTTATTCATACATATTATGAACAGTTTCACTTTATGAATTTGTTCATTCATATTACGAATATTTTTCTTGGTACAATTTCTAATAGCACCAATTTTAATAAGCATAACGCCGACTTTAATGAAATTGAAATCCGATCATATCCATTGACTGCATAGTTTTTATTATTAATAATTTAAATCTTATACATTACGTTTTTGTTCATTAATAATATGATCCCTTATATATTTGGTCAATAAATAGTATGAATCAATCATAAATATAATGTTTTCGTGAATTGCATCAAACTGCACAAATACTTTCATAAAATTTTCATGTATTCTCTGTAAAGTGTAATAAAATAAATAAAATGTAAATTCATGAATTATGTTTTTAATATTAATGTACAAATAAACAATGATTCCTACTATTAATGTACGAATTTTGAGCTAAAATTCGTTTTTATAATTTCGTTCGTTAATATAATGACGATTACATCAATAATATGAATTTAAGTCGATGAACGCGATTCATAAATATAATGTTCAAAATTTTTTTCAGTGGGAGAATTGATTATAGTGGTAAGCTACTCGGGGACCATATTCATAATTATGCAGTATAAAGCGTACATCAAAACATTAATATTGTAAGTATTTATGTAAATTATCAAAAACTAAAAATGAAATCAATTTGAGCATGTGTTCTTGCAAATATCAACTTAACGATATTTCCTATTTGGTATACCAAAGTACAAGATAAATATCGAACATCCTCAAGTACTATCCATACAACAAAATACACATACAAACAAGCTGGAAGTATAAAAAACTACATCCAATCTAAGTATCTGGTAATGGTAGTTCGTTGTTTTGACAGAATAAAGGATGTATTTAAAAAAAATGGAAAAACCATTTCATTTCCATTATCATTATCATCCTCATCATCATCATAAACATGATTATTATTAATTCTCATTCCATAATAGATTTTCGGAAAAGAAAATTCAGTTTTCCACTTAAAACATAAAATAAAAAAACCGTTGTCGTTGTCGTCACATAAAAAATAAATTAGTTTTTTTTGGACATGTGGATAAGTACTTTCGAAACGAAAAAAAAAGATTTGATTCAAGATAGTATATAATATGTATACGAGTACATATACAAGATTAATTTGTGGACCATATATACGGACAAAGTGCGGGTATATGAAATATTCTTCTATATATACATAGCTACACGTCCTCCGCATGCGAATCATTTTGGTGGAAAAACGTAATTAATCAAGCTCGTAATTTTTCAATACCCTTATCAAAATTATGTATTTATGTATATGTATAGACAAACAAAAAAGGAAAAACTAATTATCGAAAAAACAAAGAGTAATTTTCATTTCTGAAAAAAAAAATAGAAAATTAATTGAAAATTTTTTTTCACAATTCTTTCGAAAACCTTTTTTTTTGTTGAAAATTGCAGTTTGGTTTTGAAATTTTATTGATTGATGTAGAGATAAGGGGATTTTTATTTTGTTTAATTTTTCCAATAATTTCGAAAAATTTCTAAATATTTATCCCTTTGCATACATACGTAGCCATACATATGTTTTATGTATTTTAAGAGACGTTCATAACCTAAACACGATATATATACAGGGTGTCCCCGATTGGGATGCTGATCCGTTACGGGCTGATTCCTTGGTTCATTTCATGAAAAAAATCGTATGGCAGGGGGGGGGGGGGGTCAATTTTTTATATTCTTTGAGATACAGCGCGTTTAAAAAATTTGGTTTGGAAAAAAAGTACAAGCGGATATTAAGCTGTAACTTACAAAATTTTTATCGGACAGCAACTAACAAAGTCTCATTTGACGGACAACTAAATAGGCTATATTTAAGACTTCATTGGCTATCTCGCATCTGTATCCATTTAAGAGCTATGGCGTTTTAAAGTTATGCTTTAGTTGACGAAGAATGAAAACACTACCCACAAATATTTTCTGTTAAAAGATAATGGTAGTGTAAAAATTGTAACAATTTTTTTTCGTTAGTAAAATAAGAGGCGACGATTAGCAACTCATTCGTGTTTCGTGTTTTCATTCTTCGTCTCATAAGTAAAAAACTATAACACGTGGGTACAAATAATGTATTGAGGGATTGTAGAGAAGATCATAGCGGATTAAAATTAAGTTAAAAAAAATTAAGTAAAGAAAATCTCAAATTTATGAAAAAAAATATCATTTTTTTTTTTTTTTTTAACTTTAAAACGCCATAGCTCTTAAATGGATACAGATGCGAGATAGCCAATCAGATCTTAAATATAGCCTATTTAGTTGTCTGTCAAATGATATTTTGTTAGTTGCTGTCCGATAAAAATTTTGTAAGTTACAGCTTAATATTCGCTTGTACTTTTTTTCCGAACCAAATTTTTTAAACGCGCTGTATCTCAAAGAATATCAAAAATTGACCCCCCTCCCCTGCCATACGATTTTTTTCATGAAATGAACCAAGGAATCAGCCCGTAACGGATCAGCATCCCAATCGGGGACACCCTGTATACTGGCATCAATAATGTATGTTTTGTATCCTAATCACCATTCCCATTTAAAATACAATATTCAATTACAAAACTGTATACGTCTGTACATGCATACATATACACAAACAAAATAAAAAGATGTAAAAACAGAGGAAAATTATAATGAAAAATCTCTTTCTCTCTCTCGGAAAAAAAAGAAAAATTATTTATTTTTAAAGTCCATCCGTGTTCGAACTTTGATAAACGGATTATATGTTCTGTATACTCGTATATATACGAGAACATCCAATCATCAAAACCAAATTTTTTTTTTAAATTTAATTTTGGAAAAATTGAAATCACTGAAATGGAATTTTATTTTTATGGAAAATAGAATTGGAAAATAAGAGAAGATTTTCATATATACATAGTGTTGAAAAGTAGTTATATATATGTATATACAGTAAATAAATAGTGAAGAACTTATTTAAAGCACAATCATAATGGAATGTGAATGATGAACAATATTTTTAATTATTGTGTTGTAGAAAATCCGGGAATGATAAGCTCGAAACTGTAAAACCTTTATTTAGGATCCTGAATAGGTGGATTTACTCCCCATTCAGCCTTAAATATCAATTAGTCAAACACTGAATTACTTATAGGGTTTGAATTATAATTAGCTTTATTTTCATATATTCCCGTTAAAAGTTTGTTTTCGATCTCAAACGGAAATGGTGCCGAAAGTATCTTAAAGTTTAGTCATTCGACAGTTGGTATCTCTTATTCCGGCTGAAATATTCCAGTTCTATTTAATATTGTTTCTGTAATCAAATAATAAGAATAATTAGTTTTGCGTGCTTTGTTTTGATTTGATATGATTTATTATGGTGATAGTGAGAAATACCATATAATGTACCACTTTATGTTGCAAATCAGTTTGAATATACTTTTTTGATTACACCTTCGACCATAAAAATATTGTTGCTTTGATCCTTGATCGATTTTAACAAATTATGGTCTCAAGCTTGAGTAAAAAATTATGTAATTAGTGAGATTATAAGTATTGAAATTTAGTAGCCTTTAAAATTGTTCGGTTTCCATTTCCTATTTATATGATAGCAATCTTTGCAGCTTAAAGGTTGATGTCTGAGCTCATTTTTCTTTGGACCAAATTCAATATTCTGTAGTGAATATCCAGTTCAATTCAAATTCAGCCTATTTCAGTTTATATTATGATTCGGAATACAAATAAAACACATTAACTTTAGTAACAATGTAACACATTTGTTGTTGATTCCGTAATAATAAATCTGTTCGGGTAAGATGTTCGATAAGAGCTTAAAGCACTGAAAGTAAAATAAATTGATTAAAATATGTGGTTGTAAAAACTTTAAAAATTGTTTTGCAATTACTAGCATGGGATAAGGTATCATACCAATTCTGACTACCGCACATGTGTCATATTTGAATGTTACTTTTATCTTTGGTAAGATAAAACTAACTTCTTAAATTTAAATAGAATAATAGCAAATCGTACTTAAATAATTATTTCCCGCTCTAATTTATACAGCGATCATGATAATTGGTTTATGTTTAGTTGCATACCCTATTGCGTCGTTTTCGTAAACCAAAGTATTTTGAAAATAGTTGCTTATAATTAATCGACTTGACATTAATTCCTCTGATAACTCTGAAATTAATTCTTGGAATTCTGTTAATAGAGATTCTACATATAACGTTAAAAATAGAATGTACTCTAAAATAAGCGTTTCCAAAGCTTTTATTTGTTTAAACTACAGAAATGTATCATGCATAAGGTATGGTTTCTGAAAATTTATTTACTTCATTAGATAAATTTCTGTAGCATAATACACTGCTTATCTCTGTATGAAGTTGGAAGAAGTATAGAAAAAGTTTTGTGTTTTATTTGCACCTTACGTTAATGAGAATATATGTTTATAATATGCAAATAACGATATCCTATTTAATAGAAAACAAACACCATAATTCTACTTATTCAAGAGCATCCACAATTTAATGAAAAACCTTTCTACATATATGTATAAAATATATATAATTTTCAACACTTATGCTGCGATAATTAAGGAAAAAATTTTCTATCGTTCTGTTTTGTTTAGTACGAAACAAGTGAACGCGAAAATGTGAACATTTTCCAACATTGTAATTGACGCACCCATATAGTAACTAAGTTTCTCAAGTCGAAAATAACAACTAAGATGCAATAAGTTTCATGTGTTCACAAGAAAAGACACTTTCTTAAATAAACAACATATAGGTAAATATACAACGACATACAAGAAGGGTGTTTAAATACACCTGATTTTCTATTATTAAATTATGTCAACTCATCTCTTATATATCAACCAGTGTCAAACATATACGATGAAATATTGAAAGCGAAACTTCTATTCATCCATTTAAAATCGAAACCAATCATGACTTTTGTTAATTCCTCTTAATTTAATTCAAATCACATTTATCTAACCCTTTCAAAAAAAAAAAAGAAAAAAATATTAAAAAATATTTGTGGTACAAGATTCAATATGACATGACAGAAACTACACACACATTTGACATTTATTACCAAATAGGTATTCTCTTTGGTGAAAAAGGATATAAAAATCATTTCCATTAATATATATAAATTTTCCTAATGAAAGAAAATTGCGTACTCATCGAACAAAAGGAATTCCAAAGTATTCACAATATTCCTTTTTTATATATGTATGTATGTACACCCGTATACATACACATTTTTTGCTTCCTTATTTATTTATTGAAATACATAAAAAACCGCAAAAGTGATAAAAAAGGATATTTTTTGTTTTGCTTCAGGTTTTTTTTATTTTTATAAATTTTTCGTTTAATATTCTTGTATACGTACTACGAGTACTATAAATATACATCTATATAGAGAAAATATCATGGTGCGAGGAGGTCTTTTTGTTGTCATCTAAGCCGATCGTTTAAATTAGAATATATAACAATAAAATAGTTACACAAGTTTATATATAAGGTTAGAGAAGCATGTGCCGTCCCATTCAGAAATGATAGGCCAGCAAATCCTAGTTTATCATTTAAAAACAAGAAAATTCTCATCATCCTCTTCATCAACCAAAAAGAAAGGAACATAAAAAAAACTAAGATGTAGCAGAAAAAAAAATCTTCATTTCCAATTTTATTTATCTATTTCTACATCTAACTGATATTTTATTTTATTTTTCATCTTATATTTAAGAAGATTACGGAGACAATAAAAGAAATGTTTCAATTTTTTGATTATTTTTCGTTCTTTAGTTTTCCATCTTCTTATATACAGATTTTCCTCCTAGTACCTTTTTCATTTTCATTATTATTTTCTTTTATGTTTCTTATTTAATTTTTTTTTGCTTTTTATTTGTATAAAAAATCAATTAAATCACTGTAAGGATTCATTTCCCATTTTCTTCAATTAAATTTTCTTAACGGTTTTTTACTTTGCTTTTTTTCTCGCTAGTACAAGAAAATCAATTTTAATTTAATTTAATTTGCTTGTTTTTAAGAGACTCGTTACCGTGTTGCACTATATACGACTCAACTAAAACTCTGTAATTATTTATGCTACTCTGTAATTATTTATGATTTTCACGCGCATAATTTGCCGATATAACTATAATCAACCATAACTGTCATCCCCCTGCTATATAATGTATAAACCGAGTTTTAGTTTTCACTTCATCAAATAAGTACATATATTTTTGAGGTTTTGAATAATTTTTTTTTTACATATTTGAAGTATGTACTTGAAGTCAACTCACTCAGCTTGATATAACATGTGTGAGGGCGTGTTTTTCAGCTGCGACATTTTCAAATTTGTGGGTTTTATAATATTTGAAGTGCACACGTTTTATATATACAATATTGCGGTGGAATATTTAAAATAGAGCAGAGGGACTCAAACGATTCTTATCTCGATTTAAAAAGGTTGAATTAAATTTATAAAGGATTTTTCATTACGATTAGAAACGAATTATATATTTGGGTGCACGTGTTTAAGGTTTTTTTAATTTGCATTTGTTATAGTTTATATAGTATTTTGAAATTTAGTTCATATATCAAAAACTGTAACTGAAGGCTTATAGTGTGCTCGAATTGAGACTAGAATGCTGTAATCGTTGTGATTTATTTAATGAACATATTGACATTCAGTTATTCAACAAGAAAGGCCTTATATTAACACAAAATAATATTTTATTTTTTTCTCTTATAATAAGTGAAATGAGACAAAACTATATTGTCGATCATAATGATCAGCAAACTACCATATTATAATAAATTTTATTACTTTAGCTAAAAATTTCAACTCATTCAGGCCATATGTCCTCCAAAGATTCGATATTTCGAACGAAACGTCATTGTGTTATATGTTACGGTGTTATATGCCACACATCTAACGAAGCATTACTTAAGTATAAGCTGCCTATCTTATCATTAGATCTTACCCTGTTAGCAGTTCATCCTAAAATACAGTAAAAAGAAGATTATCGCCCTAATCGCGTCAAAACTCAGACCTTACGAAAATATGTGTATTAACAGGTGATGGCTGACCACCCCATGACCTGATGATAAAAAATAATCGCTTGTTATTTTATGTCAATGGCGAAAATCGAATTTGAGACTGCGGCGTTATGTGAAAGTCTCAACACTAAACCAAAATGTTCTTATGTTTATTGTTTATTTTGTATGCACAGTTCAACTGGTATCAGACTATTGTAATAACACAATTCTTTCGGATCTAGGTTAGATAGAAAGTAAGAGAAATAGTTGTCATTTGCATTTACCGTCAATTACTTGACAATGAACCAGTTTATTGCACAACCCAGCTTTAACTCAAAATACAGATTGAAACTCAAACTTATCAATTAATTTTTGTAGATATACGTGTATATAGTACTACACCAGCTTATTTGTTTTCTTTCATAATAATAATTTTTTTTCAGCAACAAATTTAATTTTTATCATATAAAAACACTCTAATTTTTTTTATAACATTTTCTCATTTTCCCAATTGAAAAAAAAATCTGTATTTTCACAACGCAAAGATGACGATGTGAAAAAGAGGAAAACATTTGATACAAAGCTTATTAAATGTTACATACAATAATTTATCAAGAATTTTCATTTTGTTTTTCCAAACCATTTTCGTTTCATATCGCGCGCGCTTTTTTTTGTTTTGCTTCATAAAGTGAACGGCACGTTTTTGTTGTTGTTACGTTATACGACATTGTTTTGAGGGAAAAGTTTTGATTTTCCATTTTTATGTAAATTATCAGAAAAAAGTTTGTTTTTTTCTTATTAAATTCAATTATATATATGTATTGAATTTTTATCATAATTAATTTATCATAAGTAGGAGAGTATACGTATATCACAATGTGAGGTGGCTATTCTATCTTATTACTATGGATTACATCCCTCTTTTAAAAAAAAAAACACATATTCTATATAATCAGATTATGTAAAAGAAAATTAAATCAAATTCTAACACTCGAGATGCATAATATACGAACAGTAAGCATATGGATTCTAATGCCAAAATTGTTGTGATCGAGTCAGGGTTTACAAAATAAATGTAATTTGATTTTAATTTAATTTAAAAATAAAGGCAGCCCATCATATTCATATTAACTTCTAATAATGGGAAGTGTTGATGGTATTGTTCATTGTGTATATACATAATATTATTTATTTTTAAAATAAGCGAAAGTTATTTCACCCCCAAAGTTTTTCATTTTTTTATTATCATATCATGTGCATGAGGGAAACGTATATTAATAGAAATAACAAATAAATTTCAAAGTATTTTTTTTCAGGAGTATTTAGCAAAGAGATTTTCAATGGGGCGCAAATTATTGGGAGTATTTATTTAAAACAAAAGTATTTATTTTCTTTTCAGCATAGTACTAGACAATCATATACATATATAGTAGATACGCTCTCCCCCATTTTGATTATGAAAATGCATAGTATGTCAGCCAATCCAAACGCAGTAACTTCTATTACATATAATAAAAATTATTTAATCCGATTTTAGAATTTTTGATATCTATTTTGTGTGTATGTTCAAGTCATGCTGATTTCTTATCGGTATGATCAATTTAATTAAAATATGACGACACTTTACATATGGGACTGTAGATATTAATCTACCCTTGATATTATTTTTATTTAATAGATTTAATATTATCTCTAACAATGGAATTAACTTAATCAAATTGTTATGTGTTACTTCTATTTTGATTAAATTGAAAATAAAGTTTTACTTATTGGATTGGATCAACCTACTTACCGGAGTGGTTGTAGTTCGGTATACTCCTATTATCATATGCTCAATGTATGCGGTTTATCAGTATCAGTAAATTACGGATAAGAATACCATGAGAATAACATGTCCCATTTGTTTGGAATAAAATCTTCAAAAATAACCTCTTGATCTTACAAAGCAGTTTAATAATACATTTATTTAAGCTCACTGTTAGTTTTTGCCGTGATTCTTCTTCGTCGAAATTTTTCTACCTAACTTATTTTTGATTGCGGGAAACTATATAAGGAAACAAAAGATTATATTAACTTACTGTTTAAGATGATCCGTCACCAATAAACCTGAAACAGATAACACAAAGAATGATCATTTTTTAAACAATAATCAATTTATACTTATCTGATTAGCTGTATCCAATATATAAACAAACTACGAATATTATAACTAATAAGTAGTACTACAATTCCTAATTTTGTTATTCCTTCAGTACGATTATTTACCTTTGTTAGTATTTGATTTCTTAACATTTGATTTCTTGACATTTAGATGAATACAATTAATTAAAATAAAATGTAGTAAAAGATATATTTACTATAAGCAATAATTTTAGCAAATATCCTAGGTTTAATCAAATACTGTAATCAAAGGTAACTTTCGTTAGATGTCACTTTATCATTAATAGCTTAAGTCTTTTTTTGTAAAATTAATAAAAAAATTTTTTTTTCACATTCGAGAATCAACTACATCAGTGAATAAGTAGAATTTAAAAAAAAAATAAAAAAGAACAAATAAAAATATTAAAGAAACGGCGATTTTCATTTTATTTGGCTTACCCTGGACACGATTGGATACCACCTTAATTCTACCGCATAACATTTATCATTTGGAATCGATTGGATGTCGCTTCGTATTTTTTGACCCCGTAATCTCTTGGCTTTTTACACTAAAAACATGAAAAGTTTAAGAAATCCTTCCAAAAGAAAAAAATATCATCGTATTGGCCTTGAGTACTATAAACTCATTATGGAAAAACTATTAAAGAGAGTATTTTTAAATCTAACAAAATATAAATCTGCTTCTGAAACATTTGTTTAGCTACTTAGAACGTGCAGTTGTTATCGCACAAAATGTCGAAAAGTTGGGTCGTCTAAATATAATAATGACAGGAAGGTGCATATTAGCAAGGTAACGACAAGGATATTGATCTCAATAGCAATAAAATTGGTATGAATTAAATGATATACTTTTAACTGTAAGATTATATTCAGTTTACTGTTTGTGTTTGGGATCCTTGCACTTATTTCGGTCAATTTTAAGCTCTAAAACTTAAATTGATACCCTCGATAATCGATTAACAACTTACGTTAATCATTTAAAATTGTTACTTTAAAAATCTGGTATTAAATTTGTAACCAACGACTAAAAAAAAAAAATTAATTTTCAATATACTGTCAAACCAAATTCGAAAATTGTTAAGTAAATGTACGACGGTATACGATTTTGTCACTCGTTTTTGGTGAAATATGAAATCACGTTAATCCATTAAATTAAATTCATAAAAAATATATATTTAAATACGTAAATAAATTATTAAATTTAAATTTATAAATTTTATTTATTTCAGATCCGGTTAGTTTTGCTCTGTTGCGTCTGTTCATAATTGAAAATGTGGAAAAAATTATTTTTTTTTGTTTTTTTTTTATCAATCCATGGAACTATTTTTGGGTCGATGAACGAATAATAAAAACACAAACATGTTGTAAATATATACATATACATATAAAATATCATGTTAATTAATCAAATTAATTATGCAAATGTATATTGAACATTTATGTAGATATATATAGATTGATGTACATACAATACTAACATTGAGCTTGTTTGTTGTAAGATAATGATTTTGGTGGAAAATTGAACTGCGTGAAAATGTTTTAACATTATCGCTAATTAGTAGATTAGTCCGTGTAGGTGACAATCAACCCTATCGCTAACTACGTCATATAACAAATATTTTTAAATATGTGATGATATCACCACCATTCGCCATAGTTCACGGTTGCTACCGAAAAACACCATTAAAAATGAATTTTCACACATTTTTTTTCCTTCATTTTATCCATGTTTATGTTTATCATCATGATTTAGTTGAAATTATTAAAATTAAAATTATGTTTTTACATAAAAATGAAAAAAATAAAGTTAATGTTAAAATGTATATAAAAGGAATATCGTTGTACCACCATTTGTCAAATATATTAATGTATTTTGTTGGGAATTTTACGGTGTGTGTGTGTGTGTATACTGTGTGAACGATCATCAAAATGTTGAACATACATAAGACGGATTCAGGAACATAAAATAGAAATAATTTATAAACGGAAGTTGTTGATTTTTTTGCTTCTGATGATTTGATAAAAATAATGAGAATTTTTATGATGGAGGAAGTTCTTTTTTATAGTTTGATAGTGTGGTGCTAGAATTTTTAATGAGTGTACACATTTCAATATAGCGAAACTACATACTCAAGGATGCACAATGGCGAATGGTTGTCGGGAGCGTGTCTAATATCCGGTATCGTTTAACCACGTGATGTCGCAAATTTATAATTTTGCAATTAATTAATAAAATATATAAATTTTTGTTTTCAATAAAATTGACACGATGACTAATAGAAAATTCACCTCATATATATATAACCAGAAATGTTATTATCATTGAAATAAATTATTTATTTAAAATAACTTGCTGAGTCACTAAAAGTATTCACGAAACACGATTCACTATTACTGTCTGTAACTGCAATTGAAAAAAAAATGAAAACTAAAAATAAATAACAACACCTTCGAAAACACTATATACATTATATAGGTTCCATCCACCTTTTAGAAATATTGTACACACTCGTATATGTACATATATAAAAATAAAAAATTAAATAATGAAACCCGTAACAAATCCACTTGACGTTTAATCAAACAATAAACTGCTTTGTAATATAAAAGTAATTCAGTTTTATATTTTGTACGTGTTCAAAAGAAAAATGAATATTTTTTTTTCACCTTTAATTTTGACAATAATTAATTAATTAATCAGTTTAATTAATGGGTCTGAAGTCAACATGAGGTTTTAGCATACGTTATACGTATATAGAAACGCTAATGAAATTAGAGAGAATCGAATACATGTATGACCTCATAATGGAATAAGTTTGATTAATTGGATTTATTAGTCGATTAGCCTCTAATGGTGATTACGTATTAGCAAGCGGCATATTAGAGAAACAAATATTTTGCCATTCCCATGGATATTTTATACAGTGCAAACCCTAATTTTTGATATATAATATTTGGCATAACTATAAAGAATTTTCCGCGCCAAAAATTTTCGTTTATTATGCGTTGTGAACATGTACTTAGGTTAAACACTATTTTGACGGGTACTAAGGTAACGGGATATAAATTCACCCTACGTGAAAAAAAAAATATTATTAATTTTTAATATTTTCTAAGCGATTAACAATTGGGAATTTTTTAATAAATTTCGCGTCATTGATTTTATTAACGAACATTATTTGTTGGGGTATAATATATGAATGAAATATTCAAACTATAATAATTCATAAAATTAAATTATAAATCAAAAAAATAATATTCCTAATTACTTCCCCGTTTAGATAACATTTCACTGCTTTCATTTCCACAACCAAAGAGCTTGCACATACAAAAAACTTTAGAAAGAAACTAAAGTAAAAAAATTATAACAACATTATTTCCCGTCTCGCAGTATGAACAATAAGTAATTAAAAAAATTAATAATTCATAATAAAAAAAAAATGTGAGAACAATAAAAATCTTATATTAACGCAATTAGTCTCAACACCATTTTCTTAAAGAAAAAAATCTCTTTCCAAACAATACAGAAGAAAATACAGAACAACAACAACAACTAATTCGAAAAGAAAAACATAAACAAGAGGCAAACACAGAGTGGAAAAACTTTAACTATAAATCAAAAACGATTTTGTTCTTCTTATTATATATATATACATACATATACACATAATCTTGTTCTTGTGCTTTTATGTGGCAGCAGCACAGAAAAGGCACAAAAAAAAAATAAAAATAATTATAACCTAAAAAATCTTTTTGAAAGAAACGCCCTTTTTCTTATACATTTTTTGTTGTTGTTCTATTTTCTTATTTCTTCATCATCATCAGTTTCATAACTTTAAACATTAACAAAGCAAAATAAGAAAATTATTTTTAATTTAATTTATTTCTTCTGGCTTTTCTTAGTTATTTGTTGTTGTTGTACGTTTTGTTTTGGGGCGACCTTATACAAAGTGCCCCAAAATAAAAAACAAAACATAAAACTACTGTTTACAATTTAAAACTTCTTATTTTTACTTTCTCCTACTGTTTGTACACCATTCGTATATATCGTTCTTGTATATGTATATATATATGAAGAAAATTTTCTTATATACATTTCCGTTTTTGACATGTTTCTCTCTCTCAATATATATCCACATATCATTTAACTTTAACAAATGGCGTGTTTTACAAATATATACATACTCGTATGTGTACATAATGACATATACACGCATTATTTAATGGTCTTATATCATCTAAACATATAAGAAAAGAGAAAGAAATAAAATAAAAACTTAAGACAATTGGTTTTAGTTTGTATGTATGTATATATAAACATAACATAGTTAAGGTTATAAATAAATAAGAAAATAAAGAAAAAACAAAATTAACGATCAAATGAAGTCGTGCTTGCAATTTAAAGTCGAGTTTGTATGGAAATATGAGATAAGACAAAATGGACGATTTTTAACCTACTCCCACTGTGTACTCTAGTAAGTTGTGTACTATATAACTAATTGATCATTTTGTACCGACAAAAATGATTTGTGGAACATATAGGAAACCATAATAATATCACAATACGTATAATTATCAATCCCCAGTGGGTAAATCCTTAAAGTTAAATAGCGGAAAAGAAATACAAATATAGGGGATGAGACAGGCATCAAACGAAAATTTTATATTGATGTATGGGACATATTTGTTTTTAATCATACCGATGTATTTTATACTTATATTAATTAATAAGTGACCCCTACATGTTCGACTTGTAAATGCAATATAAATGTGCGATTTATATTGTTTAAAACACTTGTTTTCCTTAAGAGTGTTAATTTGGAAATCGCAGACCAACTTTTGTTGTTATCGTTTTTTGGCTTTCGATAACAGACGTAATTGAGATGGCAAGTTAAAAATATGGTATTTCCTTAAAGCTAAAGTTCGGTTGGGAGTAAAGACACCAAAAAATTCAATGGTAGGCTCCCAATAGAATAGCAGCCACGAAATTACTCTGGTGAATATAGAGCAATTTAAAAATAATAAAATTAAAAAGCATTTTCACTACTTCGACATCACTACTTTAGTATAATCAAAATAAATGACAAATACCATATATCATTATTAGTCCAAAAAATATGGTTTGTTTTAGAAATTTGCGCTCAAAGAAATGAATGAAAGAAACCGAGAATTGTATCATCCTTAACATTTATTTTGTGAGAGCAATTATTTAGAGGCCAAATAAACTTCAGTGTCACTGATAAGCGATCAAAATAAATAACCACAAAACCACTGTACATATTAGAATAGTGTCATGACGTATAGTACATATATGATTAATAATATTTTATTTATTCAACATTAGTTAAATTAAAAAATGATTATGATTGATTGTTATATTCTATGTGACATCCTGATTCTGAGATGTATTGGCCACGGGATATATATGAAATTATTTCAGTTCAAAATTATATAACATCTATCTTAAACTTTAACAACCTATATATACGTATCAAATATGTACATATATATCCATATAAAATTTGACTCCGAGAAAAGTAAAAATTTTCATCAGTCAACTCAAATGACACATCCACACAACCACCCACCCTAAAATTTAATTCTTTTTTAAATAGAAATACATTTAAATTTTAAAATCATTTTTTAACTTGGAAATGTAGTTTCGTATAGTAGTGACACATATATAAGGAAAAAGGGTCGTTCCGCAAGAAAAAGGATAAATCCTACATGAAAAAAAACGAATATAAAAAGAAAATTATACCATTATTAATCATATAAGATTAAATATTTAGTCGTGTCTTCTGTACTTGGTTTTCGGTTTCTTTAAAATTGTATATAACAAAATATTAATGTTTTAAGATGATAATGCTTGTTGATGTTTAATGATAATGAAGGTAGACTTACGATATATATCTCTCCACTTGATAACAATTTTTCTTATTTTCTTGCCTCGAATTTCCGTTTTCAATTTTTCATATCGTAAATAAAGAATGTTGTCGCAAGGCTTAGAAAAGTTCTATTACTTTCCTTTATGTCGTTTTTTTATGGGGAATACGGATTTATGGAAACAAACTTTTATGTAAGACAAACAAATTTTTATTATCTTAAATTATTGGGAAAGCTTAACATATATATATGAATAGTATGTACTCGTGAGGGCCAGTTTCAGGAGATTTAGAAAAGTTTTAGTATAAAAAAAATTATTATTTACACACCCATATACACACAAAACTTAATTCATTAAAGAACATAATTAAATATTTCCGGTGTAAACGACTATGTATATAATGTAATGAAACACACATTTGACCATATTATTAATATTCACGGTACACATTGACAAGTGCTTTGAATTAAACTTTTACACTCGTAATATAATGTATGTGATGTCATTAACAATATACGTATATAAATATACACCATTAAATTTTATATAATTACAATCAACAAACAACAAAACAATTAAAAAAAAGAGCTTTTCTGAAGTCATACAAATATTCCTTTCTATTTAATTTGGAGAATAGCAGTACAAAAAATCTTAATTACAGTAAACATATTACGCTCAATTTTTTGTTAAATAATTCATAAAAATCCTAAACAACAAAAACAAAATTATAATAACAACATAGCATATAATAGTGTATATGTAATGTACATAAACTACATATTTCTGTAAAGTAATTTCTGTTTTGTTATAGGTGTGAAAAAAGCACATACAGAAGAAAAATTGTTCTTAAACATCAAAAATTAAAATCTCCAACAAAACGAATAGGTGTAAACTAAGCGACAATTTATGAATACACATACATACATGTATGAACATTTACACAACCACAATAATAAATACATAATACAAACATTTAATATAGAAAAGCTGCAACAACAAAAGAGAGCTTACGAAAAATAAAAGTTACTAAATATATAAGGAAAAGTCAACTCTATTTTTATGTTCTTCTTGGCCGTCTTCTGTTTCTTACATATAACTACATAATGTAAAACCAAAATAATATAACAACGTTATACGAGAGAAAAAAATGGGAAAAATGAGCTTTTGTTTTTGTTTCACGACAAAGGGGCTTTGAGGTTGGAAAAGTTTTTCTTGAAAATAATCTAATTTTTTTTTCTTCATTTTTAATTTATAATAACATGTATTATTTATAATTTTTATGCGGTTTGTAATTAATATAAATTAATTATATTTAAATTTTCGTAAGGCGTAAATTAATTTTCTATGCGCATCTTTGTTCATGCTGTGTAATTAAAATGTATATGAGGAGGGATGTAAGTGTATATAAATTTTTTTGCCATGCATTCCTGTGCCTGTTAACTACTAATGTATGATTACTCTAATGCCAACTTTTATTGAGTATACTATTATACCAATCATTGAATGATAATTAAAAGCATATACAATATAATTGGCCTTTATTAATGTAATATCGAAAATGATGTATACCTCTGCTCGGTTGTAGAAAGCATAATATATAGAAAATGTTAGTGACATCTACAAATTGAATAAGGATAATCTAACATATTGTTGTAGGCGAACAATCACTTTTTCAACATTGGATTAACTTATATTAGAATTTACATTTCGAGCAAATTCCAATTGTTTGATTATTGAAATGTAGCCTGCATCATATAGATTGGAAAATAGATTCTATAGATTCTGCTTCCTGGATTTTACAGCTTATAAAATAATATGGAGTCAATTAATGAGGACTTACACAATTTAAATATCTTTCCAAAAACAAATAAAGTTAGGTTAAGTTGTTGTGACTGTTGTCGCACACTTAGACCGGCGATTGGTCCGTTGTGATATCAATCTATGTACGGCTATAGGTCCGAGTTTCGTAGTACCATCTGCGCATTGCATAGCTCCATGTCAGCCTATAGTACTGACATGGAAAATAGGTAGGCCCATGGATTTTAAACACGACAGGGGATCCAGATATATGTTCATTTTTCACACCGTTGCACCGCCCGAACGATCGAAGGTAAACAACCCATTTGCAGCTTGCTCCGAATTGGGATTCGAACCCGGTATCTCCCGCTCCAACTGTCGCAGCTTCAACCACTGCACCACCTGGGCGGTAAAAAAAACAAACAAAGTTATTTCTATAACATTTTTAGGACTTTAATAATTTGTTTACCTTACAATTGTTTGCGTCTTACGTTCTAACCTTAACGATGAATGGTATGGCTTCATTTTTTATACCACAACCTAATTTGTATGTTTTTAATAAATTAAGACTAAACGTCTTTGTTATAAATTAAGACTAAATATGAAATATTTGTTTTGATTTTTAACGAATTTTAATGTTATATATATAAGACAAAAGATCCATCAATCGGTTATTCTTGGTATTGGATTTAAACTAAACTCCCTATTTATGGTTTTGATTTATTTGTATAGATGAAGTACACTAAAAAATATTATGCTTTTATGAATATCAAATGTATGTTAGAGTTAACGTATGGATTTCCTATGTTAAATAAAAAATTAGGTCTAAGTTTTATTTTATGCTGAGTAGTTTTAGAATCGCTCTAGTAATGACAACCACTCAGGTAGTAAAAATGGTCATTGAGTTTTAACAGTAGTCACACTACCTCCATGCGTATAATATCCTTATATGTCTAATGAGTTAAATTAATTTATGTGGACTTGTTCTATAGTCGAACAATCTGAGATTTTATTCATTTATATTAAAGGCATAAAACAAACACTTGATTATGTGATCTCAATTATCTTTATTATGTTTCTAAGTTTTTAAACGATATAAAATATTAAGCTCACTGTAAGTTAAGATTTCTTTATATTGTTCTAATCCTGAATCTGAAAACTAAAATGGATATCGTGTAGTGTTTTAAACCGTATTCTATCTAGCAATGGCATCTATTCGAATAGTATTGACAGCCACACAACATCTACTTTATGTTTTTAGAGAAATAAATTTATTTTAATTTAACTTTTGAAAGTTTCTCATATTCTATGTAAGAATAAAGCAAAGCTTCCTAAATAATACAAGCAGAACCCATAGACCCTTTAAATTTATCGAGCTTTTTAAGGGGTATAGATTTTGATACTTTCCATAAGTACTAATGTCAAATTGAAGATTTTTGATTCAATTTTAATGAATGAAAAATACTGTTATTATTTTTATATCAATATTCAAATAAAACATTTTCACATAACATATATGGAAATCAAATGAAAATACGAATTATTTTAACAGTTGTGATAATAATAAAAACGTTTTGATTTATTCAATTTTTATACATGTATATGTTATAATTGGATCTAATCGCCGTATAAAAATATATAAAACGAGATCAATGACGTATGAACTACGAAAAAGAAACCGATACTTCAAATGTTGGATAATAGATGGCACTTAATAACTTTAATAATATAAATCGTATTTATTGATATTTTAAAGCATATTGTTAATGCTATAATAGGAAATACACAGTTAAAATACTCAAACATGTAAATGAAACTGAGTACTTGAATAATTATTTGAATTTTTTTATTTCCATTTATTTGTTAAAAGTCGTTAAGTAAGTCGTTTTAACAGTGTGAATTCTCAAAAAAAATTATGTATTTCAAATGTTTTTTTTAATAAAATACATTTATTTAGATACAAATAGCATTTAATAACAAAACGGCACCCATAGTTTCGTCTACAAAGATTAATTTTTCAATTTTGTTTCATCAGATGAATTACCGAAAAAGTTCGTTAAAATGGTAATTATCATCATGACTATGAAAACGATTCACCTCAGATGGATGTGAAGCATTTATGTATGGTTTTGTTCAACATATTAATCTATTGTGTTGTCTAAGTTCTGTTTTACGACATTTTCATGAGCACATTTAAACGTCAAACCGATTTTTGTCTTCGTTTAAAAATGAGCGTTTCCTAGAGCTTCGTTTAAATAATTTTTATTTCAATTCATTTAAAATAAATCATAAATTCAATCAAACATTTTCTAATTTAAATACACATCACGACTTTGTCAACTTTCCACTTCAGTAGGATATGAAACATTTATATGTGATTTTGTCTGAGAATAAATTTTGTTTTTATTGCTATGTGCACATGTATATGCCCGACAGAGTGTTTGTCCAAAAAAAAAATAATTATAATAATAAAGAATCAAAATAAGTTTTAAAATCCAATGTGTTAAGACAGTGGATTTAAAAACTTATTTTGATTCTAAAACTTTTATGAAAAATATTTTGCTCGATAACAAAAATTCTTCTGAGATTATCCATTTTTATATAAAAATAATATTTAACATCACAACACATTATGGTTGAAAATAAAAGAAATGCCCACCACCAAGCCAATCCAAAGATATCTACAAATGAACAAAATTGCATTGGTTTTCAAACAGAAATTCCTACACAGCATTTTCGGCCGAAAAACTCAATTTCCATTACACTGAAAATTAAATTCAACATTGGACATTCAAACAATACGACCTCCTCAACGTAGCATAAACCAAATCTCAGAATCACATTAGGTTTTGCCGAAGCTTTTAACATACCATTATAGTCGCATTGACTCTGTTACACAACTAATAGATTAGAGCAGGCGCTCTATTTGTAGTAGATAGGGCTCAACAGAGCCCACATCTACAAACGGACATTTGTATTGGTTTACAAACAGAAATTCCTACATATCATTTTCGATCGAAAAACGAAATTTCCATTACTCCGTAAATTGAATTCAACTAAATGCCTTTCAAAACATATGATTTCCTAGACATATACCAATATCCTACAAGGAAGTAAATGATCGAATAAGTGAGCTTAACGATTGTTGAAACACTAAAAGACAACAAAAATAATAAATATGTAGGGAACTAACAAATATATAGTAATCTGATTCTTCCATGAATCAGTACTCATACAAATCAAAACTCCAACAAACTAAATCACAACAGCAGAATTATTTGTCGGTTATCCAATCCACAAGACACTTCAACTAGTTTAATATAATTAAGAATCGTTTAACACAGTGGACGATTCATCAATGTAGGTAACCGTGGCGATCATTATCACGAATAATGATGTTTCCACAATTCTAAAACCGCAGTAGATTATAGTATTTGAACATATCACCAATTACATTCACATATGACATCATTAACATATTTATGCACAGGCCAAAATTTGTTACAATATTAATTATTAATTATAACATAAATGTTTTATTATATTATAATAAATAATTTATTATTGTCTATAACCTATAAACATTTGGTTAAAAAATTTGGACAGCAACGAAAAAACAAAAAAAACATTTATTTTTTCTTGGCTGTACACTGTACGAATTTTGTAGTAATAGTGTTGAAATGTAGGGCGATTTTCTTCATTGTTGATGACGTCACAACTTATTCATGTGTTAGTAAATAAAGGGTATACACTTTTTAAGCTCAATTTCGATGTGTGCGGCTTGTATATTTAGGAGCTTTGAATAAAGTCACTAGTTAAGACCATTTATTTGATCTTTACTTTGTTGATCTTTCAATAAATTTGCTAAAAAGAAAAGCGTAAGAAATTATAGTCACTGTTTTATTTAAGTTTTGTCACTTTTAAAAATTTAAATACTTGCTGTATAGTTTAGATAATCTTTAATGTACTAACCTGGTGAGCTTTTAGCCTTACACATGTAATATATATTATCTTGAGTTTCTTTTCCCTTTCGGCAGATACGGTGCAACAACTTATATCAAATAATAGGTCTTAGTCTCGGTAATCTTTGGGGTGTATATGTGTTTTAAAAGCATTATACAACATTAAAATTTTCAATCAAAATCTAACGATAAAAATATTCGAAATTAAAAACATTCACGCCTTGTACAACAATCAACCAATTCTCGTATTGAATAAGTCGACGAATACCCTCGAATTGAAATAAAATAAAAGCTCCAGTAGCACAAAAAAAAATCTACCATATGCACATTTTTTTGACTCCATTCATAACGAAAAAAAAAAATTCAACGAACCAAAATTATTTTTCCAAACTACAAAATTTTCCTCTTTTTGCTAGTTTTCGATGTTTGTTTGTTTGTTTATAAACAGCAGCATCCTGAAATTATCGTTTTGTCTTTTGTACCATGATTCCATGAAAAGAATTTAATTTTTTCGTATCTGACGCTTTTATTTGATGTGATTGCCATGTTGTACTTGTATAGTTGTCAGTATATATGCTTTTATAGCCATATGTGAAAATAATGAATCGATCCAAGATCAAAACTATATATACTTGTATGTATATACACAATATACTTGAAATGCCGCGATTTGTGTACGTAAATAAATTTGTACAGTTTTTAGAACGAGATTATGTAATCAAAGTGAGATTACCCACAACTCACATATAGAGAGGGTCGGTCTTCTATACAGATTATGTATATGTGCTTCAAACGATTTTGTACGTTCATTCCGTACATATGTATATGTATGTATGTACTGAAAAGTGGATGTTGAATGAACACACATAATATTGGAAATATATATGTACACAAAAAATAAACGGAAAATTAATAAGAACTGGAGATTATAATTAGTGTATTTTCTAGTGGGCTTATGATGTTGAACATTTTACTTGTGAATCAATAATGAGAAACGTACTAATATTATATAAAGTACTACTTAGAGATCCAAAAAACCATACTGGCTGCGGAATTATTACGTTTATACATATACATATATACACATATATTTTTTTTAA
This sequence comes from Tipula lateralis, assembly GCA_963932295.1. NCBI lineage: Eukaryota > Metazoa > Arthropoda > Insecta > Diptera > Tipulidae > Tipula > Tipula lateralis. The sequence continues at coordinate 195,081,109 of OZ010736.1, read as the reverse complement.
GAACAGATTAAAATCTCCTGTGGTGAACTTAATAACAAGTGATTATTATTGGAAGGGAATTATAGACCAAAATATTGTTTGTGAAACGTGTGAGGGCTATTGGGAATATACATTTATTAATTTTCAATTTCAAATTTATTCTTGCTGTTGTTGGATTTCTGATGATGGATAAATCGTATGATTAATTAAAATTGGAATATTACTTTTGTGGGTAAACTGTATAAGCCACTTTGATATCTATTGAAACTTATGTATGTATTTACAGAGAGGTACATAACAATTTATCTATATACATTTGTAGATAGTTATCTTTATTGCGGTCACATACTTATTTATATATAATAACAGTTTAAACATCCCTAATTGATTACACCTGATTCGATTCCATCGTAGATATGTATATATATATAAAGAAAATATATTCGTTAAGTCCCTCAATATAATTTAAAAATAACACAAATTTTGTCTTATCTCGTGTGCTTTAATCGTCAGATTAAAATAATTAATTTTTGTTATTTTTTTTATCCGAAACCAAAACTTCTCGCACATCTAAGTACATTTACCTAGAAATTCTAATCTATGATTTATTTTGTTGTTGTTAAGGATTTTATAATTACTACCTGTATACGTATTATCGAATATAGGATCAATACAGATTTGGTTTTTGTTGATGTTGTGGGATATAAAATTGACAGAAATGAAAACGTTCGATTTTCATTAATTTTCATCATCGTCAGCATCACCGTAATCATCATAAAAATATAATAAAATAAAATTCAAATACAATGCACAGTTGATTGACATGCAACGCCCATTTATGTATTTCAAGCGTTCCAATTTACCAGAAATGTTTTACCATTCAACGATTTTGATTAATTTTTATTTTGATTTGGTTTGATGTTGGGCTTCTATACATAATATCCTCAACTAAACTCTCTTTCTCGGTATGTCCACAGTTACACACACCCATTGATATAAAAAGTTGCCGATAATAGTTTTTGTTTTTATCTTTTATGATGGATAGAAAACCAATTTTTCGGACGTCAAGGGCAAAATACTACTAACGCAGGCAGGGTGAAAGGTCATATACAAAATGTCTATTTCGATCTCGTTTATGATTTAATAACATTCACTTGTGCAGCATAATTAAATACTCAACCAAATTGCTAATTATATTGTAGCTTTATACATGCGATATTCCCAAAAGTATTCGAACACAATTGTACATGTAGATAGGAAAGGAACAAAAGTACATAATACTTTGTAAAAGTTGTTAATTAGAATCACCCTATTATTTATCAGCTTATAGGTGTCTCTCTTAATCTCAATCCACAGAGGATTGAGGAATAAACAATACGATATGGTATGTACATGATATTCGAAGAGTAGAAGCAAAAACTGCTTCTGTGCAATTAAAAAAAATTCCAACTAAACATAAAAACTTCAACGGAAAAAAAATTCACTTCAAAGGAACAATAATTCGTCCAAATATTTTAATCCTTTGATTATGTTTCTGTGCTGTATGTATGTTGTGCTCCCATTTTGTCTATTTACGTTTTATGGTTTAATCTTGGATTTTTGGAATATGTATATGGAAGCAGCTATAGGTACACAATATGTATGTATATCACAAGTTTTTAATTACGTGTGTTGTGTATTGAAGTGAGCGATTTACGGACGAGCGTTTTTATATACACTTTGTTGTGTTGTTTTCCAAATAGCTGGTATTTGAAACAGAGTGTACAGAGTGGTTTAATGAGAGGTTTCAGTTAGAATTGTTTCCATGTGTACGTTAAATAAAACATAAAAGTTGTGTAGCAATTAGAATGAGATAACATGGAGAAGGAGGTTAGTTATCGTATACATCCATGAGTGACACATTCCTATTCGGACACGCTTTATGTACAAATATATAAATAAGACACAAATAACAGACGCAAAATAAATTGATGGTCACCTCTAAATCATTTAATCGGTCATTTTTATCTTAGAGATAAGACGAAAAAAAAAATTAAATCGTGAAACCTCGTATATTACAAACAATTATTTTATTGAAATAAATAAATAAAATAAACGACGACAGTTATCATGTATTCAATTGGTCATAAAATTATAATTTATATAATGACACCAAACCCAATTGGATGAGTGATATCCTCAACACTTGAGAATATTTATATATAACGGAAATTAGATTTAATTTAGATGAATTTTATGCTGTGATGTGTCTTAAGTGGTATTTATATCAATTTTTGTTTCTTGTGAACAATATGGTGGATACTGGATTATGTATCTATATTAATTTAAGACTAATCTATGCACGATCGACATCCCAATTTAAGGCCAATTTTTTTTAAAGTAAATCATCCAGCACTCATTTAAATACGATGTACAGATCTTAGATCCCAGAAATCAATAAATATAATTCGTTTTTAAAATTTTGATTTAACATCTTTTGATTAAGATTAACGTTGAGCATGAATACATACCTATATGACTTCCTGTTGCAGTACATAAATAATGGGTTCGGTTTATCCTTCATGTGTGATCGTATTGAAAATCTATTTTTTTAAAATACAAATAAGGTTTTTTTGATCACTTTATTTGTAAATTAATTCCGCTTAGTGAATGCAGGTAAGATAAAGTCGCAAATAATTGGCTATTATGGAAGTGAAGCATACACTATATACAACTTGAACCAAAAACAAACCGACTTTATTCTAATAAACAGTTATGCAAATATCAATGATCTAATTTATCGAATTCTTACACTAAGTTACAATTCATCAAACTAAAATGTTTAAAAATGATAAATTCATAAATTATTCGACATTTTTCTCTGCAAAGTTTAAAAATTTAACTCCAGGTCATTATAGAGTGAGTCTGGTAGGAATAGAACCTTCTACAGATGAGGCAGATTCATATTTGATGTAAAACCTTTTCTAGCCAGAAACTCTAGCGATTTGTTGTTCGATTATCTTTTGAAAGGCCACTAAAAAATCCAACCTATAAGAAGCTTTTTTCTTAATGATAATGTAAATATTCACAAGTGTTTTGACTAATGAGAAGTTGATCAAGTTAGATTGTGAATTACTTGAAAAGTTGCCATGTTCACCATGGATATTTTTGAGTGTTTCTAACAATTCTGTCTTTTCATAATTCACATAGGTTCCAAAAATGATAATAGTGCTTGCTACAGAAACGTTTTAATTTTTTCTAAATAACACACAATCAATAAACTATATATATTTATTAGATATTTACACATTAAACGTTTATTAATTATATTTAATTAATGATTTAAATAAATAAAAATACGTGTGATGTCCATCCCACAAAACGAATACGAGGGCGAAACAAGAAAACGATAAAAAACCTCATAATCATCGTCATCAAGATCATTAAATAAAAATTCTGATAACATAAATAGATTCTCAAATATAAATTTTCGGAACGTATCACAACAGGGGACCATATACCATTTATATGTATATACTCGTGTATGGGTCCATATATGTAGGTAAAAATAGAAATCGAAAGATGCGTGTATAATACACATTTTGCAGCAGACTGCTTGGCTGCTTTTCAACCGAATAAAACAACAAAATGTATCTATATACCTATACACCTGAAATATTTCGTTTTGTTTTGTTTTTCTAATTTTCTTACGAAGAACACACCAAGAATATACCAAGTAAAACCAAGAAGTAGAATAAAACTCATTAATCATTTAACAAATTCGTTTCAAATACTTGAATAGTTTCATTGATTAAAGAAGATGAAATTTCATCATAAATTTAAAAAAAAAATACAATTTTTTTCTAATGCTATACGTAAACATGCCGAAGGTTAGAAGACTTGGTAGACATAATGGAAACCATCAAGATTGTATTCGGTTTTTCATACAGACCCTAAACTTTTTTTTGAACTGAATGAAAAATTCTAGTAATTTAAATGACAGCGATACCTATCGTCGTTAGTGTGAAATAGGCGGCAGATCATTAATACCAATTTTTTTAGCCGCAGCACACATATAATTAATCGAATCATTAGAAAAATCATCAAGAATATAAAATAAATCGTCTTATTACGATTAATTTGTGAGGTGTTTAAGATATCCAGAAGAATTACCGCGATGTGTGTAATTAGTTAAGAATTACCAGTTTTTAAAACTTAATGAAATAACTATATATATATATACTTTATAAAATATATTTCTTCATTAAATTTTGTAATTCGTTTTGAGATTTCCTCTTGTTTTTTTTTTTCAAAACAATAAACAAAGAAAATAAAAATAGTTAAAATAAGTAAAATTCTTGAAAAATCATTTATAATTTTCTTCATCTCATTTATGTGAATGCATTAATATATAATACAGTGTTTTTTTTATTTTTTTTATTTCAAAATAAAGAATAATTTATCATAAAAATATTAATAATTTTTATTTTATATTCTTATAAACATTCGATCGTCATATGTAATGTATAAAGTGATATTTAATATTACTGATATATGCCGCTAATGATAGTTTGAAAATGATTGAAATCAAAAGGTATGAATTTATCATATAAACACAGTTCTTTGTACGCCATTAAAAAAAATTAAGAAAAAATCTGAGTTGGATTTTAATTTTATATAATTTTATTTATAAGAAATAATGAAGCAAAAATATGATGTTGAAGATTTAATGGATTAACTATATGGTATACATTTATGTGAGACTCGAGTTTCAATCAATTTTGAAATCGGTTCAACGATACATGATTAATCTAAGGCAATTCATCTTTTTTTTGGCTAATTTTTGGCCTGCATCTATCGAAGCCTGTATGTGTACCGCAAACACACGACCACACTAACAATATATAAATAAGCTCCTGATACAGGAAGCAATCCATTAAATTTTAATTTATATGTTCCTAGAATCAAAGCTGATTTACTTCTTTTCAACCAACCAAAAAAAAAAGTTAATTTTTAACTAAATCATTACAGACATAAAAGGATTTTTTTTTTATTCTGACAGCAAAAAATAATTAATTTATATATACCTCAACTTCGAAAAGAAGAAGTAAAAACCGAAAGAGCCGATTCCAAAATGTCTCCCACATTCCATAATTCATGACTTTTTTTCTTCCATTCATTGATTCTTTTTTTTGTCATTTTATTTCTAAAAATTCTTAGAAAAAATTTGGTACATGCATGAAAGACGATAACAATGACAATTTTTTATGTGTAGTTTCATCTTTTACTCTTCATGCGAAGCATAGAAAAAATTCTACGAACAAAGATTTTTATTTTTTGATTCTTTTGACTGATCTTAATATTTGATCCTCAAAGAAAATTTCTTAAACAAAGGTACGATTTTTTTATTTGTATGCACAGGTAAGAAATAAGATATCTTAGTTCAAGCAAAAAAATTGCAAAATACGATTTTTTGGCTAATTTTTGATTTTTTCACTCGTTTTGTTCAAGGACTTGTCTTATGTAAAAATATTACAACTAATTCGCCTTAGATTCAAAAGTTTAGAAAAAACGTTCAGCACATTACATGGAGAAAATGGTGATTAGCGATTTGTAAAATTTACTCCTTCGTTCAAAAGAGTACTTTTACAAAGTTTCAATGCTTCATTGTAGAGGACTATCTAATGTGCTTAACGATATATTTTACTCTCAAGGTTTACACTCCATCAGTTTCTAGATGGTTGCATTTTTCAAATCTTCCAAATACTGAAGTACACCTTCAATTTTTGATTGACTGCAGTAAATTCTAATATTTTCAACGTGAGATAAAATAATTAATCTTGCGTTCAGTAGTTTCAATCATATTGAAATCAAAATTAGATCATTTTCACTACAAAACTTATTTTCAATTATAAAACCTGGGGGTCTATTATGAAATATTCGACGCGCGTTTTATTCTCGACATCGTCGAATGCATGCTATTATGAAATATTCGACGCGCGTTTTTTTCTCGACGTCGTCGAATGCATGCTATTATGAAAAAACGAAAAGATACGACGCGTATTTGTTTAGATAAAAACGAATAGTATACGACAGCTATTAAGGTGACGAATGTGAATGTTCAATAGTAAAATAAAGTGCGATTTAATTAATAAATATTACTTTAGTTTAGATATATTTATAATCTAAACTAAATGTACATATATTTATAATATTCCCTAATTAAATTTTTTTGTGAGATTTATATTTTCGACGTTGTCGAATAATTCATAATAGCTATTTTCGACGTTGTCGAATTGGTCGACATCGTCGAAATAATACGCGCGTCGAATATTTCATAATAGACCCCCTGTTAAAATTGAATTTCATTCCACGAAAGCTGTTGAGCGTTAAGTTAGCAAAATGCTTCCTAACTGTACTTAGAGTGTCAATAGCCATGTTTTAATATTCGTGCTATCTAGAGCTCGCTATCCGGAGCAAGGGAAATTTCTATACAATCTTATCGACCAGTGTCACTGTTAATCAAAAAATAAATACATAAACAACTTAAATTTTGACATTAAATGCAATGAAATTTTTCGTTTTCAGGGGCGAACATTTAAAAACCCATATTTTTCGTAAATTTCCCATCAAATAATAGCTGCTCTGGATAGCGGCTCCGGATATTATAGTTTGCTGTGAAATAAAGTGTGTTTACCTTCAAATAGCGCATTAAAATGAATTTTAAATAGAGAAAACTGCTTGCTCCGCATCGCTATTCAGAGCCGCTATCGGCAGAGCGAATATTAAAAGACGGCTTATATGTTCTACGTTATTACGTTTTTCATTTTCTTTACCGATAGATTAGTTCAAAATTTTTTTAATAAATCGAAAATGTTAATGTTTTGATAAACCAGATCACGTCTTGTTTTTTCGCAAACAATAAACTGGAATTGGCAGGATTTCTTGGTGTTCTTAACGAATTATGTTTCTTTTCAATAATTATACTTGCGAGTAAATTAAAAGTTAATGTATGTAATGCACATAGAGAGTCTTCAAACGTTTGATTTATGTTTTACTTCTCCTTTGCACTATTCCCAGACGCATGCACATGTCAACAACCTTTGTAAATCAAAATAAAATTAAAATTTCAAAGCCTACTATTGCCTACTAACATTTCATTTAGTTTTACCTTTTTGCCCGATAAGTAAACATTGGCGTGTAAAAAATGTCCATTTTTGTTTTTATAATACCATCATGAATTTGATGTCACATGACCATTATTGTAATTCACAATTATTGTCCATGTCTCAGCTTTGAAAACGATTGTCCATATCCACCGCTAAATTATCGTCAAAGACACTGGTACATTTCGAAATATAGTTTGTAACGAATTGAAATAGTTGTTTTTGTCTGATTCAGCAATCTTCAGTCATTTTACAAACATAACTTTCAAATTATCAAACGAAAATGATTTAAAAGACTCAGACACTTCAACGTCTTGAAACAAAATGGAAATATGTCAAATAATTATATAAAATTTTCAATGAAAACTCGATTCGAACTTAAATTCTTATTCGAATTGCATGAACTACTGTTGCAATACTTAATAGTCTGTACTTAACAAATCATAACCAACTGGTGAGTAATATCGATAATTGCTTTTGTTCAGTACCCTTACTCCCTTACTTACTATGCATTCCAATAACCATATTATAGTCTATAGTTGTATTTTATTAACGTCTTTAAGAAACATAATGAAATAAGACACACACATTTCATTACCGATATACAGTTAATTTGTGGAAGATCGTAACCGAAGGTCTTATCTTTGCATTTCCCCGCACCATAATTCCATTTATACCATTTCAATCAAGTTTTTATTTCTATAAAATCTTAAAACCTATATATAGATTCATATTTATATTCGCCTTGATAACAAGACAAGAATTTGGAACCCCTTTAAAATATTTTCATTCAACCAAATTAAATTCGCGTACCTGTCTAAAATATAAAATATATATTTTCATGTTTATCTCACTACGAGTATGTACTATACTCGTATAAAAAACGTAATAATAAAAAAAATTATATTAATTTAAATATAAATGAATCCCTCTAACCGTGTCAAATTCGCGGCTCTTCCAGTAACAATCGAATGAGAGTGAAGTCGCAGCTAGTTTGTGTTGTACACATCGAAAGGGGGACAAAGCTAAACAAAGAATTTTGTTTGAATCAATTTTTTGAAAACAAGAAAAACAAGTTTCCTTCCAAGACAAATTTTCTTGTACATTTACAAGGATAAAGTATGGCAAGGAGACAAAGGAACGAAACAAAATTGAATTCACCTCCCTTTAAGAGCAAATGGCTATGGATAAAATAATAATTGTAGTTTAATTGCGTTTGATGCTGCGTATATATGATCTATGATGTATCTCCTCGTCTCGTTTCGTGTAATGATAAATAGATCTAAGCGTTATATTATCTTTATGTTTTGTCAAAATATTGCCAAATAGTATAAAGAATAGGCAAATGGTTTTTGGAAATACAATTTTTTATAACATACATATATCGTGTTTGATCATTTATTATTAAATTAAAATAAAAAAAATTAAGAATAAGAATATACGTATAAGAATTCACGTTTTATGATCGATGATTTCACTCAAACTTCAAATATCTGTGTATAATTTCTTTTTAAACGAAATGATTAACGATTCTTAAGTCTTTGATGAGGTTAAATTGCTTTTACATGCTGAGAATTTTTAATCATTTACGAGTGATTTTCACCATACCCCAATCTAATGTTTTCTTTTACTTTTTGTTATGATTAATAACCGTGAATTATGTTAATTGAGCTCATATTTTGGGGGGAGGAGGAAAAGAAGGAGGAGGTGTAAATTTTATTAAACCGGCGCTTTGATATAATTTTTGCATCAATATTATGCAATATAGTCAATTTTTCTAATAGTAGTCTCATTCACATCGTTGTGCAGTGGCAAGAGAAGGAACTGGGTTGGTATCTTGATATTAAAGTTCGGACTCAAAACAAAACAAAAACACACTTTACGGATTCATAAGTTAAATACTTCGACACGAGATTAAGGATAGGCAAGCTAATTATTACACTTATAAAAAATAATGTATGAACTGGAATTCGTTTCTATCGAAAAACTTGATGACCTAAATATGAAGACCAGACACCTAAAGCATTCTATTGCTCCATAAAAATATAACTGCAGATGAAGTGAGAATAAACTCATCTGAGAGGTTATAATCCGTATGCCGTCCCATCTTCCATGTCAGTACAATAGGCTGGCATGGAGCTTTGCAATGTGCAGATGGTATCTACGTAAATCGGACCAATAGCCGAAACGTAAAGTAATTTAGTGGGAAGTCACAATGAACCATTAGAGCCTGAGTGACAGACAACACTACAACAAAAAAAAAAGAAATGTGAACATGCAACTACTGATATTAGTCTTATGAAGTGAACTCTATTTATAAAGTAAAGAATGTTCATGTCTTGGAAGAGACTTTTTGTTTGTTGTAAATCAAATCCCATTATAACTGGTTGAAGGAGGAGAAGAGTCCATGATTATAAAATTGTTTCTCCTATTTAGGAGGTTTCCTATTCAAATTTGTTGAAAAAAAGAGCAAATCTGCAGTCTTAAATTCGAGATCACCTTAGTTAACAATAAGTAATTGGTAATTAATCACATTTGTAATTAATCATTAAGTTAAATTAATAGATACTCTGTTACACACTGATGCCTCTTAATTTTGACTACATTTTCAATAATGACAGTAAAAATAGTATTTGTGTCCCTGGTTTTAGAGATATGTGTACATGTGGGATATATCAAATTTGAAGTCAATTTTTGATACACTTTATTATTATTTAGTTGATTAATCTAATCAAATTATGATAAATTGAAAATAATTAGTCAAAGTAATATTAATCCACCAACACTCCTGCATACACATTTACTTAAATATATAAACTTTTGAATCATCATCATGACGGTAAGATTTCTAAAAGCATATAGCCGACGGTTTCTAATGTAAACGAATTGTAAATATTTCCCACCTTGGTACAAAGATGATTAATTTTAGATGATGTCAAATGCACACATTTCTGGTTCGACAAAAAAGTGATTTGAATTCCTTTGAAATTATACTTAAGTACATAAATCATCAACACATACACAATTTATACACCTTTGCTTCTCGAACAAAACACTCACAAAATCTCTATAAAGAAATAAATGTATAAATTCCTCTTGATTGATTTACGATCACGATGGATTCGATTTTTTTATCTTTTGTCGTTTTAATTTATTAAATTATAAGAAATATAATTTTGATTGGGTTATAAAAATTTTATTGTAATATAGTTTTGCTACTGATAAAATTTGTTGATCTCGTCCATATTCAATAAAGAAGAAATGTATATATTATCTGCAGATTTGAAATAAATTAAATGGTTCTCACATCTTTTAGTCGGATAGTTAACATGTTATTGACCATAATACGATGGCAAAGGACTCTTTGGAATCTGATATAGTTATCAAACGGAATGAAAATTAGATAACCCTTAGGGATATTAAAGGTACAAACAAGATTGTAATCTGAGGCAATTCTCTCATATATACGAGTATATACCCCAGTGTCATGTAACCTGAGTCCCGTAACCATATTTCGGTGGTTATCTTAAAATGTGATTTAATTTCAATTAAACAATTTTGTTTTTGCATTTTTAAAACCCGAAAAGTTGACTAAAAAAATTACCCTTCTATTTATTTTCAACTGACACCAAATCATTTGACATATCTGTAACAAATTTTTACGTATACGTGAAAAGACAACAAGAATACGCAACCACGTTATAAGATTTATGACAGAGGTGTTACCAGTTCCTTTTATTATTTTTTTTTGTATTTAACTCTTAAATAATAAAAATTTATATTTTATTTATTACAATTTCATATTCCATGTAATCGAAATTCGATGAGGTGAATATATTCACAACGAAAGATGTTGTGTGTGAAATGTACCATACCACATCGAAAATAGGAAGACAACAGAAACGTATAAGAAAAGCGGTTAAAATACTATCTTCTATTGTTAACGCTGATTTATTTTAATTTTTTATAAATTATTACCCACAATTAGCATATAAATTGAGAGTTGACAGTATTTATCTCGCTTCTTTCAATTCGTGCGAGATCTTCATGATCGTCGTCACACAAGATTTATGAGATTTTGTGAGAACTGATCTATAATTTGTTTGACAGGCGTTTTATTTATATTATCTTTTAATCTACTCCAAATTGTGGATTTTATCGTGGTTCCACATAATCGCATCATGCTAATGAGGCACTCAACGTTCATAAACAAATGTATTGAATGTACAGAAAAAAATTAACCAGAACTTAAATTAAAAGCCGAGGTTGATCACATTATAATGTGGCTTTTGTAGCCATTTATTGGCTTAACAACCAGATTTCTGAAATCAACAATAAAATCATTTCAGCTTTAAAATTATTTATTTTTGTTAGTAACTAACTGCTTGATTCATCTTAGGCAAATGAAAATACTCAAAATGAAGTCGAATTGACGGTTATGATTATCAATTGGAAAGCTGTCTGAGGCCATGTCCTAAAATATTTAAAACTTTATGTGTTAGTTTTGTATAATTGTGTCTAGCATTGGTTTGTTTCGCCTTTGTAAGGCACATCTTTACGACAGACTTTATCTTCTTCAAGTTCCATTAGTAAGTGCCGCAATGACAATGAATCCTTTTGTTTGATTATCTATTTAACTTTGGAATTTAATAAGTTAAGCTAATGTTCATTTGTAGATTAGTATAGACAATTGTAATTGTTAACTGCCGTTCAATGGTTTCAATAGTTGATTCAGTTTAGAAATAAGATCACTAAAGTTTAACAAAATAAAGACTCGTTTTCAATTGAGCATTATAAATTTGATAATACTTCCTTTCAAAACCGCACTCTCAAGTCAAGGAGTATTTTTGGTTGTTATTCCTTTAAAAAGTTATTGCAAGCGTTCTCAATGAGAGTGGACAATATTTGGTGATTTTTGTTAGTTTAAATCTAAACCATAATATAAATTAAATAATAACTATTTATAATTAATTTTTAGGGTCAGGTATTAAAGGAAGCTCGAGTTCTTTTCAATGCAGATATTGAAATAGTTCAGATAAGGCTCTTAAATATTAGAAGCAATAATAACAAGTTAATTAGATATGTTCAGTAAAAGGCAGTGGTGACAACTTCTTATTTTGTGGATTATAAAATTAATGGATGTAGTTTTCAAATATTGATGCAAATAAAACTAAATATTGGCAAAATCTACAAAATTCAAGACTCAGCATATATTTTAATTTGTCGTCGAAGAAAGAGATAAGTTTACCTTCCCGATTGATCTATAGGTATAAGCTTGATGTTGTTTTAAATCAAATTTGAAAAAAGACACATGTTACCCCTAAAGTATGTACTCGAATATTTACAACCATCATATTGTCAATTATCGTAAAGAAACAAAACTTAAACTGGTTTAAAATGACACCCACAAATAAAATATTTTCAAAACTCTGTAATATTTTGGGATTTATATATGCGAGATGTGAAAAAGGAGGTTTAATCTCTCAATTTTTACAACATCTAGCACTTGTCCTCCCTCCTACATATACGAATACATTTAAATATTAATTACTGTACTAATCCTTATATCTTTAAGTAACTCAATGTAATTATAAATTATTATAGTTTTCTAATGAATTAAGTTAAAACACCTATACAGAATAATATATGTATGTATGTATAAAGAAGGTTGTAAATCTTTACATACACAGGTATCTACATACATATATGTATGTATAACCATAAAGATTGTCGTTGTAACTGTTAAGCCAGGTGTTTTAAGATTTTATATACTTTATGCATTTTTGGTTTCGTTGCCAAAAATACCAGGAAAATATAAGACATAAATTCATCATTTTAGGTCCATACGAAATTATTTTATGCCCGTGAATAATGAATTCATCATGAATGTTGTTTTATTTCAAGTATACCATATACATATATACATAAGGATCGTGATCGTCAATATTTTTGAGTGTTTAGATTTTTTTGATGATCATCATCCATATGAAATTAAATAACAGATAAAAAATCGTTGATGGTGAATTAATTTCGGGCAATATGTTATTTTTGCACACGAGTGTTAAATTAATATTATTTATTTCACGTTTTTTGGTTAATAGAAAACAAAAACCGATCGCTCATTTGATCGATTGTTCAAATTATTGAAAAGGCAAAAATAAAAATTAATTTATTGCTTTCTTGATGGATGAATGGCTATAAATAAGTTTACGACGGTCGGACGGATCAACCATCATTATATTATACAAAATCAGTGCAATAATCTATAATCAAATCGATCGACACAGCTAATATGATATGTCACACGGACATAATATCTTAATTACCTTGAATTCATAACAGTTTTATCACAAGCTTTAATAAATATCGTTTTCGATCAAAAAAAAATAATAATACTGAAAATTGAAAAATTAATCATCAACTTTTTTTATTTTGTGCTTTCATTTATAATTCCGAATAATAAAATAATTATTATAAAATTTAATTAGCGTTTGCTATACGCCAAAATGTTGAAGCAAAAAAAAATCCACATATTACCTTAATCATTAACACATTCAATATATGTGCATATACCAGCGGAAACTTTTTGTTGTTGTAATGATTGGTGACTGATTTATTTGAACATATACAACATAAAAAGCGAGGCATAAACAAAAAGCACGTACACCATGTGTATGTAGCATAAAAAATCTGTATTTGATGGATTTTATTTTATTTTTTATCTTTAAAAAAAAAATGTTATTTTTCCCTGAATTCGATATCCCTAGATTGGTATGGTGCAAGCTGGTACATACGGTATATAGCTTAAAACTTGAAGCTCAATCATCTCATATACTATAGTTTGTGTTCGTAAAAGTTTTTTAAGCTACACTAAAGTATCATTTATATACAAGTGTAGATATAGGCTGCACATCTAAGGGTCGGTAACGAACATACGATTTTTTCCAGTTACACTAACATAATGAAAATCAAATAAATCCCAAAGTGACAAAATGATCGTTAAAAATTTCACAATTTTTTTTTAACATTTTGTTTGGTGAATATATTATGTACATACACATATTACATAAATATACTTTTTATGCTGCGATATATGTACATATATACAGAAAAAAATTCAATAAAGTCAATAAATATTATGTATGCATTGGTTGTATATATGTATAAATATACATATTATTGTTTGTTCTAGTTGAAAATGGTATGAAAATATTTCACTTCGGAAGATAATTTCGAACGGCTCAAATTAAATGTTTCACCAACAATATATAATCGTCCATCAAATGTTGATTCCAAAACAGAAAGTACCTTTACGAGCGAGGGGTATAATTCAATGAGCAAACTTAGATGAAAACAGTAATGTTTGACCTGCTCGTCCTAAGACACTAGTAACTAATAATATATGGCTTGGAGGCCGTTAACGGCTATAACCACGTCTCAACTGAGACATTATAAACCAATGGTGCACATTGAGGGTGGTCAGCTCTAGGTACAGTGAACTTATTATGATGAACACACAAAATATTTTGGAAATATGTTAAAATTATTAATTTTGAATGAAACCATATAGTGGTGCCTAAAGGGTCTGGCACATTTACAGATATTGAGCTCAATAATTGTTTTCGGTACCCCAACAAGTTCATTTATAATAAAACACCGGTTTTATTTCAGTATAAAGCACATATAATCTATAGATTTTGATACATTATGTGAATGATCTGTCACACGTTGAAAACTAATCATGAAATAGTGTTTTAAGATCTTGCAGTTTCCAATAAACAAGGAAAAGGAGTTCAATATGAGCTGTTCCCACGAAAGCTATATGATACATTATAAAACTATCGACACATCTGTCTTACATAGAGATCCTGAAATATTTTTAACACGTCCCGTTTCATTAATATACATACGACGTTTGCAATTTACTTCCCAAATGGCGCTGTTGATAAAATTACGGTTTTATTCCGCAAATTGTAGGATGCACATGAGATTTTCACCATCTGATTACGTTCGGTGGTGTGAGGAAATACATCGTTGACCCCCTGTTTGGTGCGCAAAAGTTATGAGCCGACCCATCTTTCATGTCAGTACCAAAGAGAATAAATATAAAGAGGAACATCTTATATGAACCGCGGTTGCATATAAACTAAAAATATTTCTGAGTTAGTTGGTGATGGCAAACGAAATAGGATCAACGTATATTTTTTAGTTGGGTTTCTCTTTCGAACCACAGCAAAAAAAATATTTTACTATTTCAAAACTTTGCTTACTATTTAATATTATAATTCGATTGTAAAATGGAATAGATATATTTTCATATAATAATCTATTTCATTTTACAATCAAAGTATAATATGAAATAGCAAGCGCAGTTTTGAAACAGTCAAATATTTTTTTTTGCTGTCGTTCGAAAGAGAAACCCAACTAAAAAATATACGTTGATCCTATTTCGTTTGTCATCACCAAATTACTCAGAAACATTTAAAAAAAATTAGTTTATATGCAACCGCAGTTCATAAAAGATATTCCTCTTAATATTTATTTTCTTTGTCAGTACCTTAAAGACTAACATGGAGTTGTGCAGTTGGTTATTCGTTAATCAGACATAGCCTTACGCCTTTAATAGCTATGTAATAGTATTAAGCTATTAAGAAGGACGTGAATAAGTGAACTGGGAAGGAGTTGGTATTGTGCCTTGAGCTCCAAAAAGATTGGAGAAACTAAACCCGACACACGAAAAGTGTCATTATCGAATAAATAGACATGAGATCCAATAATTTTGAATTTTTTATAGATAAGTCAGTAAACAGTTTGTTCTGGATGATCTCAGTATACCTTCTACTACTCTTAGTAAGCCCAATAAAATTAAATTATTTTAAAGTTGAGCTAATTATCTTTGTAACCTACCAAAACATTAAATTTTCACTCTTAAACAAACATTGTAATCCTAGAATCCATGATCTTTTCAATTTGCAGCAAAAATGTAACCTGTCCTTAACATTCGTTAGAGGTTTAAAAAGTTGAATAGTCCATTACGTTTTGTAGATATTTTTACAGAAGATAATTAATGATAAATAGTCCTGTAGCCAAAACTGGTCAGAAGTAGCGGAAAGGTTTGGATTCGAACTATATGCCAAAGGATTCCTTTACCATTTGATTCCTATCAGTGGCTTGGATAAATATAACTATAATACTTGCTGAGCTGAATTTGTAATCCTACCCGTCTAACATGTCAGCACCAAAGGTTGCCGTGGAATATTGCAATTTCCAAATGGTCTAAGTTATTAGAATCTTAGCCGAAGATCCTTTACTAGAGCTCCAAAATATGTATATTGCAAATATAAGAAAAAAACTCAATATTAAAAACAAAATAGGGATAATCTTTTTCGTCACCCTATTTTTTATTAATTTTTTTTACTGTGGCTTTTATTCTTGAATCTTTCTTACATAGGAAACTAACAATATGTAATCAAATCTTAAAGGCTAATGTAAATTAATTAATAAGACTTAACCTATGTTAGTTCTTAATATTAATGTGTCCTCGGGAAATTCTGAATTACCTATAGCCAGAGGATCCATTATTTTAGTCGCCTATTTCTTGGCCTATTTAATAGTTCCCTGGCTAATTCGTTGGGATGACAACCCAGTTTTTACTGGTATTTTTTGCTGTATGAATTAAATTGTTTACAGTATCGATGAGTAAATCACGTCGAAGGTTTGCATTACGTACATACCAGGGTGCGTTCACCATTGTTCCAAGTATTCGTGACTGCAGAGCAATATTTTTTGTTCAAGGGAGTTCCTGATTTTAGATACAATTATGCGAACTTGTTCTCTAAATCCAAATTGATGATTCGGTATGATTTTGTTCTTGTTCAAAATTGGCTTATGTTTTTGCAAAAGCATTTTTTCGAACAGCTTTGATAGAGTGTTAATAAGGTAATTGGGCGATATGAGTTAACTTTTGTTTCATCTTTGCCAGGTTTTGAAATCATTATAATAACTGAAGTTTTCCAGATTTCTGGATAATGACCTGGTTTCATTATAGCGTTGAATATATAAGCTATTAGTTTGATACATTTATCCGGTAGATTTGACATCACTTTGTTTTATTAATGAATTATAAAAAGTCATATCTATTTGAAACATATAAATAATTACCGATGACGTCATAACAAAATCTGACGTCGTAAGTTAATAAAGCACTGTTAATACTGATATTATATTATCGATAAGGTTCCAAACTCAACGAGTGGTGCTGTAAGAAAGGTCAAATTGCTGAAGGTGCGCAATTGACGACGATTTCACGACTTGGAAACACGACTTGGAATTGAGATACACAAGCCGATTTCGATCAATATAGAAGACGCTATATATTTTTATATATATCGAGCACCTAAGAGTATATCACTCTAAAAAATTTTTGTTGAAATTTACTACAATAATTGTAGGTTATCTGTTGCCTTCAATTATTGTAGTTAATTTTCATCGTAGTGTGATTTTAAAAAATCACACTAAAAGCGTGTGAATTATTTACACGTTAAACGTGAGTAATCGCACAATTTAATAGTGAAATTTCTATTTTAAATGTTGAAAAATTACTCGTATAAATTGGAAAAATCCGCTTAATTCGTGTAAAATTGTACTATCAAGATTTTTGAACAAACAGTGATTAAAAATGGCCATATTTCATAATCCTTTAAAGATTTGATGACAATTAATTTTTATAATTTTCCATTCTGTATTATTTATCTGAAATGAAATCTTAACCTACCCTCCAACGTTGTGTGACGTCATTGTCTCATTACAAAATCTGTTGACGAAAAATCATATCATTATCATAACAAGGATCGTTCTTGTTTATTGATTGATCGTACTATCCACACCCAGTTTGTTTATAAGTCGGGTTGCCAACATTACTCTAGCGAATTTTATTGTATCCTAAATTTGAAACACTCCAAAGAAAATTAACGCTTCTATTTGGTAATTGCAACAAAAATAGTTTTAAACAATTTTTTGGTTGATAATTAACACAGAAAAATTGTAAATCACTACTGCAGAGTAAAAAACGGTTGACTTTTCGGGAATTCGCACAATTTTTGAGTTTTTTACTACGCTTTTCATGTAAACTACTGCGATTGAGTGAATAACGTCATTTTTCAATAAATCACAACGCGAGTGTGTAAAATTAAACGTCGTTGTGTATTTAACAATCAGAATTTGTGGTAAAATACATATTTTTTAGTGTTTATTCACTATTAGTTTTTAGATATACTTAAATCCATTTTTGATTATGACCACTGAGAGAAATAAACGCATTCATTTATCCTACGTCTTAATAAACCACATTCTTTCAAAATGAACAGATGAACGAGTAGGAACATGGAAAAAAATAAAAACTACCCCCACATTAAAAGGAAGCCACTGTATGTATATGTCCAATCGATGCTTCCATATTTTGATAAAAACTAGAAGAGAATTCCTGCGTTTAGTTTAAAATACTTTGACATTGATATGGCGAAAAGGAAATTGAGGAAACTGCAGTAAAGATTTTTTTTCCACTGGACAGTTTTATGTTATCTCGAAAATGTTTTAATTTTCGCAACATAACAGAATAAAATATGTATTATTATGGGGACATTTTCGTTTATAATGAAGTAAATTCGAAAAGTTTTAAAACTAAAATTTTTAGAAATTTATTTACTATATATATACGAGTATATCGTTCGATTTTTGTTTGGCATTATGTAGACATTGTCTGTAGACCATTTGCACAGCGTCTTACACATATATAAATATAATGTATAAACTCTTGAACAGTGTTTTTAGCCAAGAGCATCGAGTCTACAATTCTACATCACATTATTGTTTACTTAATATTTGTTTATTTTAATTGCAATGTTTTTGTCAGCAGTTATGTAAATATATATGTACATCTATGCTATATAGTCTGATGGTTAAAAGATGGTTGAGATGAAAAATTTTGCACTTGTACTTTATATTTATGTCCATATGTACATATATATTATATCGAAATACATCAACATATCTCATGAATATTTTATATTTGTATAATGATGAATACGTTTCATTCCACAAAAGTGTCGCCCTCCACCCACCCTCATATCATTAAGACCAAGAAATATATAGAAGAAAAAAATCTACTTCTTTATATCCGCATGCGAGAAACAGTGTATAGTGTTTGGTCAATTTGAAAAAAATATGAACGTGAACAAACATTAGATTTTAATTTGAATGTTGGTTGATACTGGGTACTTATCTCTCTCTATACATACTAATATATTATATGTATATATGCTGTACATGGTATGATTATGTTTTTATATGCTTTAATACTAAATTAGTGGGAGTAGTCTTGTGTGTACATAAGTAAGTATTATATTTATGTACAGATCGTTTAACAATACGAACGATGATGAAACGATACACGTTTATGCTTGTATGAAGAAAACATAACCATTTAAATCGAAATTGATTTCATTTATAATTTATGTATGTATGTATATATATGCGAGCGCGAACATCTCGCATAAAGGACTGTAAATATACATATATGGTTGTAACTGAAATTTTTAGATCATGAGAAACTTTATACTCGACACAGGTAAATCACAGGTTAAAATACGTAACCCTCTTGGGCCGCGAAAACAGGAAAACGGTTCTAATATTTCATTTCGTTTGTACAAATAGAACAACAATGCGAAACTCAAAAGAAGGTTGTACCCAGAGATTACTTCAACTATTTTTTTTTTCGTTTTGGAAAATAATTATTGTGATTATGATTTAAATATCAGGGGTGGGTTTCATGTTATTCTCGTAAACGTAATATTTTGTTCTCTCATATTTAATTCGATCCTTTTGTATACGATCCTTCGTCTATTCATTTATTTATTGTTGTTGTTGAATTCATTCATTGGACGGTTTTTGGTATGGCCTAAACAATAATCATTATTTTTTTTTAATATTTTTAAATTATTGACTTAGAATCTAAATATTGTTTTGTTCAAATTGTGTATTTGTTTAGTCGGCCCAATTCTATTGTGCTCCCTAATCGAATGAATAGAGGAATTCAATAAACATGTCCTGCGACATTTATGTATATTGTTTGTTGTGTACACATAATCAATTGAGTGTTTTGAATGTTTAGGAGGATACGATAGAAATTTAATTTGTTTAATGGTTTTACCATTGGTGCGGTGATCATACTGGTCTAACATAATATATTAGATTGTAATTATGCGTGTGAAGTTTTTTGATAAAATTAAAAAAAATCAACATAACATTATTGTACAGTACATGGAAATTTGTTAATTTAGCAAAAACGTTGAATTGTATGAATGATTTATTGAGTTCAATATGCCTTAATTCTCACTGGCAATTATGCCTTAATTCT
Source organism: Tipula lateralis (assembly GCA_963932295.1). Lineage (NCBI taxonomy): Eukaryota > Metazoa > Arthropoda > Insecta > Diptera > Tipulidae > Tipula > Tipula lateralis. The sequence continues at coordinate 195,060,571 of OZ010736.1, read as the reverse complement.
CACCATGTTCCGAGTTTTTTTGATTCTTAATATCGAAACCAACATCCTCGTACGTATTAACATTTCTACTTCAATCTTCTAATTTCATCACCGGTATTTGACCATGAGCGGTCAAATTTGATTTCATCTTGGACTGCAAACTAGGATGGTTGTCCATTGTTTTAAAAAGTGTAAGCTATGAAAGTGCTTAACTTTTATACAAAAACCATTGGAAGAAAAAAGGGACTAAAGACTAACTCCTTACACTGGCTTTACATCTTTGTTATGACGAGTGTTATTAGTACATACAGAGAAATTTTTACTGAGAAATACTTGTTAGTCGATGATGCACTGAAGTGTACATTCATTATAGCACCGGAACTTTTTTATCGCACACTCCCCAATATATCTTAGTCAAAACTATATGACTGGAAGTAAAGCAATGAGGCTGAAATATATTTATATTCAACACACCTCCATTTTATGCTACAATAAACTCACTAGGACGTTAAAGTAAGTAGTCCTGACATCGTTTGTCAAAAATGAGTTATTAACTTAAAATTAATTGAGAGAGGATTGTGTAGAAAAATTATAGTTCCGTATATTCTTTGTGAATATTGGTGAGAACATCCAGTTTGAGATTTTCTGCAAGGACCTAAACCACCTATATATTTGTGGTTTAACTGATTTCAATAGAGGAGGTCACATAAGTATATTTTTGAAACTGTTTTTCATCTCTTAACAAGATGGCTGTTTTGTTCAGTATGCATGTTACATCAATGCATGTGCACTTCTTGCAGCATTTTGCATGCAGAAATACTGCTGCCTAATTCTAAAATGATTTTTAAGGCGTCCAACTAACAAATGGGCGAATTTAAAACTAAACTTATGTGCTATAACTATACTGATCTAGCTATACTGATAGCTTAAACCCGACTTAGTTTTATTCGGAATACACGTACTGCATGACGTGGAGGACTATAATGAGGCGCCAAAAGTATATACTGCTGTTATTAATATGTCACGTTATCAAGAATTCGTATTAATTTAAAAATTTCGTAATTTAAAAGAACTCGGTATGTGCCACTATTGTCGTGTACGAAAAATAATTAATTCGTACAATTAACGCCACAATCAAATAAAATCGATAGTTGCGATCTTGTAATTCGCTAGAACTGTCGCGTCACGACTAAACCTACAAATACGAATCGCACAGTACGAACATCAAGTTCGGTAGCATATTCCTGATGAGATGGATTTGACCATTTCGAACACACTATCATTAAATGACGTCATCATTAGATCGAAACCGACCTAGCGAATTATAAAACAAGATTTAAGATGCACAACTTCGAATAAACAATTCACAAAGACTTCCAACAACAGGGTGTTACATATCACACGCATGATTTCTCACTCGAATGGTAGAAACCATCTTTCATACTCATCCGTCAAGGGTCAAATTTCACATCCATACACAACGGATTGACTATGTATAGTTTCAGCTTATCCGCATTTGCACGATATCTTAATTTTAGAAATGGACGTAGAGAATATAAGTCTTGATTTGATTGCCACCCGACAATTTAAACTTTGATATCATCTGACACACCATCATCAAAGATACTTGATTCCCACCACATCTTCAAACGTGTGGTTACCAGATGGTGGTGTTTTGTATATTTATTTGGTTTTGTATTCGTTGATTTTGATACCAATGGAAGTTGTATACTGTTCTACTTTTACCAAAGATGTATTCCAACACGAGATTAAAAAAAATCGGGGACAGCGTATCTGTATTTATCAATAGCCCGATCTCACTTCTCAATAGCCCGATTTCAACTTTAACACATTATTGTGTATGCGTTACTGTCATTTTACACAGATATATGTATTTTTTATGGTATTATGGTTTTAATTGGATTACAGCTTTGCCAGATCTTTCAAGTACTTGGTGAAAAAACTTGATCAATGTCTAACCAATGTGGACGTGATCTTCCATTGGTAGTCACAAACAATTTCCTCCACCACAAGAGTAATTCTTCGCAAAATATTGTACGATTGTTACTTATATGCTGCCCAAAAGAGAGCTTTGTACGCATAACACGTACACTTTTATTCTACGGAATTTGCTTCATTTCGTCATTCCAATCGAATAAGGTTGAAAAGACACCAGTACTCTGGTTTGTATTTCAGGGTATTCAAATGGAGCTTATGATACGTGTGGAACATGCAGTATTTTTATGCACTCCAATGACTGATTATATAACAAAATTTTAACCAACTGTATATAAGGTCTGCACCTATACATGTGTTTAATAATTGCCAGAATTTATTACTAACTACTTTTCTGTAGCTGTACTTATAAATATATACATAATAATGACGGTTATTAAACCAAATATCACAGTTGGAGACGAATTGCTACCGAAGTCAATTTAAATCAAATTACTTTTCTATAATCAATTTGCCAGTTACCTGTATGTCTAGATGACCAACACATTTTGTGTATTCGTAAGCTTGTAAGATTAAACTTCGTATAGCAATCAATATATATATGTAGTTTTATTTTCAATTACAGTATTATACATGTATAACGTTTGTACGAATGTGGTTTGTTAAATGAACACACACACAAATTACAAAATTTTGAAAATTAATTGAATTCCCCCCGGTTTGGTTAGCATAAAATTAAAATTCCCGTCCCTTTGATTTACTATTCCATTTCATTAATTCATCTCATCTGGTTACCGACTCGTACTTGTCAATCATTCTTCAATCTCCTGCTGTTATGAATACACATATATATTTTTATTTCATTTTTAAGTTTTAATTCACAGCTTGCGTTTTCCATCAAACATGGAAAATTATTTTACGATCAGAATTTAAATTTGGGTTTTGTTAATGAAAAATACCGCGGAAAAAAATCAAAATGATTTACCTACGAGTATATATACCTATACGTTCGACATGCGTTTAGATTATGTGCAATGGCATAACGCGTCACCATTGGTGTTCGACTAAATCCTCCTACTTTAATATCCACCTGGAACAATAATAATATATGTACATGTATTATAAGACAAAGTGAATATTAAATGTCACGTTTCGAACCTTTTGTCTAAAATGCACGTGATTATGAAATTTAAACTTTTATTTTTTTGGTTGGTACCTCTCCGACGATCGAAATTATGTTGCATTCATTGACAAAATATCGAGATTCGAGATAATTTTGCATTTGACGAAATTCAATATTTGAGTTTGAGAAAATCTTTTCGTAATTGGACCACATAACAAAAACGATTATATCTTATAGTTTCTGATGTAATTTAAGATTGGTTTCTGCATGATCTGTACAAAATATATATATTTTGTGATCTCGAGAAACGGAAATTATTAAAAAAATAGAACCCAAATAATTTTTACATGGTTTTGTCTTACATATGCAACCGAAGATTTTGTGTCTATGCGCATCATCTATACATCATCAATATGGGTTATGTATACCTAAATTACTTCTGGAGTTACTCGAAATAATATAGGTACACAAAATAAATCGGTAATGTTTTTTGAAAAAAATTAATTGAAGTGGAAGAAATTGCTGAAGCAAACGATTCGTTATGTCTTTTGAGTTACCGCCACTATTGCATATCTATATAGAAATGGTTTTGTTTCAACCAACCGATTTGATATCATTAAAATATTCCGCTAAGCAAAACATAATTAATTTGTAATGTATGCACCTTTATATTCGGATGTAACAAAAGACTTAAGTGTTTCATTATGCCATGTATCCACAATTCGAAGGTGTTAATTGTGACTAATACACTTACCAATTATTATTATTATTTTTATCAATCAAATCGTTCAAAGACACACAGGTACATATATACGTGTAATGTGTTACAGACAATTATATATTTGTTACAATAATTCTTAACACAATAGTTTCTAATATAATAATAGAAGTTTGTAGTGTACCTATTGTGATTATTACAAGCATTATTTTTTATTATTATTGTTATTACTATTATGATTATATTGTTAAGCGCAAACAAAGTCAAATGTTTTTTCATCATCATTTCGACAATGGCACTCTCGATCCCATAACCTGTGTGTATAGATGGTATGTGTGTGCTATATACTCGTATATGCGAATTGTGTATGGATTTGTCTCCGTTTGGTTTTTCAAACAAAATGTAAAAATTATAACAATAAAAGGTAGATTCTCGATAGATGGCTGCGGAATGGATGAGATCAGGTGTAATGCATATAATATAAAGTATTTAGAAATTGTTACATAAATGTTTTATATAATAGAATAGAATTGAAAGTTGAATGAAAAAAAAGGTGTTATGTATGGTACCTACATATATTCGGTTTATATGTAGTTTAGACAATAATTATAGTAACGTTTCCCTAATAAGGGGTTTCAATTGACGACATTGTGAATTTATAATAACCCATTAAAAATATTTAAAAAATTTGCTTTATTATAATCGGAACAAAAGTGATATATTGCATAGAATACAATATTTTTATTAATCGAAGATTAAGCATAGAGTCACTATTGGATATATCAAACCTAACTTCAAACGTCTCCTCGTCGCATTCTAGTTTAGAAAATACTTGATAACTTCAAAAATCTGGCTCGTTCGGTTTAGGTCACTATAGCTTGTTCTAAAGTGTAAATAGTAGAAAGGCCTAAAATCACCCTTTGGAATATCGTTGTCTTGCAAAAGGTGCTACACACTTAGGTTAAAGTGACCACCTTCGCACATTTAGAACCCTTCTTTGTGCATTATTAAACTGTTTGAAATTCTGATGGAGCACGAAATTTATACTTAACATTATTGTTTTAGACGTAAAAGAGGCTCAAGTGGAGATTCCTTCTCTGTGCTAATCCTGAATAAGAATAGAAAAGCCCCTACAAAAGTCGTTAATTTACAAGCTAATTATTTAAGCATGCTCCTCTAGAATACAGTGCCCTGTGAGTACTTCTATCATCCTTGTTAACAACATTTACGAGTGAGAGAATAACGCCTCCCTAGAAAACTAGTAGTATAAACCTTCACAATCGCTCGCACTCCAGCATCGAGCTTGACACAGAAGACTCGTGATCCTCACTCTTTCCTCTAGTTTAGAGACATTCGTGTAAGATTGGAGAGCATCAGTTTTCGATTCTCATCCACCATCCCAGAAAGGCTGGAGGGGCACATTGTCTGAAAACCCATATCGAATCATAGAACCATTGTAGTTTAAGCAAGACATTCTAGTTAATCATTTTAGTTCCTATTTGAAGTCAGTTTTACTGAACTTCTGCCGATTGCCTATATATCAGTCGATAACTTATTGGTCTGTAATGAACACTAGCGAACGGTGGTTCTGAAATCATTTCAGCTCCCGTAGACTGGTCAGCTCCCGTAAAAAACACTATATAAAAATCAATGATCCAAAACTAAGCGGCTCGAGTTTTATGGGTTTTAACTAAAATACACACTTAGATGTTTATAGATTCACTAGATAAGTTGTAAACAATACACAGGCAAACTATGTATAGTCATCAAATGTGATCATCAAGTTATCTCAGATCTACGTTTATTTCAGAAGGAAAATCGAATTATGACATTAGATAGTAATATTAGATATTTTTATAAAACTTTGCAAATTTCATAACTCATATATTGACCCTAGCCTACTAATTTAAATATTATAAGGTGCGACGAGGCATCAGTTCTCTACTCAAACATAAGCTATAGACATGCTCATTCAAATTACAAATCGTTATCCACTTAATGTCTTTACATGTTGTTGTTTTAAGATCTGAACTGTAACGAAGCCGCTGTAGATAAAATCAATACATACTTAGATTTGTCAGAAGTTATTGATAAATTATCTAAGTGAAATACGATGAGGTTTAACCCGTTGCTATAGTAAGGTTAAGTACCAGGAAAGGTTAACATTAACAAAGCTACTTTGACAGTATGATGGATAGACGAATATGTATACCAAGAATAATGGCGTGATCTACAGGGTCATTCAATAAGTTTGAAAGTAAGATGACACATAGATGGCGTTACTAGAATTCTTTCCATATGACACTATCCGAACTCGCTCCATCGCGACGAATGGTAGATAAGTGGAATGCTGAATATGAATGTGGTCGTACCAGCACAAATAATGCAGTTCGCAATGGACGCCTATAAATGAGGCTGTTATTCCCGAAAACATTAAAAAATCCACAAAATCCACAACAACGAATGCTTCAGAGGAGTGTTTGGCATTGTTTAACCGCAATAACATGGAATTATATCGTCAATATGGTGACAATGGATGAGACATGGCTTTAAAATTACACACCATAATCCAAAAGATAGTCAACTGAGTGGAGTGCAGTCGACGAACCGAATCCAAAGTGAGCAAAGACGCAACAGTTGGCCGGTAAAGTGATGGCGTCTGTATTTTGGGATGTGAACGGAATAATATTCATTGACTACGTATCTCTAAAAACGAACCACCACAGCAACTATTACTGTACACTTTTGGATCGATTGAAGGTGGAAATCGCAAAGAAACGGCCACATTTGCAAAAGAAAATTACCACGACAATACACCGTGTCACAGATAGATGAAAACGATGGCAAATCGAATGAATTCATTACCCGCCCACCCACATTCTTCAGATTTAGCCCCCAGCGATTTTTTCCTGTTTCCAGATCTCAAGAGAATGCTTACTGGAAACGAATTTAAGTTCAATGATGAAGTAATCGCTGAAACTGAGGCCTATTTTGGCGAGAAAGAGAAATTGTACTAAAAAAGTGGTATCGAAATGTTGGAAAATTGTTCTGCTCGTTTTTTCTTACTTATCCTACAGACTTATTGAATGATCTGTTAGTAACATATACTTGGTACACAATAATGAAGAATGGAGACTTTGCGGATATTATGGTTCTGTTTTTGATTGAAATTCTGTTTTTTTGTATTTGGACAAAGTATTAATAGCGCATCAGCTTTATAGTTAAGTATTAATTAAAACATTTCAAATCCATTTGTAAAAGGTTGTCAAAAAAATTATTATTGGCAATATCTGAGATTTTCTTGTCATAATGTAATTCGAAAAAAGTTTCACATTCACCTGAGCGAGTTTCTGATTATAAATTAGTTAATAGTGTATTGTAATTAAATGATTTCGGGCAATGATCAATTCTATCTGAGAATGATCAATTTTTATATACATGATGTTTAGTGATTATTTAAAAAATTAATATAAGAAAAATATAAGTTTCCATAATAATGATACCTGATAAACTTTGAATTTTTCTCAGAAATATTGTGCATAGGTCCAGAATTTATTAGCTGCCTATACAAGTATATTAAACATTTTCATATGCGTTCAATGGTTAATGTTTAATTTCAAATAGAATTCGAGCTAATCATGAGATAATCATAACCAGGCCGCGTCTATAAAGATATACCACTTTAATTACTGGGAGGTCAAATATTTCGATATAGAAATTCAATACCAATTCAGATGTTTTTGATATTGTGTCACATTAAAAACAGCAAGAGTGATTTGCTTTGGATCAATAAATCAGCAAAAATCCTTCTTGCTGAGTATTCCCACGGAACATTGTTGCCTTAATAATCACGCATGTTCCGAATAAAACTTAAAAACAATTCATAACGAACAATGTGGGAAGGATCAACTGACGACCTTGAGGATTCCTTATATTTTAGACGTCATTAAACGAACAAACAGATTTCAGGAATGAGAGTGTACAATCACTCTGGACTAATCGAGCCTGAGTGACGGAGAAATATGTTTACTGTAGTCACAGATTGGAGATCAAAATTCGATTCACCATTTTCTCCAGGTTTTAAATATGTATATACATACAATACAAACCTATCACACGTTATATAATCCAAATTTTTGACCATAGACAGTTAGTATGGTGAAAAAAATTGACAAATGCTGGCTAAGAGATGGTGCTTTAGTCGAGTAGATTTGATAGAATATTTTTTGCATAAAATAATTTGGAACATACCGAATGTCAAAATAAACTTTTTTTTAAATACACGGATTTTGTAATTTGTAACTGAGATCATTACGCTCGAATAAAATATGGAAATGAATAATTCTAGTGAATTATCCGTAACTCGTAAGAGTGACGGACTTTTTACTGCTAAACGGCACAGTACAAACATCAATATCAGTAGCATAATGAGATGGGATGATATTGGATTTGCTGTTGAGATCGTAATTCTCGTTCCAAAGCAAAGCGTTTCGTTATTCAAAGCTTACAAAAATTGAATGTATTAAAATGGAATTTTCTCATAAAGGATTTCATTGGATGATTTTCCAACTGATCCTTAACAAGAAAACATGTCGGATGTGTTTGTATCGATAGCTGTTTACCGTAAACCGTTATTTATTTCAGCATATTTTATGCTGGTTTCCAAGGTCGTTTGTACTGGTTTCCAAGACATAGGTTAAAGAAATGTATATTTTATGCTGGTTTCCAAGACATAGGATAAACATATATTTCAGAGAGGACTATATTCTTATATTTAGATGAAGATGAAAGTTACATAGATAAATTGTAAATAACTACATATTTTTGAATCCGCACAAATAGATCATTCGAAATAAAAGAAATTCAATCGAATTTCACAAGACTTGAAAGGTATGAGAAACCCGAAATATTTGTCATTTAGGTATTTACGTATGTAAGATACCTAGGAGTTGGAGATGATATAACCTTTCCCACATTGTGGTATTCCTTTTAATTTCTATTATCTACGGTGTACAATAATTGAGAATTTTCTAAGAAGGCAGTACATATATAATTTAAAATACTTGTACTTATATGTACTCGAAAAACACAAATTTTTATATCTCTTGAGGAAGTTAAGTTATGTATCTGGAACCAGTATTAATTGTTTCATTTCAGCAAAGGTAAGAAGAGTATCATCTGTAATTTAACCGACCAGGTAGTTCAGTGGTAAAGCGGTGTCTTCGGAGCAGGAGGTACCCGGATCCAATCCCGATAAAGGCGGGATGGAAAAGATATTTTGTCATCTGATTTCGATCGGTATCTATGTCTTTACGTTGGAGTGCAGAACTTCCATCTTCCATGTCAGAACTATAATCTGGCATGAAGCCATGCAATGTGCAGATAGTTTTACGTAAGTTGGACCTTTAATCGAAATCCTCTAATTAGTTTTAATGGCGCAAGGTGGTAGAAAGTATAAATAAGCGAACCGCGAAAGATCTGGGAGTATACCTTAAAGAGGTGGCAAAGACCAAATTTTTAATATCAACTATACAATAGTGTTCGATATTATTAAAAAATTTATGATTTAATTATATATTAAATTAAAAATCAGATTACACATATTTATTATTAATAACAATTGTTTACACGACACATTACACATCGTTTACAAATTATATTATTTATATACATAAAAGAGATTTGTTTGAATATTCCCAAAAATTATATATATTTTTTTTTGTGCAAAACAACAATAAGAAGTCGCGCGACTTCCATTCAATTCAATATATACATACCAATTTTATTCTCGTCTTATTATGTGTTATTGACTCGTCTTACAATTTATAAACATATTATACGATCGAAATGTCATTTTTCATCGTTATATTGTTGTTTCAATCTCTTGTTGTACATACATATATATGTAGAATTATTCGATTGTATATACAGGTGAGTAGTACACAGTGAGTTGATTTACAAAAATTTACGGCATTTATATTGAAAAAAAACTAAGAGGTTTTGGAAAATTGTGAAAACATATATAGGGTGTCGCATAATTAAATTTGTATGTCACCCGCTACAGTACATATTTTATCTTTGATTGTATAAATACTCACAATCGGCAACAATCAAACGTATCAATATATCGATATACACACATGTATATTATGTCAATCGACTATTGTTATTATATCATTATTATTATTTTATTGATTGTATATTAGCCACCTCACCTTTTCTTATACCAGGTTCATTGATAAAATAAAAATCTTATTGTTTTCTAAGACGATTTTTATTATTATTTTTATTGTTGTTATTTATTTATTTTGATTTTTTTTATTCATTCACAAAGTTTATTCTCTCAGTTTTTGTTGTTTGAAGAAAAGTATGTTGTATGTATACAGAGAAGAATCACCTTATACAACGACGCACAACAATAGATTATTTCATCTCAATATATTTTTGTTACAAGATTTAAATTATTTGTTTAGTGTTGGTTTTGTGTATGTATATATATGTAAAGAGGTTATTTGAGCTAATTTTTAAAGTTTATTAATTTAACAGAATTCGCTAGGTCAAGTATGCTGCCATTATAGAAACCCTTCCCATATACATTAGTTATTAATTGGCAGGTAAATTGAAACTACACCGCTCCCATATATACACTATATAAATTCCGTCATTAAATTCCAATTAAACTTCATTTGACCATTTAACTATATCTATACACTACTGTATTATTTCCAATCAAAACCGTAATTTAGATTAGAAAATGAGAGGAAAACGAAAGATTCAATTTTATTACAAAAATCAAATTAAATTTTCGCAACAGCACAAAGCGTTATAGTAATCAGTATTTAACGTTATTATCGTATCACTATAATAAGCTGTCTAAGCAGAATTAAAAAAAAAAAAAGTTGTATTTTGTCGTTTCCGCTGATAAACCATTTCTTTAGATTTCTTTGTTAAGACGAAGAACGTTGAAAAAAAAACCAACCATTTTTCTTTTTCTTTAACTTTATTGCTTTGCCTTAGATGTGTTTTCGTACTCTAAATACATATGAGTATATATTACGAGTATACATATATATAGTTTCTTCTTTATTTATAATCGCAGTCACAAACGTATTAGAGATGCGATGTTGAAGTTCAACGATGGGTGTTTCTTTTTAAATACATAAAGTAAAATTAAATAAATTTTTTCTTATTTCGTTCTTCTTATATATATGTATGTTCTTCATATATATAGGTAGTACGTCTCTCTATATTCAATTGGCATGAATGGGCAAATATGTGACAGTTAATTGTTAAATTGATACCAATTTCGATTATAGGTTTGTATTGTATTTATTACGATTTATCAATACACGTATAAGTCTATTATATATATTGTGGTTAAGATTATAAATCTTAAGAAACGGTTTCGAGTGTTGTACCACGAACAAATTGTGCTTTTTAATGTGGCCACTCAATTAGAATTGACAAACATTGGAAAAAGTGAAAGAGGGTATTTGGCATAGAATTACAGGTATAAAACAGTGAAAATGGGGCAAACATATTTGGTCCATCCACTGATGTTAATATCCATTTCTTAGGGAAAACTTACACTCTCTGTCCCTTATTCATATTGCTACGATTTCATTGAGCAACACTTTTCTACTTTGTGGATTTCTACAGAAAAATGCTTCCATGTAGCTTTAAGCTTTTTATAATAATAATATACACTTGAGTCGTGGGTTGCAGACGCAGAAGGTATTGGAAATTGATGTGCTCCGCAAGTACGTATTACTGAGCTAAGTGTTACTTATATAGTGTCTATTATTTTTTCGTTAAACGATTAACTAATCGAGTTTAATACCTTACTTGTTGTCATATATGTGCTCTCATGGACCAACTTATACTGACTCATTTGAAATGCTTAAAATTGTTTTTAAGTTTACCAAATTTTTGTTTTTAATGAAAAAATTATTAATTTTTTTAAAATATAAGAGTGAAAAATGACATTTAATGGGTTTTTAAGACATTTTGCATTGCTTTGTGCAACGTTTCTGATTACAATTTCATTGCGAATATTCTGATTTAGTTACTGAATTTTTTGACGTGGAACGAGATGGCCTCGCGAAATCAGCATCTTTTGAAATTATTCGGTCATCAAATCGCCACTGTCTCCCTCGCGGTGTGAGCTGTAGCTTATAGTCTTTCTGGAACTATATATCATGATTATTGAGAACTACCGGACGTAAAAAAATTCCAAATTGGTCTGGTATAACGCCCCAGAGAAATTTTCTGAATGCTTATTTTTCGTTCGAAAAAATATGGATCGATAGTTCTGTCCGCTATAATTCCACACCAAACAGTACATCTAGATGCTGTCCGATCTCCGTACCCCAAATTCGACAGTGCCGTTCATTGGCACATCCATTAAAGCTCATAATAAAACTGTTAAAAAACAAGGCTTTTTCTGTCGCAACCAAAATGAATCTATTGGCATATTGTGGCCGTTGTGGTGCATCCGTCAGTAATAACTCTTGGATCAATTGAATTTTAAATGGAAATATCAGATCAGCCCACAATCGAGTATAGCACCACCATGAGTAGACACAGATGGATCAGTATGGTATCATACAGCATCCACAGTTTGTGCAGAGCGAACAAGTCGAGAAACATTTATTCGTGGTTCATCACCTACTGAATCCCGATTCTCAAAACAGGTGATGAAGCTTTTTTACACTGGGGATCGTCATCATCTTTACACTGAGTGCAGCCGCAGCATTAAAATGCTGATGGTATTTACTTTGTGTTGTAACAATTGATCGTCTGGAAATATAATCAAATTCAACCATTATTACATATAATATTATTATACAATTTTATAAAATTGCAAAAAAAACTGCAAAATTAATTTCAAATTTGTCAGTCCAAGTTGGGCCACCCTGTACAAACTGCGGTTTAATTATGATTTTCCTGCTTCAAATTAATTTTATGTATATTCCGACATTTGTCAATCAACCCATTATGATTTATTGTATTACTTTATTGTAATCGAAGATGGTTGCCATTTTATACTCTGGCTAAATGCAGATACATAATTTAAATTATTTTCTCTAACCACTGTGCCACAATTATATATGTGGTTTCATCTTAACAATCTGCGTTGGGTCTGAAGAACTAATCCTACTCGGTTTAATTTAAGCACATCCTGTCTTACTCAGTTTCTTACTCGGCTCAGCCTTAACACCATATAGAATAACTTACTTCGCATGGTTTTCATAATAAATATATTTACTTGCATAGTTACCATATTCACCGCGAGCTAATCACAAAAATTTACATATAAAATATTTATTGTGTATTCCGACCATTCGATGCAGCATCCCTTATTTGTATTTAGCACCAATATTTCTATACACAAAAACTGGTTCAAATTACCTAAAATTACATTAATCGATCTCATTTTATTGTCATATGGTCGAAGTGAATAGGACATATAAATAGATCAAAATAAACTGTTAATGTAATGAAATTATAGCAGTTCTGTCTCACTTTTTATATTGTTATTATCGTTTTGTCAAAACAACAAAAAAAATCAAACAAACCACATGGAATTTGAATTTTATATCTTTTATTGTGCTGCGATTGAAAAAATGTATGTATAACAAAAAATCATAAAACAATTGAATTTTGAATGATAATAATATTATTATTGTTGCTATTATATATTATATACATAAATAAAACATTTATATAATTAATTTAATTTTATTTGTTATATTATTGATAATAAAGGTAAGTGAGACAAATCATCACATCAATGTCAAGGTTTTAAGTGAATAAATTATTGTTTTTTTTTTAATTTTAAAGGCGATTCACAAACGGTCGCACATTCAGACGACACACAAAAGACAATGCATTCGTTTGTTAACGGAACCCTTTATTCCTTGCGGAATGTGCCAATGCTATTTCTGTGCTCTTCACCCGATTCATCAGACTCAACAATATCCCAAATGTGAGTACACATGTAATATAACAATATAAGAGAAGAAACAAATTACCATTTGGGTACAATTACATATACTATAAGACGATACGAGATAGGGTGACGCGATTAATAAAATATACATTACACTGTTAAATTTGGTAGCGGCAACATTGCATCGTTTATTATATTTTCAGTGGGGAATTGGTATACGCCCATTCTATAAAACAGCATGCGTCGAAATGCAGCGTTATGATTGGTTGATATTTAAATATTTCAGGCGTCTTCGTCTTTTTTTTCTGTGATTTGTTATGTTTCGTGAATTTCTTGAGTTTTCATGCTTTTGTGGTGGGGGTAAAATTTGTTTTGTCTTTTTTTGGTACCTCGAACAGGTTTCAGAAATTTTTTGTCAAACAGAAAGGTGCTCTATTTGGTACTGTGTGGAGGTATTAAAACAGAAGAGAAATATTTAAAAAAAAAAAAAAGTTTATTTTGTTTTATTTTTATTATTTTATTTGAGTTACGTTCGAGCATCAAATGTGTGCGGACATTATATCAATTTTGTTGATATAAAATCAGTGATTAGTAGTTTCCCGTGATAATAAAGACAATCTATATAAATAAAGCAAATTATAATTGTGTATCGGGATTCGGGATTATTGTTTTTTGTTTGTCTTGTTTTGTAATAATTTATTTATATATTATTTATTTGTGAAATAACTTGAAATAAATAAAGTGGTTGTTTCAATTCAACTGTGGATGTTGTGTGTGAATATTTTTGTTTTCTCGAAACAGTTATGTGAAGTTTTTCTTAAGAAAAAATAAAAATAAATGTTTGTTTATTTGTGAATTAAAACTTAATATTATAATTGTGTCAAAAATATTTTATTTTAATACAAAAAAAGTATAAAAAAAATAAGTGATTCAAACTGTTTGCATACAGGGAATCAGACGACATGCTAACTATGGAAGCAGATATGAAGGGGGGTATACTACATGCAACAATGCCCCCACATCATGCAACATCGTTGCATGGACATAGCGCATCACCATATGGTGCACTAGGCCCATTGGGCATGATGAATTTAGGACAATCACAATTATCACAATCACAGATTACGCATCAACCTCATATGACTGCACATAATCAGCATTTGAGTAGTTCGCACGGTAGCAATAACACTAATTCAGGTATATTAGGCATGACGCAACATCCTAACCATGGACATAATACACATTCGTCACCGTTATCACATTCGCAACAAGGATTAAGTCCGAATGCACCGCCCCAAACGCAAGGTAACACAAATTCTGGATTAAGTGGCCATCATATAACATCATCCGGACAAAATCATCATTCCGGTCTCTCGAACAACAACAACAATAATTCAAGTAGTAAAAATGCAAATATTGAACGTGTGAAACGACCCATGAACGCATTTATGGTGTGGTCACGTGGACAGCGGCGAAAAATGGCATCGGACAATCCTAAAATGCACAATTCTGAGATATCGAAACGTTTAGGTGCACAATGGAAAGATTTGTCAGAAACAGAGAAACGTCCATTTATTGATGAGGCGAAACGATTGCGCGCCGTTCATATGAAGGAGCATCCTGATTATAAATATCGTCCACGGCGGAAAACTAAGACTCTAACCAAAACAAAAGAAAAATACCCAATTGGAGTTGGTCCATTGATACCATCATCAGAGTCGAATAATACAAGAACAACATCGTCAATATCAGCAGCACAACAAGCGGCTGCCGCCAATCGTGATATGTATCAAATGCCACCAAATGGATATATGCCCAATGGATACATGATGCACGATCCGTCGGCATATCAATCCCAACACAATGCCTATATGAGCAACTATCATCGATATGATATGGGTCAAATGCATAACGCAGCCGGCTCATTAAATACGTATATGAATGCAACGGGATATAGTATGTATGGTACTGTAGCCGGTGGCCAAACATCACCCTATGGTAGTGGAATACAACAACCAGGTTCACCGTATAGTGGGATAAATCAACAACCGGGCTCACCATATGGTATAACACAACCTGGTTCTCAACTCTCATGTCAATCGCATAGTCCAAGTGATTCAAGTGTTAAATCGGAACCTGTTTCACCAAGTCCGTTACATTCGTCACAATCGACAACAAATAATAATCATTTAATAAAACGCGAATATGGTCAACAGCCAGCTGGGCCCGATTTAAGTCACATCATTAATATGTATCATGTGCCCGATTCAATGCAATCTGTCGAGCAGAGAAATTTAATGCATTACCAAAATAGTGTCTCACCAGATATACAATCACAACAGCAGCAAACCCTTAGAACAATGGCCCCGCTAACACATATGTGAGAAACGGCCACCCTATTGTCATATCGACAAAATTTCCCATCAACTTTAAATAATGATAATAATAATTTAATGGACATATCTACACTTTAATTAAATTATAATTTATAAAATTATAAAAAAGACAATACATAAATATTTAATTAATTCTAACTATTTTTTTGCAAATATTTAATAATTTTTAATGAAGTGATACAATTTTGTGTTTTTTTTTAAATAATTTTTTTCAATTATAATTTAATTAAAAAAAAAAACAAATCAAATTATACTATTATATAACATAATTAAAGACTGGAATTAAATTAATTTATTTTAAATTAAATTTATAAAATT
The DNA here is from genome assembly GCA_963932295.1 of Tipula lateralis. Taxonomy (NCBI): domain Eukaryota; kingdom Metazoa; phylum Arthropoda; class Insecta; order Diptera; family Tipulidae; genus Tipula; species Tipula lateralis. The sequence goes on along the minus strand of OZ010736.1, from coordinate 195,044,129 downwards.
CGTACTATACTGCATCCATTTTTTAATCATACTAACGCATAATTTTAATTATCCGGCAAATATTTTCTCGCCACATTCATGATAGGTACCGGAATACGGAAAACTAATTAAATTGTGATAAAAATAAATTAAATTAATCAACGTTCTCATGACAAAATAAAACAAAAAAAGAAAAATGGAAAATCTGTAGGTACTAATTTTTAAAATTTTCTTACTATTTTATTATGATTTTTTTTAAATGAATATATAATTCAAATTAAATTAAGCCAGTGCTCAAAAACAAAAATTTCTGTACATAGTTTAATGTAAAATTATGATTATAATTTTTAAAAATATATAAAATTAATTGCGGTAGAATTATTATTATTATTACTCTATTATTGAATAATTTGTTTTATTATTCTTTTGCGATATTATTAAATACTATTATTAGATTTATATAAATTAAATAAAATAAAAAATTAAACACAAAAAAAATACCGAGCGGAATATAAATATATAATTATATTATATATATATATATATATATATATATATATTATATAAAACAAACATACTTTAAATTTAGATTTTTATTTATTAGAATTTAAAAATAATAATTAAAGATAAAATGAAATTAATTAATTATAAATATATATATATAAATATTATAAAAAAAAATTATATTTTTATTTTGAAATTTTTTGTTATATTTTTTATTTTTTAAATGTACAAATTAATTATAATTAAAATGTAAATACATTATAAATTAATGAAAAACATAAAAAAAATTACCGTCGATTTTTATTATATATATTTTATTTTTTATTTTTATTATAAACAAAACAACATACTTTGCTTTTTAATGAAATGATGAATAAACGAAAATAAGAAATACAATTTTCTCAAAATTTGTTAAAATTATATATAAATAAATTAAATTTAATACCAAAAAAATAAAAACACATAAGAAAAGGTGAACAAAATAATTATTGATTAAAATAATTTTTAAACAAAAAATAAAAATATAAAATAAATTTGTACAAAAAAAAATGAAATATTAAGTTTAATTGAAAAATGAAGAAAAAGATTAAAAAAAAAATTACAAAGAAACTGAAATTTATGAAATAAAAAAAAAACAAAAAATTATTATAATTAAAATTATATTGAGTTGTCATTTATTTATTCATCTATATATAGTTAATTATGTACAAAGTGTGTGCAAAAGTGATATTATTGTTTAATGGTTCTGTGCGATCGTTAAAAAATCAAAACGGCCGAGGGTGAGATAGTATGTTCAGTGTAAGTAAATCTTAATTTTTTAATTAAAATTTATAACAGCAGAGATAGTTTATAATACGCGTGACTGTATTTAATTAAACACGTTGTAGATTTGATTTAGTTGTAGATTTGGTTGATTAATAAAATAATGACGGTTTCATAAAGTTAGAATTGTATATCTCTTTGTTATGAAACCACGTTTTAAATCATAAATGCTTACGGCAGCTAAGCGTGCCAAAACTATATACAGTTCACTTTAGAACAGATTTTGTATCTGTATATAATTCTAAATTTATTCTGAGGAAAGAAACTAATTTATTAGACTTAAAGATATTTTTGACTTATAATTAGAGTTTTCACAAATGTTTCAATAATCATTAACTAAAATTGAAACTATATATAGTTTTTACAGGCAATTGTTGGCCCATATCATGTCAACAATCTGATTCCATCGGTCGCCGACAGCGATTTCTTTACCCAACAAAGTCCCTTCAAAGATCGCTGTATCATTCGGTTCGGATCATATAATAACGTACCCAAACTTAATTGAAAATAACAAACAATAAAATAAACTATAAACCATTTGTGAAAATAACTATCGATCACAATTGGATGAGCTAATGACTTATTTTCCGCCATCGGTTTGGGTAAATCAAATAAGTCGCGAATTAAATTTATATTTGGAGAATTTTGACTATATTCTTCGTATGTATTGAAATGGTAGATTCCATCTGTTGAAATTTATTTGTTGAAACACTTTCAGTTTTAGATATCTTGAGTATAACATGAAACCTTTGACATATTTTCATATAATATGAATGGCAGTTAAAATGCATTTTCTTATGAAACCCAATAAGCTTTTATTGCAATTTATCTAATAAAACTATTTTTTACCATGTATTGTCGATATTAAGCACATAAGAGAAATTCTTAATATGAATTTCAACAACCTATATTCGATTTCATCTATAAGAAGTTTACACTTAGTGGTGAAATTCTTTAATGGTTTGGATAGACTATAAAAAAAATATTACACATGTTTTTAAATTGCAACGAAGGCAAGCAAAATGTTGGTTTTCCCAATAGTCTATGGTTTATAGACTTAGAGGCACAAGGTTTAGCGTTGAACAACGTTTTGTGAGGTCCATAATATATATATAATTTACTGTATGTTATAAGCTTAAAACGATTGTGAACCAACGCGAATACCAGTGGGCCAACCAAAACAATGTCTGATCAATATAACGAAAAAAAATTATATTTTAATATGTTACCGAATAGTTCTAGATGCGTCAGTTTGTTTCATATGTCTGATTGGCTCGAACAACCTAGATAAAATAATATAATATAGAATGATTTTTGAAATTATATTAAATTGTTAAAGGGTGTAGTTCTTGCGGGATGATTCTACCGTAATATTAAAATGGACCAAACATGGCAATACTACCTTTTGAAAAACACTTATCGATAACTTTTAAGTGGTATTCAAATAAAATCTGGTTATTTGTTCACTTTATTCAGAAAGTAGACTTAGCTGGGTATTAGCCTGATGAATTTTTATGAACCACTAACAAAAATAACACCTCAAATCATTGAAGTAATAACAAAGTATTGAAATATTGGAATATTGGATACAATGAGCGTTACGTTGAACTGAATTGTACTAATTCTAGACTTTAAACACTTTATTGTTAAATTTATTTAAAGCAGTAAAGTTTTTTGTAATCCTCAGTATTGTAGAACGATTGTGTGTTCAGTACAAGAGCCTGATATTACTTAGTGTACGTTTGACATCAAATCCACAGCTTCCATTAATTTAACTTTGGTTCTTAGAAGATCGAAAGGACAACATTTATAAACCGTTATAACCTCTATAATTTTTGATGCTGGGAGTTTCTTGAATTATGTGTTCGAATATAACTGAAACAAGATTAAGGTAATCCGAAAATTGGTTAAAATTTCAATTTTGATTACAGAAGATATCTTCAGGTTGTCCCAATGATTTTTGTCTTGCAATAGCACACCATCTTCGTAATTAGTGTTACCTGATCCTAAATTATATTCAATGGACATTAGTGGGTGGAACCATATATATTTATTCCGCTAGTATTTACTTCTGCCATTTCTATATGTTAACAACTATTTCTTAAATTAAAATCCGGTCGTGATTTAATTGATTACTCTGAATTGTTTCATTACTGTATACTAGCATGAAGACGGCCATTTCTAAACTGAACAATAAACAACAAAAACCTGTTTCGAATATATATGTATATATTGTAATATATATGATCGATAGGGTCTCCCGACTCATCTTCGTAGTATAATGTGTGACATCATCAGTTTTCTTAAAAATTACTAAGCTTGATTGATATTCATGGCACGGCAAATAAACAAAATCCTAAAAGGTGAGTAATTAGTTAATATAGATATCGAAGGTAAGTATTACCGATATTGTAGAACGCCCGACAGTATATTAAATTTTCCTGCACCATTTTAACCACTTACACACCCACATCAGCTATATATACGAGTATATATGTATACGAGAAGTTGTATTGTTTTTATTTGGTGAAAAGAAAGATACCCACCCGAGTGGAACGTCTTATTGCGCATAATCTGTTTTTCGTGTGTTTACATTTTAGATTTGCATTTTTTTTTCATCTTAAAAGTTATAAGAAAATCTGTATCGATATTATATCATATAGCTATACAATATAAACAATTGCTTGTGTACATATATGAGACAATGGTATAGAATTATTATAATATGTATCCTCATCATTTCAGGCTACGTCTCATCAACGTTTTTCTTATATAATAAAGTTTTATTAAATTTAATTTGTCGTCGTTCAATCGAATTAGACTTACAGTTAAAAACTAATTATTGTATATGGCATAATATTAGTTCCTTTCGTCGTTTATATTATTTGTCTTATGTGCATGCGGTTGATTGGAAGTTATTATCCAATTAAGATGTTACTCGTTTTATCTTATCTTATATAGTAGATTCATGCAGTTTATGATAATAAGATGAATAATTTATTTTTATTTTGTATTTGTTTTGTATCCGTTTTGGGACTAAAGCCCTCCCATCTATCGAGATTCCAACCCGGTATCGTTAAGTGACATTTTTACCTGTGGACATTGTAATGGCAATTGCCTTAAATTACTATATGTTGTTATTCCAACATTAGATTGTATAAACAGCTCGATCTCGTATTGCAAACAGCAGCGAATATCATTTGATGGATATGTAGTCAGAACATGCAAACATCAGCTGGAATAATTAGACTTAAGATGGACTTCTTCACAAATTTTTAGTGCATGATTTCATTTGGGCATTACTTGTAGTGGTGACAGGCTGCAGTCAATAGATCATTTTTGTTCCTGCAGGATACAAATATACGCCAGGGTGTTTATTTATTGGTTTGATTTAAAAGGGTTCGGTTATGGATCCCGCAAAATGTCTAAAGTTTTTTGCTTTCACTATCCTGGTCAAATTTATTTGCTTATTTCAAGAACTTTGTTGACTATATAGCGATGTTTTTTTGATGTTTTATTCCAGACATTTCAAGTTTGGCATATAGAAATTATGGCTTATAATTGTAGCGGCAGTGGGATATAGTTACCACCTTTCGCTAGTCGATGATCAGTTTTTATTACTAAATATTTGATGCATGCAGTTATTTCGTAAGTAACGGTGTAGTCTTTTATGGTGTCATAATGATAATTTATCTATAAAAGATCCATTTAAAAGTTGCTGATTCAGTTTCAATTTGGAGGTTATTTCGCAAACGTATCAAAAATTTTGCAGTTCTTCTGTAGTGACCTTATATGGTGAAACCGTTTACAATAATGTTCATAATAGATGTCTCCTTCATGTTGCCTGACTTCATATAGACATTTGTCTAACCTTTTCTGATTTTGTAGGAGTCGGGCAACAGCTCTAACACTCGATTTTCCTAGGTTCTCAGTATCACACTTAAAAGGTATATATAGTCAATATATTCTTCTCATCATCTGTATGTAACATTGCTGAACTTAAAACTTTGATAATTTATTTGTCTTATGTCGAACCAAAGGTTCTGAGCGGAAGCACAATACGACATACTGTAACAGATCAAATTATATTGTATATCTGAAATGTTGAATAGCCTGAATTAAGTCACTTTAACCACTGCACTTGTTGATCGCTTGTTATTTTGTAATTTTCAGCCGTCCTCCCTCCAATCACTCAAATGAATCTAGTTAAATCGAAAAAATTATTATTCCACTATTGTACACTGTAGTTTCATTTTTTCGTAATTTGCATGTAATTGCGTTCAAACAACAAAATTTCCATAATACTATCGAAGCATATAACCTAAACCACCTAATACATGTCTTAATTATAATTTTATTTTGCAATTAAAATATATTATACATACGTTTCGTTACAGAGCAGTAAATAATTTTTTACAGCATTACAGCACCCAGATTATAGTATGAAATTTCATATGGATACATCGTATACGTTTGTTACTTCAAATAAGATGATGTTACATAACTAAGACATTATCGTGTATATGTTGCATTGTGGTTTACTCATAATATTTTGTATATGTATATATTGTGCTCTTGACGTTGTCGTTTTTAAAAGTAATAAAGATGCAGGTCGTATCAAATTATTTATGCGAACGAGTGAACGGACTGTAAACATTTATATGGTTGGAATATGTAAGTATATATGCGTTTGCATCCTGCATAATATTTTTTTAAGTTGGTACACGATTTAAGAATATATCACATATCATGCGACCTAACCTTAATATTCGTTTACCATATGGACCATATGTGCAGAGAAAGTAATTAACCCTTTAAGTTGTTTGTCCTGTTGCGCTGGTAATAAAAGCACAATGATAATGAAAGTTTTGACAGGTTTTTTTGGGGTAATAATATAAATGACTGATTTGACAGTTTAATGATACGCCCACGCATTTAATTTCATGTAAGTTTATCAAGTCGAGTACAACGCGGGAAGAAAACGAAAATACAACCTAAAAAAACGGCAACAACACATTGTCATGAAACATCGTCTTTTACGTTGAGTTAATATTCAAAGAATACGATGAAGAAATTTTAATTTATAAAAATTGTATTTATTTTTTTGTGGTTTATGATCGTTGCGATCGTAAAATACACAAATCATATGATCGATTCTTTTGTTATAAATATATAAGTACATATGTACATACATGGAGTTTTTTGTAATATATATATATATATACATAAGCGTGAGCTGTTAAGTTGAGTTAAATGCTTATTTGGCTTGTACGTATGAAATTAGCAAGACCAATTGTCACAAACCTGCCGAGCAGTTTGGTTTCATTCATCAACTGAATCAGGTCTGCTTTCCGTTTGTGGTTATCCTATTTGGGTTTAGTATAAGCCACAGACTATAATCTACAGGTTTATGCACCTTGTGGTTCCAAACCAACTTTATACGAAAAAACTCATTTAGATGTACAATAATCGGGCTGAAAGTTCCTGGTGTACTGAGATGAAAGATGGCAAAGTTTTGAATTTATGAAAAGGATGTTGTAAGCCAACAACAAACAATTAGGATTGAGAACTTAACAAATGACCAACAAAACCAGAAAAGGGTCTTAATGGAGGAACTGTATATGAGCTCAACACGATATATTAAAGCTTGCCGAAATTGAGTTGTCAACTTTAATATACATCCTGTGAATAGGTAACACACAATGGTATCGTTTGTCAAAAGCCTTGGCATTTATCCATGGATTCTTTCTTTAATGTAATAAAATTTCAAAACCTTGTCTAATTACAATAACTATAATCATTAACTATAATAACTAAGACTGAAACTGGGTTTCCCGAATGTTCAATTGTATTGGTATAGGTTAAAAAACCTGCCTCATTTCTCGCAGATTTGTTTGGTTTTACAACACCAGTCGTGTTATAATCATTAGATTGAGGATGAATGACTATGGTATATGACATGGTTTACATGACGAGTGCTGAGAAAGCAAGACAATTTTATATCTATATATCATAATGATAATGTTGTTAGAATGATACAGATCTTAATGAAAAGCACAAAAATATCTTTCATCCATATACATACACAAACACATACTTATTTTTATTAGCTACTGTTTCTGGTAGCAAATTATACTCAACCTCCTCAATTTTCTCGTATATTTAAACAAAACAGCAAATAATACAAACTTAAAATAATCATTCCTGCTGAACATAACAACTATACAGATATAACCAACAAATCAAATTCTACAAACGAATAAAATAAATAAAAGAAGTGAATTACGAGTTCCAGTTCCACTTTACATATTTTCTTGTTTTGTTTTCATTCGAAACTAAAAAAAAAATTCTTAAGATTTCGGTTTTTCTTGTCGTACATCTGAAATAAGCACAAAAAGCAACAATTTTTTTTTCGTTACTTCACACTAAATAATTTTGTAATATGCAAACAATCAAGGCGTAGGTACAATTTACAATCATCCAAAGGAGAGATACATATTCGGATTGTGTTGTTGTGCCTTTTCGATATAATTTTTTTTTTTTTTTATCGAACACAATATACATTTTAACATGGCATGCAAAATGTTTATTATGGTTAATATCATATAAATTAAGATTAAAAATTAAATAACGATGTTTGGGGTGAAGCGGGATAAATTCATCCGCAGATATTTATACGTTTTTGTTTTTTAATTAATGAGACTCGGACTGCTCGAAAATCTCGAATGGCATACAATTTATGAATCATATCGATTATTGATCTGTACGCGTCATATGGTACTTTGATTTGCTATGCCTTATTTACTTATACATAAGTCACATGACATGAGTGTAAAATTGATGTAAGATGATCATTAAAACATTATTAACGGATTTATGCGCAAAACGTTTTTATAATTCCATCGATGTACAAAAGAGATAATGATGATAATATGTTTACAGAAAATTTGATGTCTTCAAGCCACCATAAACAAACCATCTGAATAGCGCGAACCTCCCATATATACATACATATATGTATGTATGTGTTTGCAATTTATAATTTTAATCTTTAATCCATGTCTCCCATATTAATGGCCCTAAACGTAAATTAACGTTTATGCAAAATAATAAAAGCAAAAAATGTATTATTTATTTACATAAAACTACTTGCTGATTGCAAATTAAAACACCAACAACAAAATTTTGTGTACGAAATGAAGTGAAGGCGTTTTTTAATTTATAACGTACAATTCATTATTGTGTACACATATGTTCATACGTTGCGCGACATTATACGCACTGCAGTACACATATTAGTGTACCAACAATGTCGTCTAAAATCAAATCATGTCGTAAGTCATACAGCATTATGACCCCTTTTATGATCATATTATACATATACATACATATACATATATCTCAAATCTCGCACAATCGACTCGACTAAAACATGACGAAATAATCAAATATACGAGATACGTATATGACGGCTAAAGTAAATAAGGGTTGAAAATCCTGTCATATACCAATGAAATTCTCGAGTACTTATGGGTGTCTACAGACAATATTTTCTATACAACTCGTCTATGTACACTTGGTGAACCGATAAATTAGTGGGAGACGACAGTTTATTAAATCACTTGGTTACAAATCCAATAATTTAATTTTTGGTTTCTCTCGTATACTCGTATTAAAAGTACATACTATACCATACATAAGGGTACCAATAAATTAATTGAGTTGGGTTTTTCGAAACAATTCAATTAATTTAATTGGTGTGCGGTTATATGGTACACAAATATTTAGTAATTAAATTGATTGATTGAGTGCTCGGAAGACACGAAGGCGTGTGTCGATTTGACTTATATATTAACTTTCACTTTAACGCGGGAACTGTATTCGTACATGTTTACATAACCTATCCCGACCACTCGAACTATTTCGATTTATTTTTGGTAAGTATTAATTAAATTTAACATATTTTGACAGATCAATTATTTTGTAGAGTGTATATAAATTATTCAGTGTAAACAAAATCTCGTAAGATTAATTATCTAAATTATTCGTTGAATATTATCGAAATAAAATATTATTTTTTGGTATATGATGAATTGCAAAATATATATTATAGGTTTCGATTTTGGGTGATTCAAGTTTAATGGTGACTGAGTTGTATACGATAAGTGCTGCATGACGATTTTATTCACTAAATGCAACAGACTATGGAATTTTACTCAAGAGAAGACCGTTATGTTATGTTATGCTATTGAGGCTGCTAACACACACTTAGACCGGCGATTGGTCCGTTGTGTTACCATTTTTATGTACGCCTATAGATCCGATTATTCGTAGAACCATCTGCGCATTGCTTAGCTCCGTGCCAGCCTATAGTACTGAGATGAACGATGGGACGGCCCATGGATTCTAAATTCAGAGGATCCAGATGTATTCATTCACACCGCCCAAACGATCGATGGTGAAAACTCCCTTTTTGCATCTTGCCCCGGATCGCGATTCAAACCCGGTACCTCCCGCTCCAACTGCCGCAGCTGAGAGAAGACCGTACTCGGTTAGTATATTATTTAGAGTGGGGTTTTGTCGATAAATAGAAACAGGCCAGTCTAGACAAGTCTTAAAGGAGAGCTTCAGAGCCTGAAAGATCTTTCGAATAGTGGTAGTATGTCCAAATCTATATAGATATGTACTAATCTACGTATATTGGAACGTTAGGATCATTTGATACTTAAGATCGGCAGATATCATGAATTAGAGATATGACGAGTTCAAAACAAGGCTATAAACTGACATAAACCAGCTTCAGATTACATTGAAATAAGTTTGGAGATTATCTGCTTGCATATAACAAACTTGAAAGATATATAACATAACAAATTATAACATATATAACATATAAATTATAACATATATTAACAACATATATACAAATTATAATATATATAGATGCATATAACAAACTAATATAGTGAGAGTACTAAAATCCATTAACAGAACACATATTGGCTATGGCATCTGGAATAGCTATGTATCAGTAGAAACCATCAGTATGAGTGAGATACCGCACCAGCACCCAGACTTTGTCTTTAAATAACTTACTGTACAAAAATAGAAATTGAATCGACTGATTGAAAGTAAAACTGGAAGGAGAGCAACAACAATTTTCTACGGACTAGTAATTAGCCAATATAGCAAAAAGAAATATTAAAAAGAAATATTTAACTTTAACTTTTAAGAACTGTGGGTTCTTATATAATAAATTTCCAACTGACCACAATTTTGTATATGAGATTGGTAATTAGATCGCAATGCTATCGCTGACAAGATCTTAATATTTTCGTTGCGTTTCTTCATTTATCCGACCCTTACAGTAGAATCGCGTTCTATATTCTCCTGTCCTTCTGGTTGACGACCGTCTTGGACAATCCGAGCCTTTGACTTTGGGATGTTTTACGTGGATGTGTCCGTTACAAAATTGATATTTTTATGAGGAAAAAATGTACTTGCCACTATCAGATCATGAGCGATGGCAAAGTACAATATTCTTTCCCAATTTTCGGTCGCAGTTTTGTGTCGGGAATACGGACCTATATTATTACATAATTCGGTCTGATTTTTGCCAGCAATAGCATTAAAGTCACCAATCACCAATTTTACATCGTGCTATAGAGCTCATCAGATTATCCAAATTATTTGAAAATCGTCATCTCCATTGTGTACCTATGTATAGCCTTGGGACTCATGATCTTCACTTTAAGGCCTGGCGTACTACGAGTTCCAACCGATACTCTTTCATACATGTGATTGACGTTTAAATATGGCAAATATTCATTCTGTATCTGAATCGTATCCATACCAAATATTGTATTTTGCGAGAATTTATTACTATCACCTATATGATTATGGGTTAATGTGAAACATCATTGGACGCAAAAGATTATATAAGTAAAACGTTAGATCAGTGCACACAATGCACTAAATAACGTTTGAAATTATCTATATATGCTCCAACTAAAATTAAACAATTAGTTAACTCTGTTAAAAGCTTTTAACATTGTATTCACTGGTACATTATACCATGTAGTTGGTTCTATGTTTATCTTTAAGTGAACATAGCTATATGGTGTCGTCTAAATACATTTATTCTTATTGATTCCAGTATATATGAAGAATTGATTTAAAACTAGGCATGGAACGACACATTTTGCGATGGATTTAAAGCTAAAGTTTCCCACGAACACAACTCTTAGATCTCTGTTTCCAGTACTTTTTAAAACAATAACGACTTTCGTTTAACTAAGTACATAAACTCACCATATTGCCTAGTTGTGTATGTCTTATTTCAGTTTAATGGATTTGATATCACGATATGTTTCGATAGTCTTGCAGAGTTTTAGATTTTTCTGAAACTTTAGTCATTAGTCAACATGAAAGCCTTGTCGAACACCCAAGTTAACTTGTATCTGTTTTCTCATAGGTACAAAATAATTTGTACTATAGGTAACAAACCCTCGGAAATACAAACTCTTATTTGTTTTGCAAAGTTTTCGAATACAATTGAGTAAATATGATAAGAGTGGTCGATGCTGTTCCTTTGAGCAAAAATGCTGTTTTTGTTTTACTGTTCACAGTTGTATATTATCTGTTCGAATAAATTTTGGTGTTGAAGTGGGTGGAATGAAGCTAGACTACCATTTGGACCGCTCAATGTTCGCTCAATGTTTTAATGTCTAAACTATTGATCAATTACTTTGACGCTTCTAGATTGAACAGAAAAATGCATAGCATTTCAGTTCACAAAATTTAACCTTATAAACAGTTTGTCATTCGGATTCAGTAACATTAATTATAATTTAAACGCGAATCTATAATCCAAAATCCCATCCAGCAATCTGATCATATACACATATCATGTACATATATAAAAACTATGTAATTATATTTTCTCTTGTCCAAATAATATAATTAAAATACATTAACATATAATAGGATAATGGCTAGGATTAAAATCCATTTATGTATATTATGTCCCAAATATATATTTGTATAAATAAGCATATCTGTGGATATATCAAAATTGATACCTTATCTCTATAGTAACAATAATTGTTGTAATAAAAATCGATTTTAATTTCGAGTTTATTTATAATATTTCGATAAAAATCTAATGATTTATGTTTTTTCACATACATACATATATATATACATTTATGGTGGATGAGGTAAATATAAAAAAACCATATCGCTATTCAGCCACCACCGCAGTTACAACAGTCGTACAGCATTAAAAATATAGTCATGATAAACATAATAATTAAAGGGGTCAGATCCTTCTCTATATATCACCGTTAAAATTCTATATTTTTGGTTTCATCGTACCTGGAATAATATCCATCGCAACAGACAACATGACGCCGAAGAACATATTTTTTGACAGAAATGTTAATTCATCAAAATACAAAATCATTAATAAAATTGATTGATCTTTTCTCAAAAAAATAAAAAAAAAAATTCTGAAAAAAAATCTAATTTCCAAAATATCTTATTTGCTTCATCTAAGTTTGAATCGATTACAGATTTTCGGAAAACGACCATACCACACACACACATCATTTATGCTCGCTAAAAATATCGCCCCAGGTTAGTACGAGTATATATGGTGAAGTTTATGTCAAATATTTGGTAAACTTTTTTCTACCTGCATTCAATGTACACACATACATATACACATATGCACGTACCAGTAGTGTTCGGGATATTCGAAGGTAAACTAAAAAGAAATAATTTTATTTATTTTGTAACCCGACGAGGATAATAAATCTCTCGGTATGATCACTTTATGTGTATAACGTATATATATATGTACATACATTGAGCATAGAATATTCGAATAGGGATATTCCAGGAATTTATGGACAGAGGCAGACAACTTGGATTTTAGCTAAAATATTTGAACAGGATTAATTGTTCAGGGCCTCCCTATATATTTTCCAACCTCTGAGCCACACAATTATATTTGTATATGTGTATACTTTTCTGGGTTGTTGAATATCTGGGATAACCATTATGATAATTATTTTTGTGCAACATCATTAACTAAATTTAAAATATAAAAACAAACATTGTGGGAATTTAACGCGATGTTTCAGCACATATACATATGTATATAGTCACACACACACACACACACAAACGTACCAGTCATAAAGAAAGAATAATTTTAATCGTGTAGGTAGACTAAGAGTCGCCCGAAAACATCAAAACCCAGTTTGATATGAGAATCACTAATGACGGTATGTACAACCTTTTTTTTTGTCGATTTCCCTTGTGCTCCAAGATGTCTATGAGGAATACGATTGTATTGATCCGGTGTTTATATAAATATAGACTTCCATTCACCTTATATATATATACACTTAATTTGATCGTTCGAGAAACTATACATATACTTTAAATCGAGCGAGATAAAACTCTTTAAAATTTATTTCATCCATGAATGAACAACAGCCACACCGTGTCTTAAAGACGTTTACATACATATACATATTCCGTTTTGTTCGTGTTATCAAGCATAAATAAATCACGGTGAAAAGAAGCTAACAATTCGATGTATACATATATATGTGTGTAGTGTTTTTGCTCGTTTAAGTTCATATCAAAAACAAAATGGCGTTAATTTTTGTTTTGTGCGCTCTGTGTTATCAGAAACACATATATACACTGTGTGCCTCTCTGTGTGTATATATACATAACGGAAAAACTATATAAGACGGTCGAGAGAAGCAAAAAAAAAAAAAAAGAAAATGAAGGAAATTATTTTTTTTCTACTGTGCTTCGTAAAACAAAAAGCGAATTGGAGAAAAGAAAAAGCTCATATTAATTTTCTGGTCGAATAGAAGTGACGGAATTTAACGCATGCGTTATTTTTATTTTTTTTTTTTTTTCGGGGGATTCGACAATGTTGTTGGTGTACAACAATTTTCTTATGTAAATATATATATATATATAGTATATATTGTTGGCCTCTTATAGGTTTATATAGAACCCTACGAGTATGTATATATGTATGTAGGTACGTGTAATCCAGAATCTATGTGACTTGTAAAATCGATACGGTGATAAATTGCGAAGGGTTGTAATTTTATGCGTCAATCAAACTATATATATATATGTATATATACTAATAAGAATTGGGTAGTAATAACCTTTCGTACACCAAATTTACATTAAGAAAATTATAATATTTCAACCCTTGCTGTCATAAAAATAGTTTGATATTTCCGTTCAAATCACGATATGCATAAAAACAGAAATTGTCGTCTATATATACTCGTATGTTATGTACGTACTTCGATAGGAAAAGTGAAATCCAATCTTTGTGAAAAACATCCTGGTACAACCGTATACTCGTATATATATATATTCGTTAAAATGCGCGATTTATATATAATTTAAAATACAAGATTTTTTTGCGTTAATGTTCAAGGGGGTCGAGAATATCATGGGGTGGTTTATATATGTATATACATATATATATATATATAGAGGGAAACTATATTAAATCGACATTTTATGGCAAACTATAAAATTATTTTATACATTTAATTTTGTTTAAAGGTTAAAGATTTTTTGAGATTGCAGCTGGGATTTTATTTAACTAAATTGTAATTAATGTAGTTTATTGGTTTACACTTAAATGTTAATAAAAGCGTTTTAAACAAAATTTCGTCCCAAAATTTAGTTTTAACTCCCACACATAGACATGATATATGAACTGTTTCAATTGGTTAAAGTTTGTCCCAAGTTCTTGCACCCATCTTTGTAATATAATTTGAATATTTACACAATTTATATAAATTATACCACAAAACGGACGCATAATTTATCGTTATAGTTTGGGTATAGTAATTTGATGATTCTCTAAATCAATTCATTTGGTTAAATAATGAATCAAAGCACAATATTATAAAAGGGGTACCAAAATCTATAGACCCGTCGTCGTATACCATATACATATACATATATACCCGACCTTCGCAATTCCATTAATATAATTTATGTATATACAAGCATATATCTCGTATGTAATTTTTATTCCAATAAAACATATAGACAGATGACATAGGTATCCGTACCCATTAGAGCTGTAAAAAAACAAAAATCTCTGCAATTTTCATAAAATATTTTTAGTTTTGAAATAGTTTTGAGTATAATAACACACCTGGTTAGGAAGAGGGATGTAATATATGGTACGTATCAAAATGTGTGTATATATATGTATACGGCTGTTTGCTTGTATGTATGTGTTGTTGGGGGATGAAAAATGAAAAAAATATGTAGGAAAATAACAATAGAATTGAGATTTATGTACGGTAACAAATAATTTCACCTCTTTCAAGTTTTTCTATACACAGCTGCTAAATTATAATTTAGTTTCAGGATTTCCAAAATTTTGTAAAAAAAAAAAAGATTTAAAATAAATACAAATAATTCGTATATCGTTTAGAGTTTTGTGTAATCATGTATATACATATTCGGGGTTGTTATGTGTTTAGGGGTTATTATTTTAGGCTACCGGGTTTCTCGACGAATTCCAACAGGATGATCGTACCTTATAAGAATTGCGTATTTATACATAACGTGTTGATCCGTCGTTATATTCTATTCGTACATAAATTTATGCTGTATATGAGTATATATGTGTGTATGCAAATTGGAGTTACAGTCCATATCTCCCATATGTCTGTATAAATTTAAAATAAAATAATAAAACACCGCGTGCAAACGTATCACTGTACCACATAACATGCACATATAAACGAATTATGTTAATATTCCACCAACAACAACTGGAATGCATCTATATACACACAAAATATATACATATGTATATATAGATAGACGATCTGTCTAATTTCAAGAATAATTAATCAAAATCATAAACATAAATCCTAGCGATATATTTTTTTATGCTCATCGTTTGATTGTGATTTATAATCTGGGTGAAGAAGAAAAAAAATATGAAACGAAACCATATTTTGATAACGCAAGGAATTATCCCATAATAAAATCCAAAGTATCCGAGACACGCAAATATGTCGTTAGAAATAAATAAAAAATAATTTTAATATAATCAAATCGAATATATTTCGATTAAATTGTTTTTTATTTTATTTTTTCCAAAGCTATACAAAGTAGCCATTTTTATTTTTTGGAGGCCTAATCCCAATTTTACAAATGATTTATTATATTGTCTTAGTTCTGATTATGGTTTGTGAAACGATTTAAACAAAATATTTTGGTTCAATTGAGAGTTGATTCATATAATTTGATTCGAACATGAACATTTGCAATCATTATTATAAGAAATGAGATCCAAATTTGATAAATAAAAGTTTTGTAGGGGTCCTTTTGGCCGGATATGTAAGGTATGTACTTTTTATAAAACGAAGATAGATGGTATTTAAATTATATAATCATAAGTGTGTGTGTCGATTTATAATCTCTAACAATTTTTTATGTTCGTTCAATCCGGTTGAGGTGCTCTTATCGTTTCGCAAAGCACAATTCATAGTTATGTTCTTGAGCATTGGTAACACCAATTGAAATAATTCTTTTTGCAATTTCATAAATTCCGAGGACCAACAATCCTAAAATTATAATGTCGTTACTCCCAAAGTGTATGTGTACGTTTTAAAAGCAACCAATGCCGATCAGAGATAAACCATTTTTATTAATTAATTTTTATTTCGTAATCCGTTCATTTTAGCAATAATACAACACTCCAATGTTTAAATACATTTTGCAGATACTTCAAAACTCTTTACGAACAATTAACGAAAAGTTCCTGAAACAATTATTTTAGAGGTGGAAGACTCAAAATGTTATCTTAGTATTTTGATAAACGCATGTCTATTAGATGGCACAAGTTAGTTCATCACTGGATCAGAGAACAAAGAATAATTTTGAATCATATCATTGCCAATATAGTTGATAATGGTGAAAAAACAGGAACATTTGTTAATTAGCTCAGTTTATAGGGCCTCTACAAAGGGCACATTTGATCCAGTTTTGGGATTCGGATAAACATAGAAAAATTTGGGATTCGGATAAACATACATACATATAAATATTGTCACATAAGATACTCGTTATACAAAGGACTCCAATCAAATACAGTAAAGCCTCGATATACCGGACTAATTCGATCGAGGGCAGTTCGTTATAGTCAATTGTCCTTTATATAAAAATACATGATTTTCGTTCTGAACAATACCAAAGCGATCTTGATTGATTCAAGCGGGAATGTTCAAAACGAGTTTTATTTAGTGTAATAAAAACCAACGTCAGTTGCATATAAAATGTATGCAAGGTAACGCTTTACTATATAGCAAATATTTGAATGAAAAGTAGTTCAAATTTAACTTAGATTATATTCAATTGAAAACAAAAATTTCAGTTTTCATCCTGAAATTGATCATTTTCCGATTTAATTTTCCATTTTCCTTTATTCATTCAATGAAAATATGGTATTTTAATAACTTATAACTTAAAACCGAGACAGATACATAATTAGGTTACGAGAACTATATTTTATTTTAAGTATGCTCACAAAGAGAATAAATAAAAATGACACTTTACCAAGCCAAATCCATTTCACTAAATTGCGATTTGTATTGCGATTTGTATTGCATTTACGTAAAAAAAGGAACAATACCAATACATAAAATTACATAAACACATTTAACATTATTTTAATTTTACATACACACGTATGATTTTAA
The DNA here is from genome assembly GCA_963932295.1 of Tipula lateralis. Lineage (NCBI taxonomy): Eukaryota > Metazoa > Arthropoda > Insecta > Diptera > Tipulidae > Tipula > Tipula lateralis. Next base: position 195,026,043 of record OZ010736.1, on the reverse strand, counting down.
TTTTACACGGATGGTTCGCAAAATTTTTATCACACAGCAACGCTTGTAATGGCATTTCTTCGAACTGTCCTTCAATATAAAAAAATATCCTCGCTCTGCCATTGTTATGACATTTATGTCATTATGAAAATTGGTTTTGTATTTAATGCATAATTATGCAATTAAATATTATTCTTAAGTTGATACAGGATCAATAAAACTTTTTTAATGATTCTCTGTATTTCGGGATTGAGAATTAGTGTAGTGTTGTGCTGTGATTGTGAATAAATGGGAATAGTAAAATATTTTGAAATGTAAACATTGATCACCTGATTATAATATTTATTGACAACTGCATGTTGAAAATATCTTGATTTATGTTTATAAATTCGGTTTTAGTTCATTTTTTCGAATACATATTTTCATTAAACTAAATTAATTATTGATTTTTTAATTAATAATTAATTTAGTTTTCGCATTTAATTATGTGTATTTTCGTCAATTTTATTTTTATAAATTTATTTAGAAATCAGTTTGACTTTCGTCGTACGACCAAGAGAGAATTAGAGCGAGTAAAATATATTTTAGTTGATATCGTTTATATTGAAATAAAAACCACAAAATTTATAAAAATATAGATCAATTTATAATTAATTTTGATTTGAAAAAAATGATATATGTTCAGATCTAATTTCATCCTTTCTTTGTCATTTTATGAAATAAAGTTTTAAAAGCTCTTAGTAGCTTAAAATTGAAAACGAAATATGTACGTTTCGTATGAGTTTCTTGATAAAACGAACATTATTGATACACTAAATAAAGATCATTTCAAAAACTGAGTGTGCATTCCGGCTTTATATATCAAGAGGGCTTTGACAATACACACATTTAAGTATATTTTTAGTGTTTTATATAGGTTAGATCATGATCCATAAAAATACCGATCAATATGGTTTTTAGAAGTCCTGAGCATATTTAATTAACCTCAGATTAAGGTCACTAATAAAGAAATGTATGTTCCGACAGGTAGAAGAAGGTCGCCATTCGTTCTTCGTATGGAACGAAGTTTTAATATCTTCTCTTAACATTTTTTAATGCTAAGAGAGCTGCTTTGGCCAAAACGTCGGCGGTCAAGTTTCTTTGAATGCCACAGTGTTCTAGTACCCATAGGACCATAACATCCCTGTTGGAGCAACTTAGTAAACTATCTTCCATACTTATTTCATAACCTAAGAAATTTGTTCAAACAAAAGCCAAAGTAATTTTGAGTAAATGTACTGTCGGCGGAAGGGAAATTTGTACCATTAATATTATCTGATAAGGATGATATATTGACCATCATCTGAGCTTAGATCAGGTATAGCACTTTATATTTCAATAGGGTATTGTTCAATATTTAGCGAGTCTGATTTGACTATAATCATAAATAGGTACATATTATAATCTTAAACAAAAAGTGCGACCGGTTTATCCGAAGTACGATATTTTGGGGTCCGTTATATTGAGGTTTTACTGTATGGATATTATTTCAATTCCATTAAATAGAAGAAAAAGAAATTTACAATAAAAAATTATCAATTGCTTGAATGACACAAGTATGTGCTCGGAGAGGAGTATTCAGAATTAATCCTGACAATGATCCCGAAAGTAACTAACTGGTCATTTTATACCTATATAAGTTAACCCAGATTTCTCAATTCATTTTTTCGGTTAATGAGATGTGTTCGCAATCCAATAGGTATATTGGTAGCATATTATTACAGAAAATGAATAGCAACTAATAGCTTTAATGTTCTAGAAACTTAATATAGTGCAAGGAACTACTGCGCTACAGTTAGCAAGAGTGTATAGCAGGAGTTATGAGTGTGAACAAGACAAGTAATTATTTTGTAAAAAAGACATACGGAGAAGTTACGAAGATTGTTACCGATTGCAAGTGGCTAAGTATAGTGGATTCAACCCTGTTTGATTGTGAGGTTTTGAGCTCTGAATTTGCTGGAACTTAGTAAAAGATACATTATACTTAGAATTGAACCGTAAATACTCACTGTAGAATATGTCACCAAACGTGAATGGTTTGAAAGTTTTAATTAAATTGCGATACTTGCAATACTGCAATTAGAATTTCGTAACTCCTAAAGTGTATCTATCTATAGTGTTAATAGCAACTAATGTCGATGGGAGAATAAACCATTTTTATAAGGAATTCCTTCCTCAGATATTTTGAAACAATCTAGTGTTTTGATAAATGGACGAAAGAGGCTGAATTATTAAGAGTTATATGTTCGATGTAGAGTCCTCAAAATAAATCCTATAACAAAGTTCCCAACATAAGTGACTAATCGCTTTATAACTAATTCTTTTCAGTATTACAGCATTGAAGTTAGCTTTAAGGTTTCTTTCCAAGTATCAGTTAAACTAGAGTTTTCTAAACGGTTTTGTAGTTATTGTTGAATATCACTCAATAGCGAAGAATGTGAACAATTACACCTTGTTCTGTTAGAGATAGTATAAGAGGTTGTGTGTAAAACTAGAAAGGTAATTCATTATCTGTTCGAAATACAAGAAAGACATACGGCAAAATTGAGAAAATAAATCACCATGAACACTCACCTAAGAGTTATTAGCAAAATACAATGATGATTGTTGCCAATTTCTTATGGTTATAGTTTTGTTCTATGAACACTGAGAGGATACTATTTATTAGTTATAATAGTGAGTTCTGTATCTTTCGTGGGTTCTAAAGCTTTTCGTTTTGAACGACAATATTCCATGGAAATGATCAATGTGACATGTAGAATTTATATTTTCTGAGAAACTTACAGTGATGGCCTAATTGGAGGAATTTATTATTTGTTAAGAATATTTATTTTACATCTTTTGATAGCATGAAAAGATAAGTTTTTGTCACCCTTAAATATCCCCGTTTTACCTTATTTTCCGGTTAGAAATGAACATATATAACCATTTCTCGACTTTTACCGAATTTTAAATCTAATCGATCGTATACATTTCAACGAATTTAACAAATTTAATAATTTTAAGACGTATCCTACATGTTGTAGCTTAATTTCCCTCTGCGTTTTCATACGTTGCAGGTAGGGCTATTCTGGAGGTTTTGTATTTTTAATAGTCATAGTTAGTTTCAGTGTTGAAATTATTTGTAATTTTTGGAAATTTGGCCAAATTGTTCTGCAAGATTCTTATTATGAGCTGTATTTGTTAAGCCCCAAAAACAGAATATTATTTCCACTAGTATATATTTCCAATTTCTTTTGATGTAAAAATCAAAAAATTTGTTTGGTTCTTTCGAGGATTGTAAAAGGTTTAGGCAGACCTAAAAGCGAATGCTCTAATGAAAATATTGCTGAAAGTGCTGCATAAGAAACTTTCAACATCGATATCACGAGTCGTTCTCAGGCATTAATCTTACAAAATTCAACTAACACAAAAATTAAAACAAACAGATCATTATCAATGCAGAACTTTCTTCAATTGGTTGTTATATGAACATGGTGCTGGTTTTTGACATAAAATCATTTTAAGTAATGAAGCTCATTTTCATTGAATTTGTCATCAAACCAAATTGGCATACCCACAAAATTGGACTGTTTGGTGTTGTTTTTGGGCTGACGAATCCATTTTCCTTCAAAGATTTGTACAAGAATAAGTGTTTCTTACTAATTATTCGAAATGTCTTATTAAAACCGTTAAAATACTGGCACTGCAATAATGGTTAAAGTCATTTTGACTTTGATTTGAGAGGGGTTAACAACTAAAGTTTTTTAATTATCTGTATAGTATAACATCGCGTGAATGTCTTTTAAGGTGGTAATTGTAATAGTGACCAGATCGACTTATTCTGAAAACACAGTTTTAACAGAGGACTCCACAATCGTAAATACCAGATGTCACGAGTCTGTACCATCTGTCACTCGACCAAATTAAAATTTTCAGACCGATCTGTTATTTTTATTTTTAAATTAAGCTTTAATTGGGTGCAGGGTGAACTTTTAGACTGTTCTAGCTCGTAACTATCAGAGCTACTGCATCCAACGCACGATCCTTCAAGTAAAGGTTGAAAGCCGCCTTAAACTTGTGAATTTTATACTCAAACGGAAACTGAAAACCGGATAACGAATCCACTTCCTACATGTTCGATAAATAAATTCGCACTTTGCATCTTCAGTTCGAGGTTTCGGCAGCTTCACCGTAAACCTTTGCGCATTAACCGTTCCTCGTGTTATCCGTCCTGACGTAACAAATGGTGGTATTTTGTTCTTTAATTCTGCAGAACATTTATTATTTATTAATCTATAGAATAATCAGAGTTCTGCAACATCTCTGCGGTGTTGTAGGCTGTCTAGATATTTCGTAACTATGGAGTTTCGTATTATTCGGATGGCACGCCGCTGAACTCTATCCAGCAACTGGAGAGCAATGCCATATGCTCCACCCCAAACCTGACAGCAATATTCTATATACAAGGTCTAATAAAAGTTTTATAAATCTGGACAATCTGTTGCGATCTAAAAATACGTCTGCATCTATTGAGGATATGCGATACTTTGATTAGTTCAATCTTGACAGTTATTGAAAACAGACAAACAATTGTTCAATTGTTTTTTAAGCATGGAAAAAAATTGATTAAACGTGTGTTAATTAAAAATTATTTGCGCGTGAAAAAATCACTACGCAAATATTGTCAAATATTATGGGAGACTCTTCACCATCCATTAAATTTACAAGGGTTTACTAATTTTCGTTGTAGTCGTACAAGCACAACTGATAGTGAACATTCAGCCCAAATACTGGTGGTGAACATTCAGCACAAATGAACTCAGCACACCAAACATGGTGGACAGAATGCATCATACGGTATTGCAAGACCACAGATTGAATGTGCGTGAGATAGCTGTGATAGTAGGCATCACAGGTGCACATGTGCGTCATATATTACTCGAGCATTTACATATGAAAAGCTATCCACGCGTTGGACGCCGCGTTTGGTTACAATCGAAGAACTGCGCATATATAAGTGTGACAACTTCAGAGGCAGGTTTGGCAATGTTCAAGCGAAATAAAAAGGAGTTTCATAACTGTGGATGAAACATGGATCCATTAGTATACACGCAAAATCAAAGAACAGTCTAAACGGTGGGTTAAGGTTAAGGCGGTTTTATCGGCCAAAAAAGTCATGGCCACAGTTTTTTTGATGCAAGCAGCATAATCCACAGTACCTTTCAACGACGTTTTGAATGGAAAACGACCGCATTTGGCGAAGAAAAAATGCATCTCTCTTTCAACATGGCAATGCACAGTGTGTAGTTGGCATAGCCAAAATCCATGAATTAAGCTTCGAATTGCATCAACATCCTCCATATTCGACAGACTTAGCTCCCTGCAACTATTTCGTGTTTCTGAACTTGAAGAAATGGCTTGGCGGAAAGATATTATTTGGAAGAGATTGAAAAATTGGAAAAAACGTTGGACTTAGTATATGAAGCTAAAATGCGATCACGTTGAAAAATAAATTTGTATTTAGTCGAAAATATTATTCCTTGTTTCATTGTTACTAGACTAGTCAAGCTGCCTTGTAGCACAAACGCTTTCAAAAATCTCAAAATGTAGGATAATCACTTAAAAACTCTGCTCTAGATACAGTATGTGATATGCATATAATAAAAATTATGTACATGCATAAGTATTTCATATTTATTGAATACAAAACTTATTCAAACATATACACACACACATACACACACTGATATATGTTCATTTAAAGTAGTTTTTAGTCTCCACATCTCGCTATGTATACCGATATACGTCCATAACACAAATGTGTAATAATATTATGCAGAATATATTTATTTTATTATATATTTTGTTGATACACAATAATTAATTACTGGGCAGAACCGGAACCGGATGTATTATCTTTCATTGAATTTGATTGAGAGTACGAAATGGAAAATGAAATAAAACTTAATTTGGTATTTTAATGAATTTTTTTTTTAATTTGCTTGTAATTTTATTAGATTCGAGATAGAATTGGGATTTTCATGAGGCAGAACTGAAAAGGTGATATAATGTACTGCACCCACGCAAAGCATATATGGATGTATATATGTCACACACATTATTTTGGAATATTATGTATACGTATATTCATTCAACTCAGTGATTTTATGTATTTCGGGGTGGGAAAATTCTCAAACGTTGTGCATGAAAATTTGAAAAATTTCCCACTGACAAATCGAACAACAATCAAACAATAAACGCAATATATAATACATGGTTTCTAAATGTTTATGTTAACACAACCAATTACGGAATGCCTTTAAGGGATAATTTAATTTGTATTTGTCATAAAAAAAATATACGTTAAACGCAGTAAAAACAACTTATACCTTCGAGGGTTAATTGTTTGCGACTTATTCGGGCGACATTTGCTTCTTGTAAATAGGTATATTGTTAATCTAAATTGGTTACTTTGTAATTCCTTGTAATAATATTAAGATCAATTCATTTTGGTCCTCCAATCCAATTTTCTGAATCTTTAATTTTTTTTTGTTTTGTTTTGTTGTTAAAGGGTAACGTGACAAGCGAAGATGTTGTTCTTATACACATACGATGTCACAAAATAAATACTAGATACAAGAAATTGGATTACCGTTCGTTGGAATCAAATACCAGTTATCTCAAATAAAACCATATATAATATACAAATAGAGTGTGTGTGTGTGTGTACATACCATATAGCCCATACCAGAAATCCCATTATATTCATTAGCTTTTACATTTCGACCGAACAAATTTCTGTGACCATTTGTTTCCCCCTAATTTATTGCACGTAACATTAAAATGATAAATGATTAGCTTTGAGTTTGGATATTCAGTCATTCATTCGAATAACTAAACAAAAAGCAACATGAACATATAAAATCGGTTGCGTGATTTATGAAAATAGTTTGGTATACATGCGTTACAATTGATGATGTTAATGATTTTGGGTATACTTAATTCCACACACCAGTAGTGAAGAAAATTAATGAATTTTCAATTAAATTTTCAAGCCTTGCAGAAATATGTCAAAACTTCTACCGTACTTGAAATGCTACAATAATGATCAAGAATGATAAAAGATTTAATAATTATAGTTGACGATTTATAAATACGATGAAAAGGGTGTATCGGAATTTGCATTTTTCGATGAGGCACATATGGAAATATCAAAACATTTGAATGTTATGTACATAAGTAGCTGTACGTGGATCACTTAGAATTGAAATATATTAACTATGCCAACGATTTATAACCATATATCATAACGTGGTGGTATTTGAAGTTTTCCGATTATCTCTTTTTTTCCATATCAACAAGCTGTGGATATATCGTTGTCATTTGAAATATTCTCTCTATAGTCCAGATTCAATCTGTCCAAATCGTATTTTATATCCAAATTTCCCTATGCTGGTTTATTAGGATTTATAATATTTGATTCTATTTTGTAATTTACTGGGAAGGATGAGATTCATGTCAAATTATTTCACGGTTTGATAACATTTTTTTTAGCAAAAATTGTTTGAAAACACTTTTCGATAGATGCCTTTCATCCCAAATAATATGATCATTGGGCATAGTAATGGAAATAAAAGATCTAAGAATAACACTTGTCAGTGATTTGTCTTTTAACGCAAATTAATTAATTTCAATTAAAATGTACAAGGTTCGATTTGTGGTAGGAACATGATATAAGATGTGTTAGTGTTTAAAACGATGTGTTAATTAGGTCAAATAGTTTACCACAGAAAATCTCATGTAGTCTCCTATATTTTAAGGATACATTTTATAACGCGTTAGGCCATTATAGGTTAAGGGTCGATAATTATCACAATCCCAATCACAGGAAGTGATTTCACAGGAAGTGTACCAAACGACAGGCAAAATACAATAAGTATAAAGTGGATTCAGCTTTGACACGTTCGCCAATCTTTTAAAAGAACAAATATTTTGTATTTGATCCTTCAGCTCTTGTTCAAGGTATCGTGCTGAAAACGAATAAAAAATAAGAAACATACAATTATCAGGTGAGAATAGTTGACTTAAAACATAACTTTCTATTAAGCAATTGAAAAATTCATTCGATTCCGGTAAATGGTTCTGTTTTCGATAAAATCTAGAATTATTTGAATATTTTTTTAAAAATATTTTTGAATGTTTTGCGCTGTGTCAAAATCAAAGACTCACAACCAAATTTAATCACTGACAATTGAAGATTATGATTAGCGAAAAATGCTCGCTTATTGATCTTCGATGACATGTCTTCAGAAACTGAGGTTTACTCGGTAATCAATGAACCGAAATTTTAAAACTTCTTAAAACTCCTTAAAAGTCTCCACGTTGCTACCTTATAGTGGTGACCAGATATTTGGTCTTCACTTTGTTAAGGTCAATTTGTTGGACTGATATTTCCAAAGGAAGGAGGACCTCTTAGCAGTGAGATGATGCTACGCCTCAGAATGCAAATGTCACCAGCGTATGCTTATAGCTGAGTTGATTTGTAATATATATAGATAGCTACGCTGCGCTATATTGAGCTGATGGATGACATATTCAAATGATAAGTGAACAGAATTCGAACTATTGGGTCGCACTCCTGATGATATCTCGAAGTCTTCCAAAATTTAACCTTTAATTTTGACTCAATTAAATTTGCAACAATTCTAACGGTATGCCCAGATAATATAATCGTTCCAAAACGCGTCCTCTATATGCTGTCGTACGCCTGCTGGAACTCTAAACGAGTAAACTTACAATGATATTCTTTTCGTATCACTTTTTTATGTAGTGGACAGCCACTAAATTTGAGCATTTCGTTGCAGATACAACCCTCACCGAACACACTTTCACACCTCAAGGATGGTTCTATCTCTTAGGCCAGATTTTTGGATATTGAGTGTATTTTGTTCGTGTCAATCGATTTTCTTTTGCCTGTTTAGCCGATACAAGTCTTTCCTCGTAGTTATGTTTTTCAAGCCAAATAGTTTTGGTCCAATGCATCGGTTACCGCTGTTTTAATTATATTCTGTTTTAATTGGACCATAGTCCATGAATTGATTCATAAACTGATTGTTTTCCAAGATTCCTGATACTGTAGAATCAACGGTGGTTCGGATAACTGCTTTACTTAGTGCTGTGGTGTATCAACTATTAATACACTGCAACATTGATTGTATTAAGTAACTACCAAAGTGGTCAGAATCAATGCTTGCTCCACGTTTTGTCTTAATGTCGTTGGGTCCAGAAAAGAGGATAGGGTCTATTTGATAGTTTTTTCCGATTGTTTCACTTCCATTTGCCTTTACGAATATGTTTATTTGGGGAGAATATATACTGGTCCCATCACCAAGCTGTACAATTATGTTAGCACAGGTCAGTTTCTCCCGTTGTTGTTTGATGTATAGTGCAACGAACTTAGATCAATGATATTATAATATGTGTTGCCAGCAGTTACAATTTGAGCATTAAAGTCGTCTAACACGATTTTAACGTCAGTTTAAGTTTATCATATTAACTCTCATTTATTTGATCCGGTTTCTTCTCGGTGGGGACATGAATGTTCACAAACGTAATATTAAAGTGTCGTTCATGAAACCTAAGGGTACAAATCCTATCATTGACAGGTGTGAAATCAATCACGAACCATGTTATTCGACAGAGAGTTAATCGCGACTGTAACCGTTAGTGCAACGACTGTAACTGTTAGTCTTGTTTTCTGTATAGTGTCATGAGATCGAGTTTAAACTTTGATGCTTCGGAGCGTTGTTGGAAGTCATCCATGTGATTAATGTTCCATGTTCCAAATTTGAGGGTGATTTTTTTGTATATTCTTATGGTGGTCTCTGGTACCAACTGAACACCATTATAAAAATTCTCTCGTTCTATTTGTCTTTAACTAGTCTCGTAAGAATTAGGAAGAGACAGATTTGCGAGTGCATTAAATTATGTTTAGAGCTTTCAGTTTACTATTCGGATTACAGTTAAAGATTCTTAACCTTGAATTGACTACTTATAATTCTCAATCTACCAATTTATACTTAGATACATACGAGCTTACATTAAGAGAAAAATTTTCAAGTTCAATGTTGTTTTTTGTTGTATCAACAAGATCTCCTTCACTTTGTATACATAAAACATATAACTTACAGCTTTTGCTAATTGAAAATTAATAATATTTTCTTACATAGGTAAACATATATGTATGTATAATGATTGAAGATGAACAAAACAAACAAAAAATAATCATAATAAAATAAAAATATCGCGAATAAGAGCATTTAAGTTTTAATGCTACTTTGAATAGTTTATCTGCCTTGCGCCGTCTACAAGTATTTCTATTCAAACACTATCGGTATGTATATACTCGTACAAGTGAATGGTAATTGTTTAGTTTATGAACCGTGGTGTTTAAGATTCATTTGCATTTTTATGTATATACATATATGTGTTGTTATATAGACTAAATTATGTATGCTTAAGGTTTTGAAAACCGTTGATTGTTTACATTTCGATGGTATAAGTACATTATGCACTATTGAATACATGATTCGATATTCTACTGGTGGCATCGCGTGCATAAAAATCTAAAACTAAAAAGCAATTATTTTGAAATTTCCGTGAATTTTTGTGCGTCGACGACAAATTACAGTTAAGTAAATTCCATTGTCCGATATATATACCGTCGTTTGTTGTGATTCTAGATCAGATAAGATTGAACGCTTCCCCCAGTTGTTATGGTATTTCTATAGTATACTGTGTGCGGTTTGTATCGTTAAACGGGGGGTGCGATACTAAAATTCCCACGATTTAGGATTGTTTTTCGTCTACTTTAAGTAAAACAACAAATATTACCGAAACACACAAACGGTAAGGGTTGAATTAAATTATGTATAATGTATATGTTTGTTGCGATAAAAATCAAAATTAGAGAATTAATTTTTTTTCGTGATTTTGATTTGAATACCAAAAAAAAAAATAAACATGTTTGTGGTCATTTGGGTGGAAAATAAATTCACAAAAGCATTAAAATTAACACTTTCAGAGCGACGGTTCTTGATATGGATATATGTATACCATCAATCCGGAATATACATCAGATTATATGGTGTTGTATGCGAATTGTTGCCAGATTTCCACCAACTTCACTAAACTGGTTATACATTTTCTCGGTAATTAGATATTCTTTCCCCTTTTATAATTTAGAATACAAAAAGAAATTATATATTTAATTAAATAAGTAAACCGAAATAAAAGTATAAATTGACATTGTTGCTCCAGGACACACATAGAAAACATATTCTTCTCAAATTTCAATGGAATATTACTTTGCTGCACATCAAAACTCGAGATGCGAAAATTTGCACTGTTTTCATTTTTGTCATTTTGTTGTTTTTCCCTGTGCCTTCGGGACAGTTAAACGACAGTTAAAAAATGTATATATGTGCATAAGAAGGGTTTAGGCAGGGAGTAAACCCAATCAAAACATTTTCATGTTATTTTAACATTTTTATGCCGTGTACCACACTCGAGTGTATAAAAATTTTCATGGGAATTGTAAATTGCACATAGAAGAATTGCGATTAACTAAAAATTAATCTAATCGTGAGATAATTTTTGCTTTTATATACAAGTACAGCAATCTATAATAATTGTTACGGATCACTTGATCACGTATTTTCTTATATTTTTCGGATAATCGTGAACAATATGTTTCGCTTAATTAAAAAAAATCGGTTCATCGCCAAATTGTCTTTCAAACACATCTCTCTCAAATCATTTTCGTTCGTTCAATTCGAATATATACAATCTTTGAAAATGTTCTTAAAAATTATTATTTTATTGCATTTCGGTTTCTTATTTATGATGATAACCAGTTTCGATCGTTTTTAAAGTAAGACGAGAAACAAATGTGCAATAATGAAGATAAGAGATGAAAAAAAAAATGATCAGATCCGCTCATAAAATCAAAGAAAAACAATTAATTTCCAAATTTTTGACACTTTAAAATGTCATATATTTCGTCGAAGTTTTCGAAGACACGTTAGAGGTGTACGAGTATATATTTACGTCCAATAAATATATAACACCGAAATGATCATAAAACCGTGAATTTAATCATCAGCTACACATAAAAAAAAGCTGGAAATCTATATAAAAATAACGATATGCTCATAAAATTAACTTTTAAGTGATGGCATTTAGTTAATAGGAACATGTAAAACATTTTTATGGATTACAAATACCGAAAACCGATCGGAGGGAAAATATCGATTTTATGAGTTTCGATTTATTTTTTGTTAAAGTCAATTAACTATATGAATATTAACAAGTGATGACACCTTATATATAGGCATGTCTGATGAGGTTACCGGGAAAATATTGAGTTTCATAATATGAATTTATTCATGGTGGATTGAGTATACGAAGATCGAGGAACTGTATGACAACAGATAGTTTTGAACTCAGAGCTGAGAGATTATTCAAATGACAATCTTGCAATGAGGTGGTGCTCTATTTATTTCCCCTAAAAGTTGTTTTATCAGACGTATTTGTTCAGATCAAAATAACATAACCAAATTTAACGATAATCTCGACTATTGCTAACCAAAAGTATAGCTAACCCAACCAAATAACCAAGTTGGGACGATTTCGACGCCAAGTTCTATAATTAAAGAATTTAGTGGCACTTTTCAATCAATTTTATTGATCAAATTACGATTCTATTCCTTAGCTTCTGTTTCAGACCATACAAGTTTTTTACTTTACATTACCCGTTTGCAGTAACATTTTTGTTATTTTATGTACATCTGGTGTGACAGTTCATTTAATAATATACTGTTTTAAATTGTTTCCTACTATCAGGAGGTTATAGTGATTTACGACAGGTGTGAAAAAATTATAGTTAAATCGTTTAAATTTTTGTAAAACATATTGGGCTGCATGACAACGTTTGTGTTTGATTACTTAACCTTTTCTGTCAAGTTTTCCATCATAACCGAAATTACTTGATACATCACATAATCGATGTGCTATAAAATTGTGTCATATATAGTTCTAACAATCGTATAATTTGGTTTGTATTTTAAATTAATAGGCTATAACTTTTTGTATCGATTTCATACGGGCTGCAACATTGAAAGATTCTGATTGCCCTTGACTGAAAAACCAATCACCATTTCTTGATTGCTGTTTCAAAGATATCCCTTTGCTCCAATGCCAATGTTTGCTTTTCTGCTGATTATCGAGTACTGTTTTGGCTAACCCTTCGCATATGAGTCCCAGTTAGCCTAATAACTTTCGGTTTCGACCGAAAGGTCATATGGTGTATTTCTCTAGTATGTACATACATTTGTGTGTACCAAATTCAAAATATTATGCCCTATAGTTATGCCACAGTTTTGAGCAAATTAATATTTGAATTTACTTGATTCACAATTATATACTACTGTACACCCTTTGCATTCCCGGTTTACTTCTTAAAGAATATTTTTATAAACATCTTTATAATCATTTTAAAATGTTATATCAACACAGAATTGCATTTGATCGAATTTCTATTTAATTTATACATTTTGAGCCACTATTCACCTGCATAAACTTACACATTAAAACCAACCAGTCGTGATTTTTGGCCAACACATGAAGCGAACCCGAGATACTCTCTAATGACAGATCAACCACTCTACTTTCCCTGTCAACAAGGGTGACCCATATGAAATGGTTCAGTTAAATACGTGCACCAAATACAATTTTCATTAACATGCTTATTATTTTCATTAATTTACATTATTTTCTTTGCGGAAAACCATATGGATCTTAAGTTACGTAACTGACTTAAGGTATATCCATGCGTTAAAATACTTTCGATGATCTTAACGATGACAGTTTTTACCGAGAATATTAAGTTTTACATATAATACGAGTTAAATAACATTCGAAAATCTTTCTCCAATCTAGAAACCCATAAACCATTGAACCGTTTCGTCTAACGTTTCGATGACATTACATATACCAGCCTTTTTACACAGTCAATCAACAAAAGCAACTTAAAAACCTCTCGAAAATGTTATTAGTCTTCACATACATATAGATTTACAGTTACAAACCACGGAAACCCCATTCTTAGTAGTTGTTATAATTAGTGATGCCATATATGTTGGATATGTATGTGACGAAGGGATGAGGCATCGAAATGGTATATATACATTTATAATCCATCAATAATAAATTCACCAGTATATTAACTGTCTATATTGAAGATTAGCGTGACAAATATAAATAATTTAGTTTGAAACATTTTTTCCGAAAGGCGAACACAAAAGAAACGATATTCCTGTTTTTTTTTTAATTTTGTAAACTCATTTTGCGGCTAAGACAACATACAATAAGGAATCGAAGAAATAAAATATTGAACGGCTTATCACATGTTACACGTTATAAATTTTTTTTTAAGTCAATCCAACAACTGGCTTCCGAAAATGTATATCGTGTGTAATTATGATCCAAATATTAATATATTGATCCGTTCATGGGGAAAATTTAAACTTGTCCCCGTATATATGTAGGATAGTGATAACCCCAAAAACACAAAATAAATTTTTTTTTTTTTTTGAAAAAACTTAATGACGTGTAAGACATTAATTTTAATTATCATTAAAATATAATAAAATAAACACATCCCACCCTGTGTGAAAGTCGTAAATCTATCTTCTTCCTTGTGTGTGTGTGTGAGTATAAATAATTGCATAGCTCACGAAGAATCGCACCCCTAAAAATTTTCCTCTGTTTCGGTTAATTTCTCGTTTTCTCTATGGTTCCACTTGAAAACGAATTATTTACCCCTATACTCGAATGTTTTTTGTTCCAGTCAGCACATTAGTAGCTCAAATCACCTTAAATAATTATTATTTAATCAATAAATACATAAATAAAAAAAAACGTATGCTTATGATTTTTATTTATGATTCATCAAAATCTGTACAAGGGCCTTCTCATTCGTACATACACAGCCCTTAGAGCTATTTACGGTTTCGTTCGTAATTCGAATTAAATTATTATTATTTAGATAGTAGGAAATTTCAGTGCCAGGAGGTGTTTCAGCACAAATTATACATATGCTTTGTCACGTAATGACAAAGGATTTTCTTTTGTGATTAATAAACATTTTAGCTTTCATTCATATTTAAATTTTCCGTTCACGTGACAGAATGGTTATACATTTCTTAATTATAATTTGGCATTCAACAATTTTTGACTGCAAAATATTAGTTAAAAACAATTTCAAGAATTCATTTTTATAAATATTATTATATATAATTATAAGGAGGATTTTAATTAAATTTGAGATGTTACATTTTTGTTATGAACGACTCAAACTCAACTCAAACGACGATTCGGTTCTTAAGGATCATTTTTTTTTTGAATGACATAAAAATTAATTCCGTTCCAGTGTATACGCTATATAAGTCTAGATATGTACCCTTATTACAACGAAATGTTTTTTTTGTCTTAACTTGTGATTATTAAAATAATAATGTATCATCACGCATATGAATATGTTTGAAGTTCTTAACTACATGGAAGAAAATATACTTTAAGGGAGAGAAATGTACTTAAAAAAATTTTTTTTTCAAGCACTTTGCAATTTGTGGTTAACCAAATCGTTCACGTTGAAAACACACTCAATGAATACATTTTATTTTCGGTTTATGAATGATACTTGAAAATTATAAAATTTTAATAATTTGTTGTTTTTCGTGTAAAGTAGAAATTTCATTTCCTTTTTGGTATAATATAAAAATGATACATTTTTTTTGTGATTTCCTCTCGTTATTTTGTTACGCGCGTTTCGAAAATAATCAATCAACATTATAAAAAACAAAACTAAAAATAACCAAATTGTATAACAGATGGATTTCACGCTAATTTTGCTCAACCCACATATATCTCATCTAACCCAATATTACATAAACAATATAATATGTACATATATTTGATTTCGATACACAATTCTCGCGCTTCGAAATGCAATTTCCGTTTTCCATCATCGTTTGAACTTGGATTTACGATAATTGTAATATTCAATAGATCAATTTCCGGCATTATAAAATGATTAATGCTAAAATTTTTTTTATGTTGTTTACGGACCGCGATTATTGCGTCACGGCTCGCGGGATGAGCGACCGTATGGTTAAATCAGTTCAAAATTAATATTCCAATTTCCTAAATAAAATTGTTAACACAAATTTAGTAAAAAAATTAACATAAACATTTAAGATTTAAACTTGTGATAACGTTAATCATCATTAATTCGATAAAAAAAATTATTAATTCGAAATTTTTTAAATTCAAACCAGAAAACTTATTCAAATTTTACGTATAAATACATTTATACTCTAAGACAACAACTATTTTTATTCGTGGTACAAGATTATAATTTGAACAACAAAAAAAAACCAAAAATATAGTTAAATTTGTCACATGTCACACTCAAATCTAAAAACGAAGCAATGCTTAAAAAATAAGACAAAAAACTACACTTTCAAGATACTTTTAGTATATGTGTGACCACAAACGAACCATCTTAACGATTGATAATAAACCATTTAGCATTGTTGTTTCGTGTAGTCATTTTGGAATTAGTTATGTAATTAATTTAAATAAATCTTGTTGTTGTTGTTTATCTTTATGTGTATATGTACAAGTATCTCATAAAATAATCAAGTGGTCGTAATTAATAATCAAAGACATATATTTTACGTATACAAATTGTTGTTGGGTATACGGATTATAGAGTCGCGCGAAGAGAAGGTGTATATGCATCTCATGTAGGTCTCAAAAAGTTGATAATCATTAATAGGACATTACAGTCATTCTCTTTGTTTTTGATTATTGGAATTTTAATTTTATAATTAATTGTAGTTAATTTGTCAATTTAAGAATATTATTATTTAAATACGATAAGAAAAATCTTATGCAATTATTCAAAACACCTCTTGTTTGGAATTCTTGATTGTTTTCATTTTAATCTTTAGAATAAATTGTTTTCTATTTATTTTGAGATATTTGACCTCATAGAATTTAAATATGGCGAATTTAATTATTCTTTTGCATATTTCCTTAATTAAATCATTGATCCTATTTTATATATGTGTCTTTTCAGACAACAACCACAGTAGAAGTACTTCTGGAATAAATCGTTCAACAATCAGTTAGACATATTTAACATGTGGGATATATATAGTTTAAGCAATTGTATTGTTAATTGACAGTTAACCAAAGTGTAAATCAACGTTTAACCAACGGTGAGATGCTTGTTACATATTTTCATTAAATTATTTTACCACTAGCGCAGTAGGTCGGTTGAGAAAATGATTTCTTATTAGTAATTTCCACTACTTCGCTGTTTAAGTCATAAATCAAAACCATGGTCACCTCTATAAGATGGTCTGTTTGGTTATATGTATCTTTGTAATCTTTTTTGTGGCTCAAAACATTCCCAACCACAAGCGAATCGCAAAATTAATCAATCGAATACTTACAACAAGCACTCGATAGGGATTGGAAAATAAAGCTGAACATGTAACATACACGTTGCGGCACAAAAATAGCAACGGCTATACACTTCTCAACGAATTACAAACTCCCCAAGCTGAATCTGCTAAATATCTCGGATTGCATTTTGATTCAAGATTGAACTGGAAATACCACGTTTGATTACACAACACAGCAAATTAAAATAGAATAACGCAAGATGTACTGGCTAATAGGAAGACATTCTAAGCTTGTAAACGCCTGATCTACGAATTGATAATAAAAGCAATTTGGACGTATGGTATCCATCACTGGGGCTGCACAAAACAATCAAATTGTTTGATTATTGAACGCTGTCAAAAACAAATTTCTATGTGCAATAACGAATGCTGACCGCTACACGGTTAGAAATGGTACGCCGATTTTAACTACAAACACCATCTTAAAAAAGGACCGGATCAAAATGATATTAAATTGAACTTCTTTTTCGGAAAACTTATTTTTTGATAAAACAACTCCAAAATAGAATTAAAATATTAAACAATTACCCGAATGTGAGTTACATAATTTGTGAGTTGATTTTAGCAACATAATTTCGTAAAGATGTTAGGTTTGTGAATTAAACTTATTAACAAATTGATGTTAAATAAAGAGTTTATGCAAAGCTGAATAGGAATATACACTCCGCTTAGAGTTTTATTTTAACTCCTTTAAGTAAATAAATATGTAACGAAAAGATAATGATATTGGATAGCTTTTGTAGTTACTAATGATAACTTTATAAAGTTATAAATAACAATTAAACATAGTTTTAAGCAATAGTATATTGAAGATAGTGTGAACTCCAATAATATAACAGATTAAGCTCTGTTTCATTCATACAGTTTACTTCTTAGAGAAGTTAATCTAATAAATTTTTAAGAAGTAATAATAACTCAATTTTGTATGTATTTTTAACGTTTTATTTAGAACATTAATTATTTAGATAAAACAAAACTTTTAAAAAAGCTTCAAGAAGTTCTTGAAGCTTTAAATTTCATCCAGATGTAATTTGATGTAATGCTGGTTCTAGTAGTTTGTGACATTAAGATAAATTGGATAAATTAAATAGGTTTCAGCACCTATGAAGAACTCCATTGACCGATGGTGAAATATGTCTCTTATATACATGATGCCTCCACAGTGGTAATCTAAGTAAGGATTAAAGTTAATTACACCATAAATATATTATATTTTATATAAGTGTTACCTGAATTTATTATTTACAGGCGCCCTTTTCCTTCAATGTCGCCATAATGTCGTCAAATTAACTAAAATATGATGAAATTTCAGAAGCTTAAGGAATAAATGAAAATGTATAAAATAATAAGTATAAACAACTTAAAATTAGAGCAGGTTTTAATAACTACCCATCATAGTAATTTCTGATGCCGTATTTGTTACTCGTTCCATTTTTTTGTTGTCATTTCACAGTTATTCACTTTTTACAATCGATCAAATATCAAATTTAATCAAACTATTATTTACAAACAATTTTTCCATCACTGACACAGCACACATGTGTTATTCAATCAAAGCTGAAACTGTAATGATTTTTTTTTGTTGGCGTCCTTTTCGAAACAATTACAAATTTAAATTATTTCCGATTCGGGCTTGGCTTTCATAGAACTACATTTAAAAAACATTTTTAAGTCCTATACGGTAATGACGAAATGACACATTTTATTATTTGCGTTAAAGAGTTAATTTTAGCAACGTTTTAATTCCTTACAAATATAAATCGATTATTCTAGAAAATTAGGTACTTTGGTATGTGAATTCCATCAGTATTTTGATAATTGATTTTTAAAAGAAGTCTAATTCAGCTTGCTCAAATTTTAGGCGATGAAGTATCGAACACAATTGAAATTTCCAACGTAACAAAAGTTATTGAAATATTTACGAGTATGTATTTTGCTTTACCAAAGATCAATCGAGACGAACAAGTATTAATATTTTGTGTATTTTACAATATCGAATCGATTTGAAATGCATAATTATGGCCTAAAAATTAAGATAAGTTATCTATCAAGTATGATATTGATATTTCCAGATATAATTATATCTACAAATATTTAAATAATACATGTCACTATCATAATAAATTATCTTAAAATTATCTTAAAGTTAAAATTATCTCCGATTTCAAAAATAATTGAAATGGCTTTTCTTCGAATCGAGATGGTAAGTTTAAATCTATTTCGGCATTAGAAAGGTAATGATTTGAATTTAAGTTTGAAAAAGCACATATGAAAACGATAATACACTAGCAATTTAGAAGTGGAAGTGAAGAAAAGTTTAAAGATCAATAAACTCAAGAAATATTTTCATATCATATCATATATTTCATATCAGAGCAGAAATTACATATTTATTTTTGACTGTTTGATTTTTAGCACTTCTTTATTGTTATGATCATCAGTAACGTATATGACGCGTATAATGATAATTTCTATCCATCATTTTAGCAATGATTTTTGTTATTTAAAATGTAGTGGAGTTTTAATTTATTGGTTCAATATTTATCCATATAATGAAACATGTTTCAAAATATATCAAACACATTGGGAAATGAGTGGACGAAATGAAATTTCCATTATTTAATGTGGCCGTAACAATCACCATATCTTTCAATGAAAAGCATAAGATAGTTCCTTAAAAGTTCAGGTCTGAACAGTAAGTTTATGCATCTTAATCTAAGAATTGATATAATCATATATACATATATAACCCCCAATTGGTTAATAGACCGATAAAATAATAAATTGTACTAAAATAAATGGCTTAAACTATTAATACTAATTAGTTGATTATATTAACTTTGTTCGATTTCAAAATTTGAAACTACATTAAGGAATTAAATGAAATCTAATAACAAAATGGTGTTAAATTGTAACTCCCATTCAATTTAACTACACGTAACAATATTTTGGATAAAAATCATTTACTTTTTGGGGTTATTTTTTAAGTCTTTAAAATATTATTAATTTTAGCATTGGAAAAGAGTTGGATTCATACTAACTCCCATGAATTTTAACTCACCGTTCGGGAAGAACGTCCCATTTTTTACTGTGTACGTAACCAACGAGGAATTACACAACGACGTTAATGTTAAATGGAATGATGGTTTGATCCAGACATTTGACATCAAACATGAAAGAAGATTACTGCAACATACCGCCATATGGCTTCACTAGCCATACAAATTATTGAAATAACACAAGCCTAAAAATAATTAAATGTTCATTAATGGGGAGAAGAATATAGATTGCTAGTAAACCCACTTCTCAACCTACTTTAAAGCCATTACAAGTCAAATAGAGAACGCACGGTTTTACGTAGAAAACAATCTGGACATTGCATACCTCCGTCCCAACCAACATGGAAGAAGGGTCGATGGAATATAGATTTGTCCATTGATACACACTAGTATAGTAAGATGGTGAAAAATATTCCCTATCGAGATCCGAAATGTAACTTCCCGCTCCAACTTTCCCAGCTTAACCGATGCTCCATTTGGCCTTTTCACTAAGTCTAAATCACACATTGCTGGTTCTGAACTCTATCTGTAGAGAGTATATATTTGCAATATACAACATACATAGAAACTGATATAATTTGAATATCTATCAAAAATATGTTAAAAATTCAAGCGATGCATATTTCGCCATAAAATATCAATAAATGCCCACCTCAAATTCAGAAATTATATTGTCTGTCGAATTCTAATCGTATCCAAATATACATACACGATTCTTAATGGCATTTTAACTGCCTATAAACAAACGCGAACATCGAAAATTCCATTCAACACCATAAAGAAACCAAATTAAAATTATCGATGATGAATTTATGATCTATCACGTTATATATTCTTAATGTAACCGGAGCTGCATATACTCATATATTGAATCGTACACCAAATTACAAATACAAAACGATACAAATGTATTCGACACTTATACAGTTCTTAATGCAAATTCTTGGAATTTTCGGATATTTAGAAAAGCAAAATCGTAATTTGAATATAGCAACAACGAATTTCTTCACCTGTCGATACTTAACAATAAAAAAAACCGAAAACCAAAATCTATCCGTATTTGAACGAACGTGTGTGTGTGTATGATGCGGATTTATCAAGCTCGAGCATATAAGTATTTAAGAAAACGAGCAACATCAAAGAGATATAAATAATCTAAATTAACATAGAAAATTATAATAAAAGGACGATATTATCAATTTCTTGGTTTGTTTTTGTGTTGTGTCCTAATCCCAGAGATTACAATAATAACTAAATGTTTTTATAATAATAAAACATTAAGATGAAGAGGTAAAAGCTGATTTTCGTTGAAATAAAATAATTCATTTTCAAATAAATTGTGCCGACTCGATTTTTACCTCTTCCACAGATCTGGACCAAAAAAAAATAGGATTTCTTATTTCATCATCTTACCAACAAACAAAAAAAATACTATTGAAAATATAATTTTTTTTCAGATGATTTATTTACATGTTGATGGTGGCTCGATGTTATATCATGCATAGTATTTTTTTTCTTAATTTAATCGTTGGATGTTAGACAATTATATATATATATAATGTACAACCCACGTTCGATATTTTGAGTTTGTAATTTTTCAGCGCCAAATTTTCTAATTAATCATTTCAAATGAAATTGTAGTTTGTACGTTTATATATATGTATGTGTGTGTGTGTGTTTAATGTTCGTAGTTTGAGGTACATTTAAGAGGGTTGGATGGGTTTCATAAGATCAGTTACTGTTTTCTAATCGTCTAATTATCATATCATATCCCTATCATCAATGTCATCGTCCTCAGTGGAACAGTTCTTTTATTTCGGCTATTTGTGTGCGCTTATAGATACATAAAAGTACATGGGATCTGAAATATATCTACACACTTTTGATTTCTAACAATGAATGTCAAATAAAATTAGTTATGATATTTACGATTATGATATTATTTCAATAAAAAAATATATAAATAAAAATCTAAAACTATTCACAATATAGTATACAGAAAGAAAAGGGTCCAACAATAATATAGTTTCAAACACGATATCAATGATATAAATCCATTGTTAATAGTAGTTTTGTTTTGATTTCGGTACATTTTTCTATTATTTTAATTTGAAAACAATGCACCCGAAATAGTTTAGAGATGAAAAAGGGGTTTTGATGCTTTAAATACATGTCTACATAAAGTTACTGATATTATGTAAATATATACATTATATAGTGTGTAGTTTAGAGTTATGCTCCAACACATTTTAATATAATAATTGCGGTTGGTTGTCTTAACATATGATCTGTTTGATTTTGATCTTAATTTAACATTTTTTTTTCAAATATTTAACCACACGGAATTAAAGATATAATGATAACAAATTTTGATTGCGGCAAATGATGAATTAGAAAATGGGAAAATTGATAAAATGTGTGTATTATTTTTTACAAAGCACATATATGAAAGCGTTACTCATATTGCGTATTCTGAATTATTTAGCCATTTATACCGAAAAACTATTGTCCTTAGTATTGCTCAAGCTTTCAATAAATTGGGACTTATAAACGCCCTACAATTACAAAAAGTAATCTTTGTAAACCCATTAAAAAATAAAAACCAGTTAATCTAGCGATTTATACGGAGTTCCTCCAAGACTTTTTCAAGCTAGATATAGGATATATAGGATATAGGTTAGTTATATAGTCATACTTAAATAGCCACATCTTCAATATATACTCGCAGCATCAAAAAATGGACAAGAACATTTTAATTGACATTTCTAAATCGACGTAAATTGTCTTGAACTTGGACATTTTTTTACTAACATTTTTTAACGGTCATCTAGCGACTAAGCAGATATAAAAATTATGTTTAAAATGTCAATATAGCAGGCGGCTTCATAGCAACTGGCAAAGTTAAACACTTTCGGCAATCAACTAACTTTAATTAACAAACATATTCTGTTATATATATACGACCAAATCTGTTAAAAGTAGATGACGAATCTTAACAAATATTTAGCTAATCTATTATTTGAATATTAGCATTTTTGATTTTGGGATGAACAACAACACGTGAAAGCGAAGGCGTTCAAATTTTTACGAGTTTTTAATTTGAATATTTTTAGCATAATTTTTGAATTTCTTAGGCACGCGGTTTGAAGATAGCATCAAAGTATATTTTATTTTGAGTGGAGTGGCATAATTAAAAAAGGATTATCGATAAAATAAATTTTGGCATCACGATGTTGATTAAAGCGAATGGCTAGTTGAATGAAATGTAGATTAATACGATATATGGAAACTCAAAAATATTTGAACCTGAAAAAAAGGAAATCGTCAAACTAATAAATAACAAAATCAACGACAAAAAATAATACTGTGCATGCTTTATGGCCCATAACAAATTATCAAACGTGTTTGTCCATAAATTCGATGTGTGTACGAACATACATAAAAACAAAAAAAATTGATTTATGTCTTGCTAAACCTAAATTTTTTTGTTGTGTTGTTCGATTTATAAGTAAATCAAAAAGGTTTTAAGAAGCTGGAATCTGATTATGTATCAAGACAAATATATGTATACAAGACGTAGAACAAAAATACCGATAAAGTAGCGTCTTAATTCTCAATTTAAATTCTTATGTTAAATTTATTTATTTATTCTATGCTTGACTATATTTTATTTATGAATTTTAATTTTTTTTTATTTCGAATGAAAAGAAATAAATTCTGACCTATGACATCGAACAGATATTGAAATTTAAATTAGATAAGTTAAAATGTATTCGAAAATCTTTATATACGTTATTATTTGGGATGAGGTGAGATCGTAGTGTAATGTCAAGAATTAACAACAAAAACACTGATGTGAGTGTAATAAGAAATTTCTGCAGTTGGATTATGCAACAAGCGTCGTAATTACTATATTTTCAATCAAAATTACCGAAGTAAATTCATTTTGGAACACGTAATCTAGCAAATAATGTAACTGATTTTCTTTCAAAATTATTTATAACGATGGATTTTGTTTTCACTTCAACAAGTGCGACTATCCTTCAATTTGCGTGTAAATCTAAGAAGGCTAATATTAATATTGAATGAAACAAAAGAAAAAGTTAACATTTTCATAACAAACTCGAATTGCGATTAGTACGGTCGCAAATTGTTTTTTCTTAAATTAAAATAAAGAAATGATTGAAATGTAAGATTTACCTTAAGCTATATGTTGAAAATTAATTGATCGGTTAGTTAACATGTATACATTTGAAAATTAGACTGGTAAGTAATTAAGTTAAATATTTACTCAAAATAATCAATTATAATAGTCTCATACCTATATATTATGTTCTAGCGATTTATTCTACATATATAAACCAATAAGTGATAAGTGAATAAATGTTTGCTTTTTATTTATATTATAATCAAGTGATTGAAGTCTCGTAATTTTCAACAGTGAAACAACGTAATCGGCTATTTTCCCATCCCAATCATTAACCTATTTTGTCGCCATCTCACATAAGAAAGCTAAACCATTCGAATTGATTTAGACTTATTTTGACAGGTGGGACCAAGCAAGTAATTTTTTTGAATTAACTATAGGTTCTACAAATTAAGTATTGGAAAACAATCCAATAAAATAAAATACGATAGAGACATAGTTATAAAAAAAAATTTGCCAGTTCAGAATTGCGAACCCTATCGTAACAGCTAAATAATTGAACTTCATCCTCATTCCTCAGTGGCACTTGCCAAAAATATATTTTGATTGTGTTTAATGTTTCGCTATATGAGAAAATCCATTTAAAAACATTGGTTTTTTGTGCCAAACATTTTTAGAATAAAATTACAATATTCTTAATTACAATAATCTTTAACATTTTTAGAATTAAATTACAATATTTTGATTTTATAGTTGTTATTAGTAATATCCATACAGAATCAGTTAAATCACAGATAATGTATAGTAAAATGTACATGAAAACGATCTCAATTTTGATCAGCATTCAGTCTGTTAACACCGATTATCATCTAAAGAGTATTTTTTCCAATTGGGATTTAAGCGTGACAACTATTATGTTCACATGACATTTGTGTTCAGTATTCATTGACATTTCACCATAAATAGACTGATTTTGTCTTCTTTGACCATTTTATGCTGTTCATACCTGACAACTGAACGCACTGCACTGTTCACTAAATTAACATCCAATAAATTTCGAACCATTTTTTCGTTATTGAAAGTGTACGTGAAGACCACAATCATTCAATTCGTCGCCGTTCTCAAGCTCTGGGTCTTTTTTGGGTCTTGGTTTGAAGGCATACAAAATACAGCTTGTTCAAAAATTGGAGCCTGTTGAGTTTCCTTTGTGCCGCGTCAATTTGGTTTATTGGCATTGGAACATCTCAATCGAAAAATTGTGTTCAGTGGTGAAGGTCATTTTTGGCTAAATGGATACGTAAGATTTAACAAACAAAACTGTCATATTTGGGGTGATGAACAACAAAAAGAGATTCAAGAGCTTCAATGCATTTTCTAAAATGCACTGTTTGATGCCGTTATTCGGCGGTTGTCATCATTGGAACGTATTTCCTTTAAAAAAAACAGAAGAACGGGTTGACAATGGCGCAAACTACAGGTTGACAATGGAGTAATGGTCAACGAAGTTATATTGTCAATCATTCAAGCTATTGGTGTATAGCCGAGTTGTTTTTTCAAAAGGATCATGCAACTTGCCACACAGGCAAATTATCGATTTATTGAAAGAATATTTTAATGAGAACATCATATCAAGAAAAGAACCCGTTAATTGGACAACAATATCTTGTGATCTGATGCCGTTAGATTACTTTTTATGGGGGTATCTGAAATTACTTGTTCACATCGCTAAACCACAACCAATTCCTGCATTAGAAGCGAACATAACACGCGTAATTAACAGAATATTGGCCGAAAAGCTCCTAAAGGTGCTGAAAAATTGGACCCATAAAATGGATCATCCAAGAGCCAGCCGCGGACATTTAAAAGAAGTTATGTTCAAGCATTAAAAGTCTTAAACCGAACTTACGTTAAAAACAATTTTTGACTTTTGAATTGATTTTAATGTGTTTTCTTAAAAAAACAACTTCCGGAAACTCTTACTAGATGTCTCTTTATACATATTAAATATTTTGTAAATTTAATCTGAAATATACGATTTATAATAATCTCTAGTATATATGATAAATATTTATGCCTCCCACACACTGTTACTACTGTAAATGACCGCCTTTAAACTAGTTTAAAATTAGCATTTTAATCATAGTTTATAAATATTGAAATGAAGTGAATAAATTATGCTTGCGAATAAAAATTATAAGTTTCACTAAAATATTTGACGTTCTTGGGATGTTAAATTTTGTACCATTTGAAACTATCAACACGGAGCTAAGGATATGATAGTTTAATATTTATTGCCAAGCCCGCATCTTTTATTCTTGGAGCATTATTCCAAGTGATTTAATATGTTCATCATATAGTGGCATCACTATCTAAGTGATGACGTCAACTTAAATCTTGTTTTAAAATTAGTTGCAAACATTTATCGGGGACTGATTCTGAAGTGTGGCATATAGTGATGGGCTTTGACATTTGAAATATTGTTTTGATAAATGTGTTATTAGAGAACTATTTCAAATGAAAAATTGCATAACCAATGACATGAATCATAACAACAAAATCGAATAAAAAACAAACAAATGTATGACATGAATTTGGAATATGTGAAATTGACTCGAATAAAATATCAAAATATAAAACCTTATGGCCTTCATGGTTACATGTATACCATCCCGATAGATATACAAAAGTTTGTCTTCACATAAAACATACTCGTATACAGAATTTTATATTTGGCCCACCTACATTCGATTAAGCGTTCAGCAAAATATAGTGTTATATGTTATGCTCTCGTCTCTCTATATAAATATGTATATATGTTGTCTAAATGTGCTTATGGATCAAGATAAGGTCAAACCTTATGCAAGAATGTTGTTGTATTAATTTTGGGTGTTAACCATGAAAATAGTTAATTTAGCTGTGAAATTAGAAACAAAATTATTATTATGTATAGTTTTCAATTTTTTTGTGGGCATACAGAAAGATTAATGATTCAGAAACATAAATTTAAACACACAGAAAGCAATCGATTGTTTGTTGTACTTATATGTATATTTTGTATATTGAAACTAAATCGTGAATTTAGTTTATACGTTGCGCATACAACACAATTTATGTAAAAAATAATAATAATTCTTAGTAATTGGTATATATGTTCAATAAAACGCCCCTAGAAATAAAATTATCTCCTAATTATCAGTGTACATAATAATCAAAGCCGTAACAAAACTATTATCGTTCCTCTTTGTCTTTAGCTTTTTATATATACAAAGCTTTATTTTCTTTTAGTTTTACCTGATGCCCGAATGTCTACCAAAACTATATTGTTCTGTGTTTCTTTTTTAATTTCATTTTTATTTCTTTTCTTTGGTTATTTTGAACGTAAAGAGGGTTTTAAATCTTAAAGATGAAAAAACAAATCGTATAGAAACAACAATGAAGCCGCATTCTGTGTTTTCGTCAAATTAAAAACAGAAAAACGTTAATAATAATAATGATAGTTTAGAGACTAAACAAAAACGGGAAGCTGTAATGAAACCATAAGAAAATCCTAGGTGTAATGATTAAGACCTAATACGGGTGTTTATAGTGAAACGCGAACTTTATGAATATTTGGATGCTTGCGTATATGTATAGTTTGAATGATTTTGGATATATGCAATAAACATAGTATGACGACAATTGAATGCACGTTTGTTTTACATGCGTTTCTAATTATATCTAGAAATTCCTAGTAATCATATTTTATTTCTCTTTTTCGTTTTAATGGCGTTTTCTTTTAAGAGACTTTATAAGGATTCCCATGTTTAGTTTAATTGCAATTAGTTACATTTGGTCTGTGTATGCACATCTAATGAAATTAATCCAAACGAATCGTCCAATCATAATTCTGCCGAAATACGGGGATCATATCATATTCCGACCATATCTGAAAGATTAATTTAATTTGAAATGGTAAATTATTAACAAAAAATGATAGCCTTAAAATTATTTTAATTTTATAAAATCCATTAAAAATTTTATAAAGTTGTTAAAGTAATACATCAAAAAACTATCGTCCTTTTTTATATAGAAACTCATCTCTATAACGAATCGAAATGGAATTTTTGCTGCTATCGATCTCTAAAACGTATTTTATTTTTTTGACCTCATAAAATGCCGCCTTATTGTCTACTGATAGTTTGTGGTACATATTTTTCGTAAATCATGATAATTCATTTTGTATAATGGATACGTGGTAGCATTTTGCTGATCAAATTTTGTAAATTTCTAAGCGTGAAAATGATTTTAAATTACAAGATTTTATATAGGATACATAAATACAATAGATTCAACCATCAAGTCCATCAAAGTGATAATACTATATATATATGTATATAATATAATGATGAAATGTAAAACTTTTCAAATTAAAATTTGTTTTAATTAAAAACTATATAAATTTTATATTCTAAATAACAGAGAATTTCCTGGTTGTACGAAATGAGAAAAAAATTACCCAAAAAGGATGGAAATTAGTACAACTTTTTTATTTCATGTTAAATTGTAACATATATAACTCATAATTATACAGAACTTTTGCATTGATATATTTTTAACTAAACATACATTATTCGTTTTCATATGTCGTGTACTAAACGGTCATACCGCTTGTATATAATCATTATTCATAATGCTACTCCAATGTCTCTACCAAAAAAAAAAAAAAAAACTTAAGCATCCGAAAGTTCAAGGGTTCATTAAGTTCATAAATAAATAAAAAATATAGTTTTTATACTCGTGTAGGTATATACCGTATTCCTCGCCGAATCATCTGATACATAATGTATCTATATATAAGAATACATCAATTTTCTTGTCATTTCTACGATATTTTCTGATTACAAATAACAATATAAATGGTTTTTTTCATACAAGTTAATCTTAAGACGACAGCAAAGTGGTATTTTTCGGTTTTATAACAAATTAACCTGCCAAACCGTCATTTAGTAGACAAATTAGCCATGTAAATAAATTTAAACTTTTTGTGTATGGTTAACAGAGTATGCAAATATAATTTAACATAATGACCATCAATATTTATAATTAATAAAATTATTCGCCCAAAATTAACAATAATATGTGTTCTCATAATTCCCGAATTTTAAAATCCCAATTCGATGCTTTTATCAATATTAATCGTATACACGACAATGCTTTTATATCAAAAGTGTATACCTAAGATTAATCGTTTATAAAGCTTTTCAGAATTTGGTAAAAAGTTTTTGCACAATTATATTACAACGCGTAACTGTTATATAAAAGGAAGCTGAACAAATGTTAGAAAAAAATTATATTATTTCGAGAAAAGTATTTAAATATTTTCTTTAAAAAATCCTTAAAGCTAGAATTTTATTTCAAAGCCACATTAATGCCGCCCGCAATTTATATTATTTCTAAATCTGTCTATTATATGGAATATAATATGTAAACTATGTTTACCATCATTACATAACGGTTTATTCAATATAAGCGAATATATACCTATTCAATCTTAAGTCCTGTAGTCATCGGAATGCAAATATTTATGTAACATACATGTAAGACACAAAAAGTAAAATTCAAACTGCAACGATTATATTGAAATATTCAACAAAACACCGTAAATAAACTTCTTATAAATAAAGAATAAAAACTTATACACGTACGCACATATGTAATTGGTGAAGATTCTAGAAAATGCGGGGTTAGGAAAATTCAATTATAGGTATATTTCCCAAATTAACAGGTATATATGTTCAACTAATATAACTTTATCACGTGACTAGTGTATGTTTGGGTTTTTAGTGACGTTTAAGATAAAAACTATTACACTTTTTATTAATTAAATTGGTTAAAACTGATCTAATCTTATTCATTATACGAGGGCAGTTCAAACTTTGTTTTGACATCAGTTCTGCATTCAGGCTTGCACACAACGAAATGGTGTACACTATATGGTGAACCTGCTTGTGTGTTCATATCCATTATCTTAAAGTAAAATGATGCTTTTACGATTTACATCTGTATAATAAGCGAGTATGTCTCCCCTTGGTTGTTAAAAAGTATTTCGGCTATTTTTAAAGGCGTTTTAACAGAATAAGCCATCATTAGTTGACACTTGCCGCACTATTTCATATGTAAAATTGGTTCATAAACTTAAACCAATCTTTTCTTATACAAACACAAGTGTTCAAGAAATTCAGTATAGGTATAGCTATATGTGAAATGTATGGTCATTACATTACCTTAAGTTAGCTTGTTTTAAGTAGATTGATCACAGAGACAGAGCTTTAATCAACTAGAATCCACTTATGATTTTATTTACTTTAAAAAATGCTATTTACTTATTTTGAGTTGAGTTAGAGAATATTTACCTAAATACTGCTAACAGTGTTACAGCAAACTCCTGATATACATATATACTCAGAATGTGTTGAATCACTGATTAAACGTTCGTTATACCGTTTCATATTCTACTGTCACAACATCATTTCCAAGATGCTTTAACAGTCGTAATACTACATCATTATATAAGTGGATCCAATTTATTACATAGATCGCATATTTAAAAGAGTTTATTAACAGGTTCGTCGCGTTTAGCATAGTTTTTGCTTTCCAACTACGTTGAAGTTAATATACGGAAAGAGAAAAGAAACGAAATTACATCGTACTCATTTCAAAAGACCCATTCAACCTACTGTGCTTAACAATAATAAGTTAATCGTCAAAATTGTAAATTCATCAGAATCTCAGTATTCTACAAATAAAATAACAATTATTTTTAGTAACTTTACATTTCCGAACTATGTCACTTAAATGTAAATATCTTTGTATACTCGAAAAATGTTGCTGTTGCGTAGATTTGAAAAAAGGCAATATTGCGCTTGGCCTAGTATTGATATGTCTGCACTCATCATATTTCCTTTCACAAATGGCCATAACAAATCAAATTATTAATGATAAAACGGGGTATTGGAACGAGCTAGTATCTTCCTTATCAGTTCATATGCAATGGATGTTGCTTTGGGTTGGTTATCATACATTGGCTATTTGTATGGCAATTGTACAAGTATCTGGTGCAATTCAGGTAAAACTTGAGATAATTATTTTTTATCCAATACTAAATATACAAATTACTTTTTAAATTATTTTTAGCCCAACGATAAATTACTGAAGATAGCGTTATGGTGGAATTGTTGTAATGTTATATGTGTTACATTTTCCTCTTTCATAATACAATCAATGAATCTTGGTTTTCTCGTTATTGTTCTCATGTATTATACAGTGTTAAACTATTCGTTACTACACGAAGTCAGTTATGAGCTAAACACCTACCAGACTGATGACAATGGATGGAGTTACGAATTACATCCATTTTATAATTAACTGTTAATAAACTTGATGATATTACTAAACATATGTTTTTGATTGTTATTTGGGAGTATTTCATAAACGAACATAATAATTAAACTATAATAACTAATGGAATCTTAAAATTAAGTTTATAGATATGGAGATATCTGCACCTGTTTAGCCACTTAATCGATTCATAGATTCTTCCTCATATCCCTAACAGTATATTCCGTAGTTGGTTAAATAGTTTTCGGATGATTAAGTAATATTCTGTATATATCGTGTGTTATCACCGCTTTGAATGCAATTCAAACTACTGTGCTTAACAATAGTTAATCGACAAAACTGAGAATTCATCAGAATCTCAGTATTCTACGAATAACATTGCACATTTTTTTCATTAACCTTAAATTCCCAAACAATGTCATTTAAATGTAAATATCTTTGTATACTCGAAAAATGTTGCTGCTGCATAGATTTGAAAAAAGGCAATATTGCGCTTGGCCTAGTATTGATATGTCTTCATTCATCCTATTTCCTTTCACAAATGGCCATCACAAATCAAATTATTAATGATACAACGGGATATTGGGATGAGCTTGTGTCTTCCTTATCAATTCATATGCAATGGCTTATGGCTTGGGTTGGTTATCATACATTGGCTATTTGTATGGCAATTGTACAGGTTTCTGGTGCAATCCAGGTAACAATTTGGATTTACATTGACATACATTCAATATTAATAATAAATAACAATTTGTACGTCAATTTTAGCCGAACGATAAATTACTGAGGATAGCATTATGGTGGAATTGCTGTAATATTATATTTATGGCATTTTCATCTTTCATAATCCAGTCAATAAATCTTGCACTTCTTGTTGTTCTTCTCATTTATTATACAGTACTAAATTATTCATTACTCCAAGTAGTTAACTATGAGCTAAGCACATTCCAGAAGGATGACGATGGATGGAGTTACGAATTACATCCATTTTATAATTAACATAAATAAACTTGATTAAACTTAGAATATGGTTTTGTTTATTATTCACGAATTTAGGAACAAAATCTTCTGATATTATATGTCCATTGTGCAAGACTTAATCGCTTGAAGATGTAAAATATTACTGAAACAAATATAAAAATTGAGAAATCTGTTATAAAAGTATATTCAAGATGACGAAATGTATTTTACAGTCAACATTACTTGCTAAAATGAAGTACAAACATATGTGTAGGACTCATGGAGTAGTTTTTTGTCGTTCCACTTTTTTGGCATCAACAAACATAAAATCGAGCACGCGTTCCTTATATATTCTACATATTTGCAACGCATAACTTATATATCTCGAGGGGTTCATGTATATTATGTATATACATACAAACACAAACATGAATGGCTCTGTATATACTCCACCAACATATTTCACTCCTCAAGTGTCTTACTTTGCATAATTTTTTTTCGTTTGTAACACACAAAAACATTTTATTTCATTCTTATACATTTGTAAAAAAAAAACTTGAAGAAATTACACGCGTACAGGTATCTGTAATTGACTGAATTGTTATTATTATTATTTTTTGTAAATAAAAACCTACAACAAAAACATCAAAGTACATTATATGGTGTATTATTGTTGCATTTATTGTTTATTAAATAATAACAATCCATTAAAAACCTTTTATTGTACAACATGCTAATTTCATAATTTTGAGACACGAGACTTGTAAAATAATAATTTCTATTTGTAGCATCAAATTCAACATACAAAAAAAGGTTTACATCAGGTTAATTATGTAATTACATGAAACATATAACTTTTCTACGTTTTGTTTACAGTTTTTAGTTGAAATTATTGAAAAATATAGATTGTGCATTTGAAACGGGTGGCATAGCATAAAACATTGTTATTTATGGTAGATTGACTTCCCATATCCTGTTCCGGTTTTTTTTCTAAAAGTCATCATATACACAAACATGTACCGTATATAGTTTAATGCTTTGTTTTTATACAGAGGTTGTAATTAAATGGTTATGATTTTGTTATGGTTTAGTTACTTTTTGATTTAGAGGTTAATAGTTATAGGAACACATATAATCATGCGAACGAACTTGACTCAACCAAAGAGCCTATACGGTTTGTTCATTAAAAATCACTTTACACTTATATCAATAAAATCATTACAAATTCTAATATAATATTCTAATTCTAAACCGCACATAAATTTATGAAACAAGTTTATGTTCGATATTTTCTAACAATATATATATATATATATATATATATATATATATATATATATATATATATATATATATATAAACACACAAGAGGTGATTTATTTTATAGGTGCAGTTCCTATATGGGTTTTGATATCTTTATTTTATGATCTTAAATTACGTACACTTACACTCAAGACACAAATTCGTTTGCTGTTACAGCAAATCGTTTCGTTTATAATTCTTTAATATATTCGAACGAACCAAAAATTGAAATTAATACTTCGTATAATTTATGATCAAAGTTTGGAACGATGGACCGCAAGTACATCTCAAAATTCTAAAAATAACTACTCATCAATCCAGATTGGTATTCCATTTCACCATTTCAATATCTTTTGCAAACATAAAATACATTTTTATCCTTCTTCTTTTACATCTTTTCCATTTCAACTACTTGACATTTAATTAATGTCGAATCATATATCACATCGGTCATGAAACATCTCATATATCACCTTTGTGGCTTTTTTTCATTTTCATTTTACTTGAAGTAAAAAGTTATCAATT
This sequence comes from Tipula lateralis, assembly GCA_963932295.1. NCBI lineage: Eukaryota > Metazoa > Arthropoda > Insecta > Diptera > Tipulidae > Tipula > Tipula lateralis. Next base: position 194,991,079 of record OZ010736.1, on the reverse strand, counting down.
CTCACAAGAGTTTGACAAACAACACAAAACAAACCAAACCAAAAAAATTGATCAATAATTAACTTCTGCAGAAATACCGCAAACACTATATAGAAGAAATATGTGGATGGTGCGATATTAACAAACAAATAAAATGTAAGAAATATACTTCGTTTCAAGTTCAATCAAAGAGGTTAAATTAATGAAATTGGTTTGTTTAGCCTATTGGATTAAAAAATAAAGAATACTGAATAGGTCAAGAAAACATGTCTCTATATATTCAAGTAATTAATCGAAGGCCATACGACTGAATAAACATCCAATTCCAAAAATTTCGTTCTTAATTTGTCACACTCGCAAATAAATCAAAACTAAATTTGAAGATTCCAAAATATCTTCAGGGCCTAGAATTTTTCTACAAATATACCATTGTTTAAGTTTTTTTTTATTACATAAATTATGATATAATTTATGACATAAATATATTACTATAGTTCTCTACTTATTTGGAACTGTACCAAAAACAAAAACTATACAAAAATTTTTAAGGATCTCATAAATTATTACCGGTAATAAAGTAATACATCTACATTGTATTGTTTTTGAGTTCAATGAACATATAACTCTTCTATATACTCATGTGTATCTATTTATACCCTCAGCAAAAAAGGACAATACAATATATATGACGTAAATAAATAATTAATAGTTTCTAATAACTATACATATATGTACGAGTATATCCAGAAATATAATTCCAAAAAGATTTTATGTTTGTTTGTGTTCATCTTGTTTTACTCACAACTCATATGGATGATGTTGACATGATACTTGAGATGAAAATGTGTCAAAAAAAAAATCTTATATTTATATTCTGTGATACAAAGTGTTTAGTTTATTAAACGATCGTTAATATATGTATATTTTGGATCAAATTACGTTTAGCTCGAGTTTACCCTAAATAAATACTATGTACGACAAAGTGAATGGGCAAAATGTTTGGTGTCCCTAAGATTTGGTATTAATTACTATAAATAACATATGTTTACGAAACTATCGATGTAGGTGTTGTTTATCACGCAATAATTTAATAAATATTGTTAAGTCCTTTAAGCACAAAACAAACCTAAAGTCAATATAGAATATACATACCACATAGCAATCCGCTTGAAGGATTTAAAACCCAAAATTTTATAATTTTTTTTTATTTATTCGAAATACATAATTTTTATACTTTTATGATCGCTCATAAATCTTGAAAATATATAATAAAAACTGCATTTCTGTTCATGAATCCAACACACAACATTGACGATTCATGCAAAACACAAACACTAATGCACAGACACATAAATTTACATGAGGAAATACAACATACACATATATGTATTTTTTTTACCAATAAAATCACAGCATGAAATTTATGCAATTCGTCAAATTGAACATATTAAATGTTGCTATATATTTAGTTAAAAATTTTCACTTAAAGCTATTCCAGAAAAAAAAAATAAACCGACATAACAAACATCGGCATGTGGTCCAAAAATTTTATGTGATATGTGAGCTGTAAAATATAACAAATTTTGAGTTGTAATATTTCTAGGATTGTAAGAAGCGAGACATCGATATAGTAAATAGTATTTTTGGTAATTGAAGGTTGTAAATAATGTTTGTTTTGTTTTAACATGAACCTATTAGGGTGGCCATGTGATAAGGGTCTCAAAACCAAATGTCATCATAAAAATTAGGAAATATCATGCTGTTCTCCTATTTGTTTTTGGAAAACGCAATGGGACTACAAATTTTATTAGCACAACAAATTGATTACCAAAATAATTATGTAGGCAAAGACTAATATTATTTCGTCTTAATTTTGTGTGTCTCTGTACAAGTGAATTTTAATCCTATAAATCCAACACACCTGTTCCCTGTGTATATATAAATACCATAAATTTTCCTGATATTTACATTTTGTAATTGACCCCATACATGAACTATCAATGAATTTATTACTATATATATACATACAAACAGTTTTGGTTATATTTTGTACATAAATTAAATATTGCATTTCAACAATCTCACACCCAATTTGGTTGGTTTAAATGCCAAACAATATACACACACACGAAAGCTTCCCAAAATCGTATTTATATAAATATCGATATCCAAACAGATATGAATAACTATCGCAACCATTTGCAAATTTATTATTGTATACTGTCCTCGAAATAAATATGAAATATATTTACGGTTATGGTTCAGGGTTGTAAGCGATATTTCAATATTTATGTATAACTATTGTCATAATTAAATAAATTTCGCGAATTTCGATAATAAATCATAAAGATGAATTTATATTTATTCAATTTGGTTTTAAGTATATATATATGTGTATGCTCGGATGAATAATATTATTGCATATACCTGTTGGATAATCGATTCCGCAATTCTTCTATTGTTTCCGTGTTACATATCCGGAGTACAGCGGAACACAATAACATCCATTATAAAATGTGTCTATAGGTTTCAGATACAAAACCCATCCAATCAATGGATATAGTCAAAAATTAATGACGCTAGAGGTGAGGTTTTCAGGGTCCTGTTTACACAAATATAATTATCAGAACCGTTTTACATGTCCCGAGGTAGCGGATAAATGAATGCTCGATCTCTGATACGATGAATGGTAGAAGGGAAAAATATTTCACTGTGGACCAAAGGTACAAATATATAGGTAAAATAACCATTATAATCAAATGTTGCAAGCAATCTTAGATGAAAAGAGAAAACAAGAGCAGCGTCAAAAAACCATTTAATCAATTATCCAAATACTTAAAAAACTGATAAACTTAACAATTGGATTGAACTGTATTCAATGCTGCACAATTAACAAATTGCCGTTTCTCTTATGTTCGAAACGTAATTGTTAAATATTATAGTCAACATACGTAGAGGGTAATTAAAAATCCATAATCATAGAGATGTTATATGTAAACAAGAATTTACATTTTTATGTAAATTATGCAAAAACAGCCTTTTTATCATAAAAAGTAAATTAAATGTTAAAACCAAAGTCAACACACAGATGGCGGTGACGTAGTTTTAAAATGTTGAAAATCTACCAACGTATATTAAAATTTTATACGATCGATCACTATACACTTTACCAAAAAAGCCCAGGTTTTTATTGTCCACAGTTTATGTCCCAAGGATTATGTAGACCAATTTGAAACGACAACACACAGCCACACAGCCTCACTCATGTCATTTCCCTTGTGATCTTTATTTTAGAAACAGCACCATCTATTAGATAGAGGATATTTTGTTAGATAAAAAAGTCTATGAAATTATATAGGTGTCACAAAACCAGTAGGAACAATAGAAATCTTGCGAACTGAGGAATCAGGTAGGTTGAGCTTCAGAAAATATCTGTTGTAGAAGTAGAGAAAAAACAATTCGATTCACTGAATCAAATCTTTTCAATGCGTTGATTTTGACATTGTGAAGATAACCCTTCAAAGCCTTACGGACGCTACCAACGGCCAAACAGGACATATATAAACTGATGGACCCTTTGAGGTTAGGATACCACATGAACGTTCGCCATCTGATGAATTTCAAATCCAGGAATCAAAGAGTTTCTTAACTCAACTCGTGCCATAAGAATCATGAATAATTAGTGAATGAGCTACCTACAAATCTCTGAAGAATTCACAAAAGAAAACCATTATGGACAACTAGTTATAAACCCACAATAAATCTGGTTGATGTATACTAATCAATATGCAGATGCAAAAATCAAGATGAAGAAGTCCAAAAAACAGTCTAAAGGAATTCTGGAAAAATCTGTCTACGTTCCAGAGCTGTACAACTCGTCGAGGCACAACTAGTTTGCAGACAGTGCTTCTCGCTCAAAACATCTTTGAAATTAGAGACGAGAGTGCTGAACACTCTACCTTTACGTAAGATGGGTGCTAACCATCCACTTTACCAAGATAAACCCATAGGCTATAACGTACTCTGTACTGACACTTTCCGACTGTGCACAACTAAATATGAGTTGACATATTACACGTAATAATATTTTTAAATTTTTTATGTTAATTACAATTAATTGAATGTAAGAAACATTTGTGCCATTTGTTTTAAAATGTCAAAACACTACAAACTGTCAGTTTGCTCATTAACATAGATAAATACGTATTTGTAAAATCAATTAATTTTCTTGTCCACGTTACTAGAAGAGAAGGAAGAAGCAATTATAATAATAATCTAAAACCAATAATTGTGACAGTTATTATATAGTCGGAAAATATTGTACATAGTTAATTATTTTACATTTTTTTTACATCACATATTTTTATTTATAAAATAATCAGAAGATTTTTAACAGATGGTGCTTTAGTTATAATTAAATTTGATCAGAGATGTCATGTCAGTTTTTTTACATGAAATCAATTTTCGCTTTAGTTAAAATTAAATTTGATCAGAGATGGCGTGTCATTTTTTTTACATGAAATCAATTTTTACATATAGAAAGTAAAAGAGAACCTTATGTAAATTACACGTTTTTTACATGTAAAAACCGTGTAGAGGCAGATAAAATTGAAAAAGAACGTGTTTTACTGATGTTAAGTAGTATGATATAGGAATACCAATTTTACATTAAAGAATGAGTGGAAGCAAATATGGCAAATCCAAGTGAATATTCCATTTATACTGTCTCGATTCATAATACTATCAATTGATTTTTATGAGTACCTATAAGTCACATATCTTATTTTCAATGGTAACATTAGTATTACCAAAAACTGGTCATTACGTTTCTCCCATTAACATTTGAGAATTGAACTATTCTTAATTAATTGTTAAAACGATATATTGGTCCATAAACCTTATACTTGTATCATCTAATTATCTTGGAAAAATAATACAATTAAAGTTTAACAACTTAAGCAGGAGGATGACAGTTCCAAATCTATAAATATCTATAGTAAATGTAATCCTTAATAGACTTTGAATATACGATCACATAATTCTAAACTATACGATTATGTGTTTGATATAAATTTAAAGATTGCGAAGATACGATGCCCATATACAAATTGATATCCACGTGCAATGATGCCGTGTCAAATATTAATTTCCTCCTGTCAATAACAATCAAATGATAAATCGAATCGACGTTTATTTATAAGCACTTAACCCATCACATTGTTTTTACCTTTAATCAATCCGATCGCGTATATTTATATCGACATACATCCAAAAATAAACGAACAATTTAAAATCTTTGATCGATCACAAAAAAAAAATCAAATTCGAAAATTTTATATTAATTGACATTAAACTTTAGAGATCTCAAACAAGAAAATAAAAATAAAATTCAAGTGTTCTATGTTATTCAATAATCAACATCCCTAAACATAATATAATAATTCAGTCATGATCATCGTCGATAATTTTTCGTTTTCTTATGATCGTCCACGCATTCCAAACATTCCGAAAAACGATGAATCGGCATAAATGTCAAACACTTTTAGAAAGAATAATCATTTTTAAATAAAATATATAATTTTATTATTATTATTATTATTATTATGATCAGTTTCGAATATGATCTGTATTATAGAGGAAAAATGCAAAGTAGAAATGAAATATCTAATAATGCCGCACTTTTATCTTGCGCGCTCTTGATGTCTAGATATTTATATATATGGAAGGTATATATGTATCGTTTAATCTGATATGAAGAATATCGAATTGAAATTTTAAATAAATAATGAATCATGAATCGATCTTAGTATAGTATAGGTAAGTGACCAAACTACGATCATTTCGAAAAACAAATTTTCCAAAACGATTCCGAATGCTAAATAGTTCTGTTACTCGTTCTAATATTTAGATTAATGACTTAATTAGCAAATCATTTTATTTTGTTGTCATCCGAACGAAGCAAAATTTTGTAACTAAAACACTATAAGCATATTTTTCATATTTATTAACTTTGGCTCCGTTAATATTCAAAAAAAAAATCGTTATTAAAATTCAAATTAAAAATATAATTAATATTAATGATTAAAAACCCATTCGGGTATCATTGAATTAAAATTATGTTCACGACACAGCTTCAGTCCATTATAAGTTACAAGATGGTTTGTATCTCATTTATTCGATCGACAACGACACACCTTTTTCTATGTATTGTGTATACAAACATAAAACATTGATTAATCTTGAATTTGTTTATTTCTTATATTATCACCGCGATGCGGCTAAGGAAATTAATTATAATTTTTAGTTCATATATTAGTTTAGCCATTCGTATGTTGGTGGTGGAATAACACAACAATGGTTAAATAGAACTATAACTCAATATAAACACCTAATAACAATAAAAGTTAATTACCTTAACATTATAACTTTCGTCACCTTATAAATCATATAATTATACCGCGTCTTCTCATTTTCTTCTTCCATTACTTGTATGAATAATTAATGAACAGTTAGCTATCATTTCGTTTCGAACGATTAGTGCATTGCCTTAAGTGACAAATCATAACACAAAAATGTCTTCCCATGCAGTCACCTTAAACATGGAATCCATCCGAATATTTATAAAATATATACGCAAGTATATGTAAAGCACCAAAAAAGCTTTTAAATACTGAATATTTTTATGCAAAGTCGATTATTAATGTTAATGAGTCTGTTTTGATATAAAAAAAAAAATCTCGAAATTTAAATATTTTTGTTACGGTCATTAGTGGTGGCTGATAGGATTGTAGTTTTTTTCTATCTTAAAACGTATTCATTTGTAATTTGATTAGATTATAATTGGGAGTCGTTAAAGTTTTTTATCATTTCAAATATTTTCTAAAAACAGAGAAAGTTATTGATAATAGCGATTAGTTAATTTAAACCGTTCGTGGACCAGTTTAGTTTTGATATATTGCAGACTGACCTGTTTTTTTTGGTGATCTAGTTGTAAAAATGTAAAACATTTGGTGGACAAGTAGTAAAACGTGTAACTACTGTATGTGATGATTATAAACAATAAGTGAAAATGTAATATTTATCCCAGGACAATAAATACTAAACAGTTGATGTAGCAAAGTATCTGCATAATCTGTGTGAGTTAAATTATTAACACATTATAAAAATTGTATATTGATGCAACTTTGTTTCAACGTGACCTAAAGCTCGTCATAAAAAAAAATAAACATATAGATTAAGAAAATTTGAATATCTAAAATATTAAACATTCTTAATCAATCACTTCTGCAAAAGCATATAATAAACATTTTATTACCAATAACACTGTCATCGTTTAGATTTAATTAGTCGATTTATTTATTTATGTAAATAAGATCGAGCCACTATTATACTTTGAGTTTGAAATTATGTTAATATTTTGCAATCTGTATATATGCATAAGAGTGGGAGGGCATATGCGGGTATACCATCTGATTCCTAATGTTTTAAATTTGCAATCGAAGAGAAGTGGAACAAAATACCGTAAAATTGCATAGAAAAGTTGTTTCGATCATTGAATATTCATGGAAGATTGTAGATGGCCAAATATGAGTATAATTAATTTAATATACTTAAAAAATAAGGTTTTGGTACCTTGTTTTTGTGCACTGTTGGGATTTTACTAGTAAAAGAAATTTTTACATTTTTTGTGTAAATAAAGTATAAGAATGCCTACATAGATAACACCTTTCACAACGTTAAATGGTTTAAAAACCAAAATTCGTCATTGGTTTAGTTAAATGACATTGACCAGCGTTCAGAACTCTGGTACTTTGAATCAACCAGAGTTATGCAAAGAAGCGGTCTGATGAAAAATTGTAGTGGCTAGTGGTAGGAAATATTAGTTTAACTCAATTTTCTCTGGGAGTGAGCTGTGATACCATCCAATAAAATAATGTGCCAAACATAATTCTATTTTGGTTGTGCCCTCCGAAACTAAACACATGGTATTTTAATATTTTGTAGATTTCTCACACGATGATTCACATATACGCATTTTAGTTGGATGCTTTCTGGTGTATGAGCAACTATGCGAACTACAGTAAAAATTTGTGTGTTTATATATTAGCAAAACTAAGTTTCATTGATTAGTTTAAGAGAGTGTATCCTCGTCATTTTAATCCATTTTCATGAATTGACTTAAAATTGACAGCAAGAATTACAAATAGCTCAATTTTTTCTCAGCAGAACTTGGAATAGAATCACTTTACTTAGCAATTTTGATTTGTAAAGGAATAAAACCATTTGATTAGGTTGTTCATTTCCTCAATATGCATTCCTTATGACCCGGTAGATCATAGATATAGGTCTATATCACTGCCCGATGCCAATATTGAAAAGTTATGGTGATAAATTCGACAAATTATATTTTAAATATTATTTTTGGAAATTAGTAATGTAAATGGATGCACAAATACACAGACATGCAGCAAAAGCTGCCAAAGTTATCAGAAATAGCACAAGATGTCGGGCTCAAGTTAAACATAAGAAAGACACAGGTCCTGAGACTGAATACAAGCATTAGTAAACCCAATCACATAAAATTTGATATTTTTTTTTAGCTCAAAAATATTCCTTATAGTGGATTTTTTATAATAAATAAAAAATCCACTATAAGGAATATTTTTGAACTAAAAATATCAAATTTTTATTTGATTGAATTTAAAAGTGGAATAAGTCACACATAAGAGAAATTCTTAATATGAATTTCAACAATTAGTAAACCGCTTCGCATCAACCAAGACACAATAAAAGATGTTGAAAAATTCGTATACCTTGGCTGTACCGTATCGAGAGCAGGCGGCATGGAAGAACACATTAACCATTGTATCAACAAAGCGAGAAACACTTTCAACATGCTCCATAAGATCTGGAATGCATCCGTCCTGTCAAGAAACACCAAAACTCGAATGTCCAATGCCTGTGTAACATCAGTTCTGCAGTATGGATGTGAAACGTGAAAAGATACGCATAAAATCACAAGAAGACTCCAAGTGTTTGTGAATAAATGCCTTAGTCGATTGATTAAATGCTTGTGTCCAAATAAGATAACAAATGAAGAAGTACTGCGACAAACAAACCAAGTGGACATTGAGATCAGGAAGCGGAAATTTAGATGGATAGATAGGACACACGCTGAGAAAGGCACCAAATGACATAACCAGGATGTCGCTGGAATGGGATCCGCAAGGATAAAGAAAAGTTGGAAGGCCAGCAGTGACTTGGAAAAGAACGGTGCTAACTGAAGCAAACCATCTTGGAAAAACATGGGGAATAGTCCCAAATAGAGTTCGATGGTCCAGTCTAGTAGACGCCCTATGCTCCTAAAAATGGAGATAAAGGAAAAAAAAGTAAATGGATGAAAATTTAAGAAAAAGATTGGATTTTGCAGTGGCAGAGAATGGCATGATATTACTTGACTCACAGTTAAATATTAATGTTAATATCAAGTGAAAGTGATAATGGGAATAATATTTGTATATCATTTGTTTATTAAGTTATCGAGGATGAAATGAGATGCTGATATTCTTCGGAAAACGATCCTTGCTGAATTATATTCACAATGACAATGACTTTTTTTTTTCAATTGAAGAACAAGGTTGTTAGACTAATGGTGCAGAATTGTACCCAAGTATAACATTTAAGTAAGTAAGAGCTGCTAGAGACGGTGTTACTCTACTGCAGCTGTAGAATAGCAAGCGTGAAGCTTTCTTCGCTAAATCAGTAACAATAGATACTTCAAGCTTTAGTAGAAAAATGTTTTTTTTGTTGTAGTGTTGTCTGTCATTCAGGCTCTAATTGCACATTGTAACTTCCCACTATATTACTGTACGTTCCCGCTAAAGGTCCAATTTACGTAGAAACCATCTGCATTGCTATCTCCATGCCAGCCTATAGTACTGACATGGAAGATGGGACGGAACACAGATTCTAACCTCAACTGGGTCTCAGATGAGTTCATTCTCACCACCGATCGTACCGCCCCAGACGATCGATGGTGAAAATCTCTTTTCGCATCCTGCCCCTATCGGGATTCGAACCCGGTACCTCTCGCTCTATGCTGCAGTGTTCTAACCACTGCACCACATGGGCGGTAGAAGAAAAATTGTTTGCTCTATAAATTATGTTTTTAGCACTCTAAGCTGTAATAATTTATAGAGCTTATTGTTCTATTTCTATTGCTCGATAAGCTGATTTAGAGCTAAGATTGTTACAGTAATAAAGCATATCAAATTTTAGAGCTATTCCTTTTTAATTAGCATTATTGTAGCATCATCAATACTCCTTCAGCTCACGTAAAGCTACGAGCTTTATACTAATTAGCTCGAATGGGATGTAAATTGTAGTTTATTTAAGCACATTTAAGTAAACAATAAAATATTATAGAGCTTCTATAGTTAGGTGCTACTTGGTGTGACCAAGTAGCAAAATTGTATTCTTTTTTAACTGTCAATTTAGTAGTATTGTAAAAACGTGCAAAATGTATAGGATCCAAGTCGTGTAAAAAATTTAAACGAAGTGGTGCGTACAGGTATCCAGTTCAAAGGAACCGATTTTTTATCAACAAAACGATACATGCCGACATCTCAACTCGAATTCACTGGCCTACAAGAAGGATATCTGGCCTTTCAACATCGGTTTCTGAAAGTGCAATTCACAACTTGGTGGAACATTACGACCAGTATGATTCAGTAACTATTGATGATTTAAGATAACGAAGTACCTGTTGCGGAAATCGAAGAGACATTTGAAAATTTGAGCGATGGTCATGTTTACTAGATAGAAACAAACCAAATAAATTTAAAAGAAAAACAAAGGAATTGGGCAATAGAATAGAGTATCAGACATCAGGCATAGCAAAAATTATTAGGTTTCTTGAGAAAAGCTTAATTGCCTGATGAAGGGCTTCCGCAAGATCCACGGACTTTTTTAGAAACCCTAATAGAGTAATATTGTATCCTTTAGGTACTCGACAATATTGGCATCAGGGTTTGAAGAGGTGCCTTAGGCAATACTTTAACGACACGCTCGATATATCAATGAGCGTTTCATTAAATTTCAACATTGACGGTTTGCCAATTTACAAGAATTCACAGTGGCAATTTTGGCCTATTCTTTTCAACATATTCTAACCTCAACTGGGTTGTAGCGCTGCTAGAGCAATATTAAGGGCTAATTGCTCTGTTATACAGCTCTTTAAGCGCTTCTAGAGTATATTTGGAGCCCAAATTGTTACTTGGGTATTGTATACTAAAAATGTAAGAGTAAGACATACTCATTAATTTTTTGCAGTTACATATCATTGTAGTTATCCCACTTAGACATTTTTTGAGATTATGTTAAACGTTGACATAAAGCAACCCCAGCAATCGATATTACACCAGCAATAGTAGCATTTGCTGTAGTTACAGATCAGAAAATTTAATTGGATTCACAGTTTTCAAAATGAGTTTGATGTTTATTGGGTTTTGAACTATAAACACCAGTTGTAGTCCATGATGTCAGACTCTGATTAGACTATGATTTTGTCTACTGTATTGTAACAGCAGTATAATCAACAAAATGTGTGCATAGTTAATTACTTCATTTTTATATTCGTATAGTAGAGAGAAGAATAGGTGCAAAAGTTACAAGCAGATTTGATAAGAGATGGCGCATCTGTATGGAATAAATCGTTTTTTATACATAAAGAGTGTAAAAAGAGATCTTACGAAAATTACACGTTTTTTTCCATGTTAAAACCGTATACAAAAGTGATTTAAAACCAAGATTCAATTGTTTTGTGTCAAGTATACATGTGCAAAAGATTATCAAAAGTATGTTATAATGAGTAAGAGAACCCAATTGAAAATTTGGAAATAAATTATAACGAAAATGCATATTCATCAACGCTATTAATGATAAACGAATGGGTTAGCTGATACGGAAAGCCATTGGGGCTACACACGGATCAAGAAAGAAAGTTTGAGTTACAACTAGCCGCTGAACTATTCAAGATATTCAATAAAACTCGGATGATTTCTATAAACCCGCAGTTGGAAGACATGGTGGAGAGGTTCATCCCGAACCATGGAAGAACATTTGGTAACAGTGGTGGATTCTGATCAAAGAAACTGGGATGAATGAATTCTACTGTTATTATCGTATAGTGCAGAAGACACACGATGAACCCGACACAGGAGAAACCCGATTCAAAGTTTAGAGTTCCAGGAAAAGAACTGAAAAAAATGGAAAGTCACCGAAGCTACAAGGAGAAGAATTTAAACTTTGACACAACTATGTTAACTGTTAACTATTGTTGAAATGTTAACTGATTTCTATTTCAAGAATGGAATCCAGAATGAAAATCTCGAGAATACATACTTATATTTGTACATAAGCAGTGTTTATCGTAACAGACAGGTCTTGCTTTAACCATTGAAGTCTAGCGATGACTAGTGGCATAGCCCTCGCCAGTGAGAATTGGCCTTTTAACATTTATTGAATTTACTGTGTGAAATAATATTTTGATAATCCAAATACGAACCGAAGAGAGTCGTAACAATATTATGTTAATCAACATTATATAGCTTATAAAATAATCTATGGCTTAGAGGCCGTAAACGATCCTTACCGCGTCTCAAATTAAATTTTACGAACCAGTTTTTTAACGATAGGTGCACATTGTAGGTGGTCAGCCCAACGAATGTTCTTACACACAAACTCGTTTTCATATCATCCGATGCGTGTTAATTGGTTTTGGTCAACGGCGAGAATCGAACTCGAGACCGCGGCGTGATGAGAAACTCTCTTGACCATTAATCTACAACCGGCGACATAGAATTTGTTTTATTAAAATAATAACCACGTTAGTTTTAACTGTTTGCGGATGTAATTTTATCAAGACATAGAGCATCAACATATAGGAGCTAATTTTGAAACCCCGAGTCAAATGACGCTACTATATTTAAAGATCTACAATTTTCGCCTCATAAGCATACTTATCGTTTTATATTCATATGTCATATATGTATATACGTTTCTCTAATCTTCATATATAAACATATAATCCGCTACTGAATTGGCCACAAGTAAAAGTAAAATGTAAACCCGAAAAATATAAATTTACTTTTAAATCAAATATCGTATAGATATACGTATATGCGGTATATAAATTACACCACATACTGTTATAAAAAATAATAATTTTATTTGAGCACAAATATAATAACCAAAAATATACAGGAGATTTCGCACCTTAAAAACCGCATTACCATTGCGCGCGGTAGGTCAAAGTAATTTTTTGTTAGTTCTTTTACACATACGAGTGTTATAGCCGAAAATAATCATAAATTTTATAACTTCACTATCCTTTCTGGAATTTTAAATATTTTTATTCCAATGTGTAGATGATACGAAGCGCTTGTATCCATACATATGTATGTACATTAAAATACCACAGGCAGGCGACCGGGTTAAACCTTGGAAATTTATTTATTTATTACATTATTTTCATTTTGGTTCAAGCAAAAAATCCAGTTCGCAGACTCCAAATAACCGACCGAGTCAATTTTCTCATTTACTCTTAATTACGTATATAAACGAGATCGTGTGATGCGAACTCGCGATACATGTAATAATGCGTCTCATTAACGAGCTAATATAAAGTAATTTTTAGAAGAATCATATAAATAAAAAAATATGAACGGGAAGTTTAAGGTTATAAAAGTTTAAAATTTTTGTTAACATTAATATCAGGTAATTGAATCAAATTAATTTTAAGTGTTGAACGTAATGATTGTATATAAGGAAATCATAATATGCGATTAGTTTTACTTTCGAAATAATATTTATATTTTATTAAAGGAAATTATTATAGTTTTAATAAGCAGTGAATCGACAGAAAGTTGGAAGTTCAATGTGCACAGACAAATCATTAACCTGCGTCATTTAAATGTTACAAGGTAATTAAAAGAAACAAATTATATCGGCGCGAACTATTATTAATTGTTACGTCCTCGTTTATTACTTGTGCCGCCTTCGCCATTTTAACGATACATATTATATACATGTGTGCTTTCATATGAGAATTTTCATCTCGCACTTAAAGATGCCGCAATATGTGACATATAAATAATGAGATCGTATAATAGAAAGAAATTAAATGGAGTTGAATAAGATGGACGAGTGACATTTGTCAACAGAATAATAATATTTCATATTGAGTTTAATGTTAAAATTTTTTTTTATTTATATATTTCTTAAGAAATACACACTCATATATACGATTAACACGTATCTTTTATTAATAAATAATCTTATTGTCTTCGAAATTTTTATTTGACTTTGATGAATTGCTTTCAATAAAATACTCTACTGCTCTTCAAAAAGAAAATGAAACATTTCTTTTTTTTTGTTAAATTTAAATTTTCAAAAAAAAATGATAAATTTATTTTAATAATATACAACAACAAATATTTTTTTTTCTTTGACGTATGGAAATTGTATGACTTCCTGTTTTCGTATATACATGTGCACATTGAAGTTGTATTTAACGTATATAGGGTTATCAAACCATATATACTGTGGCTTACCATCATCGAAGTTTTCATATATGTACATATGTGTATACACACAACATACGAGAGCTTTATATAACATTCATTTTATTGTTTTGCAAGAAAAAAGCCTTCAAGCCATTTTGTTGTACCAGTCACCAAAATCAATTTAGAATGTATTCATACATGTAATGCATTTCTGAGTAGATTCCCTATGTTTTTTTTGTTCATAGTTATTTTGGCAATATAGCTTTCTTATATTTTCACTCGACACAAACCCAACCCCAAACCAGGTGAATGCAATTTTCATTTTTTGATTAAAATTAAATAATTTATATTGAAATTGTAATGTGGTATGTAATATAAGGTGAACTCATTGTGGGTGGTTTGTTTACACAGAAAAAGCACATAGTGCCTATAGTTGATTGATAACAATAGCTCATTTTTTGCAATATACTAGGTATACTCGTATATAGTTCAAGTCTATACATGTACATATATAATGTGAAAAGTTAATATTCAACTTTTGGATATGTCACCAAACATAATATGAACTAATATTAGCAATACATGCTCGTATGTTGGAATTTTCATGCAAAATATATTTATTATATAAACATATATGAACTGATTACATTTTATTATGTTTTATATTAAATATTTGAAGTATATGAAAAATTAAACAAAAATTTTAAGTAAAAAAAAAATTATTAATTTTATATTTAATTTATGAGTTAACCCTTGTATAGCAATCGGCCACGTTCCGTTCGAAACTTATTAATGTTATGGTGATGTTGAATTGAAAATGTTTAACCATTTATAAAGGATCACATCAATATACAAATGCGCGAAAGCTCCATTTAGAGAACAAAGTAGACTACATTAAATAGACCATGTAAGTGTAGTTCTTTAACTTCATCCTGTCATCACCTTACATATCAATTTATTTGTCGCGATTCATGTATAATTTACCTTATATTTCAAATATAAATTAAAATCGAGCTATAAAAACTCAGAATTTGAACCGTTTATAATCGGCATCATCAATTTGGAATCAAGTGATTCTTATGATGCTCACTCGTTCATTATTCAATTTTCCTAGAGGAGGAAGACGTGACAGTTATAAAAGACACAAACAGTATTGATAAAACACATACATACATAATTATAATTTTAGATATATAGTAATTAACAAATAGTCTGCTATACAAACGCACCAAAGCATAGAACAAACCAGTTAACAATCAAAAAGTTTTAATCAAGAAGTTTTAAATACAAAATGAAATTTTTATCAAAGAAACAGAAACCGCAGCTTGACTTGAATTCTGTTATCATTATTGCATAAATTACTCTCCTTCAGTTATATTGTCAAATGTGCTTTAAATATATCATAAACTATGAAGGTCGTCCAACGATTGGGTTCAATGATGAAGTGTTCTAGATATCGTTATACCATATTATAAGAGCGGTTGGTGTATAACTAAATTTTATTTTTGACAGCTCACCAGATTAATAGCAGAAATGTCATAAATTTGGTGCAGGTCACTCGTCCGACATCCAATTTTACACAGGTAAACGTGAGATCGAATCTCCACGCCAAAGGTTACTTATTATAGTATAAATACTAACGAATGACGGTACGATACAAGGACATATTCAGTCAGGTTGTTTGCCAAATTCTTTCAGCCCTACTCAGACCGGAGATTATACTGCCTAAGACTAAAATAGAAAGAATATTAAAGAAAACTTTTAATTATTATTTTTCTTAGTTAGTTATAGGGCTTACTTTTTACGACTCTGAATAATACAAGTTTATGCTGGCGAAATTAATAAGTTTTTAAACTTTATATTGCTTCAATCTAAAGTAATATTTACCGTTTTACAGCAAGTTTGTATTATATGGAACTGTAGATCCTATTTTGAGCTTTAAGACCATTCGTAATAGAATGTCTAATTCCTATATATTCAAAAATATTCAAAGAAAAATTAAATTCAAAAATTTCAACAAAACTTTTATATAACCAATTTCACTGCACACATACCAACAGTGATATTAGTCAGTCATTAATAGTGTAACTAATATGCATATGTCATAGCAGTCAATGGTCGCGATGATAAAGTATGACTTATACACTGCAGTTCATTTGAATAGGAACGACCGTTTTTTTGAAATATTTTCAAATCGGTCCAACTTTTCCAAGTTGACTTTTACATGATTAGCACTTGTTTAAAATTACATAATTTTTAAATAAAAATAAATTTGTAGGCCAGAAGAATTTTATTTTATTTTTTCTTAAAAAGTGTTTTTTGTTTGTTTCACTTGAATAGAAACGACTATATTATCAACTATGACCCCCTGTTGGAGTGCAGAATCCATGGGCCGACCCATCTTCAATGTCAGTACTATAGGCTGGCATGGAGCTATGCAATGTGCAGATGGTTAGGAAAATCGGACCTATAGCCGTACGTCCTCGATTTGGCTGCAAAGAGTAAGGTAAGGACGTAAATAAGCGAACCGCGAAAGAGTTAGGAGTGCCTTGAGCCCCAAAACAGATGGCATGGCATAGATGGCATGACTATATTATCAATAAATTTATGTTAGCAACTTAAACTGAAATTAAATTAATTTTTTTAAAAAAGATTATCAATCTATCATAAAAAAAATTTAAATATGGGTCGAGGAAAAAATTTAGTAAGGGAGAAATAGCCCAAATTCAAGTGCAGATAAAATAGGGAGAAGTAAGACTGTTATCTTCAATTGTACAAAAAATCCAAGAGAATATGGCTCAAACAATAAAGGCCAAACTGTTGAGGCCACATCTGCAGCCGACAAACTAAGGGCAGCATCCAATTGCGCACTATCTTGTGCAAAAATTAAAGCTAGAGTTGGTGTGGAGGCCAGCCGAATAACAGTATGGAGAGTGATTAAAAAAGCAGATCACCTTATGCGAAGAAAGCTTCAAAAGAAACCACCTCTAAATCAGGAGAGGAAACAGAAAATGTTAGATTTCTCGAGGCAGCATATGACATGGGCTGAAAAATGGAAACGTGTCGTTTTTTCTGATGAGAAGAAATTTAACCTCGATGGCCCCGATGGGATTAATTATTATTTTCACGACCTTCGAAAAGAGTTTTTAGCAAAACACCACAGTCGAAAAGGAGGCGTTATGGTGTGGGGGGCTATATCATTTTATGGTCCGGGAGATTTGTCATTTCCAACCGGAAAATGACCGCAGCAACTCACAAGGGCATCCTCGAAAAAGCATTTCCCCGCTTTAATGATACTTTTGGGCCATTGCCATGGATATATCAGCAAGATAATGCCCCTATCCATACAGCTAACATAATCAAATCATGGATATCGCAGCAAAATGTAGAGCTTTGGCCGTGGTCTCCGTATTCTCCAGATCTCAATATCCTGAAAAACGTGTGGGGCTGGCTGTCTCGGAAAGTTCACGAAGGTGGTCGACAGTTCGACAGTAAGGAAAGCTTTATTAAGGCGATAAATGAAGCCTGGAACCAAATTTCTTTAGATTATTTAAAATCTTTGTATGACTCCATCTCAAGCAGATTGTATTGAGTTATTTTTAATGAGGGAAGTAGTACACATTATTAAAACCATGTAAACTCAATTAATTTTTAAAAATAAATCGAATTCAATTAAATTTTTAGTCAATAAAATAACTTTTTATTAATATTAGTTAATCGTTCTTATTCAAGTGAACATTCAAATTTACCATTATTTTAGAAAAAAACAAGAAACCAAAATTAATCATGAAAAAATAAATTTGGTTTTCCTTTAATATTTACTGCTTAATCAAAACTTATAATTCTGTAAAAAAATATTGAAAAAGTTGGATCGATTTCGAAATATTCCAAAAAAACCGTCGTTCCTATTTAAGTGAACTGTAGTGTACGTGGTAGTTGTCAAAATAAATGTCGGCTTGAATCCAACCGAGGACAATGCAATTTATTTTATATTTCAATTTATTTCTGAGAGCGAGAGACATTATCTTTTCAACGACCACGAGTGATATTTTGACAGTCGATCTCAGCTTGAGAAAAAACAGTGATAATCAAACGAGGAAAAGAGAATAATAACACGCTACTCAATTAGCGATTCAACGCCATAAAAACCAGTTGGAGCCAGTTCTTCTACAGTGATGCATAAATTGTCGTATCGGACAAGTTTTATTTTAACCATTGAAATGTTTAAATAACTGCCCAGGTGGCGCAGTGGTTAAAGCTGCGGCAGTTGGAGCGGGAGGTACAGGGTCGGGATGGTAAAGGGATTTTTCACCATACGATTACAATCGGTGGTGTGAATGAACCCCCTGTTGCAGTACAGAACTCATGGGCCAACCCATCTTCCATGTCAGTACTATAGGCTGGCATGGAACTATGCAGATGGTTCTACGTAAATCGGACCTATTTGGCTGTAATGGCGTAAGGTAAGGACGTAAATAAGCGAACCGCGAAAGAGTTGGAAGTGCCTCGAGCCTCAAAACAGATTGTAGAGAATAAAAAAAAAATTTAAAAAAAATGTTTAAGTAATGAAATGAAGACTTGCACCATAGCCCTATCAGTTACAAGTGGCTAGTCTTGAATTAAAAGTGAATTAGTGAATTTTGAAATAAATTGGCAAGTGGCTAATCTTTCACAATTTAGTGTGTGAAATAACGATAGTGATAAGTTTGGTTCAACCCTGATCATTTTAATTTAAATCCATGTCTGAATTGTTAATAAGCCCGATACGAACCGTGAAAGTCGTAACAATACTAACAACGCGAGCTCACTTTTTGACTCATTATTCAAATTGTCCATGAAGGAAGATTTGATTCGGTTAATTTTTTTTAAACGGTTGCATATTTTAAAATAACCTGAAAATTATGGTGTACATTTGATGTTGAAAAAAATCACTCCACCTAATATAAATTCAAAGTCGATATGAACCAAACAACTAACTTTCGAAATAATTATGTTTATACGTTGGTTCAAGTGAAATGTATCATACATTCTTTACACGACAATCGGTGATGTATGATCCTATTTTTCACTTTTAAATGAAGTGCAGAATAAATTGGCCAATTTAAGTTTCGTATCAGTTCACAATAAAGAGATACAAAGCTACCAACGCATGTCAAAAATTGCAAAAGTGCCAGAGACTGTGGCTGCAAAATAAATGGCAAAGATCTGAAACAAACAGACAATGAACCCACTTTTCATATCATATGCGCATATGTTGCGATTAAATTTCATCTAAATTTATAATCATGTAGTAGACTGTCTAACTCCCAAAATTAAAATTCTGAGCCTAATAATTCTAAAATTAACAAATTAAAATTTAAAATTTATGTCTTTTTAATATTTTTTGGTATATATGAAAAATATATAATAAAATATAAATAAAATCAGTTAAACCGAAATAACCCCCATTGAGCGAGAAGAAGACACACTACTCCCAGACACATATTTTTATTTTCGTATTTATTTATTTTTTATTGCCGTAATTTAATTTTGTTTTTTTTTAATATTAATTTTATAGTTTTTATGCATACGAATTTACTTAAATTTCTTTTTATTTTCGGTTTTTTATTTGACCGAAATCGAAAATTAGGTAATTTCAATGAAAAATCTGTATATAAAAGTTTATCTTTATTTATTAAAAATAAATTTAGTAAATTAATTAATAAATATTAAATTATATTTTGGAGAATATATTTTACTCGTTTATTAAATTCGAGTTAATCACAACAGGGATATTAGTTGCTCGTGAGAGGTGACACAAACTTTTAAGCTTTTTGGTTAAGTACACGCAGATATATGTGTTTACCTGTAACTGACTACAAAAATGTTTCCAGTGCAAGTCATTAATCCAATCAAAAACTATGCATCAGTACAGGTTTGTAAATAGGTTTATAAACGATCTTTTAAATATAAATCGCACCATTTATTATACATTCGTCAAAAAACTCAATCTGCAATAATATAGGGTGTTTAAAAACTGCATTGACTCTATCTAGTTGTAATCATTGCTTAGTTAGGAACAGTTTCTCAAAAATATTGCTCTTATGGATCACCCTGTCAATTGAAAAGAGATGGTTTTTGCATTTTGTGGATACTACATGTTGTAAAATAAATATTTTACAGTCATTAAATGATTAAAAAAATCGATTTTAATTTATTTTAGGCTTTTAAAAAAAAGCTTTTTTATTTTGATTATTTTATATTGAAAAATTATTTGAATTATTTCAATTTTATTCCAATATGAAAATAAAATCAATTTCGCCTAATGCGATAAATATGTTTTTTTGAATTTATTTATAATAATTTAACCTGCATGCTAACAATCATACGTTATTGAATAAGTTGCTTATTAAAACCTGGTTAGAGTTTGATGGCAATTTTTTCTTACCGTATAGATTTAATTACTGTTCATTTCGGTTGGTGATTTAAAGTTCTATGCCATAAGGTTAAATCATCAATAGGTGTGACTTGTAATTTTTGTTTTCATTTTTTCAATTATACATTCGAAATGTATATAATTATAGAAGTGTATAATATAATTAACACAATTAAATATCTTATAATCACTTCATTAGTGCGAGCTTATATATGCTTATAGACATTAAACTGTAGCAATCACGTTATGTTGAATTTTGTTGTTAATTTATAAATTATCCGTGAAATAAACACAAGATTTTTTTTAACGATACAAATATAGAAATTAGAGTTCATGTGACCAATTGGCCTTGACGATGATATTACAGAATAAATAGAACCAATAAAACTATACAGTAAGCTATAGTTAATTTCATATTGATTTGGCCATCATTTCAATTATTATCAGTTGTAAATAGATGTTAAATTTTATGGAGATAACATAAAACGTCTATTGAATTTGTCGGAGTACACAACCTATATAGTTTAAGTTTAACATATCACCTATATCATTGTTCATTGGTCTCTTCGAAAAAATTATCTTGGTCTAAAATGGTATGGTGTGGAATAAATATAATTTGGCTAAGTTTTTTAACCTAATAAGTTTTTTACCATTCCAATAATTAGTTCAAGTTTGCCTTTCTTTTGTTAGGACGTGATCTTAGAATAATATCCAAAAGTGCTTAAGTTTTTATTTAATTTCTAATACACAGCTGCTGCTACACTTTTTAAAAGTGTATTGTTGTGTTTTGTATTAAAAAGACCGTCTTTGACGTTAACAGGGATACATTTTGAATCTAGTTTCTTCTTCAAATACGGCTAATCGGTATACTTTATATGTCTCAATTTCACATACTTCCGCATATACGCAAATGTTTTATACACATAAAGATACGAATTTAATAAGTTTTGGACTCATTAAATTACAGTCAAAAATATATTATTATCATCTGGTGAAACAAAGAATCAAATGTGTAAGCTGATGGAGATCGATTGCTGTAAATCGATAAAAACGTGTGAGTAATGGTTTCGGTTCAAAAATTTTAAATGATAAAGAACGTGAAATCCGGCCATTAAAGTTTGAAGCTACGCTAGCCTAATGAAACCATCACTGGAGATTGTGTTGGACTACCACTTGTTCCGTAGATGACTAGCCGAACAGCGCCTCACTGCTTACAATTAACCGAAACCTTATATGATGATATTATGGAATAAGTCTAAAAGTCTTACATATTTTCAAATAGTAAAAACTAAAACCGCGAAAAGTTTCGTCTCATTATTGACAAGTAAACGAGCAATTGAAATCGTTTTTATATAAAATCGAATAAACATTTGATTCTGCTGGTAATATTTATTATCTTGAATAAACGAAAATTATATATTATATAAGTCGTTCTACTAAAAAAGCAGTTGAAGGTCTGCAAAATAAAAAAATTAATTAAAAAGCTTTTGACTTGAAGTTTACAGATAAAGAAGAATGTATACTCTTCATGCATTTGCTTACATGATTAAGTCACGAAAAAATTTAATTATTGCCGTTTCCAGTTCCACATACCAAATCTCATGTGACAAATATAATATGATGCAAAATTAAGTAAAAGATAAATTAATAAAATCTTTTTCTAGATTTTTGCACCAGGTGGCTGACACAATGATTCGATGCTTTTTGAAACTATAAGCAATATCATACAAAAAGGTTAAATTGATATAAATGAATAGTATTTATTGGCAGTTGATCAATGTTCTTATCTCTGTTTAGTAACACTCGAAGCGTTCTCTTCAAGATGGTATATTACTATCACGACCCACAAAATTATCAAAAAAATTTAAATATTAATTTTAGATTTTTTTTTCAAATCTCTAATCTGTTTTGGGGCTCAAGGCACTCTCTTGCGGTTCGCTTATTTACGTCTTTGCTTTTACGTCATTACAGCCAATTCTCATGACGTACGGCTATAGGTCCGATTTGCACATTGCATAGCTCCATGCCAGCTATAGTGCTGACATGGAAGATGGGTCGGTCCATGAGTTCTGCACTCCAACAGAGAGTTATCATAGTTGTGTTCATTCACACCACAGATCGTTATCTAATGGTGAAAAATCCCTTTTCATCCTGCCCCTATCGGGATTCGTACCCGGTACCTCCCACTCCAACTGCCGCAGATTTAACCACTGCGCCACCTGGGCGGTTAATTTTATATTTTTCATAATTTATAAAATACATAAGTATATAGCAAGTTTCAAAATCTTTCCTTCTTCGTGTGATTTGATGACCAAACCAAGAATTTTATTTTAAAACATTAATATTCGGCTATAACATCATAATATGACTTACTCAAATTTATAAAGTCGGTGGACGAACTTCCCACCATATTATGCTACTGTTTTCTCGTGATCGTATTGTACATTTGTTTTTTTATTTAAACATTTGAAGAATATTGAGTTGTCGTTAAACTTTTCATAACTGACAAATTTTAAATTCTTGCTATTGTTTGATTGCATATGTGAACAAAGTTTAATACTAATATCTAATCTAATGCCGATCATACGTTTATTCAATTGTAAGTCATAAAATGATATGATATGTTTTGATATGATTGGAGAAGAACAAGCCAACCAGGTATGTTCCCATAATCCTGGAGTATATTCAGCAGAGTTCCAAATAGAGATCTGAGAATTCTTATTCCAAATCATGCGACCCAGGCCCTGCCTGCATTTCAACATAAGAGTTAGGAAAAGGAATGTTAATCACAGTAACGACTAAGGTGATAATCCACAGCAGAGTCATTGCTAACTATACATTATTAGTAAATTATTATTTATTGTTAGTATAATCATTTTCATATTGGGATTTGAGTTTGTTAATTTTGTTATTATTGTAAGTTGGATAGGTTAGGACCATTCTAAATTCATCATATGTATTCTTACCGCATCAACAGATAAAACTGAAGTATTTAAGAAAAATATCTTTGGGCCATCTCATCATATGCTGTATTTAAAGATGTGTCCCTATAATTCCCAATCCATCACCATCTAACGCGTGGGAGCATTTCCATATACTATATGATGATCTAGTAGATTCTTAATTCGTGTGTGAGGAAATCTATTTTAATATAATTGTAAGTCATATAAAAGTCATTATAGGAGGTTTACAATTTATTAACCGACTGTAATCCTCTAATGAGTATACTCGTACATATACACATAAATTTATCACATTTTTAATTTATTTAATTTTTATCTAACCTATCTTATACACGTATTATAAGTGTTGCGAGCCAAACAAATGACCGAAAACAAAAACATCTTCCTCAATATCTAAATTTTCATATAATATAATATATTTATAACTCGTATTATAGAATCATAAATTTTAGAAATTTAAAATTTATTTAAAATAAAAACAAATAAATAAATAATCAACATTAAAAATTAAGATGTAGTATGATAACATACATACATATAAGATGAGAGGGAAAGAGTTGGCACGAGTATAAACATTTTAACGACAAATATATGTAAACTAAAACAAAAATTGTTGCTAAAAAAAATAAAAACAAATTTAAATCCGTCACGACATTTTTAAAACGCTTAAAGCTATTTATCAAAATGAATTTTAATTTAGTTTTTAATTTTCTTAATTATTATATCCGTATATTATGTCTTGCATACCAAAATTCTCGATGATCGAAAAACATTTGAAATATTTTAATAATTAAAGGTCTCTTATCAATGAACACAACCGTGAGATCAATGGTCGTTTTATTAAAATTCTAACACTTAATTTATTTCGTAGATTTGATTTATTGTGGTATATAGGATAGTGCGGCTTATCCGTGCCATGACAACTTTACATGTTAATTAGATTTTTTTTTTTAAAGTTTATATTAAGAGTTTTTGGAAAATTTATGGTTTTATGAAATTTAATACGGTACAGGTTGTTGTTTTTGAGTTTAGTTCGAGGTTTTCGGATATCGGTTTTAAATTTGACCAAAATATTTAAATGTACGATCTGTTAAGATAAATTTATTACTAAATGTTTGGTTGATTAATTGGAAGCCGCGCGATATAATACGAAGAGAGGCTACTACGCTAATTTTCAGCGCCCAATTTAAATTCCAAGTACATTTGTGTGTGTCTCTATATGTATATATAAAAGGCAAATGACCTTTTTTTTGCTTAATCCACCAGATTTTTAGAAATATTTTTCTCACACTTCGAAAAACTGAAAATAATGTTTGCGCGAGCGAGAATGTCTTTCATGCTAATCAATCAAATTAATGTCGAGAAATTATTTTTGTCTTATGTATCGATAAAAAAAATAATTATTGTCTAATCAATTTGATTTTTTTTTTTGTTTTCACGTTACACATTCAGAATATATAATTGTATTTTATAAATAAATTAGAAAATAGATTAAAAGTTTATATTCAACAGTTTTGCAATCGGTTTGTTAATTAAGACATTTTTCATCCCGCAGTACACATATATATGTATGTACTACACATCTATACATTTTTTGGTTATACGAAAATTTCACTTTGCGTTCCTTTTTTGTTTTTGCATCTTAAATACCAACTCATGGGTATACTTCCCATGAAGATATATATTTATCATCTCTGCGCGCCAAGTAAGATTTATAGTTTTACACCTTTTATGTTTAAGTTTTGTTTTTTTTTTCTTGACTTGAAATTGTATATTTATATAATTAATTACCATTCATCTTAATGTTTTTACTGCACTCATCAGCTATGCTGTATATATATGCGGTCAACGAAGAATGGGAAAATTAATGAATTTTATGTTGGTTTAATTATATCATCACTTTAAAATTATGCTTTTTGTAGTAAGTTCTTCATCCCTTCGTTTATATATATATATATATATATATATATATATATATATATATATACACATATAATACTGTTAACATGAAAGCTCCACAATAGTTTTAATTCGTTGTTTGTTTCATATGTATATAATATATTATGTACATACATCTGGAAACTATAATAAAGCACGTGCATGAAATTAGTTTCTGTTATTATGTATTTCGATATTATATGATTACTTATGTATATATACTGTTACACATTGGAAACCAAAAAATTTTGGAAACAAAACGTATACACATATAATTTCATACTCATGCTCCATATGCTTTTGATATACTCGAGCACAAACCGAACGATATATGTCTGAAGGCATAAAATTCTAATTAGACAAGATGATGATGATAGTTTCTCGGTATTATAATTTTAAAAATTTCCAGAAGTAATTGAAATTCAAAATACCATAACCATTTGATTGTTATTGTTCAAGTGGTTATGATTTTCATTTGGTTATTAGTTATGGATAAAGTTACATGTATTTATATGATGGACAGAATTAGTTTAATTTTTTTTTCTACATATATGTACATTCTTGTATAACTGACAGGTGGAACAGAATTTGCAACCAATCGGCTCGGATACGCATCCCAAATATTATGTATTTCTCATTCATTTATTTTTATATATATTAACTAATTTTAATTCGAATTTCTCTAACGGTTAGTTCACCTAGCCAAACCTATTTACATATATTATATTAAAACCTGTCAGATATACATAATGCAACTTATGTATATCGACAATAATTTACAAAACAAAAATATACAAACGATTATGAACATGGTGGTCCATCGATATAAGTTTAAAATTTCATAAACAACAAAAATAATCATAAAAATTGTTTCGATTGACAGAAACGTCATAAACATAATCATTTTATAATCACATAACTGTCGGCACTATATAGACATATACGTATGATTGTCGGATCGACCCATTGACAGTGATATATGTGCGCGCGCAAATTAAGCATATAGTTTACTGGGTCACAATTTAAGGTAAAACAATTTTTGCTAATATCTCAACAAATTAATTTTTTTTTTATTTGATTTATACGAATTTATTAAGACGATGACTTAATTTCTCATTTATTTTACAATACTAAACTTATTAACGGAATTTTAATTTATGTCGGTATACACTATAGTAAAAAAACACATATAAACTCGTGCCGAATTTTAAATTTAATTTTTGCTCAAAAATAAAAGAAACTTGTAAATGATCTTAAAGTGTATTTTTTTTTGTAATTTATACAGTCGATCAAAAAAGTATTAAATACACATATATCGACGAGGTGTATTCTTCTTTAATTTCATTTAATCGTGTACCTTTAGAATTAATGTTGTTTACATTTTCGGGGAGTTGCATGGATAATTTGTGTTTTAGCCATGTAGGTCAACGTCATTAATAATTCGTGGAATAATTTACAAAGGTGTAAGTCATCATGTCGCAGACAAACATTATGAATATTTATAACTATATGATAAATTGAATACGATTTCGAAAATAATAGGTTGTGTATAGCACGTGATTCACACAATAATTACCGAATCTCGTATATAATAAAAATCCACTTGACACCTTAGAAATGAAAGAAAACTGAACAACAATAATAATATTCCAATTCAAATTAAGACATAATAATAATAATAATAATAACAATAATTTATGGAATTCCCATTGTATTCCACCACAACAAAAAGCTTTTTACTATATATATAAAAACTTCAAAGCTTTTGAAAACGTTGTTTATTTATTGTTTTAGTTTTTACTTTTTATTTTATTTGTTGTTATTCGATTAAAATTCATTATTTACAAATATATAAATATATATTTTTATTATTTATCGTTGTTGTTGGTATTGTTCGGAATATTTCAAGTTCACGATCAATTTTCATTCATTCATTTTAATCGCGCGATTTGTTGTGATTTTAGCATGCTGCTGCTGTTAATTTCGTAACAAATTAAATTAACAAAAACAAAAGTTTATAATTAAAATAAATATTAGATAAAATTGTAATTTGATATTTTTAATGTATTGTTTTATATTTATAGGCGATAAAGTTTGAAAATTAATTGGAATGAAATTAAATTTTTATGAATTGAATGGCTTTTTTTGATGAAAGCTACTTTTTTTTCAAGGATTGTATTTAATCAGATATTATCTAAACGATGTTAGTAAATTGATTAAAAACTTTTATTTGTTTTTAATTCATATTTTTGACTTCTAAACTGGTTGTAAATTCCATAAGCAGCCACTTATTTTATTCATTTTTGGGTCTCCATATCAAATATAAAATCACTGTTGGTCATAAACAAATCACATAATGAATGACGTATGTACAGTATAAATCTTCGATTTATATTTAAATTTAATCGGATGACTAAAACCATGTCAATTATATCTGATTCAATTTAAGACGAAATATACGAGTATATTGTGCACCGTAGTGTGATGGTCTAATTCAAACGGTATACGATGTAACTTCACATATCATAATCTTTAGTGTCGTGCAATCCAAAATTAAAGATACTTTGCAGTAAAATAATACAAAACTCCATATTTTCCAATTACTACAAGTCCAGTATAAACGAGTTAATATATTTCATAATCAACCTACCTCATCAACAGTATCTAACTGCGCAAAGGTAATGAAATATGTTACAATACGAGAATATTCAATAATCTGACATTAATTTATTTAGTTTTCTTACCTTAACCATAATCTTCAAAAATTAAATTTTGTTATGAAATAAACATTCGTAACGATCGAGTGAAAAAGAGAGAGAGGAAATGAAAAGTGTTTCTAACGATGAAGATAAATTTATGAACGTTTGGTTTTTATGGTAAAGCTTTGTGCCCGTCTAATTTAATTCAAATGAACCTTAATGATGATCACAAGAAATGTGGATAATTTCAACCATAATTTTGATCTGTATTATATGATAATTTAGTTCTGTGATTTTTAATAATATGATTGGGATGGCTCAAATCGTTCGGCATATTAAAAATAAAGACGTTTTTTAAAGTATGTATATATACATATATAATATATTTAAGATTTACATTTTTTTTATGATGATTCAATTATTGAGTGCGTGTGCTTTCTTTCCATTGTTGTGCGTAATCAATTAAATGAAGGTGATTATAATAGAAAGCGAGCCCGTTATTAAAATATTCAAGGTCATTTTTAACATGGACTTATACCTATATTTTAAGCAGCAAATATGATATATATACGATTAAGATGCATTCTTTGAATATCAGACACATTGGAGCTGTATATTAATTGGTATAATTTGAATCACAATATATGTGATTTTTACGGTTTTAAAACTATTTACAATATATAACCATTTATATTGTTATTTTGTAGTAAGAGTTATGATTTGTTGAGTTCTTACCATAAAAAAATTTTAGACATAATTTGTTAAATTTGTGTCATAAACTATAGTATATAATGTAGTATAAAAATCAAGATGTGCTATAAATTTGTATTTTTAATAAGATTACAAATATTTAATAAGATATTGATAAACTCATAATTAAATAAATAAAATATAGCTATTTGAATATTCAAGACGAATTATATATAGTCGTTATACAGTTGAACCAGTTTCTTACTGCATACACTGATTAAATGGGAATGGTCTTATATTTAAATTAATTTGCATGAATGCATTTGTTATATCAGCGCATAATGTACCACAAATTGTAATCAGCTTTTTTTTTGTGAGCATTGTTATGAATCACCCACCTCAACATGCTCTAACATTTAAAATATGGTTAGTAGGATGTCTTTATTAGAAACAGTATTAACAATACATGATATGTTTGCTATAGCATAAAGTGCGGAATTCATAGGCCAACACCTCTTCCATGTCAGTACTATAGGCTGGCATGGAATATGCAATGTACAGATAGTCCTACGTACATATATCGGACTTATAATCGTACTTCCTCGATTTAACTATGTTATGGTGTAAAATGGAACGTAAATAAGCAAACCACGAAACAGTTGGGAGAGCCTTGGGTCCCAAAACAGATTGCAAAGATTGAACACAGACTAAAAATTAAAATAGATTACTATATTTAAACTTATTAAAATAGATCTAGTTTAGAACTTAAGACTGTTTTTGAAATGAATACTTATTTGTGGAACTTAACTTATTAAAATAAGAAGCCTCGCGAGTGATTTTCTATCTCTTTCTTCCACAAAATTTTTAATTCATTGTTAAAAAGTATATAAATAAAATATTTTTTGATCTAGTCGTATTTGCAACTGTCGCCACTCAAAATTGATTGTCATAACATTTTGACAATTATATCTCTTAAAATAAAACTTCTGTCAAAATAAATAATTGAAATTAATTCGAATGGTTTTAAAATGGCGGCAATTAAGTCCACAGTAAGTTTAGTGATTATTCAAGATGACGGCAAATAAGTTAATAACTCGCCAGTAAGTATTAGTTCAGGAAGCAGCCTCAATTCCCTTATTTGTGATAAATGATTCGTGTAGCTTCGATGGCGGTTTCTAAATTTTTCTATGGCACTTGCGTTTGTGGAGAAATCTGCATACAGCGAAATAAAACTTACTCAACAAAATGTCTTCGTAGGCTGTGTTTAACTCATCTTATAGTACATCTAGGTTTTATTTCGGTCATTTTAGTGATATTTTCTATTTATGGAATAATTGTGTAGTTTCTTTAACAATTATTTCTAGATTCAGATTACGCCTTCCGTTCAGTTCTTAAATTTTTTTTATATAAAATTTTTTAAAAGGATTTTAAATTTCATCGAGCCCGAGTTTTTTACCTAAATCATCTCACTGCCTCAGAAATTTGTTGGTCTTTATGCAACCCATTGGCGAAAAGGAAGCGCCACCATTTTAAATTTTATTTTTATAGATTATTTATAGAAGATTTCTGACAACAGTTCATTTTATACTAAAAATTCATCTATCAATTCAAATGATAGTTCTAAGGGTATTGTTGTATAAACAGAGCACACGGTTATATACTTTACTTTTGAAAACTGATCAATAGATTTTATCAAATTCTCTGTCTATGTATAGAAATCATTAGAGCCTTGTTTTCAAATAAGATCGTTTATAAAGTTCTAAAGAGTTATATAAGCGATATAAAGAGCACTGTTTCCGAACTTAATGCGGGTCAATCAAAGTACTTTGTCATAGTTAGATAAACTGATACTCTTAATGTATTTACCATTAACATAAATAATTAATAATTATCTTAATAAATAATATCGTTAGTATATTTCTTTTTTTCAAGAATGAGAAAGCGAGTTTTCAAAATGTTGCCTACTGTACCAAAGCTTTCTCAATAATGTTCAAAATCATAATATATTATATAGACGGCATCCAAAAATTGTTAACACATCTCAGCTGCAGTTAACGATTTAAGGGCCGAGCAATCTCCGATATAGGGGGTTCAGTCATATAACGGATTGATAAGATGATCATACTCATTATGAAATGTTGTTATATTTTTCTTTCAATTTTTATTATAATATACTTCTTTGATTATCTGGGTAAATATCCATAAAAAATATCCATAATTTCAATCCATGATCCATTTATTCGAGTTTTTGTATAATACGTCATGCTATAAGCATCATAGATAAGCTAGATGCCTTCAACCCAAACACAAATGGAGATGGAGGAACCGTAACATATGGAGAAAACCACAATGTGGGAGCAAAATTTCTCTGTTTTGTTTAGTTAAATTTTAATCGTACTCGTATGTATATGAATAACCGCGTAGTAAGATAATAACTGCAACTTGTCCAGTTATCACGATAATTTTTATATTTAAGAGTTTTTCCACAAACAAGTTTTTTGTTTAATGAAATTATATTTTAATTATAATTTAAATGGAATTATATTTTAAATGACAAATCGTGAAAATTTTCACTGTCACTTGGATATCAAGAATAAATATCATATAAAGAGTTGTACTAGAACACCCGTATAGTTAGCTCAACCCTTATAAAATAAACATACGGTGAATTTAGCATCAACTATATCAATATATTGAATAAGTTTATCTTAATCGCAACCATTTGTCAAACAAATGGTTGCACTTAGAAGTTTTACAAAACCAACATAAAAATCAATCAAAAGATAACCAACCGTTTTATGAAGCTACTTAAATCTTTTTCTCAAAAGAATTTATTTATATTTTTATTAATTTAATAATATTATGACAGGTATGAAATATATAAAAAAAACGTAATAAAAATTCTTGGAATTAATTTCCAACTGGGTACAGGTAAAATGAGATTTTTACATTTTATCGAGTAATGAACGAACGAGATATCTT
Source organism: Tipula lateralis (assembly GCA_963932295.1). Taxonomy (NCBI): domain Eukaryota; kingdom Metazoa; phylum Arthropoda; class Insecta; order Diptera; family Tipulidae; genus Tipula; species Tipula lateralis. The sequence goes on along the minus strand of OZ010736.1, from coordinate 194,958,849 downwards.
TAAGAGTGTACAACAATTTGCTTCTCAATTTTATATAATTTTAATTATAATTTAATTAATTTTATACATAATAAATATTAAATATTAGTAGTTTTATTGGATTAAACGGATTTCAAATTACGTGCGCTCATTAGACCGGGTTAATTAGTTTTAATATTCTTGTACGTATATCTCAAGGCTACGTATATGATTTTAATCAAACTTCACGGGAAGTATTTAATTTGTTGTCGATGAATGCGCGATACATACATAAACATGTTATAATGATGTGATGAAATTTTTATTACATATTTTTAATTTAAATCGGTTAGTTAATGAACTTAATTACTAATTAGTTGGTTGAGTGTCAATTGAGCTTACCGTATTTATATACATTGACGTTTTATATATTATGTTTATATGCATATATAGTATGGTTAATAAAAGAAGAGTCGATGTTCATACATGAACGATGTTCAAAGATTTTTTTTATATAACAAATACTTGTAAGCCATCTCTTATTCATCACCTTATTCATCATAATAATTTACTTATGAACAAAATAATTTATTGGCAATAATAAATTATAAATGAGAATTCTTATAATTATGAATTTTTTCGTTCCTTTGATTTATATTTCTTATTTAAAACGAAAAAAAAATAGATATTTATAAATAATTTCTTTGATGAAAATTAATTTTTTCACCATATACAACAGCTCAATCATTATAATGTATAACGTCTATATATGTATCTATCAATTTCAGTTCAACCCAGAAATAATTTCCTTCTTGGTTTTGATTTTCATAATTTCTTAATTAAATTTAAAAAGCATATCTTATATTTCGTATACATACATATATAATTTCGTAGAAGACGCAGAGGAATGATTAATTAGAAAATATTTGATTTTATATATTCTAATTACCGATTACAAGCCATTTGATTAGAGGAATTGTTCGACACGAAGTTGGTTCGAAGATAGATGGGTGCGTCGTGCAAAAATTTACACCGGAATTTTGATTAATTAATTACCAGATGATTTTTGTACATAAACGGTGACTTTTACCTCAAATCATCTTTTTAAGAGATGGCTGATTAATTTTCGTATCATATATACATATATATGTATGTTCGACCTTATTGCTTCCGGATATTTATTGTCAGGATGATAAATTGCGGAGATTGTGAAATGAAATTTAAACGTGATTAAATAATAATATTATTTATTAATAATTAACTGTCTATAATTTATTTATAAGATGATTAATGGTTAATAAATTGGCGGACGCTGCGTGCCTTTGATATGCTTAATTGTCAAGATCAAATGGATTTAAATTATATGCATTGTATAATAAACAATATCGTACATAACATCATGTATGAATATATATAATATTAATTAAAACAAATAATAGTGTTATATTAATATATAAACTAAAATAAAATATTTCAATTAATTATCGCTTCAATGAGTTTCACACTCAATTGAATTCTTATAAATAAAAAAAAACTTAATAATAATTACATTGATGAATAAAACAGTAGTAATAGTTTAAGAGAAATAAGAAAAATAAATAAAAAATTTAACGAAAACAAATAACTCGACAAGGTGGAAAATAAGGTTGTAATTTAAATAGTTTAAATTAGAAATAAATACTCGTCTTAGTTCCCATCATTGTACTTACACAGTGTGTGTATATATATTGTATTGTTATGCATTATCGATTGCTAACAAGAAGCGCTTCAGTTCGAAGAAATCGAGAAGCCGTAACAATTGTTTTTATTTGATTAATTTATTATATCTTTAATGCATTTTCGTTATGCAACAATCGATTTATAGTTGGTTTTCCAAGTGATTAGATTTGTTATGGATTTTGATTTTAATTTTCTGTGACAAATACTTTTAATCACCTGGACAAATGTGTAATTAGGCACACATATACAATATTATTGTAAATTAAAAGGTATCTCGAAGTGATTTGTTTTCATCGAATTCCGAATGTATGTCGACTGTATCGGTATTTTTTTATTAGTTTTTAGTAAGTAATAAATTTTAATTTTAATGACACAAATATTATGGTATTTTTTTTTAATTTTTCGTAAATTAAATAAATAAATTAAATTTAGAATTTTTAAAATATTCAATGATTTCACTTTTTTGTGTTGTCCGTCTATTTAACATATATACGAGTATACACATTTCTCGCTCGTCTTTATCTGATTCTGTGGTTGGTTTCTCTAAGACAAAATATTTTAAAAGGGGTATGGGATGTGGTTCGACAAGAAATTGAAGAGAAACATATTTGTTGTTTGACTAGAAAACAAATTAGATGTTTTTTTCTTTTAGTTTTTAAGAAATAACAGAGATTTGTTTTTTAAAATCATAAATTATCTAATAATAGCTTATGACGATTACACAGGTAACTAATTGTTAGTGTTGAGGCTAAAGACATTTCATTCATAGCATATTATATTTAAAAGAATTGTATGAACGGTTTAATACATTGCACGTGTAAGATGAGTTTAATTGATAAAGTCACTAGACTAGAACTGATTATTTCGATAATGGTTAACTGCCAATCAATATTAACTACAATTGGTTACAATGCAGATAATCTGGAAGATGTAATATGTATAGAGTAGATAAGAAATGGGCCTATTTCTAAGTGAGATTTTGATAACTTTGCAAACAGTTGAATATATATATATATATATATATATATATATATATATATATATATATATATATATATATATATATATATATATATATATATATATATATATATATATATATATAATATTTATACTATGATTCCATGCAAGGTTAAAACAAAGTAGAGTTAGGGTTTGCGTTTATGGAAACAGAGTTTGGGGTCGAGATTCGATTAATGTTTTTAACTCGACGAAATTAATGAAGTTGAGTAGAGTTGAAATTTAAATTGGCGACGGTTACTTAGATTGTGATTTTGTGAACGAAGGTTTTTTCCTATGCACTAAACACAGTATTTTAACTTTATTATATACTGTGATTTTCCCCATTATTTAAAAAAATACAATTATTAAGTATTAAATTATTCACTTCACTGATGATAAACACAAATAATGACTAATTACAAACAAAAAATATAAAGCTGTCAACTCAACCTAACTCTATACTCTACATGGAAACTTGGTAATAGTGCAACCAATAAGTCTCCGTACACTAAAAATATACCAAGAAATGGGTCAAATAAACTTCACTGATTGTGATATTACTGACTTTAAATTGCTGAAGTTTAGTTTTATAAATAATTGAACTTATTGTTAATTAAAATCTATTGAAGAAAAAAAATTAAAATACTTTTTAATAACAACAACAAAATAATTTATTATAAACTTAACAAAAAAATGAAACCATTAAGTCTCCGTACACTGTCAATAAAATATAATAATTGACTTTAGAAACTGATTTATATCTATAGGGCCACCAGTGTGTTTAATTACTTCCTTCAGGACTTTGCATAAATTCAACCAATGTTTTGGTTATTTGTGGTTGAATTCAGTTCTATTCATCCCTTAAAACTTCACCGAGATCTTTCTTATTTTTAACAATACGAATTTTAATTCTGTTTTTGAGTTCAACCAAAAAATATTCATTATATAGTAGTCATTCCTTGACCATACCATATATGCTGTATGTTTTCGATCGTTATCTTGCTGGAAGATGAACGATCAACTTATACCAAATTTCTCCATACAAGCGTGTAACTTTTGTTTGGCGATGTCTAAATATAAATGTTTGTCCATAATAGACTCTATGATGCAAAGTTGTGCAACTTCAGATGCACTCATACACCCCATAACATTAGGTCACCTACTCCATATCTTACAGATCCACATAAATTTTAAGTTTTAAGTTGTTCATTTGGATTTGGCCACACTTTAACGCATCCATCTAATCTATGTATACATACAAGTTTTATTATTTAAAAAACCAAACCTCAGTTTTGCAGTCAGTAATAATAAAATTATGCACGTTGATTTGACCGATTTCTTGGTATATTTTAAGTGAGACTAATTGATTTCACTATATATATATATATATATATATATATATATATATATATATATATATATATATATATATATATATATATATATCACGCCGTGGTCTCGAGTTCGATTCCGCCGTTGACCAAAAATTAACATGCAACCGGATGACATAAAAACGCGTTTGTGTGTAAAAACATTCGTTGGGCTGAACTTCTACCATGTGCACCAATCGAAATTGGTTCGTAAGGTATCAATTGAGACGCGGTAAGGGCCGTTCACGTTCTCTAATTATTATTTATATATATATATATATATATATATATATATATATATATATATATATATATATATATATATATATATATATATATATTTATATATATATATATATATATATATATATATATATATATTTATATATATATATATATATATATATATATATATATTTATATATAAATATATATATATATATATATATATATATATATATATATATATATATAGTGTATATTACACCCCACATATTTATGGCATAAAAGTAAGATTTTAGTACACATTTGACATTGTAACAATATACATTAACGATTTTACCCTAGTTTATATACATTTAAGGCAGCTCGAATTCGTCTTATTCAATCACTGAAATCCAAATACTAAATATTTTAAGTCCAGTTGAGCTGTATCTTACACCACATATTTAAAGCATAAATATAAAATCTAGATTCAAGTTTGACAATTATACGACATACACTAACGATATTAGCATAGTTGATATACGTTTGGCACAAGTGGAAAACGTTACGTTCAATCACTGAAATCGATATACTGAAATCTTAACTATAAGTCCTATTGATCTGGGTCCTACCTCACATATTTATGATACAAAAGTAAGATCTTGGTTTAAGTTTGACATTGATACGAAATACATTAACGATATTAACTAGTATAAGTTTGGAATCCGAATTCATGAGACTGATTCATGTCTGACATATCGCATATCCACATATAATTTATCATTATTTCAAGATAACATTATTAAAAAATATATACGACTATAGATAATATAATAACTACATATTTATTTTGTTTTTTAGATGCAGTAACTACACGATAGTAAAGTATGAAAAAACATTAAATTTGGCTATAACATCTTTCACCGCACATATATGTCTTAACACCTTCTTAAGGAAAAATCCGTAAGTACATTACATCAATATATTTATTATTAATTTAGGCAAGATATGACACGTAAGATAATCAGTCAGCTCATGAATTCTATTAGGCAGTTAAAAGTTCTTTTCGGACATCGAGGGTGTCACAAAAGTGGTGTGATTAAAAATTTGTCCTAAGTTTGATTTAACCTTTAAAAATAAATTGCGAAAGATTAATTGTTTCAAGTAAAGTATATTCAGAATAATTATCAAGAACGTACCAGTGGTAGCCATTCTAAGAATTTGTAGGCTTCTATAGACATTAAATAAGAGGTGTCCCTTTACCAAATCACCTCAGTCGTAGTAGTCACATTGCAAAGTCATATGAAAAGCTTAAATTGTTTATTGATACAGTTCATTGATATCCTTTTTGTTTAATGGGCTTTAATGGGCGTTTTGTGATACCCTGTATATAGACATATATTAATCCGCCGTCGTCGCGAGATCAATTATAAAATTTATAATCACAAAATAAAATATTTCGTAGAAATAAATCAAAATTAAAATGCAATTTTATGTTAATATTTTATAATTATGAATATATATTATAAAAAATATATTTCATTTTAATTATTGAATAAAAATATTTGTTTATATAAATTTTATTCAAAATAGATTAGAATTTTTTATACAGACGAATTTCATTCACTTTAATTAATTAATCCACTTGTCATGCTTAACACGTATATATTTTCTCTATACATTCTGTATAATATATGAATAATCGTTTGGAACGGTTTATTTTTTATGTCAGATGAAATGATATAGTGCCTCTAAGCAAATAGTTGTAAATTAAGATAGGGATTAGAATAAAATATAAAAAACCACTAATTAGAGGTAGATATAAAGTTAAATTCTTTGTTTAATTTGAATTGTGTGTCTATACAGCGCAGGTGGCATTAGGGACAATACACACACAGTACACACACCTAAAATCGATAAAATTATGTACCCAAGTGTGCTTTAAGTATTTTTAATAATTAACACGTTAGTCTAAATTCCAAATCACTACTGTGCTTTGTTTTCTTTTAAAAATATGAATTTATTAACCAAAAAAATTGATAAATTTTATATTTTCAACATAAAAGTAATAAAATTAATAATTTATTTTTTCCAATATTTATGATAAATTATGCAAAATTAAAATTATAATTTTTGTTGCTGGAATATTTTATGATGAAGATTTTCTGAATTGGTAAATTATGTTTTATTTATTTATTTTTATTTTTTTGTCTATTTTTAATATATTGAAAGATCTTAATAATGAACCGCGACAGAACACACCTTTTCCATATTCATTTCATTAATAATAACACTTATAACAATGTGTATTTGAATAGAAATGTATCCGCTACTGTCTTAATTTTAAAATAAAAATTTGTTGAACTTAAGCGTTAAAGCTTCGTCGACTGGAGCTACCTCATATATGCCATGTAGTATGTATGCGGTTAATTTACCAATTAACACGATGTTGTGCAAAATATTGCAGTACTTGCAAATACTTAGAACACATTGAACATTCCTTATATATAGATTTACACACACATATACACATACGTCGAGCAAATATATATAAAAATACAAATCTTAAGCTTAACATTTTGTGAAGTCATAACACGCCTTTGGAAATCCTTTAAATTTATTTTTTCGTATTTAAATTTAACAATGATTTATTGATTCTCAACCAAAAAAAAACTAAAAAAAAATATTAAATGTTCTTTAAGTATAAAAAAGCGAGATAATATTTATAAATATTAATGATTTCTTATAAAGACAAATAAAATAAAAATAACAGTTTTATGTGTTATATGATGCGCTTAAATTACCAAACGCTTTCGCGCATTTACTTAAAATGTCACATATACGATATTTTGGTTGGTTTAAAGGTTGAAATTGAAACATCATCATATATATACATTATACTCGGTATATAGGTGGCTGGCTATAATATCACACCACCACCTATATAATATATAAAAGAAATACCTTTCGACGTCCGATAAACAAAAATTTATTATGTCCGTGGAATTTGTCGTTTTATAATTTATTCCAATTGAATTTAAATGAAAACATCAAACGAAGATTGAGATAATATACTTAATACCCATATTGTGTAACCCAAATAGATAAGTTCTTAGAATATTCATAATATATTCTCGAAGATATATATTTTTTATCAAACCAATATTTTGTGTATTTAGTTTTTTTTTTTGGGTTGTTATGGATTCAAATTATAACTTCACACTTTTTCTAATTTTTTATCTTAATTTTTTAATTTGTTCGTTTTTTTCGATATTCGGTTTTGTCTTCAAGGTGTGTCAAGATTTAATGATATTTTCTTTTATTTTAATAAAACAAAAAACTACAAAATCTTGAAATTAATTATAATTTAATATAAAGTCATTCTTAACTGGTTACAAAAAAATTTTAAGACTAAAATAATAATAATAATTATTTTTATTATAATTCTGAAAAACAACAACAAAATTAAGTTGAGATGTTTGTTATTAATGAATTTGTGTTTTTTGTCTTCCTACTACTCTCCAAATGGTATACGTTACGTACATCCATCCATACTTATACATAGCAAAATGTTGTTGGTGTCGCAGACGAGAGCGTGTTTGTCAAAATTGAATGATTAAGAAGTCGGTACATGGTACGAATTATTTCAAAGGGTCCTACGCAAAAAAAAATCGACAAACCTTTGAATCCACCATCATAATATCTATACACAAACATCTTTGTCTTGGCTACAACCTACACCTGACGATAAGGTAACAGATTAATACCCGATATACGCGCACTGTTATCAGTTGTGTAAGTATTCCATTCGCCCGATTGCCTTCAATTGATTTTTATGATTTATATGTTGTAACCATGTTATTTACATTTTTTTTGGTAAATGTGGGTGAAATTCTTCTTTAATCTGTGTGTATACACATACATATTTTTCTTCACCTTCTTACTTTTTTTGTATTTATTTTTAAACTCAAGTTTAACATCTTAAAGTTATTGTTATTGATTAACGGAATAGCAAGTTACAAGAAAATCAAAATTACTTTATCATGAGTCATTTTTTTGTTTTGTTTAATTTGGTTATTTCGTTAAATAAATTATTTATTTATTTATTAATTACTTCTGACAGAAATGATTGATTGATTAACCACTTATTGTGTGTTTGATTTTTTTTTTTAATTTTTTTCGCTTCAGTTACGTAATGAATTCATTATGAAGTGCTTTACTCTGAGGTGAAATATTTTTAACGTCTCCCGTCAAATAATATAAATCTACAAAAAAAATTAATTTAATTAATTATATTCGTAACAGCAACTTTAATGATAATTAACCAACTTTTTTTTGTGAAATTTGCGCGCGATTTATAAACTGTCTATATACATATATACATACATATATTATATTTAAAGTGACTTAAATTATCGAACAGAATCGGCCATAAAAATCGGCACTAAATTAATTTTATTGCGCCCGGTTGAATTCATTAAATGTCCAAAAATGTTATGAAATCAATATTCTAAGATGAAATAAATTGATTGAAATGCGAAGGCGTTTTAGCACTTTGAATTTAATGAGCTGATTATTTTACTCATAATTCACACATAACGATAGCGTGTGGTTTGTATATATTTGAAGTTATAAGCATTTATTTGAAGCCGATATTACAGATCCTAATATATGTGCTTTTATGTCGGACCTAAGCGCTTGAATTAATTGACGCTTAAATCTCAAGTGAATTGACGGTCTACATAAAATTCAAGCACTTTAGGAATTTATCCATCGGACCATCATGCATTTGCTCGAATTGTAAAGTCCTAGTTTATGTAACTATTGTCATTGTGCAAAGTAGTAACGACTGGCTGAAATTCCACATAAAATCCAAGAGTAAGTATTGTGAGCTTTCGGGCACAACTAGAAACTCACAAACTTACTCTTCCATTTTATGTGAAATTACAGCCGTGTACTTTGCACAGTGAAAAAAGTTTCGATGAAATTCCTTAAAGTACAAAAAGTCTCGCAACGACATCGTTGTTGAAATAGTTACCGACTAAAAGATCTACGATTACTATTAATTTGAATATACTCATGGCGACTATATTTATGAAAAAAATGTAACCCGGTATTCAAGAAAGATGCTCGCAGAATTTGTTCCAATTCAAGTTTAGTTTCTCATCACGCCTCGGTCTCGGGTTTGATTCTGACCATTTACGGCCTTTAAGCCATATTAAGTCTATATATATATATATATATATATATATATATATATATATATATATATATATATATATATATAACGCTACGTCTTACAACGTTGTTTCATTATAACGCCTTTTATTAGGTAAAAACTTTTCAAGACCGTTGTTGCTGTATCATTTGGAAAAACCTCTGGTAATGAAGGGACATTCTAAAAATAATTTAGCAGTGATTCGGTTGTCCCATCGTAAAGCTTGGATTACGGCAACCATATTCGAGCACTTGTGAATTATTCCAGCACTAAAATTTTATTGCCAAAGTACGAACCTTCATTTTATTAGAACACTTTCATACATAGACAAATGCAAAAAATTACATCCGAGTTGTTTCGAACAAAATTTTTCAACGCGAATTTAAAGAACACGAAAATTCTGTTGCCGATAGTTTACGGTCCATCATTGTGAAAACAGTACAGGTGGCACATGATAGGTTCGTTCTAATTAACAGTAACATAACCACTAAATTTCCGTATATTTATTTCAACCTAAAGCGCTGTTTTCTATTACGTTCAATTTTTAGGAACGCATCTATACAGCGTTGTACGAGCTGTTACTGTATATATACATATAGGCTTATTTACGAAGGCACTAGAAATCAAATAAAATATTCATTTTTCGTACTAAGTTTGTACTAAACCTTACATTTTGAAGCTTTTAGTTCGCGGTCTGTTGTTGTTTTAAAATAGAAGTATGGAGTCTAACTAGATGCTGCTACATTATACAAGCTCGCTGTTATCAATTTCAGCATTGAATTCATCAAAGCTATTCCATTGCCAATAAGTTTGTGACGAGCTGATGATGGCTCGACGAATTAAGTCTAAATACATTTCATTTTTCTTACTGGGCGGTTTTGTAACAATTCGTTTTACTTGGTTGAGTTATTAGATCAAAAGCAAACCTCCACAGTAATCATAATTTACCTATAATTTGTACGGCGTAGTTTCTAGTCCCCGAACGAAGAAGTTATATAACCACTTGTTGGAGTTAAAATCAGTTACACTAGTACCGCCCTCCCTACATACCCACCGTATGAACTACAATATACTATTTTACTGTATAGTTGCCTTACATATAAAGTATATTTGAATTGAGATTGACATATAATTTTTTCTATAATATGATAATAGCTTCTCGCTCTTCATACTAAAGATGATAAACTCAAGAGAGATTACTGTCTAAATTGATTATAAATGATAATCGTTCTACCGATAAGTATGGCAGCTCTATAGTATTCATCTAAATGATCTTTAATGGAACATAGCTATGTACCAAACAATTCACAAAGACCAAGATCAAATATCATGAAGTATTCTATTGGAGTAGCTAAGTATATAAGCATTATATAAAAAATAATCAAGATTAAGCTCGTTCAAATATTCATGTTTTCCAATCAAGAATTAGAACAGATAGTTCTAAAGAACCTGGACCTCATGAAGAGTTCAGACCCAATAATTAAGCAGATGATTAAGCCTATCGATTGTAACAAATATATAATCGACCGCTTCGATTATAGTTTAACGTTTGATAAATTTCATTTCTTATGATGACTTAATTACAAAATATTTAGCATTAAAAAATAAATTAGATTAAGCACGGTTATTAATTTACGTTTGAAATTCTCAGAAAAATTCGAAATATTTGAAATCAAAGGTGTTTCTGGAATTAATTATATTTAATTTGAAACATAATAGCGGGTGTATAATAAAAACGGGACTGGTTTTGGATTAAAATTAATTTCAAAATTTTATTAATCACTCGTTAATATATGTACATATGTGTATATGGATACATACCATAATCTGTATTGGATATCATCCAAATGTATTCATATACAACACCACGATGTAGTATATACTCGTATGATAATAATCTGGTTATTAAATTTAAATCTTCAAAAATAAAATAAAATAAAAATTTCTTGAATATTAAATTAATTAATTATTGATAAGTTGATGATTATATGCTTGATGATTTATTACTCTGGACAAATAATTTATGTAAGTACTTTGGATCTTCGATTAATACGTCACTTAATATGCGTTTATTATTTATTTTGGAAATTAATTTTTTTTTGTCTACAGAACGAATGACCTGAAGAATGTGAAATGTTGTTTAAATTCGTGCCATGAAATAATGTATTTGGGACAGTACATTCAATTAACTATATATAACTGTCAACATTGCCAGTTTATTTTATAAATCGTGCCATAATCTATTTAGACTAACCTCATGTATAGTGAGGTCTAAAGACGTTTAGTTTCGTAAATATTTGCGAATGATTAGACGCAGTTAGATTTTTTTTTGGTTTGTAGCCGCGTAAAATTTTGTGTGACTAATTAACCACCAAAACATTTTAATCCTAAAAATCAACAAAAATTTACAAATTAGAAAAATTCAAAAGTAAAAAAAAAGTGATTAGATTAGGCAAATATTGGCGCATCAAAATCTCAAGCTGTTACTATCCAGCTTCTTAACTTTAAAATTTATTTACCTTTCATCACTCTCATTTACATCAACGAACGATGAAAAAAAAACTAAATTAAAATTCATTTACTTTTAACCGTGAAAAATTGTAAAATCTAAATTAAACTGTTTTTGTACAGCTTCAAATCTCAATCTTATAATCTTACAATATTTTTTTTTCTTCGGTGTTTTCATTTATAAATTGATGCTGATGATTTGAGGAGGATATTTATTTTGTTTATTATTATTATGTGATTATATATATGTCCATCACATATACATACCATTATCGAATGGATTAAAATTAAAATTTTGGTCATCATCGCAGCATCGTCATCATTAAAGTGTAGAAAAATAATTTATCCTTGGATGCTGCTTGTTTTTAAAATTCTTCGGATCAGATGTACCAAAATCAGATGATTTTTTATATTCTCCAAATCTCGTTATAATGAGTGACTTGACATTATTTTATAGTTTTTGACATTCAAGTGTTAAGTCGAAAATCTCACCATCGATATATTTAGATGTACATACATAATTAAGAATCTAGATATCATATGAAATTATGATAAAATTAATTATTCTACAATAATTTCCCAATTGAGCAAAATATATAATTTAACAAGCGTTCACAAGAACATATACATGTATGTACATATATAGCATAACATAAATTTATATAAAAAAATAACAAGTAATTGTAAATGGACCATTTCGAATTTCAAATGTATACCGCCAAACACTTCAAATATTAAGCTCTTAATTATCTATTGATTAGAATCTAATTTTTTCTAATTTAGGTGCGCGGAAGCTGGGAAATCAAATATAATCATAAAATAACAACATCACTAAAAGGTTTCTTCTACAAATTTCCCATGTACCTAGTTATGGATAGTTTGGATATAATTAGGAAATTAGAAATTAGATTTAGATATTTAATCCATTAATTTTGGGTTATATGTGAGGTAAAAAAGGTGTACTAAATTAACATGTAAAATCGATTGTTACGCGGATATCCGAAATGTTTGCTACCCTATATATAAACATAAGAATACCATTAATAACTAATTTGCCATCATGTAATCGATATTGTTGCGATATGATGTAAGACAAACACTTGTTCCAACATTATGTGTCCGAACTCTAATGTAATAAGACTTAAATCCAGAAGCCATAGTTTTATGGATTAAAACACAATATAAAACACCTATTCAAGCAATCGAGTTAAGCGCCATAATATAATAATATAATTAATTAAATTATTAAACGAATAAAATAATCCAACTAATCAAGTTTAAGTAGACGCATGTCAAATAACTTAAATTTTGTTTTGAAAGTTTCTTTATTTTATCAACCAAATGGACACTCCAATATATCCAATTTGAATAACAATAGACATCATTTTTTTCTCGTGTTGTATATAAGATGCTTAAGATTGAATATTAAGTTACAAACTGGTGTTGTTTCTTATTATTTTAATACATGAAAATATTATTATTAGTTTTTGTTTTTTACTTCACTAAATATGTATAAATAAGAACATTAAGTGATTCAAAATTGAATTTAGATGGTTGATTTTGTCGAAATACAAAACAGGTGAATGTGGACGATTTTCTCGAGTCGAATTGGTGCCATTGATCTCGTTTTCAGCTAAAAACACTAGTTTAACAACATTATATATATATATATATATATATATATATATATATATATATATATATATATATATATATATATATATATATATATATATATATATATATATAAATCATGACTCGTATAAATATTTGGCTTATCAAATTTGATCATGGCAATAAATTAGTTTTAATTGCAAACTAGATTTTTGTTTTTGGTCCACCCACTTATCAATTAAAATTGTTATACATATTGTATCAAGATTGAACGGAAACCGATCAAAACTATAAACAACTTAATTTAAACATTTACCGACCACTCGCAGTTTGATTTGCATATACCAATTTTTAGTGCCATAAAAATGGTGATTTCCTGTTCTGTGGTCTTAAGACAAGCCATTACTCAAATTGTACGAGATGTTAATCAACAAATTCTTGTCACATTTCTAAAATATTTTCACCCGATTAATTTAAGGTAATCTGTCTCTTAATTAATTACATTAAAAAATTTAGTATTTTTAATTTATTTTAATAAATTAACATAAAAATAAGTAAAATTAATATATATACAGGGTGATTGATTTTCATTAACTCATGAATTTTCTCAGAAAGTAAATAAGATATATTGACAGTGTATAAATGGGAGCTTTTAAGATATTTTTATTTACTCAAATATATAAACGGTTTTAAGATACAAGAACAATCACTATCCTATATAACTATCCATTAACTTTAACAGTGTAATTTCTAATGTGTATTAGTAATTACACTGATAAAATTTATAAATTTTTACTGGAAAATTTCTAGTTAAGCCACAAATAACTATTATACAAACTGTATGGAGAAATGATGTATACTAGGCTGAAATAAGGGGAAATAATTGTACCCTGGATGAAAAGGCTATAATTGAATTTTATTGTCTCTTTCATTTCCTTAGCATTGATATTACGATGAATAAAATTCAATCAAATCTATAAAACTGAGTTCTAATACATACATGAAATCAAATAAATATTTCATGCCCCTGCGATGAGTTTGATTGAAATGAGTTAATCATATTTTAATAATTTATAGTCAAACATTTCTTCATCGTAATATCAATGCTAAAAAATGAAAGAGATAATAAAATTTATATATAGCCTTTTCAGTTAGGGTACAATTATTTTCCCTTATTTCAGTCTAGTATACATTATTTCTCCATACAGTTTGTTTATCTGTATAATTGTTATTTCTAGTTAAGCATAGAAAGTCAATTCAAATAAATTGTGATTATAAATAGTCCTTAAATCATTTATTAACAAATTTTTATCGTTATATCAATCGTTATATCCTACTTAAAATAGCCAAAAAATTGCATATTACTGATTTTCCAGATGGAAAAAACTATAAATTTTAAATCATAAATGTATGTTGAAATTGAGAAGTTTGTTGAGCACTTACCTTATCGGGCATCCTAGAGATTATACCTAAACGCCACTATATAAAAATTGTTTCTACATGCCTAACGTACCTAATGTGCCACATTGAAAACTCCTGGGTCCGTCGCTGACTGGTCGATCCTAGAAAAAGTACGACCAAAGATTAAAGTAAATGCACCGGATGAATACTAAAAGGTTAACGGGTTTTTAAACCTTTGTCTTTGTATGTCCACGAGCAAACCAGTGTGGTTGAGAAAATCTGAGCCGATGATTGGCATCGACACGTCAGTAACGAAGAACTCATAGTAAACTCATATCGCTGTCCAATTTCAAGTTTTAAAATTGTGATTATAGAATAATGACTACCTAAAAGGTTATACAAATAACTGTTGCATTCCCATACAGTGTCAACAGCAGCTATTGAAGCGTACGATAACTCCTGGCCATCCGTAGTTAGTCAGTTTCACTTAAGATTCTTGGCAACCGCACTTGATTTCTTTTCAAAACGTCTCAATGATACAAAAAAAAGATACAGTACTTATGATCGTGCATTTTTTGCGGATGCTTCCTCAAAGTTCGTATTTGTACACTTTATACCGATCATAAACCAATGATCTACACTTTAGTTCAAAAAATGGCGAAATCATCCTCTTTTTTTTATGTATTTAGTTTCATTAGTCAATTCACCGCCGATATCCAACACATCTCGGACTTGGATGACGTTGTCACAGATACTCTTTCACGTATTAACCAAATTTCTAACCCCGAAAGGATTATGCAACCATCGCAAATACTCAGACCAATGATAAAGAACTTTAAGAAATCTTAAGCAGTAGTTCTCTTAGATTGCTTGTTAATGGCCAATTAAGAAAACACTTTATATGCTATAAGTGTATTTTATTTATTTTTCCTACAATCTTTAATTTATTTATTTGTTTATTATTTTATTTGTCATTTTAATTTATTTTGAATATTTTTGGAAATTATTAGAAATCTAATTTTTTTAATTGAATTATTTTAACTTAAAATTCTATAATAATTAGAAAAAAATTATATTTGATCCATGTAGATGTTGAGAGACTTAAGCAGATTTTAAGTGATGTTTAGTTATTTTTTTTCTATAGATTGAATGCTACAAGTGGGATCATTAAACTAACCAACGATTATATTCCAATACACAGATTGCTGTGACTGCTGATTTTAAAAAGTGTATACCAAAATAATAGCTTACGAATTCTAATTGAGCAAGAATTAAACACTGAAAATGGAACTAAAACGAAGTGGATGGAGTCATCATACTCTTGTAGACAGTCCTCGCATAAAATATATTGAGATAAACAAATGCGATGTAGATGTTTTTTTAAGCAACAGTGGCTCATGGGCAATTGTGACCGTGTGAGTCGGTTTGCGATAGATTCAGCGGATCAAAGATTTGGTAGAAAATAGCAAAGTTATCAAATCGCTTTCATCCAGGTTATACAAAATTTCATCCATTTATTTGCATGGGTACCCTTCTCCCTGAACTCGGAGGATAAATCTAATCTAGTGGTTGCATCACCTAGCTCAATCTTACAATTTTCGATGCTTTTGTGTATATCAATAACCAGTGTAATGTTAGTGTATACAGCAATCGATCAATTTAAGAGCCTTAATTGATTGCCATTGTTTCGATATCTTCTTCTAGAGCTCACCAAAGAAATGTTGTCGTTTATCAAGCATCCAAGATGATCCATTCAAGAAACAGTGTGTTTCTACTATTCCACTTCCATGTAAAAATTGGTGCATGTCCTCTTCTGTATACATTCTTAATAACTTTATAATGAATTATTGAACTGAGATCAACATTTTGTTATATGTTCAATTGAAAAAGATAAATCCTCGAGCAGCAAGTCTTACGCGCAGTAAGAATAAGAAGCATACAACCGACGGCAAACAATATAGTATACAAAGTTGAAACCCAAACAACAATAACAAACCGCGAGAAACTAACCATAACAAGCTAAAGACAAAAAATTGCGAGTTTCATAAATGTAAATAGTAACACCAAATAATACAAAGATCAAATAAATTTGATCGAGATCTTTGGGCGGCTTATTACAGTTAACACACATCAAGACAAGACAAAAGCGAATAACACAAACGAAACTAAAAAAAAAATAAGATTAAAACAAGTTTTATTTCGTTAATTTTATCTTTAAGTTTTAGTTCTTAATAATATTAGTAATAATAACAATAACAAAACTATAACGATCGGACAGAGAGCGAGAATGAAATGAACCGATTGTTGATACGTTTGTTTCTTTTTGTGATTTTTTTTTCATCGGACCAATAAAAAAACAGTCATCTTAAAGAACTATCCGTGATTTTGTTTTTTTTTTCGTTCTTTAATTCTCTTAATTGTAACATGTCAAATTAACATTAAGAAGTGTTAATTGTCTTACAATCGTCGTTCTTTTGTATTATGCTAGTTCTCTTGTACGATTAGTTGTTATTTTAATTATTATTGAAATGTGTACGAGAACAACAATGGCATACGTTTTTATGTTGTAATACATAAGTTGAATATACGCATACATATTTGAAGAATTTCGATTTTCATCTTTCGAATAAATTAAATTAAAAGATTTTTATCTAGAATAGGTTCGTTGGTTTTTTGGTTTGTGTAAGTTATTAAATAAATTAAAATGTCCATTAATTTGTTAACGTACATAGATACACGATCAAATCTATAATTTAACAGAAATAACTTTCGAAGAAATACCTCGAATATATTAACTAACTGGGCCTAATTGCCCGTTTGGTGCTGGAAAAACATTTTTGCCACATTAACGAGAGTGGAAAAACACTTCTACAAAAAATTAAAAATTAAAAAAAGTAGCAACAGTTTTATTCTATCTTACAAGGTGTTTGTATTTACACCAAAAACAATTGTAACACCTGGTATAAAAAAACATCTGGTACTTTGACAGTATTCTAAAGCAGTTCCTCTTCAAAATGTAAGGTAGTTTTAATTTTGAGAGATGTAGTAATTTGGTGTTCCAGTGTATAATTAAGGCACTGGTAAGAAAATGAATATTTACCAGGGATTAAACATACTCCGAAAAAAAGAAATCAAAACCATAAAGAAATCCAAATCTCGGTTATTAAAAGATGTCAGTGGTTCACTTTATTCTGAACCATGCCCACATTTCAATATTCTTGGAATTTGACATACGTGACGTAAAGTTTGTAAATACAAACTTTTTTGGTATAACTCACCTCTCGGAAAACATCTCCTAGTCATGGCCAATTCAGTATATCACTTAATTCAGATGTCATATCGCACAAACATAGGATTTTCAGACCTTAACCTGTTATACCTTAGCAAATACTATTTTGTAGTAATTATTTTAAATTATTGTATTTAACAATTTGTTTTCCTACCGTACAGTTGTTAAACCAATACATTTGAATAATTGTCGATTTGTTGAAAACTTCACACCCATTTATAGAAATGATCATACATTTTTTTTGATTTGAAAAGTTTTTCTTCAACCTCTCGGCTTACGATCCCTTCATGACCTGTTTAGTTTTCACTATTGTTTGTTTCTCTTGTCCGAAGCCTAAAAGTATTTGTTTTATAGATTTTTCCAATAATAAAGATCTGTTGAACTGTGATAATTGATGCAGGGTGCTGT
Organism: Tipula lateralis; assembly: GCA_963932295.1. Lineage (NCBI taxonomy): Eukaryota > Metazoa > Arthropoda > Insecta > Diptera > Tipulidae > Tipula > Tipula lateralis. Next base: position 194,940,158 of record OZ010736.1, on the reverse strand, counting down.
AATCGTGACAGCTAATGATGAATGGTGGGGAGTTAAACTTCGAACTCTACATAGTGGAATTGATTGACAGCTAAGCTAGGGCGCTGGATCAACTAGCCGATGAAGACGTTTTTCTTGAAATGTATGGCATCTGGGTCTGTAATGTTCGTTTCGCTAGGCCGGTTTCAATCTGATGACGTCATTGACTCGTTGTGTGATCGAAAAGATCAAATCCATCTCATTAGGCATATGCGACCGGACTTGAAGTATGTTGCATTTCATTTCTTGAATATTGTGAGGCTATGTTGCAACAGTTGTAGCGAATTTACAGAATTTGACTCGAAATCTTTTTTCGATTATTTTGTTTATACTTCACTATTGTGGCGTGACTATTCGTCGTATTTGTGAACGCCACAGATCACTTGATTTAGTCTGTTCTGTATTAGTCTCTATTCATTGGGATAGTATTTTATTCTACTAGACAAGCGCATATTTTCAATTGTTATTAGAAATAATTGTAATTGCGTTCCTCTCAAAACGATTATTCTAAAGTTCATGTCTCATCAATGAATGTCTCAAAAACAAATGCAATCAAAATTAGATTAGATAAATTTCATGGAAAAAGTTCATAGGATACAAACAAGTTCACAATAAGGCAAGCAGTTAAGCGTATTTTTTGAAAGTTGAGTTAGATCTTTCGCCTCCCAGGTCTCACCAGTTGTAGAAAAAATGATATTTTGGTTTCCGAAGCTGATGATATAAATTCTTATTCGAATCCAACTTTGGTAAGTGTTATTTTTGATCTAATGACTGAACAGTTTTCTAATCCATTTTCATTTTGAATATTTGCTTTCCGAAGAAACTACAGTTTAAATTTTCAGGTTAGTTCAAAATTGATCGAACGAATTATTCCTGTAGTCTCAAAATATTTACAGACATATAATCTAAATTTTATCATAGCGCCCTTGCACTTTCTTAAGCAATAGAAACTCACTAAAATAATTCCAATTTCAAAAAATAGGAATCCTGTTGAGTTATCCCATTTAAAACATGCTAGTATTTTAAGCCCCATTTCCAATGCTTTTGAGATAGTAGATGAAAATTCAATTCAGTCTCATATATGGTTTAGTAATAATTTACTCAAACTGGGTTTAGTACCTTCCATGGTACGGCTAATGCGTTAGTCTCCTACACATGGTATAAGCGATCATATTCGGTGTTGTATAGAGAACAGGGAACTGAAGTTAGTTCTCTTTGGAATTCTGTCTTTATAAATTCATTAGGTGGTAGCTTCAATATGCAAGGCATAGTTTTATATTTCATTTGTCCACCGAAGACTTAAATTTTTTAAAACCACTAATTCGATCAATATATACCGAGCAAATTGTTACACAGTGATTTTCCCAAAACCTAACCAGAAAATTTACTCGGATTAAATGAGTAAGTCACCGTATTAATAGTTCGTAAGGTCTCAGTTGAAACGCGGTTATAACCATTTGCCGCCTTTAACCCATAAATTATTAAATGAATAATTGTACCGTTATGTATAAAAAAAACTTAGAAAACTTAAGTGGAAGATGAATAACTGTCAAAACACTGTTTGCTGAGATGGTATCGGTTAGCTACAATATATACATTTTTGTGTGCAAATTATGAACTAAATAAGATCGACGTTTCTATACAGCTAAAAAAATCAATATGGTTAGTGATATTACACAATATATCATAGCGTTAAAAGGAACAAAACATATAGTTTAGAGGGTTAATATCATATAGTAAGCATTAAATTCAACCTCTAGAGCGAATCGAGCCAACGAACATAGAAATATTTTATGTATTATTCCATACAATATCAGATAAATATCCGCCTCTGTTAGCCTCACCAATGCGAGCTCTTTTGAGCTCATTTTTCATTACATTCTCACACATTTCACGCGGTATTTCATTAATTTCGTCACAAATATTTTGGTTGAGTTACTCAAGAGTTTCTGGTTTGTTTGCATAAGCTTTGCTTTTCAGATATCCCCACAAAAAGAAGTCCGGAGCAGTCAAATCAGGCAACCGTGGAGGCCAATCAACATCACCATATTTTGAAATAACTTGTTGTGGAAAGAGGTCTCGCAGTAATTCCATTGCAATCCTGGCTGTATGCGATGTGGCACCGTCTTGTTGATGGAGTTGTGTCATTTAAAAGTTTTCAATCATATCACAATATCGCTCCACATTCACAGTTACCGTTACGCCGTTTTCATTTTCAAAGAAGTAAGGTTCAATGATTCCTGCTGACCAAATTATACACCAGACTGTCACTTTTAATCGATGTAAAGGTCTGTAAAGTAAAGATCGACTGATGAATAATTTGAGGGTTTTTCAATGCCCAGAACCGACTTTTCTGTTTGTTCACATATCCATTCAAATGAAAATGTGCCGCGACTCATGATTTTTTCACAAAAATCGGGATTTTCATGAGCGCGCTGTAACATTCTCTTGGCATATGTACGGCGGCATACATGGTCTTGTAGAAGAAACCCTTGTGTCAACTGAATCTTAAATGGAAACAAACAAAAATCCTTGTGGTTGTGGCCAAACTCGTTCTTTGAAAACCGCAAGCTCTTGAGCACAGCGTCGATTTGAGGTTGATAGATTGTTTTGAACACTTTCTTGAGCAGCAGTAATGTTTTCAGCCGATCTTGCAGTACGTTGTGGCCCATGCTTGGGCCTATCACCTACAGACCCTCTTTCTTCGAAATCATTCACTATACGATAATAGTGCGTTTTGTTGGCACGTTGTTTCTCCCAAAAATTTCACGTAACTTTTTCATCGTCACAGTAATCATCGATGATTGATTTTGATAAAACGTTTTAGCGATTAAAACACGTTGGTTTATCGAATATTTTTCCATAATAAATTTGCCACGTGTCTACTTCACGACTGCCAAATATGAACTGTCAAGCTAACATTTACCAAAATGGCGGCAAAACCTAGTAGTATACCTTTCCGGCAGACACGCTGTATTTAATAATCCAAGCGAGAGTAAATCTGGCGTAAAATGGGTACCATGCTATACCAAATGAAACCAAAACTAAAACCAGTTATGTATATATTGGTAGACTGCATCAAGAAACTACTCGTACCTTTTAAAAGAAAACCTTTGTAAAATTATTTTTTATTGTATTTTTAATTTCTTGTAATATTGTCTATCTTATATAGTGGGTAATCATTACATAAAACCTCATTCAATAAAACATACGAACTACCTGTAGTTTACAGGAAGCTATTATGAAAAATTCGATATCGGTTTCAAAAACGGATTTTACTTTTATGAAAATCCGATATCGAAAAATCCGCTATTATGGAACTAGAAAGACCAAACGAAATCGGGTTTTCCGAGATCGGATATTAAAATCCGAAAGATATTTAGTAGACGAATTTCATTTTATGTTATCGAAAAATAATTATTTCAAGTGAATTACAAAAAACATAACTGCTAACTTCATGCTATCTGTCAAATGATAATTCGAACCAATTGTTATAGTAGGGAAAATAAGCAGCGGATCGGATTTTTCGATATCGGGAAAAAATTCGAAATTGTATTATTTCATAAATCCTATCTGATCGTTAAGCAAAAAGTGTAACTAACTGGACGATCTACTCTATGATCATTTTTAAAAGATCAAGATCTGGCCATATCGCTTGTTCATCCTTAATTTAAATGTTACAGGAATTAAAAAACTTGATTATTATACCTGTTTATTGCTATAAGGGAAATGATACATCGAAACTAATTGAACGTTTCCTGATTATGTTGAAGATAATATAGATAAGAAGAGTCTAGATGATAATATTCCTTTCAGTATTTTATAAATAAATAGAACTACTAGAGAATATTTCATGCCATATATATATTGAGATCCACTATATAGTGTACCAATATTCCATTTGCTAATACCACCCTCATTTTATATTTTATTTCATATATTAAATTCACCCGCCTAGCAAACCATAACCAACCAATTATATTAACCTTTAAGCTTAACAATAATAATCCCCCCTTGATAAGTTTAACTCGTAATGACGTATTTTGTATAAGTAATTATGCACACACTTAAAATAAAATAATCTTTGAACTATCGAATTGTGCAGCAAGCAATGTCATAGATCACAAGATATTTATATCGCGGTTACCGCATTGTATACACTCATGTGTTACCTTACCTATCACTTCTTTATAAAAAGATTTTTTTTTTAAACAACGAATTTAATTTGTTGTCTGTTATAATTTTTGTGTTGTATTCCAGAGAAACAGTAAAAGCAGTATAATAGGACCATTTAATCAGCTTATACCAATCAAAAATTGAAATTAGAATTTTAATCCATAAAACAAATTGTTGGTTTGTTTCTTTTTTCTAATGATTTATTAGTGTTTAAATTTATATATACTAATTAAACCGATTACATCAATTATAATTTTAATATTTTTATCTATTTGAATAATTACGACAATTTTTTGTTCTTTTGTTACAGATTTCGTTTCTTTGGGGTACACAACAGAGAATAACATTTTAATTGATGGAATCAGTGGATGGTAGCTAAAACGATCGGAACAATATACATACATATATATACCGTTTATCGATGTCGATGAATGATTAATCATAACTGATCTTTATCTTGGATACACCTACAACTTACCTATTTTGTGCCGCATCGTAAAGTGAAAATCTACTTGTAATTTAATCTTAATAAAAAATAATTAAAAACATTATATTATTAATAATTAGCATATAATATCACGTACATATATAACCAGCCACACGGCGGGGTCAGAATGTTAATTTTGTTATAACTTTCTTGAAAATTATAATCATTATGATCATGCCTTGTTATCACAGTTTATTAATTTAAAAGATTTTTTTTATTTTCTTAATATTAATGAGGAATGAAAATAAATTATTCGTTTTTTTTTGTCTAATAAATTTAATTTAATTTAAACATAAGATTTAGAATATTTTAATAAAAATTAAATAAAAACTAAATGAATTATAAATTAAAATTATTAAAATTATGGAAATTATTTTTATCACTTTGAAATTAGGACTTATTATATAGGTGTATAAGAAACAAGTGACAGCTATATGTTTGATTTATAAACAGCTGAAAATGATCACGCAGCATAAATCAAATGACATACCTCGAGTATATACATATATAGGTAAATATGTATATATGTATGTGCAAAGGTGTTTATATACAGCGAACGAATGATTATAAAATTTAATTTGCAAATATCGTAAAATTGAAATACGCGATCATTTAATGAAATGAATTAAAATAAATTTCGTTTTTATCGGCTCGTGCCAGAAATTTGAGATCTTATTATGTATTATATTATAATAAGACGCGATCAAATAAACAAAATCACATAAAGCAGACTGCATAAATTTATAATTAAATTATAACAATAATCGTATAACCATATAATAATGATCGTTCGTATATATAAACACAACGAGAACCACACCTCAATATTTATATTTAAATTACTGACCAAATTTCATAATTTTCGCATATTTTTTTTAATGTGAACACAAATCGACGAAGATAATACGTACATGTGTCGCGTTGATTCAAAATCGATCGATCGACCGATCGTATACATTTTCATTCAATACATTTTTTTTGTATACCAAATTACCAATATATAAATTATTGGGTTTTCAATGAACACAAATTGATCGCGGCATTCTCGATTTTAATAATTTTGTTGACGATCACATTAATGAGCATAATTTAATCAAATTAAACAACACATTTCTGTGGGTTGAACATGAATGGACAATATACATGTATATATAGTTAGCGCGATCATTAGGCCGGACTTGACAAGTTTTTTTCTAGTTTAGAGATACACAAAAAACTACCGATAAGTGATCATATAGACAAACTCGTATATATTCAAATATATATATCTATATGGGCGAGTGCCTAATGATCTATTTAAAATAGACCAAAGTATATATAATACTTTAATTAGCAAACTAGACGAATTTCCTGTCACACTTTAATAAGATTAAGTTTAAGGTTTGGTTTTGGTGGGCGAGATCAAAACCCGGTGAGAAGATTAACAATTTAAATGCTTTGATTCGCCTTATAAGTTAAGTTGTAGTGAACACATGTCTATGCGATGTGAAAAGTTGTACCATGCTTTTTAAATTTGTCCGCCTGTAGCTTTGAAATACACCCACTTTGTACAAAAATGAGTTGTAACTTTTGACGTAATTTGCACTTTCGATTGATACACGATTTTACAGATAGTTTATTATAGAAGAATTCAGCTCTCATTCTACCCTCTCACTTAGACCAATTAGCAAAAAATGCTAAGTCCTAGTTTCTAGAGTAGATCCGATCTTCAGATATTTTGAGAAACACACGAATCGCATATACAGTCTTATATCCTGTACAAAACAACCAAGACACAGGTAAGTGTTGTCCTCAAAACCCAACTGAATTCCATACAGGACACCCTTTGTACCTTTTTACTCACTCTTCTGTAAGTAACTTTATTTAGAAGTATAACCAGTGTATTTTTCACTAACGTCATTGCATTAATACAAGTTATTTAATTATTTACATTTCAAAAAACACTGGAGAAGTCGGAGGTTATAAAATTTTATAAAATCGGAAGGTGAACTTAGGTAGAAAAGATGACTCACTCTCTTTTTGACAATCCCAGTCTCGTACCTCTCTGTTACTTTGTGCTTTATAATTACATTGAAATTTGTACTAAATATTTTCTTATAAGTTCGTTTTTTCGATTACCACTATCGTAGTTTTTGCTTGCCCTCGGCTTAGTTACTGCGAGCAATGAATGATCCATAGATGCAGTTCGTGTCTACTTTGCACTCCTATTCGTCCAACATATGAGGAAAGACAATGGCACCAAGCGATTTGAAAACAGAATGCTTCTCTGTTATGCTCTCCAATTTTGAACTATGTGAACAGTATCCATTTTTCTTTCTGTTGTTACGATCAGGAATAAAAGTTGTTTTACCACCAACACTATACAAGGTAAGTATGTACTCGACAGTAGATTCGTCGCTTAATTGATTGTAGCACGTCCAAGTATTGAAGCAATTTCGATTTTTGGTGCTTCTACAAAAAGTTCTGTCTGATTATCAACTGGGTTGATCGCGACCGATTGACGATGACACCATAGACAGCCGAACATAAGTCCAACAAATATATAACTATTTTATTACAAAATAAAATTAATTTAAATTTCAAAAGAACCAAACTATCAATATCCACTCTTCATCATCTCATAACTTGCATTGTTTGTCGCCGTTTATTATTCTTCCAGGTTCGCGAATAAAATTTATTCCATTTATGTATTTTCCGTTTATCCTTTTATTTTGTACTTTGAAACTTTCCATTCTAGTTTGATTGTTTGTTTATTTTCCAATTTTTTTAATTTTAATTTTTTTCTCTTCTTGCGAACTTCTGATAATTTTTTTTCCGAATAAAAACTTTCAGGTTGTTTGTTTATCTAAGACAGAACAAAAAAAAATTGAAAAAATAAAGTTGCCAAGATCTCGCAGGTACGAAAATTAAACTTTTATGTTGAGAAATAAAATAAAAAAATTAGTTGAATCAATTCAATTGTTTTCTTTAATTAAAGTTTTAGTTTTCGAAAAAATTTATGTCGAAGAAGACTAAACTATATAATAATAATGAAAATTTAATTTATTTTTTCCCTCTTCTTAATCAAAAATTTTAATCGGATTTTGAATGTGCAAACAAATGATTTGACTTTTAATTATGTTGTCCATGCACGAAGAATAGGTCGAATTGTCTAACATTTACATGTATACGACGACTATCGTATGCTTAAGATCCCGTACTTAAGTATAATATACATGCCATTTGAGTTTGATATAAAAGCCAATAAATTACAAAAACATTAAGACACTGATTTTATAATTTAATCAGTGTAATCATATGCACCCTATTGTAAACACTCTGATTTGATAAATAACGGAATTAAATTAAAATTCCTTAAATCACATGAATGGCCCTAAAATTAAATAACAACATCTAAATTATTATGCAAAGTGTTAAGACAGGTCCTCCCACACGATTATATATATATTTTTTATATTTATACCCTCAAGAGAGTTAACCACCCTTCTGAAACTATCGAGCCATTCCTGTAATGTAAACATGCGTAAATAGACGATAGAAAATTAAATTTTCAATTTTTCAAAATTGTATATATTGAAAAGGGTGCATAAATTTAGAAAAGCTAACGTCTTTATTATCACGACATCAATTTTCAATCTGTTTTTTTATATTTTGGCAAAACTTTTGTTGACATTTAAAGCAAGAAACTGTCAAAACATTATAAAACAATTAAAAAAAAAATGTTGCAATCTGATCTGCTCATACACAAGTATGTGTATACATATTGTTGAATGCAGTAGTCAAATGCTGGTGAGGACATCCCGCTGTTTGATTCTTGAATGAATATCATGATACATACATTTTTATTTATGTACATGATTCTTTTGCATTACGCGATGGAGCAGCAACAACAAAATATCAACACAATTCAATTTATATTAAAAATTAATTTCATTACTTTAATTATATTTAATGTTGTTTATCCAAACTGGACAGTTGCCGCAGTTGGAACCAAGGTTCGGTTACGTGTATGTATATATAAAGAAATATTGAAACGAGAACGAATTAAATCAGGTTGTACTATATAGTTATACCGGGAATACCTCGTTTGGCGTGCTACTTCGGTACATAACTCTTCAATGTTCAACTTTCTATCTTTTTGCTCCTAATAGCCTACATTGCGTATGCTTCCACAAGCAGTAATTCATTGATAAGTGTGTGTAGTAAATAGTTGTCCAGATAAGGTATGGTCTACACTAACAATTCATCAAACAGTACTGTTGAAAATATGTGCCAAAACTGAAGCGATAGGCTTAAAAATTTGAACATTTTATTTCGATCTTTGGAAATTTTAACTTCGCCAGCATCAAGGTGGGGATTATTGGTTGTTTTTAATTAGTAAAATAAAAATGGTTTATTAGTGTTAGTGCAGCAAGAATAACCTGCCTCTAATTGTGGTTCAAATAGTTATATCGAGCATTTCTGATATGTGTTATTTGTTTGAGTAGCCAAGAAGAGAATGTCAGCTTCCTAAATGATGAAAATTTCTTAAATATCTAAGAATCATGTATTGATATGTTACTAATATATTTAACAGTCTAAAGTTTTATTTTAGTTGGCTTTTGGAATATCGTTGTTTAGTTAAATAACCACTTTGAATGAGGTCGTCAAAGACATTCAACGATTGCAATGTTCGGAAAAATTTTACATAACCTCCTCGACTTCTGAGTTAAATGAAGCCCACTAATATATTGTAATCAAACGCCATTACGTGCTTGACTGAATTTTAAAAAGATACCATCATTGCATTCAAATAGGCCCCGACCTGTTCGTTTAAAAAGTCAAAGTCGTTATAAAGTCACTATTGAGTAAATACAGTTGTATTATAAAATATTCGCTTTATGAATCTGTGATTTAGGAGAGACACCACAATCAAATATGTTTGCATAATTAGTCCCTCAAAATCTTGGTAGCTGAATGTTATACTATCTACTTACACTTAAAACCTAATTTTGGTGTGATGAAGCGTATTGCTTATTGTAAATTGGAATATATGCGTATTTTGTAAATCTGAGTTGTTTGCTTTGTCTTGTAAATCCACTATCTTCTTTTGGCCGGTTTCGATCTGATGATGACATCATATGCTATACCGGACTTGAAGTTCATAGTGTGCGGCGATTCGTTTATATACGTTCAGTCGTGACGCGACAGTACTAGTGAATTACAAGAACTTAACTCGAAGTCTATTATTTTGTCGGAGTTGCTCATAACGCCACAGATGGTTCAAACCTAATAGTGTAAATACTTCTCTTTATTGGTTACCCTTTTCATAACTGGAGTTTCACCGATATGGTGTGTATACCAATACACTGCTCAAATCTTTACAAGTCTACGAAAAATGGTTTTGGTATTCACAACACCAGAGAAATTGTAGACTAAATGTATTCCATATAAAGAATTTGAAAATTCAACATACTATGAAATCTAAGTAACGGAAATCTCAAGCAAGTTTCATTTAGGTTTAGAGAAGCACAATAGATGGTAGTTATAAGCTTACTAAAATTATTACTTTGATCAAAATGTTAAAATTTTTCAAATGATCGCTGTTAATTATAGGGCTTATACCATAGACACATATCTGGTTTCGTAACTATGATTTTCGAAATGAGAATACAGTTCAGACTATACAGTTCATTTGACAATTTTTAATAATGCATAAAAATTCTAACTTTAACTGTGTGGTTTAAAAAGATTTTTGTTTCGCCCTCCGCCTTAATTTACCTATTTTCTTTGATTTTCCATTAATTTATCAAATTCTGTATTAATTCATTTTTTTTAACTTCAAATTTTATAAAAAAAAATAAATTAATACACCAAAAAACAATATTTATAGTTTTCGGTATTCACTAACTGTATAACTGTGGCCCTGTCATCACTAAAATGCCATGGGATGAGAAAAAATAGCTCATTCTGAAATCAAGTTTAAGCTTAGTTGCAAACCATGGTAAGCAGTGACACTTTACAACGAAATCATGGTTAACTCAAAACCAGAAATGTGGCTATAGTATTAGGCACCCAAACAGTTCAAACATCTTAATTGTATTTGGCACGCGACGTGTACTTTAATAGATAATTATGGTGAATTCGAACTAATAAAACACCAAACTATAACAAAACGACTGACAGATATAGCATCCTGATCTGCCTCAACACAAAATGATATTATAGATCGCGAAATTATCTATATGCTTGCATATAATTAACACCAATAACAAAAGAATATCAACAAAAAAAAATAATAACACTTAAACCACTTTGTATTGTTTGTCGATCGTCGATCATCAATTTAATAGTTCTTGCTCATCCATCCCCATTATCTCGTCGCATATCTTGAATTTCATTAGGCAAAAGAAATTTTTCTTGTTAATAGTCTTTTTTATATTCATTTTAACGATCGAAATTAATTTGTTTTTTTCCTCGTCAATAAATTAAATTAAAAATTAATGTAAATTTCCACCTTGTCTTAAATATGTATAAATAAACAAACGTGTCTTCTAACAATCTCTTACATATTATGTTTATTAATTCTTAATTATTTTTGCTTTATTAATGGGTAACGATTTAATGGGTTTCCATAAAAGAATATTATGATCTGCGCGCGATTTATACATTTCGCCAAATTCACGCATAATAATTTCGGTATGTGTGTTGTTATAACGTTTACGACTTGGCTAAAAAAAAAATTTGAATTTGATACCAAGTCGGTTGAGTTTTATATACACATATACGAGTATATAATCCGATTAAAAAGCTATATATGTGCTCCATTTAAAGAGGATTGTTTTGAAAACTTTGTACAAAGCTTAAAAATTATTACGGCAATTATGAAATTGATATGCGGCAAAATTAGGCGGGAGATTAACGTAAATTTTTGCTATATAAATACGCAAATAAATTTAATTCGAAAATGTTGTTTATACATACACTATCATATTGGTGGTGTTGTTTGTAATCCAAATCGACTATCACTATATAAAATTTCACTTTGGTACATATATTATATAGACGCCTTGCTGAATTCATATAACTATAAATCAACTTATGATAATTTGTGTGCTCAACAACTCGGTTATGAGTTCAGTAATAAAAATGTCAGATCGAAATCGATTGTTTATTGCGGTATTCGACAAATTTGATCAGTGTTTGTAATTGTATCCATCTGAAGTTTTAATGACCGAATAATAATTAATTCAAGAACTTTAATATACCGAAATAACAACTATAATCAATAAAAAAAAATACATTTTTGATAATTTCTGATTTTACGAGAGTTTTATTGATTTTAGTCAAGTTTTTTTGTATATCTCGTCTACTATAAAGATATAGTATTCAGACGAAATGTTTGACCAATGTCACCAAATCGTGTATAAGTTAAAATTTTATTGTTTTTTAAATGATTTTTTTTTGTGGTTGGGCCTTATGAATTATATCAGATTATGTAATGGATAGTTTTGTTGACACGGTATATGGTAATTTGAAAAAATCCGTCCATAAAACCTTGATTAGCTTATCTGCTTTGTGTTGATTAAGTAAACTAGAATGTTAGTTGTTTTGTTTGTAATCAGTTTTGGTGCCGAAAAATTCTCATCAACCCGATGCCGTTGCTAGCCAAATCTCGGAAGCACAAATATGGTCAGAATACAAGTAAGTCTTAGTTTTCATTTAAAATAGTTCCTAGGGGGAATATTTACTAGGGGGTGATTTTAATGCAAAGCATGTTGGCTTTGGCTCTAGGTTTACAACAACCAAAGGTAACGAACTTAAAAATGCAATAGTAGAAATGGGATGTAACGTCCATTCCACTGGCAAGCTAACATATTGGCCCACGGATGCAGGTAAAACTCCTGATCTACTGGATTTCTTTATATCAAAACAAGTTTCATCAAATTTTATTGATGTAGAGGATAATTCAGATATGAACTCTGATCACTCTGCAGTGATACTTTCCTTAAGCGACAAGATAATTAGAAAGGAAACGAGACCAACTCTTGCCAATAAAACAACTGATTGGGCGAGCTTCAGATCTGAAGTAGAAAACAAGATTTACTTACAAACACGACTAAAAACTATTCAGGACCTAGAAGAAGAGGTAGAAAATTTCACCGATATCATTCAGATTACCGCTTGGAATAATACTAATGGAACAGTATCAAAAACCATTGGTAAAAGTTGCCCAAGAGAAATTCGGAATCTTGTCTTAGAAAAAAAAAAAGCTAGGAGAAAATGGCAACAAACAAGGAGTCCATCTGATAAGACGATTCTAAATAATAAATCACAACAGCTTAAGCGAGAAGCTTTCAGAAGCTAAATGAAAAATCGTTTTCTTTGTATCTGGGAAAATTGACCGCTGATGAAGATACGAACTACTCACTATGGAAGGCAACTAAAAGTATAAAAACCCCAGTTCCAAAATCCCTCCTATTAAGAGAAATGATGGCTCGTGGGCTAGGGATAACAAAGCAAAAGCTGGAGAATTTGCTCACCATTTGGCTGATATTTTCAAACCGAATGAGATTGAATCGGATATTATAATCGAAAATGAAAGCAGCAATTATGAGGGTGGAATTCCTCTAACAACCCAAAAAGAAATCACCAGTGAAATACAATTCAATCTGAAGTCAGCAAAGTCACCTGGATATGACCTTATAACGGGAGAAATTTTAAAGCAACTACCAAAGAAAGCTATCGCTAAACTAACTTACTTGTTTAATGCTCTTATTAGATTAAGACATGTTCCTTCGGCCTGGAAAGTGGTGGAAGTTATTATGTTACCGAAACCAGGTAAACCGCCTAATGAAGCTAAATCGTATCGTCCGATATCACTGCTCCCTATCATTTCAAAGCTAATAGAGAGACTACTCTTGAAGAGAATGAAGCCAATAATAGAAAGTAGAGACCTAATACCGGGTCACCAATTTGGGTTTAGATGCAAACATTCTACAATTAATCAGGTTCACAGAATAACAGACATTATAGAAAAGGCGTTAGAAGAAAAACAAATTTGTTCGAACTTACTTCTGGATGTGGCGCAGCAGCTTTCGATAAGGTATGGCACGAGGGTTTAATACATAAACTTAATGCTATGCTTCCGGGGCCATATATTGATCTTATGAGATCATATTTATCTGAAAGGCTTTTTAGAGTAAGACAAGAAGATGAGTATTCTGAACTGAGAGAGATAAGGGCAGGTGTTCCACAAGGCAGCGTTCTAGGTCCAGTCCTTTACCTACTATATACAAGTGATATTCCACAGCCCGACCACGTAAGCATAGCAACGTTTGCTGACGACACCGCGATACTATCAACAGAGCAAACTGTGGAAGAAGCGGCGAATAAACTTCAATGTGCAAGTGATGAAATTCGCCAAGCGATGGAAAATCAAACTTAATGAATTAAAATCTGCCCATGTCAACCTTACGAATAAATCATTGGTTAATCCGCCGACAATCAGCTTAAACGATGTGATGGTGCCGAACGTGAACTCTGCTAAATACTTGGGTATGACTCTGGATGTTAAACTTAAATGGAAAGAGCATGTGAAGAAGAAAAGAAAAGAGCTTGATCTTAAATATAGACAATTGTACTGGCTAATTGGGCGAAGGTCAAAATTAAGCATATGCAACAAAATACTGATTTACAATCAGGTTCTTAAGCCGATCTGGCTATATGGCATTCAGCTTTGCGGCTGTACTAAGAATACTAACATTAAACTTATACAAAACTTCCAGAATAAGGTCGGAGTATAGTCAATGCACCCTGGTACATTCGTAATAGTGATTTGCATCGTGATTTGGAGATTCCAGATATAAAACTCGAAATAAAACGATTTGCATCGAAGCATGAATCAAGACTAATGGAACATGTCAATGCGGAAGCCTCTCGGCTACTGGATAATGAACATGTGGTTAGGAGACTTCAAAGAACCAAACCCTTCGAGCTCGTTATGTGAGCAGCTACCTACCAACGAACAGGCACTGTGCATCGCTGGATCAACAGTGACCACATTATATTTTAGTTTGTAAGAATTCAGATGTAAATTGATGGTTAGTCTGGAAAGACTAGTTTCAATAATATAATAAAAAAAAAAAAAAAATAGTTCCTTTCTGATAATTTGATAAAATGATAACGATTTCGCTAACAGGTGTTAAATTCGATGTTATATCTTGCGATGGCCAAGATGATTTGACCACTTTAAGAACATTTAAGAATCGGAATATACAATCATACTGGTTAAGCTCAACTATTATAGTCGCTTTCATATTTCAAACTCATTCAATTTGTAAAATAAGAAAAGTGAAATAGTAGGGTTTAGGTATGTTTTGATGATGTCATTTAACAAATTTCGTTATTAATGAAAAGTATCAATAAACTACTAAATTTTTAGATAAAAATCATTTGGAAGAAATTTAGTTATGTGTATTTGACATAAAATGTAAAATCGTCTAATAACTTTTATGGTCTAAACCGCTTGAATTATTTCTTAAAAACACCTGAAGGTTTTGAATCACGATATAAGTGGTTAGACAACATATCTGTTCTGGTTACTTGTTTAAAGTGTCGTGTGACAGAACGCTATCTGATTCCTGACTATAAGTTTCACACCAAAACGCACTATAAGCAATTAGTTAAATCAATTAATTTTATTATTTATTTAATAAAATTAATTTAATTCAAACTATAATTGCCAAAAAATTACAACTAGACTAAAATGTATAATCCCAAGACATTACTAATCTATTGAAGTGGAAACCTTAAAATTTGATCTAAAATCTTCGATCATCAGTCAACACATCGAATGCAGTAAATATATGCTTGGACACATGCATTTCAAAGATTAACATAGAACAGGAAATATCACCGTCATCCATCAAAAGAAACATTCGAGTGGTAAAGGAAATAACACCTCTCAATCCGAAATCCCAACAAACATACAGTAGAACCTCAGGCACAAATCAAATAAAGTTGATTTAAATAGCAAGCCCAACTAACTTATTCCTACAAATTCCCCGATACATGTCTATTGTAAATGTTTCTAACTATCCAAACTAAAAACTAAAAATTGTTATCTACTCTACCAACCATCTTCTCTACCAACCATAACCTAGAGGCTCACCCTACTACAAGTATAACAAAATACAGTGAGCCAACTGCATGCCCTCCATACAAACACGTCACACAAAACTGTAGCAATTTTAAAGCAAAGTCAAATCTTTCTCGAAAGTCAAATATTTCCTGTTCATTATCAATGTTTTTTCATTAGTTTTATATAATAGAAGTGAAGACTAACAACTCCTAATCAACCCCAGGCATATCACCAAAAAAACATCTTTCATGAAGGTAAGAGTACAAAGTTCCAATCAGTAAACCAAATCACGAACAATATAAATCGATTTCGTTAACAGACACAACCAATAATAATCGAAAAATAAATTAAATCAGATCAATTCCCAATGTATCAGCATATGTTAAATCGAAACCTCACTACATTAGCCATCATTGTGAATATAAGACTCCGAACCTATATTTATTAGACCAAAATTCACAAATAAATTCATTTTTATGACACTTATTTTTCACAAATATTATCACCACTATTAATAAACACTTTATTTCACTTATTATCACTTCCCAATACCACGGTCTACACGGTTTATACATGAAGTCAATCCTTGTAGAAATTTTCATCAACCGTTTATATGTCTAAACTTTTTTATCTGATGGGCATATGAGTAAAAATCCCATCTCCGGGTAAAACCGTTTTCATATCTGGTTTTTATTGTTTTGAGTCAATCTCAGAGGGTTTTCAATAAAGTGAAAATACATATCTTTCTTGATTCACATCATATGGTTTGGTGAATCGAGGAATAAACTAAATAGAAAAGCTAGTTGAATGATATCACGTGGAGTAATGCCAGATTTACTCTCACTTTTGATCGACATCACTCCCGATTGCAAAGATTCCTCCGAAAAAACAAATTTGATTTTTTTTTAACATATTAAGAAGTTGAATCTTACCTGAGTGTGATAGCCAATCTTGTACTGGGCTGAGAAACTTTCATAAGGCATTCTTGTCTTGTAATTGCTGACAAGAGAATTTCATCAAATTGTGAATTTCTTGTGTAACTGGAAAAGCTCTGGGTCAGAGAATTTCAGAGGCAAGAAAACATTTTGGTGATCATCAGTGTTGTCTCGTTCCGCATAGTAAAGACGAACCAAATATTTTTGTAATTGGAATGTCGTCGAATATGCTCTTCATATTATATTTATATGCTGTTGATCACTTATGGCTTTATTTAAATTAAATGCCTTTTTTTTACTTGAATTTATTGTATCACACACAAGAACTAACCGTCAAAAAATATATTTAAATGAAAAAATTATAGCACGACGACTTTTTATTTTATAATTTTTCTCTTTCTATCCCATGGGTATTTTTTATATTGTGCGTAGCTTTTTTGAACCAACAAAAAATGTTGTGGCCAAAGTCTAATTGTAAAGTCTAAATGTGAAACATCCAAAAAGTAGTAGCTCAATTTGCCTAGCAGTTAATCGAGCAATTGCAGCAAAAAATCAGATCAATTTGTTTCTTTTTTTTAGTTTCATAGTTTTTCTGACATTCTACTCGTTTATCTGAACACTAGCAGGAAAGTAATATACATTTTGATTTTATTTGAATTATTAGCAAAAGCTGAAAAAAACAAAAAATGTATTCTATTTCTTTTATCCGAAATGTCAAAATATATTCATCACGATATTTATATTCTTTCTTTGTTTCGCTTGACGTTTTTAAAAATGTAAAACTAGTCAGTGTTATACGACTACTCCAAAAGAAAAATTGACTGACCGTCAAAAAAGACGAAAAGAGAAAAAAATTACATAAATCAATATGAAAGACAAAGACGGTTTGTGTATTTATATATTTATAGCAAACCATATCCGAATTTTGACAGCTATTGTAACATATCACAAAAAATTATTAACTATTCCTTGTTATTTGTTTTGTTTTTAAACTAATATCACAATTCTAAACAGCTGAGTTTTATGTCAATTCAATCGTAATTTTAATATTACACGACAACGAAATATAAAATAGACTATTTGATACTTGACCACAAATAACTACTACAGATAGCCAAACTATATGGAGAAATCATGTGTATAGACTGAAATGAGGGGAAATAATTGTACCCTGGATGAAAAGGCTATATTTGAGTTTTATTTTCTCTTTCATTCCCTTACCATTGATATTACGATAAATAAAATTCAATCAAATCTATAATACTAAGTTCAAATACATTCCATGTATGTAATAAATGTTTCAAGCCACTGCGATTAGTTTCATTCAGGACAGTAAATGCGTTCTTCATATTTTATACAAAATTTATATACAAACATTTATTTATCGTAATATCAATCCTAAAGGAATGAAAGAGACAATAAAATTATTTCCCTTTATTTCAGTCTATATACATGATTTCTCCATATAGTTTGGCTATCTGTAGTAGTTATTTGTGACTTGACTATAAAATGGTTTGTGTGTGAACTACTACTTCTCGTCTTACACAAATTATGTAGAAGTATAAGCGCAAAAATAATATGTATTCGATTTGATACTGTTTATGACAATCACACTACTACAAACAAATATTTTTCAAGTCAAGGTTGATTAAGATAGGTTTTTGTTTCGTTTACACAACTATTAAATCTATATTTTTGTCCCATTATAATATTTACTGACAGTCAATTTTTCTCAAACAATATATTCTTAAATAAGTTTTTTTTTGTATTTTAAATACAAAAAACTCTTATGGCAATCTGACGAGTGACGGCAGTTTAACGACTGTCAACCCAAATACAATCGTTTACAGAAGTTTAAATGCAAATAAGATGTACGTTTTAAGTGGTCTTACTCGTTAACCAATCTAGGTGCAGTTTAATAAGTAGATTGCACATCACTAATTAACAGAATGTTTACCAATTAAACAACTGTTTCTGGATGACGTTAAAAGTGTCGAGAAGCCATTAACAATTTTAGGCAACAACTACCAATAGTTTCATACAACAAGGAGTTACTTATTTGTAATCTACGTTGCATAAGTTATATGCAACAGTACTAGTAACATACATATACCATAGTTTACATAATTGGAAAGCGTGTCTTGTGCCACTACCGAAAAAATCAAATTTTAAATTTAATTCCGAATTCAAATCAATATTATTTTTTAAATTATAAATATGTATTTACATAAAAAATAATTTTACGACAATCAATAAAAAAAAAAATTTTTTCGTGTATGTGAGATAACTCATAATAATTTATATCGATTGTGTCAAAATATGATCATAATCGTAAAATTTCAAACGATCTGAATATTTTATTTTCAATTTTAATTTTATTTAATAATTATAAAGCTTTCAAAATTTTAAATTTGTCCCATATATAGAAAATTGCGAAAGTATATTTTATAAATACATCAACTCGTCTATATATGTATCATTCGTTCTATCTGGGTGGCTAAACTAAATCGGCAAACTTAATCCAACCGCATTCAAGTAAACCGCAAATTTCAACGATCAAAATATTGAGACTATATATATAGCATATAGGTACGAGTGTATAAGGTAAGATGAACAAGAAATCAATATATAAATATGGGCCACAGAATTAAATTAAATTTTTAGCCACAAGTCTGTCATCCTCTCATGCCGATTTTTTTTTATCGTTTAATAATCTTTCGCGCGTTATTAATATTTCTGTGGCTATATACATATTTAAATAAATAATTAAGCTTAACTATAGCAATCATATCACTACGAGTAACTATTGTTATAAACAAATTGTTGTTGTGTTTTGATTGTATATATGATATTTAAATCACATAATGTGTTCATCACAAGTAGTAACTGTTATAATTTAATTTTTTTTATTTTTTTGTATTTTAATAGTTTTTAATTTTAATAATAAATTAAAAACGGAAATATTATTTCAATTAATCACAAAAAATCATATAATAATAATTATTATTTTTATTATGGCTAAATACAAAGTGATGTATACTGTCTAGACTTGATTTACTAAATAGAAGCTTTGTGTGCGATGAAAATAATTTGTAAAATTTGAAGTAATTGAATCTGGGTTATCATATCATTGTAATCACGCTGTCATGTATACCATAATACCGTTATATACTGGCATCAATTATATATCGAAATAATTTTGGTATTCGAGTCAAGGTGTTTCGTTATAATAATTTAGGTCTTCCAAATATAAATATCCTGATGCTAATCGATTAATTTTATATAATTAATTTTAATGATATAATTTAAATCACAATTTTGTTTTTTTTTTCAATTTCTTCGATATTTTGAATTTTCATACATGCCAAATAGCATAACCAAACCATAAACGAACGAAAGAAAATTTATTTTCGACCTCCCACTGTGCTTGATTATGAATATTGACATGAAATATCATAACGTTATGTATTATATATAGCTTTTGTGGTATTTATATTTGTAATTAATTTTAGAGTTATACACTTATATGTATATATGGTGTTAAGAAGAATTCACAGAAATCTGAAAAACAAAAACGCGCACACACGAGAGATAATCAAAACTTGTCCTTAACAGGTTAATTTATAAATTACCGTCGATTAATTATAGAGATTTTTTTTTGTTGTTCTTGTAATTTTGTGGCATGTAAATTATTTGTCACTCCGGTTATTTTGGTGTCGTGTGGTGGCTTATGTATTCGTATTACTTATTCTATTCACTCTAGATGGGATTTTGGTTTGAAAACAAAAAGTTGAAGAAACTTTCACAATCAAATTATCTATCGATACATGTGAAAAGAAAATATATGACGATGAACTTAATAAGGCACACAGTGCTTTTGGGAGGTCCAATATAGTTTGGGTAATGTTAAGCCATTAATTAGATTGGATTAGAGCTATCTATCTATGTATTATTGGATTGTGAGGCCTTATATCAACTATATTTATCGAATATAATTGGTTCGATGTATTGACTCGTATAGTCAGTACCAGCAAAGATGTAAATTATCATATAACACCTCAATCTGCATTTGCAACTAATTATGGAGTCTAATTAGTCAGAAGTAAAATAACCATAAAACATTTATAAAATTTTGGTTTCTAGTCAAAGTTCAATAACAATTAGCACAGCGATCACCACGATGCCAACTAATACTGGTAACGCCTCGTTATCATGTAGTCTAAAATAATGAATACTTCATTAAATTGCACGTATACTGAGTCACATACTAAACAGTACTGCATTACTCATAATGATAAGTATATCTCAGCATGAAACATCGAGTCATCATCACGAACAGTGCTCCGTTCCTGTTTCATACTTACATACGACAACAACCCATCCCTCCAACTAGATGAAACTCACAATATGTAGATTTAATTCCTCATCACTTCTAGTATGAGTATCATATTATTTATACGGCACCTAGTTAAAACATTCAACTGACGCAATTTAATATCGCCAATGTATTACTTCAAATGCAACCTATACCGCAAGACGATTCTCCCTTTAAAGATCGCTATATCATTCGGTCAGGATGCAGTACACAGATCGTAGCCGAGCCAATTCTGCCCTTTGATTCATTCAGGATATCAAGAATTCGCATTAAATTCCAGATATCGTGATTAAAATGAGCTCGTTATGATTGTGTCATCAACGTCGCGTTTTGAGGTATGGATCACCCATCAGCCATCTTTCGAGCTCATCCGTTAAAGTCCAACTCAAACATCCATAGATGACTTTGTTCAATTTCAGCTTAACTGCATTTACAAGATATTTCGATTTAAGAAGTAGTATATAAATTAATGAGAGATCCAAGATACTGGAATATCATCACTCCTTAAAACGTGTGGTTAGCACTTCTAAAATCAATTGATACTGGGTTTTTAAAACCAGAGATCAGATAATTGGATTTGGACTCGTTGATTTTACGACCAACTGTTCTAGTGGATCAACTATCTCTTTCACTCCGTTGCCATTCAATCCAATCCCACAAATATCATCACCATATACGAAAAATGAATTGGGTTGTAGAAAAAATATAGGTGGTCTTGAGGTGTTTCACTTTTTGGAGGGATGTATTCCAACCTGAGATTAAAAAGTATCGGGGACAGCGTGTCTAGGCTTGTCGATCACCAGAACTAATTGCAAAAGTTTTCCATAGCCTGTTCTCATCTTTGACACAGGATTGTGACTGAGGTGTTGTCATTTTACACAGTTGTACGTTTGTTCGAATAAGGTTTAAATAACAGTACGACAAAGTTACTCTTTTGAATATCAAGAACTCTAAATTAATACAATAAACTCCAGGTGAACCATTTTACTTTAATCTCTACTTGGCTATTGGGAATTTCTTATATGATATGTCCTCAATAAATATTTCTGCGGTCTGTAATTGCGGGTATTCAAATGCAGCATATTGTACATGTTGAACATTAAGTCGGGCAGACTCCATTAAGTAAGTTGTAATACTCTTAAGACCTCAGTCGTCCACCATTATCTTTATTTCGTTGCTCAGCAGCCAGACGGCACTTCTCGTAAAACTAATCATTTTTGGGCTTAAACAGTGTAATAAGATCGCAAAATGCTATTTCCTTGCTGACAGAAATTCGCAGGAGAATCGCGTTGTATATTCTATATGGTTTTAGCAATAGAGAATAACTCGTTCCGATATATTTTATAGTGTTTCGTGTAATGGGTGGTATACGAGAAATACCTAAACACTCGTATGTTCACAATAAAGTCCTTTTAAGCTGATTAAAACCAAAAAACTAAAAGGTCATGATAAAATTAAAAATTCCGTCAATTAACTATTCGTGCATCTCATCTTCACATCTCTATATAATACATAAAAAAAATTGACGACCACGGATAAAGACTGACATGAAATGTATGGGTCTGGGTTCAATACAATCAAAATGGTGTTTTATTGAATTAATAATTTTCATTTTTTTTCGATAATTTGACACGACGTATCTCTAAATTAAGTTAAAATAATTAATAGAAATCCGTCCAATCTAATTGTGCACCGTCATACATAAAGTTATATATATATAATATAGACAGAAAGAGACATTTGAATTAGATGACTGGAGCGATTACATTTTTCATAAGAAATGTCAAACGATTTATATTAATGACTAAGGTGATTTTAACATCATTTGTATTTGTATATTCATACACGCATAGATTGTGTTTATAGGTGGATTCAATAAAACCTACACAACAGATTTGCAAATCAAAAATCGAAAGCGTTCAACAATTTCAATCCGACCATCAAATTATGTATTTATGTATAAACAAAATAAAATTTGATCGATCCCAAATCCAATCAAAATTCCAACACCACATGTTTTGACATTTAATTGAACTTCTAACACGGGATATCATGTTACCAAAAAATCTTATTATATATACTCGTATTTATGGTGTAAACAAATAGTAAGAAAGTAATTTTATTAAGAAGTCGCATCATAATTTTTTTAATATGAGATCTTTTAATTATCTGACCATTAGGTGTGTATACACACATGCACATCAAAAATATCAAATTACATTAAATTTAATGAGGAACACGCTCTATATGGGGGCACTATCACAAAATCAACATGAATGTGATCAATCATGTACATGTATTTAAGACAAATAGATAAATCGATTAAAATAATTTAATCAGATAATTGGACATCCAAACAAATATACAAACAAACTTATGACAAATCATTAATATACATTTTTATTTTGGTGATCTCGAGAGACTACTACCGATATTGAATTACAAATATTTTTGTTCAATAAGCCCGATCAAAAAAATATATGAATATGGAATATGATTGATTATTAAGTATATTTATTTCGTAATACTATTATTTTATAGACGGCATCATTTGATCGGATGATCGAAAGGCGTGCACGATGTCAAATTTGGGATTATTAATGTTGGGGTCATTTCCATCCCCCCAAAAACATATATATATAGTCAATCGGCTCGTTTTTGATTGATTAAGGGATATATAGACACACTGTATATAGCAATGTCGGAACATCAATGATTAACTCCTCCAAAACTTAAAATAACATGATAACCCACCTGAAATTACACCTTTTTCTAAAACTAATATTAGATTTTTTTTGTATTTATTTAATTTTTATTTTTGTTCTGATCTCGAATATTTTTTCCGATAATGACGTGGCAGTATTAAAATATTAACTTTAAACCACAAAATAAAAATAATAATAGTAATAATCATTAATATCAACATCATCATGATCAAAGAGGTGTTAGATTGGAATTACATTAGAAAAAAAATTATATATCTCGTACCTATATATCGATGAATCAGTATAAAACCATTTTTTTACTGATCGACTATGGACTCCTAAATAACAAGATTTTAATTTAATGTTAAATGGTCAATATGAATATGATAGGTATCAATGTCAAACATTTATATATACACTCGTAGCTTTATCTTAAAATTCAATTTCGGTCAAATATTATATAAGTACAGAGCTTGAGCTGTCCATATACATGTTATGTATTTATTGGACCACGTTGCACGTTATTAATTGTAAATTAGAAAAAAAAAATTACGTCTGTCAATTTGATTTCTATCTTAATTAATTGGCAACATTTGCGTTCAATAGGGCGTGTGAATAATGCCGCATACGTAACTGGTATATCACTATGAACAAATAGATTGTCAATGTTGAACAACTTATCACCAAAAACTGAATTTTCGTCGTTTATTTTTATTATACCGGAAGGAAACCATAAAAACATTTTTTTTTTGTTTGTTGATCCAGAAAATAAACTAATGGATGTGTATTCGCAGTGTTGCAAAATTATAACGCAAGTACTCCAGAGTTTTTATACTTTGCAAACTGTTTAATGTTGTTTTTTTTACACTTAATGTGACGGTGAACGTAAAAGCTCCTTCTTTAAAACGCAATATTATGTACGAGACAATAACTGAGGGGAAAAATTATGTAGATTTTTATTTTTATTGCCTTATGACATAAATTATGTGTAATAACTGTTTGTTTGGCTTAATGTAAATATAAGTTAACTTTTAGAGGAAATCCAAGCTGTCTAATTAAGCTTTATTTGATTGCCAAATTATATAAATCCCTACTCCCTGCTAATATAATTATATACGAATCTGTGGTGATCAAATGGAGTACCTAACTTCATACATCATTAGCATCACAAGTATGTGGACTAAGGACCGATTTTAGTATCCTAGATCATTCCAATATCACTGTCTCAATAATAAAAGTTTCTTTAACAGAAGCGAAATAAAAAACCAACAGTACTAGACCTGATCTTAGTACCGAAAAATGATAAGGGAAGTTGCTAATATAAATTCTTATTCTCATGGAAAATACCTCATATGACTATGACACCAAAACCCAGAAAAGGAAATTACAAATATTGTCATATCTTCCAAAAAGCATACTTCCAACAATGTTGAAGCTTTATAAAAAGAATACCAACTAAACCTCTACTGGAAGACATTAAAGCGGGTTACGATCAGGCAACCACAGTGCAAGTACCAAAGATCTTAAACACCATCAAATATGTCTGTTCTTTCTACACCGAAAAAAAACATTGTATAATATTAACGACAGAGTCTTCGTTAAACAACTAACGAGTGAAATCATTAATGAAACGACAAATTTATTATTGTTACAGATTTTTGTTATCTTAATATAAAATTCTTTAAATTATATTTTGATATTCAAGTAAAATCACATTATCTGAACATGCTTTGATTAATTGAATTAGATTTTGACAGTTCAAAGAACTTTCATTAACAAAACTAAAATTATTAATTTTTATTAAGATTCGTTAATACGTTTGAACATTTTTAATTAATCGTACTAAGTAGTACTATTTTTTCTTTATTTAATAATTTTTCTTTCAAAAAATTGGTATAGAAGTAATATTCTTTAATTTAATTAATATTTGTTAAATAAAAAATAATAATTGAAAACATTTATAAAAAGTCAGGCTGTTAAACGGTAAACCTCAGTTAAATAATAATAATATTTGGATTAATATTAATTGTTTTGATAAAGCTTAATTAGGTGTAGTACATTTTATATAGTTAGACAAATTTTCCTAATACTAATGAAAGTTCTTTAAAACAATTAATTCCAATGCAAACATTTTATTATAAATACAACTAAAATCTACCGTTTAACATTTTTCAATCATAATTGGATAGTCAATGTGGAAAGATGCAACTTACAAAACCACATTTGACACGTGCTTAATTCTTGTGAAGTTTACATTTATTTTGGTACACTATTTAGAAATTTGGAAACAACCAGATAGTGTTAAAAAATTATAATAATATTAAAATAATTCCTATAAGCTGAATTGTCAAAATAGGTATTTGCAACGATATTGAAAACAACAAGTACCTGTCTCAGTCTAGTCCCAAGTTTATTTTCTTATACTGACACTAAGCAATTATATACTGTGAATATGATTGATTTTAGTTCTTTAATATTTATATATATGTATATATATATATATATATATATATATATATATATATATATATATATATATATATATATATATATATATATATATATATATATATATAAAGCGCCCGCGTGGCGCAGCTACACGTGAAATGTATATTTGTGGGAACGAATATTCTTTAATTCAAATATCTGTATTTTATTAATACTACTACATTTAATTAAATTTCTTTTAAAATAATGTAATTATTGTTAATTAATATAATTAATATTTTTTAAATTGAAAATATCAAACTAACAATAACTTCCTTAATGTTAAGATGATTTAATATTAAAATCAAATCCAGATTTAACTAATATTCATCATTATAACAAACATTAATTATTTCTTATTTCTAAAATAATTGTATTAATTAATAGTTGTTGATTAATTTTTTGATGTTTGATTAATAAAATTGCATAAAATTAATTAATTATTCGTCGGCTGCATATAGACGACGAGTTTGTATAATGAACACCATAATTCGTTATCTATACACAATTATTTTTTTCGGTGATATAGATGTTGCAAAAGGATTTTAGAAATTTTGACATCTCGGATTTATACGCAAAAATTAACGAGCGAGCCTTTGCCAAAAAATGTTCACTCAATTTCTGAGAAACTATATCACAAACCAAAAATCGTTAAATATGCATTATATCACGTTAGGTAGCGTCCTTGGATAAATGTTTACTTGTTGTACATAACCAGTCTACCGCATGATAATAAAAGACCTCTTAGCTCCAAATCTAAACATATTTCACAGTTTTATGAAGGCTTCATTCTTAAAACTATTACATATTAGGGAATAGAATTTTCTTCCACACTCTTCTATAGTCGCCGGTTGTAGCTTAATGGTTAAGAGAGTCTCTCATCACGCCGCGGTTTCGAATTCGATTCTTGCCGTTGACCAAAAATTAACATGCAACCGGATGATATAAAAACGCGTTTGTGTCTAAAAACATTCATTGGGCTGACCACCTACAATGTGCACCAATCGTTAAAATTGGTTCGTAAGGTCTCATTTGAGACGAGGTAAGTCAACTAAATCGGCCGCTCTAATAAGAAAAAAATCATTTAAAACAGAAAAAATAGATTGTTTGGTTGGCTTTAATAATGAGTACAGCTTCCTTTATCTCTCTAACTTTTATTAATTGCTACAATAAGAGTTTCTCACTCTTCAAATTGGTGAGTCCGATTTTAAACATTCCGAGTATCCCATATTGCACTGGAAAGTTCAATTTAAGAAAATTAAATTCTAACATTCCTTTGTAAGATGTTGCAGTATTTTTTGTTGTTGGAAACTGGTAGGTTAAAAGTTCCACAGTACGAAATTGCAACCCAAACAATATCTAACACCTCCAATTCTCGACTTTAAATCGTTGAAATTATAACTATATAGCCAACAAGTCCATCGAAGTTAAACTTTTTATCCGGAAATATGACGTTTCGCCACACATCACACCATGCTATTTGTAACCTAGCAAATCTACCCGCTTACACTTTCTTAATTGGTTTTTAATTTTGATAAAACTTCTAATTCCGATAAATTATTAATCAAAGCGCAATCCATTCACCATTACAATTGCACCAGTCTCATTTTCGAAAAGTAAGGTTCAATCACACTAAACGGTGACTCGTTGAAAGTGAAAAGTCTTTTCAACAATCATTCTTGGACTTTTTGAGCCCCTAATGCGTCAATTCTGCTTATTAACGTAGCTTCATAGATGAAAATGGGCCTCATCACTGAAGATGGGCCTCATCACGTTTATTATGGCTTTTAAATAAATTTTAAAAACCTTAAGACCTAAGTGATCTTTAATATTAATTATAATAATAATTTAGTCAATTATCAAATTACAGTAGAATTGTCAAGATATCGTTGCGATTATGCTTCAGTTTTAAACAAAAATGAACCTCAACTCATCAAAGCAAACTCACCATTATATAATGCATTTATAAGTAATGAATCAAACGAGAACTTTTCAAACTTCTTATCTCAAAATTTTGTTTTAGTTAGGAATCCATTCACATGCCACATCAATGGCTTTTTCTGGCAACTGTTAATTTTAGCAAGTCTCTTGTTGAAATTATTATGAAGCCAATAATTGTTGAGTTTATTTTTTTAAATCTTGTAAATTACAATATTCGCTAAGAAAATATGGCTTCTTGTCTAGAAAATGTTATTGTTGTTTGTTTTTAAATCAAATTGAAACAAGTATAAAATCTGTGTATACTACGCCTATACGTGTTGTATGTAGTGGTGGTCGAAAGTGAAGCTGATTTGAATCCAATCGGGACGCGGTAGACTATGGGAGATATCGATGACTCAAGTGGTAATAACATTCTTATTTCACTGTACAATGCGCGAATTAACATCATGAGTTGATGAACGTCACGCGAATCAACGTCATGAGTAGTTGCCGTTTCGTATAAATTTTATTTTAACCATTGAAGACCAGTGTCATAGCCCCCACCAGTGGCAAGCGGCTAAAAATTGTTGAAATAGCTGTTCTTAATTAGAAGTACCAGAGGGTTTTTCGTTCTCAATAAACTCCGGTCGTTCCAATTTCGATCAGCGTCTGAGGCGTCGACAATCGGGATACGGATCGGGAAGAGTTGTAACAATATCAGTGGAATGCTTTTGTAAATATTTGACCATTGACACAATTTCACTTAAACATGACTCCATATGGTTTCAATTATCTATTCAAGAATATAGTAAACATCACACTGTTCACTAAACAACTTCCATTTCGAATTCATCCCAATTTATGATTTATGCTGACTAAAGGTGACATAATATTAATCAATGCTAAAACACACGTATTATTATGAAACGTTACTATGTATATATACAACATATATGAATACGTAACTGACAACAACAATATACTGTAATGTAATAACCCACCATCATCGTCTTAATAATCAAAAAAAAACTAGTTACAATTTTAATAAGATGACTTTTAATATTTAAAACTTAAAATTAATATTTTTTTGTTTTTTTGAAAATAACGCGTCAAAGCTAAATTACAAAACGTACGTGAGTGTACTATAGGGTGTCCCAATTGTTTGGTTCAGGCAACACTAATATCAATCTTTCTTTGACAGAAACTTAGTATATTATTTCTAGTTGACGGGACTCCCAACGGTATCAAGAATTTTGTGCATAAATCACAAATAACTATTATACAGATAAACAAACTATATCGAGAAATAAAGTACACGAGACTAAAATAAGGAGAAATAATTGTACCCTGGAAGAAAAGCAAATATTTGATTTTTACTATCTCTTTCCTTCCTTTAGCACTGATATTACGATCAATAAGTGTTTGTTTATAATT
Source organism: Tipula lateralis (assembly GCA_963932295.1). Lineage (NCBI taxonomy): Eukaryota > Metazoa > Arthropoda > Insecta > Diptera > Tipulidae > Tipula > Tipula lateralis. The sequence goes on along the minus strand of OZ010736.1, from coordinate 194,910,499 downwards.
TTGTATAAAATATTAACTCATTTACTGCCCTGAATGAAACTCATCGCAGTGGCTGAACAATTATTTAATTTTATGTATGTATTTGAACTTAGTTTTATAGATTTGATTGAATTTTATTTATCGTAATATCAAATATAACCTTTTCACCCAGGGTACAATCATTTCCCCTTATTTCAGTCTAGTATACATTATTTCTCCATATAGTTTGTTTATCTGTATAATAGTTATTTGTGCTTAAAGTGCATGATACGAGCTCTCTAGTCGACAATCCAACACGTTGCCATGCTCGTCGTGCTCGTTCAGCGGAAAATATCTCCCCAATGGCTGAAAATGTGCGCCAACGTTCGAGGACTTCAAAACGTTATCGTGCATGGGAAATAAACATCAGCCGAGCTTCCATGCAACGAACTCTGCGTAAATATCTTGGTTTTTGAGCCTATAAAAAAACATTTGGCAGTTATTAAAACCGACAAACTCGAAATTAGTGTGAATTTTGCTCAAGAATCATCATTTCGTACGAGGTGCATTTCCAGCTCAGTAGGTTCGTAAGCAAACACAATTGTCGTATTTGAGAATCAGAAAATTCACAAGGAAATATGGAGAAGCCAATGCATCCATTGCGTGCTACTGTTTGGTGCGGTGGCATTAATGGGCCTTGTTTCTTTGAAGCAGTGGGGATTTGATACCTTTAAATTTTAAGTTATGAGGTGCCGTGAAGGACAAGTGATATACAGGCAATCCATAAACAATTGAGTATTAATGGCCAATATTAAAGCAGCCAATGAAGAAAAATATCCGCACATAATGGAGTATGCCAAGACTCTCCTTTGAATGAAATCATTTTCCATTATAACTATAGAAGGATCGTACTTTCTTACTGGGACACCCTGTATATGTATAATGTATAGGTTGGTAGGTATATGCATACACATCGAGAACATGAAAAATTTAGACCGGCCGGTATAACTATGCCATAAGTACCTTGTCTGTATGGACAATATACAAATGTACAAACGTGTGTAAGATACGTTACAAGACGGAGTAAAAAGAAACAACAGCAACAACAACAAAAAAACTGTTTAATAAATTTGAAGTGGAAGTCAAAGAATTGGATTGAAATGTCGGTTTTTATGTAAAAATATAAAATGAAATAAAAAAATCAAAGTTTAGTTCGAGATAGGATCGTGATTTATAATTTTTATTTTTAAATTTAAAATAATATTATAAGAATAATAATAATAATAATAGATTGATTTGAAGGATAAAATAAAATGTATATAAATCGGTTGTCTTGTATTAGATTGTCAATTCGATTATAAATAAACGAGAATGAATTGGATTTTATTTGGCGTGTTGGAGTTGACAAATTTATTATCTAATGTTTTACAATACATATTAAGAGTTCAATATCTGCGATGGACCAAACATCATTGAAACCGCCGAACATATGTTTCATACAAATGGATTGTGGTAGACAAAATGTAGATTTATTAATTCAAGGGCAGGTTAAAGAGACTGCGTAATCTAATTTGTAATCAAATCAGTTCGATTGAGTGTGAGGTTAGTCAACAACAACTATTCAAAACGATCGAACCAGAACACAACTTCAGATTGATGTATATAATGAGGTTAATGGTTAGCTAGGTATAACAAACCGCCCTAGGTCATAATCGGAATGACACGATACTGTATAATATATAACGAATAAATCTTTTGTGTTATTTGCAATCGGCCATGATCTGAAAGTGGCAACCACATATTTCTTATGTAAACCATGGACATCTCCTCGTTAAGTCAAACTGTCCATGTGTTGATTTCAATCGGTAAGACCCGATAGTTCAATCTATGAGATATTTTATCCACAACTATTTATCGTTCTGTTATCATTTCAATGATACGAATCAAATTTTCATCCGAAATGAAGCGACATATATACAAAACCACAGTTTAAATGAACGGTATCATGATAATTAAACCCAAAAATGTATGGTTTGATGTGAAGTATCGATTGGTCTCTTTTCCATCGCCAAAGGACTGATAGACCCTTGATGAACGATTCGTTTCAAGTACTGTCAAACGTCTCACGTGGTTAAGTTGTTATCGATCAATAGATAGAGTTTACAACGCTGGAATAAATATTCGCTATTCGCTGGAAAATCTGGAAACAGCAAACAAATTAATCACAATGCTGTGCTTAAATTGAGAATAGACTACGGTCAATTACTTACAATTACAAAGAAATACATGATCCTAATTGATCCTTCCATACTGGAAGTAGACTTGAACTATTATGAAATTCAATTATCTTGAATTTTTTATTCATGATAATCGTGTGAAAAGAATATCAATGAGATTTGCAGCAATAAAAATCAACTCTTTTTATCCTGCGTACGTCCTTTTGATCTTATTCTATTATCCTTATAGCTTATAGTTTCACCTTTTTAATTGACCATTGTTGTTCTATACCGTGTCAATAAACTGACTCCATCGGGTTCGATCACTAACCATAGCTCATCATATTGTTGTAAATAATTAGAATGTGCCAGATATCGCTCTCTAAGCCGTGAAGCCATCGCTGTATCATTCGGTCTGGATCAGCACTCAGACTATGACCGAACCAGCATACTCCTTATCTTTTGATTTCATGCACTTTATCAAGAATTGACATTAAATTCGTGCTCTCGTGATTATTTGAATCTCATCACTCCTTCAAACGTCTATGAAATACTTTGAAATACGTCTATTGAAACTGAAGACTGTTCTAGTGGATCAAGTATCTCTTTCACCCAATCTAATTGCATTTGCCATAAGTTGATTTGACTATCGGAATAAGATGTTGTCGTAGGTGTTTTACTTTTACGAATAAGCAGTATTCCAACATAAGGTTAAAATGTGTCAGGACCAGTGCATCTCCTGGTCAAACACCAGAACAAATTGGACACAAGATTGTGACTGCGGGTTACTGTCATTTTACACATGTATATTTTTAATAATATTTGACCCATCACAGATTTTAATATACCAGGAGCATGGAATTTGTGTCGTTAATAGGAAAAGGGTCGAAATAAAATCCGATAAAGATTGCTGATACAATATGCGGGCCTTGACCGCATGATCATCGCCAAGCAACACCAAGTAGCTAACCAATGATGTTGATATATTTTTAAAAACAATTTGTCTTCTTATATATTAGTTGCAACATGATATGTTTATTATTTCTGCTTGCCTTGAAATGTATCATTTGCACATATATAATTTAGTTGGTTTATCTATCTATCCTCTGCATATACAGATCCATATAAACAATCCTCGACAACAAAAAATACAAAACGTCATTAACAATATAATAGTTAATAAAAAATAATAACAATCTCTCAACCTCGTCGTAATAGAGTTAAAGTAGCAAATAGACCTCACAACGATTTTGACACCGCAACAAATAGGGTTACACATTTATCTGATTGTCGAGATGAAAAAATATATGGAAGATGGGGCAGTAAGAAGAAAACGTATTTTTTTATCTTAATTTTATAAATTCATATTTCATTTTGGAATATATTTTTTTATTCCATATACTAGTCTAAAGAGATGTAGAATGTAATTTTATACAGAATTTTTAAAATATGTAAACAGCATCCTTATATAAGATATGTACATATCTGTTTTTCATAAGAAAATGTTCTATCTATAGTTTGTATCTGAATGAATGTGAAAAGGAGAGATTTTGTTTCGGTGAATTTGATCCGAATGAACTTGATCCGTATCAAAGAATTTAATGTCCAAAATTATGGAAATTTTCTACTTTTGTATTTATGAGGAAACATATCCATTAGTCAGCTAGTCTGGTGGGAAAATTTATTATACTTGATTGCACAAAATGATTGACAGTGTAAATATTACTGTCCATTATTTATTATAATTTTGTTTGTGCTATCAACGATCTGTATCTAACGTTGCATCCATTAAGAACAACAATAGGCAGCACACTTGCTCTCTCAATTTGAATAAACAAATCATTTACTGACCAAAGGGTACACAAGCGAATATTCAATAACCTTCTTCTTCCAATATGAATTGAGATGTTCTCTGTGATGTGAGGTCAACAGGGGATGTACAAGAACGAAATATCAAATACGCTTTGTGTAATGGGCATCGAAAAGAAATTAATCGAACAAAGTGAAACATACTGTCACAATCAAGGAATATAATATAAGGATGTGTACCATGTGTCATAAAAATCAACAAAATTTGGCAACAATGAACTTAATAAGGTCTGAAACAAATCTGTGCTATCCCGCAACACCAACCTAATAATGTTTATACAGAAAAATATTGAAGCATACTGAGAAAAGCTACAACAAGCTACACATTTTGTAAATAAATATCTTAAGAACACAATGTGAGAAATACCTCACAAAATATAACAAATGTTGAGTTCCACAGACAAATGAACCGAACAGAAATGGGTTGGTCAGACATTGAGAAACTAATCTATTCAGTTATCGCTGCAACGTAGAAACGAACAATGTAGCAGAAGCAACCCAATTTGACAAGTCATAAATAACTATAGTATTCTACAACAAGCTGCTAAAAGCGCTACGCCGATTAACGCTACGCTGATTAACTCTGCTAATTTTAAGAAACGCAAACTTTCCCCCAATAATCCACAACTACTAATGACAAATCAAGGTTGAATAAAGCCATTAAACCCCTAAAAATCGCTTTGTTAATTCAACATTATATCTTTAGGGACTCGCAGCTACTAAAAAGCAACGGATTTCTCATAACAGAAAGTTACACGTAAGTTGAAATGACCAACACTCTCATTCCCTTCGATACGGCTCTCTGACGGAAGCTGGGCAAACGTGATGTAGAGAAAGCAAATATATTTGCTAAACACCTTAGCGAAGTATTTAAAACTAACGAGCAATAAATTTTGCACATACGTCTAAAAGGAAGTAAATCAAATACAAATATGTCAAACAAAAACAATCGTGGACAACATCGATGTAAAAAAGGCACTTGGACATGATCTGATAAGAGGAAAAATGCTGTCAAATCTACCGGACAAATGTATCAAATTAATATCTAATATATTCAACGCTATAATGAAAATAGGTCACTATCCAGAAAGCTGGAAAACTTCAATTATTATAATGATTCCAAAACCTGGCAAAGATGAAACAAAAGTTAACCCATACCGCCCAATCAGCTTGTTACCAACTCTCTCAAAGCTGTTCGAAAAAATGCTCTTGCAAAAACATAAGCCAATTCTGAACGAAAAAAATTATTCCGGATCATCAATTTGGATTTAGAGAAGAACACGGAACCGTGGTACAAGTTCACAGAGTTGTATTTGAAATCAGGCACTTCCTTGAACAAAAAAGTACTGCTCGGCAGCGTTTCTAGATGTAGCACAAGCTTTCGATAAGGTATGGCATAAAGGACTGCTACATAAAATTAGAGCACAATTACCGTCAAGATTCTGTAAAATTATTGAAAACTATTTGCTCGATCAAAAGTTTTTGGAGTAAAAAAATGGATCCTCTGGATCTAGCTAGGTAATTCAGAGTTTACCGCGTGCACATTAATATTAAGAACTAACAGGTTAACTCTTATTAAATGAATTTATATTAGCATTTAAATTTGATTACATATTGTTAGTTTCCTAGAATAAAAGCCATTGGCAGCAAATAAAATATAATTTTCTTCGGCAGATATGTTTCGGGTTTAAATTTCTCTTTATGTATGTAGAATAGTTTGACTTCTGAATTGTTGAGATATACTCTACTTAAGATCTTGTGTAAGAAAAATCCACTGTCAATAATTGATGTCAGATTGAATTTGCTTGCCCATACTTTTGACCATATACTGTTAAAGAACGCGTTATATGGTGTAGTTGCACAATTCTGTCTACGAGATTTTCCAAAAACAGTAAGGGAAGTGGAACGTGAAAAAGCACCGCATTTAGCACCCTCTAAAGAACTATTATATGTGATTCTCCACTTTTGTATGGGAGTGAATAAGCCTTCGAAGGAGATTCTCCGTATCGAATATTACGACAGGTGTATTTTTAACCAGGCAGAGGTGGTGCGGGCCTAGTAGTTGCTACAGAAGTAACAGAAAATTCAGAACATTAAATTTTCACACAGTTAATTAACTTCTCAGAATTAAATGCTGTAAGCATTTTGAGCTTTAATACATTGTTAGACTCTGTATTTTACGAATCGTTGTTATATTGTGGCACTACATCCTTTTGGTTGAATAAGATGTATTTACCAAGACTGCTAATGAAGCGTCATCTGTCTATAATGACAAAACCAATTTCCGATAACATTTTATAAATTTTGCGTGATGTGCTTATAGTACTGCCTATAGGTTAAAGTCTCGAACAATTCAAAAGACATTCCGATAGACGTGCTTTGTTTGAAATATCATTCATGTATAATATTACCAGCAAGCTCATCTGCAATTTTGTTGGCCATAATCCTCAATCACGTGAAGACTGTCCACAATTTGAAAAGTTTGCTTATTGACGTACCCATATAATGAGAAAATGAGCTTATACATATATGTCAGCGGTTGGTAATTTACGTCGAATTTTACGTAAACGGCTTGCGACTGGTGTTGTCGTCGGTTTATTACATGTAATTTACTCCCAACTTTGTTCTATACAGAATCTTCAAAAATTGTATCAATATCTGTGCAATTATGCGATGAATATTGAATCTGGAGAACATATCAGAATTCTGGTCTCCTTTTACCAATCTCATTTACATTCTACATACAGTATGAATCTTTATCTGAAGAATCTGCCCGTTTGTCCTATATAAAATGATGCATGATCATTTAAGTTGTTATATAATCTTTTTGACTTTTATATGGAAGCAGATAGTGCTTTATTGTCGGTAAAGAGTGGTACTAACTGATATTTTTGTGATATTTCAAAACAACTTCCTTGACATGTAAACTTAAAACAAACTGTATTTACTCAATCATATATTTATAATGTACAAGACACCTTAAAGTATCATGTCTGGAGCGAATATGCCTTCTATTCAGAATTTAAACATTGGAACAAATAAGTACAACTATTTAACATTAAATTAAATTAACCAGATTTAGTCGCCTCCTACGACAAGCTCTGGATACTGTGGTGTTATTCTATGGGTTTCATGTTTCGTTTGTAAAAATTTCGAAATACGAATGCCCCCATAGGGCTCACAATGCTGTGTTAAAGTTGAGAACAGGCTATCGAAAACTTTTGCAATCAATTCCGGTGTTCGACAAGGAAATGCACTGTCCCCGATACTTTTTAATCTCATGTTTGAATACATCCTTCGTTAAAGTTAAACACCTCAGAACAATATCTTATTCCAAAAATCCAATCAACTTCTTGCTTATGCAGTCGATTTCTGTGTGATTGGATTAAATGGCAACGGAGTGAAAGCGATACTTGATCCACTGAAAGTTTTAAGCTTTCGTTGGTCTCGAAATCAAGGAGTCCAAAACAAAATATATGATCTCTTGTTTTTAGAGACCAAGACGCAACTGATTTCAGTAGTGGTAGCCACACGTTTGAAGGAGTAATGAGATTCAAGTATCTTGGATCTCTCATATACTCACGATAATAGTGTGGGAGAGGATATCAAGTTTCGGCTTGCCGCTGGCAATCGGGCTTTGTATCCTCTACGTCCACTGCTGAATCAAAATATCTTGCAAATGCGGATAATCTGAAACTGTACAGAGTGTTGATCAGACCCGTTGTCATGTATGGATGTGAGAGTTGTACCTTGACGGATGAGTACGAAAGATGGCTTCTAACATTCGAGAGAAGAATCATGCGTGTGATATATGCCCCAAAACGCGACGTTGATGGCACATACCGAGTTTGTTTCAATCACGAGATCAGGAATTTAATGCAAATTCCTGATATCGTGCATGAAATCAAAGGACACCGATTACGCTGGCTCGGTTACGTTCTACGTGCTGATCCGAACCGAATGATATAGCGACCTTTGAAGGGAGCCGCCTTTCAGTAGGCGAAGAGGTCGCTGTCGGCGACGATACCACAGCGTAGAGAGCGATGTGGCATCTTCTGGTTGTTTGCAACAATATGGAGAGCTGGCTCGGGATCGATGCCGATGGAGTCAGATTGTTGGCACGGTACGGGCCAATAATGGCCTATAAAAACCGTTTAAAAAAAATCGTGAAGTAATCATATGCTCAGTTATAACGTGCGCGGGCAACATATCACCGTTGATTTAACTATCAATCACATAATTAAGCTGATGGTGAAACTTTTCACATTTAGACAAATATGTATATAAGATTTTAAGCGTAACACCAAGATATAATTACACGCATACGAGTAACAAAATTAATCAACATCGATATCACTTTTAACAACCACAACAAACGTAATCTATGTAAATAACCTTACATACGCTCGTGTACCAATATATACGTTTTAAAATATGTCAAAGATCATCGATGATAAAACTGATTATAACGGTGTAAATATGTAGTTAATTAAAAAAAACTAATTTCGTTTAAAATCCAGTACTCAACTGTGATTAATATCGTTTTAAAAGGAGCGAACGATAGGTCAAAAGTTCTCAAAAAAATTTGGTTTCCAAACGAGATTTACGATATGTTACGACTTACGACATGTAGACGGTAGGCGAAATGAATTAAAGCGTCCGAAGGTATATGTAATTGACAAATACAATTATTTTATAATTAATCGAATCGCTTAATGTGAACATCTTGTTTTTTAGAGGAGGTGCATTGTAATGATCTCATACAATACTACTTTTTGCGCACCTTGAGATGTTTCTTTATTCAAAATTCCAGTAGCAAAAACTTCTACGATATTTATTATTTATTAGGTAATTTTATATCCTATACATGAGTATATACAAGTATACGGTTTTGTTTTGTCTTAAGGTGATATAATTTTTCTTCTTAACTAACTTTGGTGTTCTTAGACTACCAAGTTTATTATCTCTAATTTATTTTTATATGTTTCGATTTATTTTGTTTGTTGTCTCTCGTTCTGTGTTTTATATATATATAGTACGCATATATATATAGAAACAGTCTAAGAGTTTGTTAATGACACATAAAAAGATGATGTATGTAAGATATAATTCTTACGATTCTGAAACCTTCATACGTATTTGTAAGACACACACACAAACCAGGGTTTATTGTTTTATAAGACATATTATACATCCATATACGTTGTTTTGAAGTTCGAAACTACATAACGCCTACAAAATTGGTTGCTATCTCAATCTGGTAATCTCTGTGAAGCACAACAACAGCAACAAATCCGAAATATCTTATGAACTAAATAAAATTGTCTCTTGGTTGATAGAAAGACTTTAAATATTTACTTTTGGGGTGTGCCTCATAATGAAAGTAAGATTATTAATAATTTTTTTTTTATTATTAATAATCAAAATGTTTAATCTTAATACACATATTCGAAGCGTAAGACGTCAGATGGTCTTGGTAAATTGATCTGGTTGAATTTATCAATTATGTATTTAAAATCTTTTGAAATTTTGCGAGTTCTTAAATATATTATCAGCTTAATGTACAAATAAGGCGCCAACTTGGTAAACGGGTATATAAATGTTTTTTTTATGATGTTGACGCGTTTGAGACAAGCAAGCATGGTAAAATAATCGACTAGATGTCTTATTCACTTCCTTTTGTGTACTTGTACTGATGACAAGCTCTTCCATCTGACAAAATTTTTACTTTTGTTCATTAATGGGGTTATTTGATTACAATAAGTTAAGTATAATATGTTGGTATATATGCCTTCAAGAATTATAATAGAATTATCAGTGAATAATCCTCGTTGATACTAATAATTAGCATTTTACATGTAAAAAGCGTTTTTTTCATTTGTATGTAAACAAAGCGTAAATTACATAAAACGTAACTTCATGTAAAAAATGAAGATAACACTTTTTTCACTGCCATCTGTTGAGTTCTTCAATTTTTTTAAATATCTTTTGGACTCAGGAATTCAGTAAAATCTTTTCAGCAAATAATGCAAAAAATGGTGTTGTTAATAATGAAACTATTTCAAAATAAAATGCTACATTATTTTTTGATCATATTAATCATAAATAAGAAAAGTCACAATGGAACATAACAGCAGGCGTTGTAAAACAAAAAGAAAATCATATAATTCGATAAAACATTTTCGGATATATAAAGAGTTTTCTTCGACAGGACTAGTTAGTAAGTTTTGTTAATAGAACCAGATAGTGAGGCACCAAATAGATAATAATTTGTAATAATAATAATTTCATACTAAAATTTGTTTTAGTTGTTTTCTTGAATATTTTAAAATAAATAATATATAAATAAATAAATGAAATAAAAAGAACTACTTAAACAGTTGAGTTTCATTTTTTATAAGTGTAGTTCGGATTACAATCCTTTTTTATTATTTAGACGAAACTTTTATCACGTCAATTATACAACTTGACGAATTGCTGAGGCGGGAGTTGATTCCGATTTTGATGGTTTTCGTATTATAGAAAATGCTGGATGTAAAGTAAACGAATTAGTGAATTCGCAACCGAAACGCTATCCATGTAAATTATGTTATTTAAAATCCGTATTTAATTGAATGTAAATTTCATACAATGAATTAATTTTAGTTGTGATTTTTAGGTTAAAAACCCTATATAAATTAAATAAAACTAAATTTGTTAAGTTTATTTAAAAAATTAATTCTATTTTTTTATTAGTCGATGTATCTTTTTCTGGTATACAATGTAAATGATAGGCCAAACGTCGATTGTACACTCGATAATGTTACGAACGGCTTTTATTAAAGTGAGCTTTGGGTGTATTTATTATTGAACTTCAAAATGGGGTAATAAGCCATTGTAACAATTCGATATCCACTGCGTCGCCTTTTAAGGCCAAATCACACACGCTTAGGAGGAAAATAAATTTATCCGAGTAAGAGAATAATAAACTTGTAAGAGAGTAATCTATGGTTTTTATCGTCATTAGTATATACATATGCTAAATATCCTGTTTCCCATATTAAAGAGTTATATGACTCGCTTCCGGATATGTCGAACATATATCGAAAATTAATTTGTTATTCATTTCAAATTAAATAAAATTGTCAAAGTTTGTTCATACTATCATAGCATTCAAACTAAAAAGTCCTTACCTTTTATAAAGGTGAATTGTATCCTGCTGGATTTTACACATTACAATACCAGACATTTTACATTTGGAGTAAAACGGGTACCCGACTTCCATAATCTAGCAATTTAAATTCCGGGAATTATACAGAAGACAATTTTACTACCTTTGGTAAATTGCTTCTCAGTTCTTTCAAAAGCAGTTTTATGAGTCTTAATTTTTTTTTAATCTAGACAAAATTAACATTTTAATATGGATCACAATCAGAAAAACAATCACAAATTCAGATATATACTTACTTACTGGATATTCGACAGTTAAAATATATTTTCATGCACATTTCTTACCGCTTTTCTACTTTCCAATATTAAATTTAAATATAAAAATTTTGACGGCTTGTGAAATTGCAGTTTCATTGCGGATCGGTAATCAGTAGTACAGTTTTTCGGCGGCTTCTATGTCAAACGATCTTCTAAACAAATATTTCAATTGTTATTTATTTTTATAATTTGGTTGCTACGATTTAAAATTTTTTAGTTTATGCAAGTTTTTATTGGTGTTAATTACTTGTATAAATAGATGGCGATAGTGAAAAATTTATCATTTTTATATTGGGTTCCGCGATTATCATAGGGAATTTGACCAAACTATTCTTCCCAATTATTCGTCTGGATATATATCGTTTGGCAGTATGCTAATTTTTTATTACTCCCATAATAAGGTATTTCATTTAAATTGTAAGATGTATTTCTATAATATGTATGAAATTCGGATCTGTTCAGTATTTAACAATTTAGAAAGCTAAACACTCGCCATCTTGATCAAAAGAGAGTAGGACAGATGGAAACCAGATGATAATGTGTCTGAGCTATATAAATGCAAATAAGTACTACAAATCTCACAATAAGATTTTTTTTAAAATTCATTATGATACATGCTACTTGTTCCCAATGCACCAAACTGGATAATATCTACCACACACGCACACTTTTAAAGTGTATGTGTTGTAGAGGCTCACAATTTTAAATTGAAATAGAACAAAGAAAAATATTCTGAATGCCAATAATGCTTGACTATGATTCAAGCTGGCGTGTAGATGACTAGTAATCATGTCTCTATGTCGTTCATCGTCTACTGAAATATTCCACTCATCATCGACCAATGATTCCGCCCGCCTATAAAGCGCACTTAACAGTGTATTCTGGATCGTCATTCGAAATCCGACAATTTTGTTTATTATTGTACCCATGGATAGCCAGTGGATGGACACATCTCCATTTGCTGAGAACAACGTCTAATTGATTGGTTTAGTTCTTATACTCAATGTTTCACTATATGGCGTCTATATCTTGTTCAGTACGCACTGTTCGACGTCTTACCGGATACGAAATATCAACTAGAGTATATCGTTAACTGAATTAACCGATCTAATGTAAGATTATGAAAACCGTAAAATGGACGAAATCAGTTTGGCAAACACAATAATTTTTTTACTTCCCCAATCAAACTAATGATAAAGCAAGTATCACTTGTAAATCAGATGTCAAACTAAATAGGGTTGCCAACTTAAAGATTTGAACTGCTAAAAAACACTCTTTATATAGGCAATGTTGACAAATCCGAGATCGACATACGTACGAATTGATTTTTATAATCCACTCCAATTATACTTAACGTAGTGCAGTATCGTTCACAATACAGACATTTGAATATTTAAGAGTGATTGATAGTCTAAAAGAATGAGCTTCAAGAGGATATCTCTCAATTATATGAATCAACGTCTTATAGAACCATCTTATAGTAAAAAATGACATATCACATCCAATCCAGTCCTTTGATGCATGGGTACCAAAAATATCTAAAAATATCTAAACCAAAGAGTAGAGAAGATAAATTCTTTAGTTGATAAGTGGTTGACTAACTCGTGATAATCGTTTGAAATTAATTTCTTCACCAACAAGCACGTTGATTATGTACGCGAATTTCTATCCACATCATGTAGATACATTTATTGGTATATAAACCATTGAAATGAATTTTTTTAAGGGAAGATAAAACCAACAACAAATCCCCACAACACATCCATCCATTTTGATACTTAAGTATCCGTTAATAATTGATCATGATACAGAATCTTAAACTACAATTTCATTCATCTCGCAATTAGAGGTATCAAGCACACAAATAAATTTTATGGTTTACGTTTAATTAAAACTAATCCAAACAATATACATAAAAAGCGTCATGATTGGCTTAACAAATATAAACTAGAAAATTCAGTGAAGCTTATACAACCAGCACACACATTTTTAGGTTGAACAATCAAGTCACAAATGAACAAATCTAAATATTTAATCGATTTTGATTAAAAAAAAAAAATCTCGTTCAAATAGTTATTTTAATCAATTTTAAATTGCTTTTGACTACAATTTTTTTATAGTGACAAATTATCTCCCAAATAATTAGATTCAGTTTAGTTTAAATTACAAAACAAAAAATCAATCGACATTATTTTAGGTGCACGGATAAAATGGATTTAATAAAACTATCACACGTCAATTAATTAAACATTTCTTTTTTCTAGTCATCGAGGGATTAAATGTTTATTTTTAATTGACTTGTAGTCGATTTTAATTTTTATCCGTGGTGGACATTTTTTTCAATGAAAAAAAGTGTTTAAATAGGTAAGATGTATATTAGGTGTGTGAATCATTCGAATATTATGGATCAAATCAAATACAATTTAGGTATAGTGTGATCAATAGAATGCTGATTCAACATCGTCCATATCAATATAATTACATCACAACAAATCGATTAGGGACAAGAAACCTTTTAATGTACTTTTAGAACCGAAAATTTAGTAAATAACTAATTGGAACCGACCAAATGGTGCAGTGGTTGAAGCTGCGATAGTTGGAGTAAGCGATATCCCGGATTCGAATCTCGATTGGAGCAGAATGCAAAAACGTAGTTTTCACGTTTTGATTTCGATCAGGGACACAAATGAACACATGACCCATTGCTACAGTGCATAGTTCGTGAGGCGCTCACATATGTCAATTTACTATAGGCTGGCATGGAGCTATATAATGTGCAAATGTTTCTTCGTAAATCGGACATATTGCCGTACGTCTACGATTTGGCTGTAATGGCGAAAGATATAGGACGTAAATAAACGAACCATGAAATAGTTAGCAGTGCCTTGAACCCTTGATGTTGAGTTAATAATAAACGATCTTTATATTGAGTTTATCATACGAAAGTATTGATTGGAGATTTTTCGTTCATAAAACAAATTGAACCAACGACATAATCAAAATAGGACGAATCTGATTGACACATAATAGATAATTTTATTGGTTTACAAAAATATGTCCTAAATATATCCAATATATGTTTTTTTTTCTCCGACCAATTAAATATTATAGTCACATATCGCCATATTTATAATAACATTGCAATGGCGAAATGTTACCAAAATTCTGGGTTTCATCAATGAATACTGTCTCCATTGGTAAAGGCCGCGTTACACGATGTACATAATTCTATCGAAACTGTCATTGGCTGGAAACTGTCTGAGTATATTATTCATGGGTTCAATAGAGGCATTCACAAATAAGTAGTAATTCGTCACTGTACACAAATACTACTACAAATAAGTTTGATCTACTGATACGCATTAACTACAAGTATTAAAGGAAGAAGCGATACTTTGAGCTCTGTATAATTTCATTGGTAAAGACCGGTTGAGATAAACCTATGAAAAGCTGTTCAGTTAACAAATGGCACAATTTTTCATATTTGTGAGATGTAATTAACATGAAATTACTAACTCTATGAGTTGTTTCATCGACCCACCATAAAATATTTTAACTGAATTTTTAGTTTTGAAATGAACTTAAGACCCTCTAATATGTAATTGGCGCGTGTATTGGTGTATTCAGACTGTACTCAATCAAGGTCACAGGGAAAAAATGCAATTTTATATGCGGAGTGTGTCCGCTAATTCTCCCACCTTAACTTGGTTTGGCTTTGATTCAACAAAAAGACAAACATTACTTGCGGAAATATCCTATATTGGCATCCACGAAGTTCCTAAGATTGCGGTGTGAGAAGGTATTGACGTATAATGCTTTAAAAAACCAAGGCATTACATTTCACAGAGGGGTCACCAATAATTGTTGATGACTTACAATCATTGGTGACCCCTTTGTGAAAATTCAATCGTATTCATTTCGGGCTTTTGTTTCTGATGATGACGTCAGTGCATGCAAAGCTTGATCGAAAGAAAAGATCAGAACGATTTCATTAGGCACATGCTTCCGGACTTGATATCGCGCAGTGCGATATATATGGTGTGCGTGTACAATCGTGTCGCTACAGTTCTAGCGAATTGCAGGATTTTACTCGAGATGTCGAGTTTATTGTTGCGTGTGATGATAATTGTATTTGTGTAGAATGACGCATTAGTATTTGGTTGTAAACGCCAACAATTTTGAGCCTGTCAATGAAAAATAAATATACTCAGACAGTTTCGAGTCAGACTACTACATCTTCATCATTATACGTTTTGCATTTAAAGCTGTTAAGCCCCAAATAACCTAGATGATTGTCCATCTATGAAATACACTATAAATTTCAAATTTGCCCGCATCCCAGATACACGAGTATATATATCTCATATTTGTCTCGTTTTTTATTTAAACTTTAATAACAAAAATTTAATTAAAAATTTGTGCATTTGTATTCTTGTACCGATCGGTTTGTAATTTCTGCGGTAATTTTTTTTTTTAATAACTGATTTGCTACCAAAATATTTTTGTGGTGAACGCGCGAATGAGTTCATTTTATATATTTTCGCATTAAATGCATTGATGTGTTTGGCTTACAAACATGAATTATGCTTCAATTATTTAATTGAATAATAAAACGAAAACCAAAATTTTTTATTATAATCTTGACACGGGAATTAAATTAAATTAATTTAATTTAATTGCAAATTTATAGAAAACAGAAGCTTAATTGAGTAAATCATGTGTGTACTCGTATATAGAAATCACCATTTTGTGATATAATGTGTTCCGCCATTTCATAGCAACTATTTATTTATATAAATAATCACCACCTTCAACACCTTTACACTTCGTTTAACCATTCATCGCCGTCCAATGTTTTATTTAGTTTTTTGTTTTGTCTTATACCCAAGTTACAACTTAAATAATTTTGAATTAAATACAAAAAATAAAAATTTCAAAGACAAGAAGACGATGGATGGATGTTATAGAGGAAAAAATAATGTTAATTGCAATTAACGTTCCGTATTCTTAATTGCTATCGTCATTAGACCTGAACGACTGACTAACGATGTATTTGTTTCAAATCAACAATTATCATCAAATTCAAACTCTATCATTATCGCAATGTGTTAATAAAGGTGAAAACTATTTAGAAGTGAAATAATGATATCGGAATATACATGAAGGTATAGTGTACAGTAGTAATGTTACTATAAACGATAAATCAATTTGGTTATATACCATATATAGGTAATCATAGCATACTATTGATGGTCTGTACCCCATTATGACTTTCTCGAACACACTCAAGCTTTCAGCCAAGTTAGGGAACAATCATCATGCTTATTGTATATACATTTCCCGCTGTGACATCCGCAAGCAAAACAATTATTTGCAAGACATTTGTATTCAGTAGTAGTTATAGCATCATTATATACTCGGCACTATTACCATCAGTGGAATAAGAAACGATTTTTGGGTTCGCATCACTTGAATATCATTATGCAGTCACCTTTCAAACGAGTAACAGAAAGCATCTTAAACATTAGGTAGATCAAAACCAGTGTTCAGATCTTCCCTCAGAAGGAATTGATCACTATATCACAAATCAAGTTCACTGTATCAGACTGTTAACTATAAGCTACACTGAACCAAATGTACCACTCAATATAATAAATTTTAGTGTCAAAAATATTGATATGACCCCTGTGGAGTGCAAAATCCATGGCCCGACCCATCTTCCATGTCAGTACTATAGGCTGGCATGGAGCTATGCAATGTGCAGATGGTTAGGTAAATCGGACCTATAGCCGTACGTCCTCGATTTGGATGCAAAGCGTAATGTAAGGACGTAAACAAGCGAACCGTGAAAGAGCTGGGAGTGCCTTGAGCCCCCCCAAAAAAAAGAGTACATAGTAAAATAAAAAAAAAAAAAAAATATTGATAAATATTTGTCAGTATTTTTATTGTTTTTTTGAAAAAATTATTTCATTCTGATAATTTATTTTCATTTCGAATTAGAATATTACAGTTTATACCTTCATTTATATTTTCAAAAATATAATTTTTTATTATTCGTAATGAACATTATTCTTAACAATATTTTATCACCATGATAAAAATGTGTTCTATTTGATACA
The DNA here is from genome assembly GCA_963932295.1 of Tipula lateralis. Taxonomy (NCBI): domain Eukaryota; kingdom Metazoa; phylum Arthropoda; class Insecta; order Diptera; family Tipulidae; genus Tipula; species Tipula lateralis. The sequence goes on along the minus strand of OZ010736.1, from coordinate 194,892,870 downwards.
TTTATCAGTTTTTTTTAAATGGTCTAACTGATCAGTTTGCTATCAAAGTGAACATCTATCTATAGATCGATAAGAAAATAGAAATTTACGAAATTGGCCGATATTTCGCGAGGGTTCTTGTACTTCGGTAGCACTGAACGAACTCGACTGAAAGTATATATATATATATATATATATATATATATATATATATATATATATATATATATATATATATATATATAATAATTGCACATCAAATCAGGTAATATACGCCTAAAGAGATGGATTTGATCTATTCGATCGCACAACTATTTAATATGACGTCACCGAAACCGGCCAAAGCAGAATTATAACATTAAACAAAAAGCAACTAAGAATTATATTACAAGGAGATAGATCTAAGAAATAAACCCCCAAAATCCGGCCTTAAAAACAAAATAAGGAACTCATATAATAACTTGGGGGTTGATTATAGAGGAGGAAGTTAAAAATTAATGTTCCCTTTCCGAAAGAATCTTCCAAATTAAGAAAGGATTTTCTTTTATAATATATTTTTAAGCATGTATTTTTATGTTTTTAATTCATAAATTGCTATAACATACTTATGTGCATATACTGAAACATATGAAGTTAGTTTAACAGAATTATTAAATAAGAAATCTATTAAGATCAAAATATAAAATATTCCAATCGATAAATTCACTTTTCTTATTGATAATATATTTGTTGAACTTTTAAGCTAGATATAAATTCGTAAATCGCATTGATAGGAATCTTTGTCGGTTGTATATATTGATAAGGAATTTTTCAATGTGAATGTAATTTTGGTCAGTTTGAACAATTATTTTTTTCAGTGTAGTAAATGGCATTCGTGATATGTTCGTTGGGTTTATTCATTTATCAGACATTGAAATTATTTTATGTGTCGCATTGCCGTCCTTACCTATAATACGATCATGTGCACCAATAGGATCAACGGAGTGAAAAAGATCCTCTTGATCTAATTGAATAGTATTCGGCTTGTAAGGTATAGTGTTGAAATTCAGGTAACTTGAATCCATTACATTAGTATTCCGAGTTAAGAAAATTACGCGCCATCATCAATTTTGCCTCATCCACTAATTAATAAATTACATATTATAAAAGCACAAATATACTTGATATTTTGTGGTGATTCAAGTACTACACCTGCTACATGTCGATTTATCTAAAGCAATCGAATCCCCGATAATCTTAATATACAAAAACTTCTTAATAGCAGGTATCGGGTTCGATTTTCAATATGGGCGAGATACGAAAAGTGATTTTTCACCATTTTACGGTTGAACCTGTGAACTATCTTACTTTTGGAATACAGAACTCGTGGACCGACTACCATCCTTGTCAGTATTATAGGCTGGCATGGAGCTATTCAATGTGCAGAAAGTTCTTGGTAAACTAGGACGTTAATAAATGAACCGCGAAAAAATTTGAAGAACCATGACCCACAAAAAAAATTAAATCCAAACAAACTTCTTAATTCAAAATAAAATTAGTGGCACTTTGTCAGTGACATTTAAGGATCAGTCACTTAGAAGACACAGTACGAGTATCAACAAATGTCTCAAGACTATCACAGGTTTATTATTTCTAACTACAAACCTATATTGGAAACAATCTTATTAATTTTTAAAATATCTGAAGTCTAATCGGAGATAACTTCCTGTTAATGATTTTGATATTATAGCTGCAACACCTGACCATTTGTTCCTATAAAACATCTTCCATTTGAAGAAAACACTGCTGAACGAGAACAAAACACTACCAGAACAACCAAAAAACACTGAAATCGAACGATCAATAATTTCCAGATGTTTAAGGGCCATTGGAATTATTCAAAGGCAAAAAAATAGGATGCTGTGTAATTCGGATATAGGTACAAAGCGAGTCGGTTAATGCTTCAAAACACGTAAAGAAACGATTTTTACACCGTATCGTAATAGGTGACGGAAAACGATACGGTCTGGATTTGGTGAAATCATCTGAGTGTAATATATTAAGAGCTGCATTATGAAACTATCACTAAAGAACAAGGTTGTGCCGATAACGTCGACGTAATATACTGGTTGGTACAAATACGAATGTAAAGTATGTGATCAAATGCAAATAGCGATTAACATATAGTTGTAGCTTGGTGTATAGAGATCAAGGTCTATTAGTCTATCATCCTTGAAAAACCAAAATGGTCCTTTTCACAGGACTCTGGGAAACGATAGTCTTCCAAAACTTGGGGCTCATATGGTATGAGCTCTTTTAAGAATTATCTTAGGATCTGGTATCGGAAATTTACCTATCAAAATACTTATAGACAATGCAATTAAGCATGTAGCATTTACTGAAAATTAACGTATGAACGCACTTATTTGGTGGGCTAGAACATTGAGTGAAGTTGGAGGGAAACCGTGGAGGTAGGCCACCATCAAAGGCCTGTTTGTTTGAGTATTGTGAGAGCTATGCAGACTGCAGCTCTTGAGTTGACTGTGGTTCTGCTGCCGATTGATCTTTGGATCAGAAGGTGTGCAGACCTAACAAAGCAGTGGCAATAAGTTTAGACCTTTTGTTCACTGCCAAATATGAAGGGAGGGGGCCGGCACATAACTATCCACATGCCTTCAGATACTTTTGTTTCGAAGCACGTTTTTTGAAATTAATTCGTGTAAGTATCACGTTGTCGGATTATACATGTTAAATCCTGAGGTGACTTTATCTACTCCCGTAGGTATATGCTATACTTTCTTTCAGGCGGATATTGCTCAAATTTTGAAAGCATCACTCTATGCAAAGGAGATGAATTGCAAAGATCGTCGTATTTACATCCCAATCCTGAAAACCAAGTTTCAAATTGGCCTGTTTGAGTGCCACTTCCACTTTTGTGGGACCTTAGCCCAATCTAAGGGTCACAATATTATCGCTTAAGAGAGATATCGACTGTCACTTAAGTAGTCTTTACTAAAAGCCAAAATCTTCTTTGGAACAATAAATCAGCAAAGATCCCACTCCTTTTACGCGATTTGAGGATCTTGCTGGGTATTCTCACGGGTGCAAACTGCAAACAGTGAAGGAGAAGACGAAGAAATTGTTTAGCACTTCTTGTGCACCTGTCTTTCATATACTCCTCTCCTCCCCCCCTATCCTCATTAATTTCGCTTTATTCGAAGAACAAACAGATATCAGGCCAGAGAGTATACGTCTGGAAGAGGATGTTACAATGATGCAATCGAGCCTGAATGAAGGAGACAAAAAAGAAATCATTGAAGAACAACAATTTATCCAATTGAATTTAGCATTTGAAAAACAAAATCTCTAGATAAAATTTCTGACCATCTCTAGCTGTTATACAACAGTATGATGCACGAACCATTTCGCGATTGATACCGATGAAGACAGATTGTTAAGACAGTTATGGTTGAAACTGTCACATAAAAACCTGTTAATTATAATAATATGCCAGATCATGCAATCTAAGCAAAGATCAGTGGGCGCGTGTACACATATACATTTTGTATAGTATAGATACGCACATATCAAATATCCGCAGGGCTATTATTCAAAACCTACCATTATACGATTGCATTAATTATTTATTATATTTCAAAATAGAAAACCCAATTCATTAAAACAAAAATTCAAAATACCTGGATTATAGTTCGCGTGCCTATAAAACGAAGAAATAAAAATAACGCCTCGTAATAATCATAGTTATGAGTTCAAGATATGTATGTTTTATACAAAAAAAATAAAGACGAGAAGAGAAGAAGAATAAAGACAATAAAAATCTATATGCATGCCTGTATATATATATAGAAAGGTGTATAATCAATAGTGTTATTATTAAATTACAGGGAGCGGTAATAAATAAACTTTAATAATGTCTCGAACCGTCTAATTTAATTCAATGATCCCCTAAATTGGTAAGAATTCAATTATTTTTTGCTTCCTTGCTTGTAATCAATGACCCGCAAACAACGCAGGTATATATAGGCCTCATACATTATACGTTTCGTGTGACACCGCGTCAAACTGTTAAATCAGACCACAAATCGATCGTTCGTGCTACGTAATTAATAAGATCTTTAATTTAAAGTTCATGCAACAAAATAATCTATAATATGTTTCACATCATTAACGTTCAAAATTATCGCACTAAACACCAAGTGTTTAAAAAAAACATAACCGAACCTAATTAAAGTTGCATCTCAAGTATAGAGATGGGAAAATTTTTTGATTCTCAGGAATAGGATAATCATGCGGTGATTATTTATGTTTTATACTTATACATACGATTACATTACGAATAATAACAATAATAGATCGATAACCCGAAAAATGTTTATCTCGCATATTTTCGAATGATTGACTAAACACCTGTCTTACGTATTTCACTGTCTAACACTTCATTGAAGGTACCAAAGATAATAAAACAAAAAACCTCTTCTTATACTTATATTGACTTCAATTTAGGAGTTTGAGATGCTGCATTATATGCACCAAAACACTTTATGTGTGCGTGTTGCTAATATTTTACTAATTTTCCCAACCAACCAACAAAACAAAACCGGAGATCGAAGATATAATTTTTTTTTATCTCAAACGATGCCGATCATAATTTGCACTTGTTTTGAATTTACTTGATAAACGAAAATAATACATATAAGTGGTAGAAATCTGGTGTTCGAATATAATATTGTCTAATCGAAGATATTGTTTGTGATATATAATTGATACATATATGTATATGCTTTTGATCTAATATGATCTTTAATTGTTCGATGAATAAACGTTTATTCGCAGACCGCATATTCCATATTACCTTGCCATTATATGCATTTGAATTCATTGGTGTAAACATTGTGTAATGATACAATGAAATTGCTCGTTTATCCGTAAGCTGATTGTTTAAAAAACCTTTTTAAGGAACGAGATAAATCACTAACCACCAGGTTAAGGTGGCCGAACCATAGAATTCGCCACCAGACAGCGCACTCGTCATTAAAGTCGACCTCACAACAGAGGTTTGAAGCCAATATACAATGTGAATCTTTGATTCTCACCCTTTCCTTAGTCAGAGCATTTACAAGAGTATAGCAGTCTATTGGTTTTCTTACCGTCTATGATTAATCCTTAGAGATTCACCATGTCTAAGACGTTCAACCTACTATTTTATGGCGTAATTTCAAAGAATGGAAAGATAAACGCTTTGTAATATAGAAGGAATATCCTTAAATAGAATATCAAACCAGATTAGTCTGACTAGATCTCGAAAAATTTTCAAGAGACACGAAGATAAAATACTGGGCATGAGGTCTTCGGACTAGAATGAGAGCATTTATTCCAATCAGTATGTAATATAAAGCATGTATGTATTTAATATAAAGCATAGTTCAACTAGACTATTTTTGAAAATCATCTCCAACGAGAGCATAGAAAGTATAATGTTACCTGTAACTTAAAGGTTCTAAAATTGTTAATTGCCTATATAAAAAATACAAAAGTGGACCCATGGTGCAAACCGGGATTTTATTATATCTCGCGTTCGCGAATCCTAGCACTGACAAACTTTAGCAACCTAGACCAAGTGATTGAGGCAATCGGATTAGAATTCGGATCACAGATGATTGATTGTTTTTCATTCCCAGACAATTATAACATGATACCTCGCGAGATTACCCCAGTCGATGTAGATAATCGTAAAAGAGATAATGACCAGTGATATAGGCAATCAGATCTTTTGGTTAATATTTGGCTTAATAACGAGCTTTAATTTTTACGACAGGTATGAGGATGAGTCGCTGGTTGTAGCCTAATGGTTAAGAGAGTTTCTCATTAGACCGCGGTCTTGAGTTCAATTCGCGCCGTTGACCAACAATTAAGATGCACCGGATGTCTTAAAAAGAGATTGTGTGTAAAATCATTCGTTGAGTGACCACCCTAATGTAAGGTATCAGTTGAGACGGAGTCTTTAAGCCATAGATTATTATGGGAATTTGTCCAATTTATAGATTTAGGCCGTTCAAAATACCTTTCTTGGTGGCTTCCAAAAAACAACATGTATAAGAGTAATAATTTTTGCCTGAAACACCGTCCATATAGATTTCTTAAGTTATCCTATGCAATCTGTTTTAGGGCTCAAGGCTCTCCCAGCTCTTTCGTGGTTCGCTTATTTACCTCCTACTTTACGCCTTAATGGCATTATCGAGGACGTACGGCTATAGGTCCGATTTCGTAGGAGCATCTGCGCATTGCATAGCCCCATGCCAGCCTATAGTACTGACATGGAAGATGGGTCGGCCCATGAATTCTGCACTCCAATAGGGGGCCATAGATGAGTTCTGGCAAACATCGTCACTTCGAACTCGACCTTAGTTGTTCCCGATGGAGTTACGCCTCCGTCAATTTCGTATTGTGGTTCCAAAATGGATTCTGTCAGCATCTCAAAGGAAATTTTCTTCAGGAACCTGAAGGCAATGAATATAAATAGGGCCAACGGACCTGACGGAAATCATGTTCGAATATTGAAGGAGTTTGCCAGTGATTTGTTTTCAATATTAACTTAAATTTTTATCCTTTCTTATAAGCAAGGTATATACCCGAACGCCTGGAAGAATGCAATTCAGTAAACGATATGGCTTCCGCGAAAGACGCTCTTCAACCGATCACTTGACGTATGTTGTAAACAAATGGAATCTCGTCCTTGAGCAATACGGAGAAGCCTTTCCAATTGCTTTGGATATATCCTAGGCTTTTGACAAGGTTTGGCATGAGAATCTCATTTGTGAACTATTGGCATATGGCTTAGATTCGATGACCATCAAGTGCATAAAAAGCTTTCTCAAAGACCGAAAGATCAACATTGTGCTAAATGGGAGATCATCAACGACATACTCCCCAAATGCCAGAGTCCCTCAGGGATTAGTTTTGGCACCAACTTTGTTTTTGTAATACATTAATGACTGGTAGGATAGCACTGTAAACCCTATCCACAGTTTTGCCGATGATGCAACATTATGCACTCTTCTAATTCATTTGAGGTCGAGCCTACTCTTTCAGAACTAAACGGTTAACGGCTGGAAGTTGTCACTTCGCTTAATTCCGATTTGAGTACAATATTTGAGTTTGGAGTAAAAAACCAGGTCAAATTTAACGAGAAAAAAACACACATATGCACGTTCTCGCTTAAAAGAAGTCACAGCGAATACCCTTTTTTGTTAAAAAAAGGACACGTTCTCGTGGGTTGTGACTCAATTCGTCTGCTTGGTTTTTAAATTAGCATTTAAAATGGAATGAACACATTTTAGCATTGACCAATTCAGCTTCACGTAAACTCGGGTTCCTCAATAAATGCAGACGGGTTTTTAGATCGCATCAGGTTCTCCACTCTAAAACCTTTATTAGATCGTGTATAAAATATTGCTGTCAGGTTTGGAGTGGACCATATGGCATTGCTCTCCAGTTGCTGGATAGAGTTCAGGTGCCATCCGAATAGTACGAAACTCCAGACTTACGAAAGATCTAGACAGCTTACAAGTACCGCAGAGATGTTGCAGGAACTCTGCGTGTTATTAATAAATGATAAATGTTCTGCAGAATTAAACGAAAATATACCACCATTTGTCACACCAGGACGGGAAACACGAGGAACGGTTAATGCGCATAGGTTTACAGTGAAGCTGCCGAAACCTCGAACTGAAGGTGCAAAGCGCGAATTCATTTATCGAATATCTAGGAAGTGGAATTCGTTATCCGGTTTTCAGTTTATGTTGGAGTATAAAATGCACAAGTTTAAGACAGCTATCAACCTTTACTTAAAGGATCGCGCGTTGTGTGCTGGAGTTCTGACATTTACAAGGAGCTAGGACAGTCTAAAAGTCCACCCTGAGACAAAATAGATTAAAGCCAAATCGATTGGTGTATATTGTACCTCTCTTTCGTTTTGCTTATCAGTTGATCTTCTGCAAGCTTTTAAAGAGCCGTAAAACTAAAACAGTGACATTTTGGAAGGTCGCAGCCGGCTTCACTTCTTGCACGAATTGAATTTTGTATGTCAAGTTGTTGCATACGACAAGCCCAGCTGTTGAGAACAGCGCCGAATCGATTCATCACGGTCATCGCGTACACTTTCAGCTACTGCCCCAATATTTTCTTCAATACATCCTGGATGTGGTCTTATATATTTAGTCGCGTATTATCCAATAATGAAAATTGGATGCGTTCGGTAGCCCAATTATGAGGACCATCATTTTCATGATGAAATGTCAAACAATACCCACGTGTTCTACAAAATCCTTACTGAAAGTTCAAGTTCAAAGTGCAGAATGGTTGAATCGATTCATCATATACACATATTTCTAGACAAATCGCGTAAGATGTTTTGAAGATCATCGGTCCTACAAAAGATTGAACAGATGAGAAACAAAAATTATTTATATTTACGACGTTGATTTGGTTCAGTGTAACAATTTGGCATCGAGTTGCAGTAACTCAAATTAATAAAATTTTGTCGATTCATACAGACATATATTCATTATATTTAATTAGAATTTACGGATTAAAAAATATATTTAATTTTCTTTTCTCTCTAATTAAAATTATATAATTGTATATGTGGTGTGGAATTTACTTCATATTTCACGTAATCAACACGGAATGCATTACAGTACACAAAATGTTCATATACGAGTCATTCTCGAGTAAAATACCTCTGACTATAAAAACGATGACCAGCCAAATATAATAAGAAGAAGAAACAGACGATTATAGTTCTCATTGTTTTATATATTATATGTACCAAGTACAGTAGAGGTAAGCTAAACTATAATTTTCCAACTATCCGATGGGTGTTACATTAATCAAAGATTTTAAATTATAGATTTAATTGATTTTTTTGTTTGGTTATAATTACTTGTCGGATCTCACTCCACTCTCTCTATATATAATATATGATTTGGTACATTGTTTGTTGCGTGTCATCTATACACCGCGTCTATATGCGGTTTGTTATGGACGCGCGCCTGATGCTATCAAGTGTTAATTATGACTGATGCCGAAGTTTCATATAACACTGTATAATTATACCACATGATTCAATTAAACAATATAAGACATTTTATAATTTCACTAACCATTGAAATGCGTTGATTGTGTTCAATATGCGGGTGGCAACCGTCCAATCCATTCCTATATGGTATAGTAGTTAATAGGTAAGCTAACAATCTATGTCAACGTTACTGTACTAATAACTAAACCATTATTCGCTGATGTGAGCAACATAACACCAAATAAGATGTAATTTAATCGTCCATCTTTCTGGGTATCGTGCATTGTTCGACATTTCGTTAACACTTTTAACATTTTAACATGACATCCCAAAAGGCGCACATATATACATTAGCTCAATCATTTTCCAGGATAATATGTGATCATGCGATGATCAATGTACGTTACATATATACATACATACATATAATAACGCTTATAACTATTAAAATTATCGGGTGTTATAATCACTGTTCGTTCGCAAAAACACGTACATATTATAAATGAAGTGCTAATTTAAAAATCCAAACCTAAAAGCGATCAATATAAATTAGTCAATTGGCACAGCATGCAATCGGCGTGTAACTAAACGTATATTTAAGCTCGGTTTGATGTAGAAATTTTGACATTATTAAGTTTTATTATTTAATTCGAACTAATTATGAGTGCAATAGTTTATTTTTAAATAAAAAATATATTTAATATCCAACCGGACGACACCTTGAAGTGTAATTCGTTTGGGACAATTTCATCAATATATATTTAGAACTTCACTGCATGTATATAGTTATAGACAGTATACACAAACGCTTACATACATTAAGATTAACCCATAATTATGATTTAAATACTTTTAACACCACATTCGTACAGACAAGCCGTAGAACATCTTTTTGATGTAAATGTTGTAATTAAATTTGTTGTTTGTGCGTGACACGTTTTATTTAATTGATTTGGGCCACTATACCATATGTCGCGTCATATGCGATTAATTTCCGTTTTTTTAACATTCAATATATTTATTTAAATGTTTGGTTATATCGTATATTCTGTATAGGTATACACAAAATTAAAACATAAAATATTTACACTTGTTTATTTTGGCAATCCGAAACGATTTGAACAGATTTAGAACAAGCATCGTGCGGTCATTGTTACCATTGTATATGAAAAAGGATAGACTCGCTGTTTTTATCTCTATACATACTGTTTCAGGTTTCGAAGCAATCACAACTCTATTGCAAGCACCATGCTAACCTTATATAGTGTGCCATGGACCGATCCATGAACTCGACCCTACAACTTTGCATGCTACCTCACCTCGATATTCAAACCATCCCTTACGCAATAAATTTAGTGGTGGTTAAAATCAAAAATGGTTTGAAACCAACCTCGAAAACCGAGATCTCTTTGACGTATTAACCGAATCATCGGTAATTATAGTCGCTTTTAGGTTAAGAAGTAGTAATGAGGTCCAGAAAGAGATAAGATTTTACAACGAAGCGATTCATCATCATGAGAATGTATTGAGTAAATTAAGAGATACTATACATTATAATGACGCTTGGACATATTTCGAAAGATACTACATTGTGATCTATCCGATTGCATCAAAACTCGTATTTACCTGTTTTCTGTTCGGCTCGTATCACCGCCACATTAATAGCTTTAATCGACTTGCAGACATATATAGGCTGAACTATCTATTAGTAAGATTCCATACCAGGTCTAATGGACCAGTGTATATATTAAAAGGACGATGTGGCAAACGAAACAAATTACGCCAGAATCTGAGGATATCAGCTCCGTTTCATCTTTCTTTTACAGTAGGTTCGTGCATTTCTGCCCCTCGTCTTGATAAGTTTGGTTTGACTACATTGAATATTAGGTGATTTTTAATGGCTTTCACGTGACCGAGCCAGGATATATCCGATGTCCTTGGATGTTATCTCATATTTTAAAAACATGGTATGGGCGTTTATAAACAAAACATCGTGTTTATAATCTCATCAGTCTTCTTTCGAATCTAAAAAGCCAACTGTCACATTGACCCATGACGAAGGATATAATCAACTGATATATAGACGTAGATGATATAAAGCCCAATTACCAGCGCTCAATAAAGTTGGATGAATTTAACGTTCTATTTTCAATGGTTTTATACTATATTACGGATTACAATTTTTATGTGGATTAACAAAACTATAGCCCACTGTTGAAATTGAAAATCCATCGAATCATGCTGTATGAGCAAGTGGTCTACGTAATTCGAACATATATAACCGTAACATATTCGAATAAATCGGATACAACTGGTTCATTCAGACATCAATTAAATGAATTTTCTAGAGAGGCACTGAACGTAATGGAAAACTCATTAAATTAGTCGAGTATATCCGAGACCAACTTTACGCAGCCCATTTGCACATTGCATCTTGGAAGATAGATCTCTCCATAAGTATATGTAATAACGAGAGTAAATTCTCTGAAATTTATAAAATAGAACCTTACTGAAGATTTGCTAAAATAAACTGGTACAAAGTTTTGCTTAATAAATGCTAGCTTCATCTATTAATGTTAAGACGTATTTATTCAACTTCCAAATTACACTAGTGACATCTACATCAAATATAAAGTATCAATAGCTCATTTAGCAAAGACAATTTTAGTACTGATATTCTAGTTTTAATTAATTTAGTTTTAGTTCCTACATGGATACATTTCATATTAACTAGTGACATCTGTGTGAAATAAATATTGTTACTAATTGAACGAAAATTCTTTTCGTTTAGTCACTGCTACCAACCTAACTACCACAATAAGTTTTCAATCATGTTGACATTGGAGCATTTATTTTGAGTGAGAAAAAATAAAATATAGAAAAAATTAAATAAAACATATAAGTTTAGTATTATTATAAACAAAAGTGACAAATTAGTGATAATTAAATAGTTTATAATTGTATTAAGTAATGGGAAGATCACGTTCACGTAGTAGAACACCAAAAAAACATCATAAAAGCAAACACAGAAAAAGGAGCAAATCAAGAGATCGATCGGAACATCGTTCGTCTTCACACAGTAAACATGTTAGTCGAAATCATGATAAAATTCGCGAAAGAAGTTCCAAATCCAGGTTTGTCTCATTTTCAATATGTCTTTATTTTGTTAATCGTATACTTAAATAAATCAGACGTACACGTCTGTTGACAATTAGGTTATGTTGTAACACACAAAATTATGTTTCTATGGCAGGAAGCGGTCACTTTCCATTTCATCGAATAGCAGTAGTGATGTATCAATTGGTGGATCTCACCATCGAAAAAAGAAAACATCGAGGAGTAAAAAAATGGATGAAGTTGAACGTTTAGCAGAAATGGAAAGGCAGAGACGGCAAAAAGAAGCAGAACAAAGGGTATGTACAGTTCCAAGAATCTGGATATGTATTCCATATCTATTTTATCGTATATTTTTAATTAAAATACAACAACAATATTTTGAAATGATTATTTATACACTCAGTCTATATATTATGTATGTACATCAAATTAAATAAGTACAGTACTGAAATAGTTCTTCAACCAGCAAAATAGGCCGTTTAGATTAATCCGCTTACCAAATGATGCAGTGGTATAAATATAAATGAGTTCTATATTCTGTTCGAGTATAGAATTCATGCATCGATCCATCTTCAATGTCGATACTATAGGATAGGATGAAACTGCAATGGAAAGATAATGAACTTAAATCGAATCTATAACTATGATGCTAAAGGGTTTGCAAAGATCGGAAACAGCAAGATATATTTTCATGTTTAATTAATCAGATACACAGATTTTACATTTATGATCTTCTAAATAGCAAGCAAACTTGTTTTCATCTAGTAATTTTTAATTTTAGGTTGTAGAAGAAGAAACTGCTAAACGTATTGAACTTCTGGTGAAGCGGCGTGTTGAAGAAGAATTAGAAAAACGTAAAGATGAAATTGAAATGGAGGTTTCAAAACGTGTAGAAGCAGCTAAAAAGCAAATGGAAAAAGAGATGATGCTCGAACTAGAGAAACGGCGCGAGGAAATTCGTGAACAAGAACGAAAACGCGAGGTAGGTCTTATTATGAATTTTAATCTGTTAATTTTATTATTTTGAATATAAATAATGCTGCTGCTGTTATAAATTATTATTATTATAATTATTGTTTAGTAATGAGAATTTTTATTTATTTATTATTTAAAATATTAATATTGTATGAACGAATTGAATTTTTTTGTTACCTCAATAAAAAATAAAACTTTAACGATTTTAACTGATGATAATGATAAAATGAGATTCACACAAGAGATGTACAATTTCAGATTGTCTAACATATTCACTACACTAGTCCAATGTTTAATTTATTAATTAACGCCCGTTCGTTCTAATTATAATTTTTACAGATTATTTTATGTTTTTATTTTATTATTTTTTTTTTTTTAATTTTATTTAAGTTTTAAGCAAGCAACGGCAAAATAATTGTTTTGCTTTTACAAAAATAATTTATCAATAAAAAATCAAACAAAAAAGAACCAAAAGAGTACCCATTTTTCAGATACTTTTATAAGCTGTGCAGTTCTTTTTATTTGTTGGTTTTTGTTATTTTTTCTTTTATTTATTTCAGATTTTGGTTTTATTGTTTTAAGTTTTTTAAGTTGTACACAATCGAAAAATTTAATTGTAAATTGGAAATTAAATAATTTTTTCTGTATATCAAAAATATTACCAGATTATAATATTATCTATTGTCTGATTGTGAAATGATTCCCTATTTTCTTTCGTAGAAAATTCTTAATCTTTATTTTTCAATGTTTGTTGTCAGACAATAGAACTAATCAATGAATTTATTATTTTATATGCTTAATACGTATTTTCATGTTAGTTTAAATAGTTTATTGTGATTTATAATTATTAAAATAGATATTTATATAATCAATTAATTAAAATATTTTTCTTTTAATTTTTTAAAATAAAATATTTATTTTTTGTTATTTATGTTGTTGGTACTTAAAAATATTATGGCGTGTGATTGATCTTATGATGTGTTTTAGTATATAATAAATTTCTATAAATTAAGTGAATTAATTTTCACTAAAATTAAAAACAAAATAACTAACATTGATTGCATACGAATGGGCCTGTTTAGAATTTGTATGTAAACAATTAAGGAATAAAATAGAAATGTTGGCTAAGTAAATTCAAATAAAAATCAACGTTATAGGATATTGCATGGAAAATTACGTACGACTGGAGAGTATTCGAATATCATCTTGAGTCTGATGGATGTTGGATTGAGGATATCAGGTGCTTCATGAAGACGAGGGTTGGGAAAAGATTGTATTCGTCAATGTTCATTTTTATTCTTTTACAATATTATAACAGTTTTTAAATTCTAAATGATTCATTCACATGTATGTGTGTGTGTGTGATATACATATATAATATCAATATTGCGACACATTGAATATTATTTAATAGACAAGTTATTATCAAAGAAATAATGTCATTGTGGAAATAACTGGGCTTTTCGTAAATTATTCTTCCGTTCTTGTGCGATAAGCACATTTCCAATCTAAAATGAAACGTTATTGTGGTCAGTTGAATTTATAAACTAAAAAAAACGAATATTTTACGCAACCAAAAACTTTTTAAAAATTTTTTTAACATTACTTTTGTTATTTATATCTCAAGACAATGCTTTTCATCATTTGATATAACTCTGTATAAACATAAAATAAAAAAAACAAAATATTGGATTTGGAAATCTTTCCTTGTTAAAATAATAAAAATATTTAAACATATTATAAAATACATTTTATAAATTAAACCACATGTCATCGTCGTCTTCTCAGGTATTATAAAACAAAATAATCTTATTATTTAATTAAATATTTATAATAAAATAAATATTTAAATTAATAAAATAAAATATTAGTAATTTAAAAATATATAATTAATTTAATTTAATTATATATTTTTTGTTTTAGATTTTTTATAATTAAAAAATTAAATTTGGGAAACAGCTTAAATCTATTGATTTAATATAATTCATTACCACAATATTTTCAAAATGGAAATTAGTTTTTTAATTATAAAAAAGTATAATTAAAAAAAATTAAATAAATTTCTATTTTATTTAATTTATTTTATTTTGTTAACCAAATTTATTTTTATGCGATTTTTTTAAGCGCTATGTCAAAATTATTAAAAGGATATTAATCGTGGTTTTATTTTTATAGGAAGAGGAAAAAATGAAGCGAGAAGAATTGGAAAGAATTTTGGCTGAAAACAATCGAAAAATCGAAGAAGCACAAAAGAAACTTGTAAGTATTAATCGTTTTGTTTTAATATTTATTTATTATTATTTCTTTTATCATTACTATTTTAACGGGGATTGATAAAATTGGACGTGAGAATGTGTACATATTTAAAAATTACTATTTCATATAAATTAACTCGCGACAAGATTATTTGGCGATGTATACATACTCAGGCACATTTTTAAATCAAAGCCCGTTAAAGATATTAGACATTATAAAAAATATCAAATTTATGTTATTTATAAATAATTTTTCATTAATTTACTTTTTATAATTAGATAAAATTTTATATCAACAGCGATATTTACAGATTTTCAGAAATTTTGGTTAAAATATAGTAAAAAAAAGTCGATCCCATCGTTTAATAAAAAAAAAACTAAATAGAATAATAAAAACCGAAGGGCTCTAAATGTGTTCATAAATTTTTTGTTGGTTTCTCTAATTCAAACAGAACAATACAATATTCTGGAATCGTGAAATAATTTATTTAAGAAAAATATTATTTTAATCGTGGTTTATATATCCGTAAATTGTATAAAAAGTTTCACGATTCCACTGCTAATAAATAAATTTAACAGGTCATCGAATACGTAACGAAAAAATGCAAATTAATAACAATACATGTTTTATTTAATTAATTATTTATTTTAATCGTATTTGTTGTTTATTAAATATACTAATTCAATATTTTTATTTTTCCATTATTTTCACTCGATTCAACAATAAATAAAAAAAAAAAAATTAAAAAAATATAAAAAAAATATATAACGTACAAAACAAAGGCTGAAGAACGGCTAGCAATTATTGAAGAACAAAGGAAAATGGACGAAGAAAGGCAAAAAATGCGCAAGGAACAAGAAAAACGAATAAAAGAGGAGCAAAAGATAATATTAGGGAAAAATAATTCTCGACCAAAATTATCGTTTTCATTTAAGCCTGGCGCATCTTGAAAACATTGTGTTGTTTTGATATAACTAAACAAATAATTAAACAAAGGACATAAGGATATAAATTTAATGTTACGACATAAAAATATATTTAATTATTATATAATTTACAAATTTCTTTCCTATTTTCTACTATTGATATTTTTTTTTTTAAATTGTGATCATAGATAAAAAAAAATAATAAAATAAATACACTTTTTATAAGCTTTTATCGAAATGGCAAGATATATATAATAACTGGAAATTTAAAAAACAAACTTTATTACCTAATTTTACAAGAAAGCAAGCAATTTTAAACTTATAGGAATTTAATTTAATTAATACAAAGAGTATAAATATTTGTAATTATAATTATTATTTCTTCCATCACAGTTTATTCAATTTAATCGAGTACATAAAATTCGTTTATTCATTACAATAAATTGGTTGTGAAAATGATTATGTTAATACTTATCTAAGATTCCAAATTTATTTAAATTAAGGAACATTTTTCTTAACAGTCTTATATTAAGACTATACTAGATAATTCTTAATATTACGTTTTAAATGGCAATACTAAATATAGAGTGTAATAAAATTCATGGTAAAACTAAAGATAGTAATTGTGTTGTCTTAAGATTCTCTTAAAATTGAAAGTGCAATTATGGCTAGTTAGTTAGACTATCACACAATATATTGCTTCACATTTAAAATATCTATTTTAGCATTCATTTGTTTAAGGTGAGATCTTTATAAAAACGATTAAGATTGGAATACATATATCAAATCTTAACATATAAATAACTTAATTACAAATCAATAATTAAATGAATATATTAGGCCTCGTTAAATTAAATTAAATTTTTGTTTACAAATATATTAGCTCAATTATTAGCAAAAGAAGCCAATGAAATCTTCCATAAAATTGTACAAATTAAAAATTTTGACATTTGCATTTTATAACTAATCAATTCTTGCCTTTCGAACGACGTGTATTCGTGTATACAATACTATAAAATTTAACATTTTTATTTCTAATAACACGATAAATATTTTTTCAAAAATATTTATGTTTAGATTAGGATTGATTTTGTCTATAATGAAATTTATCGAATAAATCATGAAATCAATCTAATTTTTCGAAAAATTATTGAATATTCAGTTTTATGTTTTTCTTAAGACGAAAAACATTAAAATTTAAAAATTCGTTACATTTGCTAATAATTTTAGTTTCGACTGTCTGTTATTACTTACTATGAAGCTATTATACGTTTTTCGATAGAATAAAAGTAATTTTAATTCAATTTATTTGGTCAATTTTAATTTAATTAAAATCTATTTAACATAAAATAATTTGATATGAATCGAATAGAATTTTGCGATGAATTTTATGGGCGAAAAACCTAAACCTTCTTATGAAATAATCCGATATCGAAAAATTCGATTCGCCGCGAATTTTCTTATTATGAAATGATTTGGTCGAATTTGTCAAATGTAAGCATGAAGCAATAATGTGTTTTGTGTATTCACTTGAAGTTGTTAAATTTTATTTTGTTGTTGTGTTGACTAATAACTTGTCAAATAAAATGTTGCTCCTTAAAATGTAGAGCATTCAAAACATACAAATTCGACAACTCAAATAAAATTTAACTAGCAGATTCGATTTTCAGAAAATTCTACCTCGGCTATTATGAAAAATTTCGAAATCGGTTCCGAAAGCGGATTTTGCTATTATGAAAATCCGATTTCGAAAAATCACTATTATGAAACTAAAAAGACAAATCGAAATCACATTTTCGAAAATAGACGAATTCCAATTATGTGCTATCGAAACTTAAGTTAATTACAAAAATCACAACTGCTAATATTTGATAAATTCGACTCAGCAATTTCATAATAGGAAAATTCGTATCGGATAAAATCAAAAACGTATTAATCGAATTCTTTTGTTCGATCGAATTTTTTCGTTAAAGGAAAAATTTCATAAAATTGGAAATGTCTCATCTACAAAGATTTATCTCTATTTTTTTTTTGTTTCTATATTGACTGTTTACTCTCAAACCACCACGTTGTAACGATAAAATTACTGATCGAAACTACGACACCATAAAAAGAAAATACTCGTATTAAATTGAATAAAGCTGATAAGTAATTTATTTAAAAATCAATATTCATTTTCATTATTGCAAAATCAAACCAACTATAATCCTCTTAACAATTTCACTTTTCACTTCAAAATAAAACTACATTACTTCGTTTTCCTTTTCCTGTTCCATCCCTAATTCACCAGACTTGTCTGAAAATTCATGATAAAATGAATCAAAATAAAATTTAAACTTATAAATAAATAAATAATGAATAAACAAATAAAATTCAATTAAACAAGACATCTTTCATTTCTTTTTTTTATTATATTTTTTGTTTGAATAATGTGTAATTACAAAAAATTAGTTCCTTCAATTAAACTATTTCACCGGTATCTTTTAAGTTTACAGTTGAAATTAAATTAAATAATCTCTATTTTGTTGCATTAATCTTAAACTAAAAAAAAAATAATTAAATTAATATGACGGACTCAATCATACACGACAAGAGCAGACTAAGAATAATTTTAAATAAATAAATTAACGTCTTACTTTAATAGTTTTAGCCGCTCAAATTCTATTTTCCGTTTGTGGATTTGCTCTTTATTCCGTTCGATAAAATCAATTTTTTTGATTCCGGCATTAAATCGTCGCGGTTGTGGGGGTTTCATTGGTTGGGATTTAATAACTGTATTTAATTTTGTTTTTACATCGGCGCTATTGGGCTTCACATCATCTTTTGTTGCCACTTTTAAATTACCACTTTCATCAGGAATCAAACCAGCTTCTCGGAAACGCTTATTATAAGCGTCAAGACCTTTATTTGTCGAAACAAAAGGTTTAGCCTTAGTAACTGGTGGAACTGTTGTTTTCGGAAGAATGGTCAATGATTTTTTTGGCTGTTTAATACTTTCGCCATTCACACACAAATTAGTACAATACGCTGGTAATTTCGGAATATCGATCCGATCGATTAATTCAAAATCTCCAGTTGATGTCGTTGGAAAATCATAACGATCTATAACAACTTTTATCAAATCAATCAATACTTGTTTGCATATTATTGCGGTAACATGTGTTGAATGTGATAAATCTGGACTAGAATTTATCTCGATCAAATATGGTTCAAAATTGTCACCAATCATAAAATCAACTCCGTACAATTCAAAACAATTTTTTTCATAATCGATCTCGTCAAATGTGCATAAAATCGTGCCAACAATGCATTGTTTCATTCCCGGATAAATTTTTGTATCCCACATATCACCTCGATCAATAGAAGTTAAATAAGCTTTAAAATCAGCCAAACACCACATATTATTTTGAGGCAAAGCGCTATCACGAATTCCATTTGCATATTTTCGCTGTACAGCATGATTGGTCAAATGAATTGATTCGCTACAATCTTTCAGACGAAACTCCTGTGAACTAAATCGAAGGTAACAGTTTTTATACATCCATATTAGAACCGCACCGTCAACTGTTATCAGTACATATTGGCGAATATCGAATTTTGTTTTGTAAACTAACAATGGTTTTTCTAAAATATATTTTAAAAATAAATTAGTAAATAATTTTATAAATTAACTATATTATATACTAAATAGTTGAAATTAATTACCTATATACTTTTGAACAACATATCGATAATTCCGTTTATTTTTTTCCACAAAATTTAATATTTTAGTATCATCACTCATAAGCTGGATTCCATTACCGCGAGACATTTGGCTTGGTTTTACAATCCATAAATTGTAGTAGCCATCTATCTTATACTGGGGATTCAATTCCAAAAATGCATCGACAGCTTTTCGAGCAGACGCCATATATTTCTCAATTACATCGGGGAACATTTCGTGGAAGCGTTCTTCAAAATGAACTATAGCCCGATATTGTTTATAAAAGGCATGCCAATCGATTGAAAATATTCGATCTGGATTATAATATGGTAGTACATCGATATCTTCGTGATTTTGCATATTTATCCATTCATTGATACGGCGTATTGCAAATTCAATTGATGTGGTTGGAATTGTACCACCTTTTACAAAAAATTTATTCACTTCATCCTTTTGATCCAACAAGTAATTGAGGAAGCACAAACATGTTGTAATACGATAGTCTTCAAGAAAATCATGAACACTTTCCGATACTGACAATCTATAACTTCTTGGACAATTTAAATATGATCGATTGGGTATATAGTACCAATGACTATATTCATTACATTCGGATAATCCTTCCTTTGCGGTGAAATTCAATGATTTTCGAGGTATTCGATTCCTATGCGGATAGTAATTATTTGTGTGGCTATGATCCTGTGAATAGCGCGGTTGCCATATAAAATTAGGAGCACATCCAACAAGTAACTTACTCAAAGCAATTTTTTCATAATCATTCCCCTCGTGTGCCAATCGTAAAAGATCATATTGTGACAACGCTGACAAATGCTCGTTGCGGTTGTGATAGTATTTTTCGATCCATCCCCGTTTTTGTAGTTCCACTCGCAATGTGTGGAAATTTCCTACGATTGTGAATATTTTTTCATTTTGATACGCGTCCATCGCTATTTGTTTAAATTTCTTGTATTTTTCGTAAGAAAATGGCGTGTAATACAAGCTTGCTGGTGTTCGTGGACGATTTGCATCTTGTAAATACGGGGGTGGATGTGGAAACATTTTATTCATCGTAACAAAATCGGCGCTCTTCTTTGATTTAGTAAAATTTTTTCTTCTTGGCGGAATTGTTGATACTCGCTTCAATTCATTTTTAACTGGAACTACAGCTTTTTTATTATTTACAACTGGTTTAGCTTTATCTGGTGCCTTTGTAGGTTTTGCTTCAACAGGCTTTTCTGGTGTTATTGCCATTTTATCATCGAGTGGGGAGTGAAATATAGTCGAAAGAATACGTTTAATTTTTTGCATTATATGAAATTTAGAGATGAATTTTAAATATTATATTTAGTCGAAAATTTTAAACTAACGTATAATTTTGTTTCGAATTAGGAATCCAAATAAAAATGCATTTTCGTTGCTTGAATTTGGATAACCAATTGCTAATTGAGAAATTTATTTAAATCGAACAAAATATAATTTGGCAAGCTTTGATTTAGCAAAATAAGTTTATAACATTTTATGCAACTGTCGCAGATTTCGATCCTCGAAACATGGGATTGTTTTGAGCACTTTCAACAAAAGTTTTACGACCCCCATCCTTTAATAAACTGTAGCGAATTGAACGATCTGAACCTAAATTGGCTGGGCTATCCAAAGACGATGGACAACTTTGTATAATGGTTGACGATTTAACCTGTAAACCATTTTGGTCTAGTTTTGTTTCTTGGGCTTTAGATATTTTATTATATTTAGCACGCCACGCCCGCAAGCTAAGGCCAACGGCAAAAAAATTAGTAGAATAATTGGATTTTAAATTTTTTGTATTGATTTTATTTAGTTCATGTAAATTATTTAGACTATTTTGGGGCACAAGCCGCCGAAAATTATTATGATTCTTGTAATTTTTTAATTTACGCAAACTCTTCACCTGCCCATTTACCGAGGTGGCCGATTTCGATTTGTATAGATTTTCGATAGATGGCTTGCACGACAATGATGAGGATGACGATGATAATGAGGTGATGCTATTGTAGTTATTGCGAGCGCTATTATTAGCGGTTTGGGTATCCCAAAGTGCATCCGTAGGCAGTATTGGTTCAATTTTATCCAAACACTTATTGCCAACACATTCAAGCACTTCTGGATTTTTGGGAGGCCCAAGATTTTCTTCGACAGGCTGATTATTAAGATTCGTCGCAATGTTGTTCTTTCGACCACAACTAGCGTGACGCCTTCGAAATTCAGATTTTATGCTCTTATCGCCATTTTCATTAGGTTTGTTCGATGAAAGTCTGCTGATAGAAGAACGAATATGTAAATATTTACTGTTAGATGCAATTTTGCTATTTGATATTTTATTAGTCGATAAATTTGATTTTTTTAAAACGATCCCACCGTTAATTGCTTTCGTTAGATCATCGCTTCCTTGTTTGGCACGCATATTAAGGCATTCCATAAAGTCGACAATCACGGGCCCCGTCGTACTAGCAACATGACTTTTTGGTGTTATTCGATTTAGCTTCGGAGGACGATTTTCATCGCGATGCTTTTCTTTTCTCGTAGTTTTAGGTAAAATTTGGTGACCCTTTAGGAATAAATTTAATCCCATGTATGCCGGAGCTGGAGGAATTATTTGTTTGTAAATCATTTCAAATGACCCGGTGTCAACAGTTGGATTACTTTTTCTATCTATAACAACTAAAAATTATATGTTATTTAATTAAAAATCTGGCAATACCATATATGTACCTTTTATTATATCTTCGAGACATTGCGGGCATAATCTAGCTGTAACACTTGTTGAGGCATTTAAGTCTGGACTGGCGTTTATTTCGATTAGCCATGGATAAAAATCTTCAGATATCATAAAATCTGCCCCAAACAATTCATATGAGTGTGGTCTACGATCCATATGCTCTTGACTAGCTAACATTGTCCCAACGATCGCTTTCTGCATGCCCGGATAAATTCTCTCATTCCACATTTTCATTTGTCCAATTTGTCTCAAATACGCCTGAAATGTATGGCAGTCCCACATATTTTCCTGTGGTAATCTCTCATCTCGAACACAATTAGTATATTTTTTTTGGATGGCATGATTCGTTAAATGAACTGACTCATGATAAGTCTTGAGATCATAATTTTGTGAACTAAATCTTAAATAGCTTTCTTTATACATCCATACCACAAGCGGTTGTACACTCGTCACTAAAAACCATTGCCGTATATCAAATTTTGTATTATGAATTATTAATGGTCGTTCTGAAAAAATAAAATAAAATAAATAAATAATCGGAATAGGAAAATTAATAGTTGTGCTAGTTGAATGGTAATGAATAAACAAACAAATTAATTAAAATTTTAATTTATTTAATCGAGTGGTTTTATTATAATCAAATTATGCAAATAATCAATTGATTGAAATAATATTTTCAATTATTTGAAGAGGGGGATGATTTAGGAAATTTAATCAATTTATTTGAGCTAGAAATAGTTTTTGTTGTATTGTTTGTTTATTTTGTGTGTATTTGAGATAATTAAATAAATAAATAAATGTTATTAAATATGCAGTTTTTATTTAAATACAGAGAAAAATGTAATTAACGGATTACTTATAGTTGAAATACAATAGCGATGGGATGTGATTTTTCAATTGACGATCGGTTTGTGAATCTCAACACATCTAAAATGGAGTACAGAGTCCTGTGTTAAAGGCGAGCATAGAGTTACGAAATCACACCGGTAATGTTGAAAGGAAATTGCGTTATTTATATAAGATCGACTAAAGAAAACTATATAATGATTACTGATCAAATGAAGTGTCTAGCAGTTAAACAAAATTAGCTTGAGATAATTTTGGTAAGTATCATTTCCAGCTGCATAAAACGCAGCATACAATTAGAATTTCATTTTTAAATCGTTGTTCTTTTTATTTATCGCTAAGCAGCATTCGGAAGATCCCCGACCTTAATATAAACAGCAATATTGAGATAAATGTATGTAGCATTAAATAAAATACGTATATAGTACGATGAGTTTAAACTTCGAAATTTGAAAAATAATGGTTATCAGGGCCGCGTCTACCATATGTGCAGTGTATGCAATGGTATATCGATGGCAGACTTAAAGGGCCGCCACGAAGCACCCTGTTACAAAAAATTTTTTAAATGTTATTGAGCGGTCGTAAACTTATTACATTTTTTATTAAATAGTAATTGGAACAGATTATCAAACATGGATTCTTATAAATAGCACTTCAATCATTTATTATTTAATTTTTTAATTTAAGTTCTGAAATAGATTCTTATAATTGGCATTATGCGAAATAGTATATAGGAAAAACATTTTTTTTGTGTCACCTGGCACACAGGCGGACAAGAAACTAGGCGCAGCCCTGATGGCTATATTTAATTTTGGTTATCAAACCTGGGTATGAGTATTATCGCGACAAAAAAAACTTACCAAGCAGAGGTTTGAAGTTCGATTTTAGAGTATACATTTATTTAGAATAACTACAAGTTAGAATACAACCAGCATGTATCATTATATACTCATCAATCGTTTCTTGAATATACTAGAAATATACAGTACGCTCGCCAAAACTGTTAATCGACCTTAAAGAAGACAGCAGCAAAAGGCAATACATATATACACTTTCGAAATCATCATGAATATTTGGAGGTATCACTATAAATTCAACGCGAGGCCTGGTTCTTTCAAAGTATGGTAGAAATTTAAACGAAACTTTGTAGCAATTCAGTTATTTTGTAAAACATAAGCCACTGTAATTTGGTTTAGTTTGTCGTGTTAACAATTGTTTGTGAGATAACTTGTTAGGATCAAGCTTAAAAATATCATATCGATTTCAATAATATTCATTATATAGTGTGGGAGAAGATATCAAGATTCGTCTTGCCGCTAGCAACCGGGCTTTCTATTACCTACGTCCACTTTCGAAATCAATATTTCATACCATCCAACTCAAAATTTCGTGAAAATGCGGATATGCTGTACAGAGTGTTAATCAAACCCGTTGTGATGTATGGATTTGAGAGTTGGGCCTTGATGAATGAGTTTCGGAAACTAGCTTCTAACATTCGAGAGAGTGTAATTCACGTATGATATATGGATCAAAACTCAAAGTTGACGGCACATACCTAGTTCATTTCAATCACGAGACCAGGAATAATCGTATTAATGTATTAAACGACCAGGAATAATATTTCTGATATCGTACATAAAATCGAAGTACAGCGAGTACGCTGGCTCGGTCACGTGCTCCGTGCAGATGCGGACCAAATTATACAACTATTATTAAAGAGAAAGTTCCTTTCTGTAGGTAAAAAGGTTGCTGTCGGTTACGATGACTCTTTACGGATCTGACATCTTATAATTGTTTACAACAATATGAAGAGTTGGCTCGTGAATAAAACCGATGGCAGAAACAAGACCGACTTATGTAATAATATAGGTCCGTACTCCCGACACGAAACTGTGATCGAAAATGGAAAAAGGATGATGTATACTTTGCGATCGATCATGATCTGAATGTGGCAAGGACATGATTTCATAACATCAATTTGGTAAAATCCACGATTTAGACAAATCCACGTAAAACATCACAAAGTCAAATTGACCATGTGTTGATTTCAAAATAGAAGGCTCGGGTTTTCCAAGACGTAAGATATTATGGGTCAACAACAAAATTCGAACGCAGTGACCATCATCTATTCACTGCAAAGCTACGATGAAAATTTTCGTACAAGTCAAGGAGGGCAGAGGAATATACAACGTGATTCTCCTGTAAAGGTCTGTTAAATCAAAAAATGTAACGAAAATATTAAGATCTTGTCAGCGATAGCATTTAACTACCAATCTGAAGATGTGAATAGTTTCTGGAAAGTATAAAATATCTTGGTTGTCGATGCTGCTCTCGATATAATGATAACTACGCCCAAAAATGATTGGTTTGATCGGGAGTCTCGGCTTGGTGTTGAGCACTGAAATATAGCCTACAATGAAGCGCAAACTCGGTTTAGAATTGCAAGTAGAAATATAGCAGTCCTTGCTAGGAGGACAGCTAAACGAATTTGTAGACAAAAGAAACGCGAATGGTGGAAGACTATAGGTCTTACGAGTACAACAACTCATCGAATTGTACCATACCTTAAAATCTCGTTCAACTGTCATTCGTGAACAGGAGGAAACCTCTGTGTTAACGCGGTATTCGATACATGGTGTGAACATGTTTCTGCCTTACTTAATTGTCACATGTATCCCAAGCTGTAATTGAATACCCTTAAATCCAAACCGCAGAGATGTTCATTGATTATATATCCTATGAGGAATTCACCATGGCCATTCTTCGATTGTACAGCATACAAGTTACTGTCATACATTATCTTGAGAAGAATTACTCCTCTGGCGGAGGATGGACTCAGATTGTTGACACGGTACTGTCCAACAATGACCTGTAAGAGTGCTTTTTTAATTCGATAAGATAAAAGGTTGATTCGCATTACTACTATTTATAACTATTAAGGCTTATTTATTATAAATTATTAGGGTTTTTTGGTTTATAAAACAGTATTGATGCCAATGGATTTAATGGGCTTGCACTTTTAATATTCGCAATGCACTCGCGTTCGGCCAAGCAAACTCGATAGAATTACCATCCGTCCATTGCGTAGCTCCATATCAACCTGTAGTATTTATTCGCTAGACGACGGTTCGAAAATTCTCTTTTCCCAAAAACTGAAATTCGTTTCTTTTTTGCGGGTTAAATTCATCAATGAAATGAAATATGAAAACCAAATTCCTTACTGTGCAGTAAAAGCTTATTAAAGCATGAAATTTTTTGTACAAATTCTACTACACATTTTTGTTGTTATTTGTTGATAGTAACGACAATAGTTTAGATATTTATAGATTTTAACAAGAGAAAATAGAATTTATTTTTTGTATTGTCTGAAAAATATCAACATGAATAGTTTAATTTTAGAATATTTATTTATTTATAAAAATTCCAATATATTTGTTTGTGCTTTCGTGTGGTAAACATTTATCGATATGAATTCAACTTGTGACCGTACATACGGTATTGGTTAATGCATATGTTGATTATTAAATTAAAATATTTTTGCTAAAACTATAATTAATTTTCTATCCAACAACAATCAAGATAATTGAATTTTAATACATTTCTTAATTACATCCCTATTCGATCCGAATACAAATACCATTTATGTGGATTGTATGCACATCATGTCTTTGCGGTTGTAATTGAATTAAAGCGTTTTCGCCAAATAAAATATCACTTTTCATTTCCTCCGTCTTACCACAATGCAGAAACGAAATATGTTATTCATGATTCATCGAAATTAATTAAATCAAAATATAAAATTGACAGTCACGTAAATAGGTGATGATATTTTTAGTTGTATGCCAAAAATAAACGATAAAAAGGAAACTAAACCATCGGAAAAATTATAAATATTTATATATTTTTGGAAAATCCTTGAAATATATAATCAGCATAGAATATATAACGGTATAATAATTATGCTTTCGAGCTTTTTCAACTTTTATTACAAATTAAATTATTTAGGGCACGTACACTTTTATGATGAACGTATACATATATGTATTGGAAAATCTTATGTATGCAAAACGTTCGTTAGTATCTACATACGCACAATAATTTTCATGTTAGACACGACTACATTTATTAACGACTTGCGATCTATAAAACAAAGCTTTTATAAGCTTTATGATATGAGTAACTGACTTACCTATATATTTCTGGATCACATAACGAGTTTTTGAAACAATTTGTGGATTCACCATATTCATAATGTTCTTCAAATTATTCATAACGTGAATACCACGACCTCGACAACGATTTCCTGGTTTAACAATCCATATATTAAGATATCCATCCAAATTATATTGTGGCCAATATTGTTTTACATCATGAAGCATTTTCTCCGCCGACGATATTAACGCCTCGATAGGTGTTGTCGAAACCTGAATCGTTTGATTTTCGTGCGTCAACATAAAATGATGTGTATAAAAAACTTCCCAATCGTGTTCCCAAATTTTAACACCAATATCTTCGCTATCGATGTCATAGTGTAGGGCGCTATTTATAAATTCTGTGCATCGTGTTATCGCAAACGTAATACACGTCGACGGTACTTTTCCCATAAGCGACGATATATTATCGTTACCCTTTTGTTTCGACGTCTCGACCAACCAACGCAATATACTTATGCACGATGTTAAACGAAAATTTTCAATAAATTCATTGAGTTCCTCGGGATTCCAAACGTTATAGCATCGTGGAAAATATAATTCGGCCGTACCCTCTTCATAGAACCAATGAAAATCACGTAACACATTGCACAGCCCTTCTTTAGTCGTGTACGGTACTTTATTAAACTTATTTATAACGAGGGTTGGATTGCGGGCCATATCAACCCAATCGCTTTTCTCTTTGCGACAAGTCCATAAAAAATCGACTGCAACGTATTCCAACATGCGTGACATTAAATTTCGTTCACATTTTGCTATGTGCTGACGGCGTGTTTCGCCGGGACGACGGGCGGGTAATTGTTGGACGAGATCTTCGATCATAAAATTTGATTGTGGATTTTGTATCGTTTTACGATGTATATCGAGTTTTTCGACCCAACCACGTTGTACCAACGATTTTCGAATTGAATAGAAACAGCCGCGTATCGTAAACACTTTATGCAATTTAATTGCTTCTTGGACTTTTTTACGCAAATCGTTGAGACGATCGATCGGTATTAAACTTCGTTTATCGGTTGTCGTCTTTGTTGGACTGCTACGTTTCGGCGTAATCTCCATTATATTGCACGGACAACTGGTTTCGACAAATATGTCCGAACAATTTATCGCGTTACCCTGTTTCTTTAGCTCCAACGGTATTTCTGACAGCATGTCGATGACATTTTCCTTATTATCATCTTGATTACACGGTTTATTCTCGTTTTTAACTAATTTTTTTGTATCACAATTTTGCTTACTATTTATTTTATGTTTTGGGCTCGACGTTAACGACTTACATTTATTTTTTTTTAAATATTTTGGTGATGTCGGCGCACTTTTGTATTGGCTGGAAACTTTTAATTTCTCAGTCAAATTATCACTCGATAAGGAAGATTTTAAATTCATTTTACATATATCTTGACTTGGTCAAACACTTCTTCATTAAACATTATCACGTCACACACATAAAGAAAATAATTAATTTTATCTTCACATATATAATTTGGGAAAATATAGTTTTAAAATTAATAATCACAACCTGAAATTTTGAATTTTTTTTTCGATATTCAAAAATAATCGGTTAAAGTAAATGACAAATTTACCGCTTGTCAATCGGGTTTTAAATTTCTCGGGATTGCTATATCAAATTGGAAATACGTTGCTTAAGTGAACGATGGATGGTGTTTTCCTCGCTATATTTCACGTCTGACTTCCACCAATAATGCCCGATGACTAAAGTTTTTATTTTGATTTAATAAAACTTTTCGATTTTGCTTTATTCTATTTTAACGTATGTATGTATGTAAGTCTGTATACAGCGTATACCTGTATAAGCTTTCGAAATTGGAAATTCATGTAAAACAATGAAAAGTAAAAGGATAGATTTATTGGTTCTTACAATATAATATATTGTGTTATTTGATGAACATATTTGCAGTGTTGGTCGCTCTGCACACCCCATCGACAAACGAATAATTTCGACTTACTTATACATAATCCGTTACTGTGTGTGGTGTTAAATCGAAAGCATAAATTACCATCACGAAAATTTCCACTCAATATAGAACATAAATTTACCATTAATTCCAATCAATTTCGACTAATCGGCACACGGTCTTATAACATTAATTTATGTATAAACGTTGATTTTTCCTTGAAGAATTTATGTAATACAAAAAGTTATGTATTTGTACATAAACTTTTGCGTTTTTCCCATATATCATTTATATACCTTGTTAACTTGGGATTGGTGGTGCAACAACCTACGAAAATTTAACCTAGTTTTTTTTTATGAAAATATTCGTCCTGTTTTTCCTTACAATTTCGTACTTTGCAATACCTGGCACATGTACAATTCCCATCGTTGTAGGTATACAGTAAACAATAAAATTGTTATGGTGTATCATATGGATTTAGGGACTATACTGTAAATAACGATTTAGACGTTTGAATTGGGTACATCTCAAAACTGAATGCCACAAGTGCTTAGTAGCGCGATTGGTCGCGGTAATGTTCTTATCAAACATATTTTTTCCAGTTTGATATGAAAACGTAAATTGGATAAAATAGGTCAGAATAATGTAAATTGATTAACAATACAATTTAGCTTTTCGCGTAAATCAAACCGATAACATCGTGCCGAACAATTAATAACACTTATCATATCATAATGATTTATATATGTATGTATATTTGGGTTCAACATAAACAAATCATCTGCGAAACTAGCACGAGCAACAATGATACAAATAAAATGTCTGCAGAAGAGCTTTAAGCGCTTTTATATTTTTATTTTAAATTTAATTATTTCGTAATTTATTTTGATTCTTTTGTTTTTTAAAAACTTTTTATCTATTTGTTCATGTTTAATGAAATATAACAATAAAATGTGTTAAAATATAATGAGATTTTTCCAATGTTTTTCCATTATGTGTTTTGTTTTTGTTTATATTTTTAATTTAATTTTAAGTGACAGCACAATTAATTAAATACCGGCGCCAGGTAAGTGTACAATAGTATCTATGCGAAGCTGAGAACATATTTTACATTGGCTACGAACATCGAAAAGAAAGAGTTTTTGTTCTGCTTATAATTAGTTCGACAATTTTGTAAGAATAGGATATTGTTTACTAAATTATTTATAGTTTGTTTTAAAACAAAATTGTTTTAACTGTAGATTAAATCTAGATCGGTGTTTGAATAAAGTATATCGGATATACGAGGGAAGTAGCAAAAGTTTGTTTAGTAAACCAGAACAAAAACAAACAAAAATCTTTTCGTTTATTCAAAATCTTCGACTTATATCTCCTCTATGTCATTGATTTCAATGCACCGCAATTTAGTTTCTCGTTATTTCAGCAGTGTGAAAATCCTCTTTCTTCCGATTTTTGAATATTTTGGGAAAGCAGTCTTCGGTATACCATTTTGTAGTTACCGTATGACCTGAATAGTAACTACAATTTTTGATCGGGTGAAGTAAACTGACATCATCACTTTTGTTGCTTAGCTTTTATGAATGGGTTTGCTTCTGTTTGGCTCCATACCATGCTGGTTGTATTTTCAAAAATGCAAAATTTTGCAAAATGCACTCGAGGATCTTCGTCAACTTTGAACTTCATCAGAGCTATTAAAACGTTATCAGTGGAAAATTTCGGTTGACCTTCGTTATCAGAGGAAGATTTTGGGGCTCGTCTATGTGCCGTCGGGAATATTTGGACTCACTTGTAAGTAGTTTGTAGAAACGGTGCAATAGTTCCATATGCAATTTGGCATTCATTTAATATTTGTAGTGGCTTTAGTTTACGCTGGCCCGAAGAGAATCACATAGTAAATTTCTATTTGAAATTTACTTTGCAAGATATACCAGAGACAGATAAAAGATAATACACCGAAAAACACTTAACTCAGAGTCTGCTTATAAAATAATTCAAACAAACAATACGAGTATAACAAGGTCAATTAAAACGTTGGAACAAACTAGCCAATCATTAATAATATATAATAATGTTCTGTGAATTTAAGGTTTCATTAAGACATTTTACGAGCAAGGGCAGCCTGATACAGTGAGGCAAGAGCCTAAAAGTAGTAAGTATTTCTAATGCCCAACAACATTGAGGAAGCCTCAATATTACAAAGATATTTTTCGAACCAAAACTTTATTAATATTATATATGGAATACAGAAGCTATTACACATTGTATCTCAGTGGTCCAGTTTTGAAAAATTCTAGAAGATTAAAGAAACAAGAACTACCTCTTAGTAAGAAAAATGGATAATGGATTCTGCCCCGATCGACATTAGTTAAACTTTTAAAAATTATTTAGAATACTTATAGCAAGCTCTCAATAAAGTAAGAGAATCATAAATTTGAATACCTAAACTCAATTCATGTCAGTTTGGGTTGCGGCACAAAAATACCAATAATCAATGTATTTCTGAGGGTACAAATTTATGAAATTCAATCAACTGAGCATCTTGGATCCAATTGAAAATAATAAGTTATAGGCACAAAGCTGATCTGTAAAAAAAGTACTTATTTCATACTTTTATGGTAGTTTTTATTGATAATTGGTTTTGTTGTATCCCGCTCAATACCTCAGTACATGAAAAAGCACCTTTAAACATTTCAGTTCATATGTTACCTATGAATCCATAATAAAACTAATTAAGATGTGTTTTAACCTCATTATATATACATACATTCTCTTCTATCTAAATCTTCCATTAAACATGAAACAAAATTGATTCTGACCAGAACTATATTCGTTGTTAGTTTAGATGATTTTCCAAGTTGATCCTACCAAATTTCTTAACCATCCTACAATATTTATATAAATCGAGCTTTCTAGGTAAAGCAAAGCTATATGCATATACACTATCAACTCGATGCATGCAAATGATTACCTTTCCACGGACCAAAAATATTTATATACGCAACAATGAACATTTAAAAAATAAATAAATAATTTACCTATTAATAAAAGTACTATAATTATTTTGTACTTTAATTAAATTAAATGAAAAAAAATGCACAATAACACTACCGCAACATTATTTATGCAGACGGCGATAATTTGTTATAAATTTATATCTCTCCCACATAGTATCATTATTTATAATGATATCCTCCCTGTTGCAACGAGTATCAGTATTTATATCCTGAATAAACATTTTCCATTAACTAAATACATTAAATAGTGTTTTCGAATATGGAATTAATGGATTTTTAATGAAGTGTGCGAAGGAAGTGATTTGATTCGTCTCCATATGAGACTAAGGCCATTTAAAGAGCTTTGACACATCAACACAATGTAGTTAATTGGACACACTTACTAAGTACCATCAACATGTGATATATCAATTAAACTAGAAACAATAAAATTTATTATTGTAGTTCCTTAAATTTATTATATTTTTGTACTGATCTATAATAATTAAATATTAATCGAAAGGTAAATGGTAATGTTTATGTAGGTGAGGTGCATATATAGTCAATAAGAAACGAATATGTGCGTGTTTATGGTAATATTTTAACCCAGTTCAACTTTGTTCTATAGTTTCGAAATTCATTAAATTCGAAACGATTATATATATATATATATATATATATATATATATATATATATATATATATATATATATATATATATATATATATATATATATATATATATTTTAGTGGTATTATAATGTTGTGGGAGCTATACACATCATTAGTTGTGCATCACAAATTTAGAACTATTTCAAAAGTTCTACTGAACTGTTCGATATCTCACTGACAACTTAGTTTGCTAAACCATATTTCCTAATGTATTTCGTTCTTATATTGAAAGCCATTGATGATTATAATTTCGATTCGTGTTGGGTTCAAACCTCGAAAATTCCATCATTATTTTTGACCATTAGATTCGATTATATAAATCTTAGGAAATCGATGAATGAGTAATCAATATCACAGTCAAATTGTGGTTTGACCATTTCAATACAAATGAATTCATTGGTACACAACTGACTTTAACAATGTAGTAAGGAGAGTTTTGCAATAATTTTAAATTCAGACAGTTGTAGTTTCACATATCTTGGAAGTAATTATTGTTAGGTCTAGGATCCAAATCTTGACTCTAATTTAAACTGCCAGAAAATGTCAAAATAGTTTTGTTAAGATCTCAACTAAAGTTTCCAAATAGTTGATGTTACTTCGAACTGATATCTAAGAACGATTTGAACATAAAACCAACCTTTAAGAAAACTAAACCTTGTTAAATAGTTTTAAAACAACAATCAAAAACAATTATTACTATATTTGTGAGCTGATATTTGACAGATGAGTTCTGTTCGATTTTCTTGGTATAAAACTTTCTGTACCTATGCTTTTAGATCTAGCTTAATACTTTTAGATACTGCAAAATATTGAGGTATAATACTAATATCATTACAAAGGTATTGAATAATTATTTAAGTGGAGCTTGGGACCGAATTTGTTTAGGTAAACCACTTTTGCAATCATATTAGAGTGAACTATGAATTTAATGGCAAATAAGCAGAAAGATTGGCCATTTTATTTCTTCACAATCTACATAATTCTATCGATAAACAGGTCAGAGTTTTAACGACCAATATAAAACTTGTTATATTTATAATACCATATGTACTATATTCATTCACTCTCATATGTACTTGTATTGGGATGTAATATCAGATGCTTGCTAGGAGTAAGAGTGGGAATTGATTGACAGCTCCAGCACTGGGTTGAGTAGTCGTATCCTTTTTTATTTTCTAGTTGTGGCATCATATCATCTAGATCTGTTTATATTATTTTCTGTTATTATGTTATTTCGCTAAGGACAGATTTCGACCTGATGACGTCATTGAATAACTGAGTGATCGAGAAATAATCAATTTTATCTCATCAGGCATATGCAACTGGACGTGATTTCTGTTGCATTCGTGCAACAGTTCTAGCAAATTAGTTAGTTGAATCGCAATATTTTCGAGTTTTGTTAATTTTCTACTAAGTCGTGACAGTTCATGCGTTTAAGCGTTTCTTAAATTAGTGGCATCGAAAAGACGAAACTAAATACTTAAATCTGTTCAATACTGATACAAATCCTGAATAATATTTATAAAACCTCGACCAGACTAAAACCTACATGTTTTGATGTAAAATTAATTATATTTTTCATCGCTCTACTAAAAAAAAAAGTTAAGTTGATGTGGCTGCTATCGCACACTTAGACCAAATTTGATCCGTTGTGATACCACTTTATACGGCTATAGGTCCGAGTCTTTCCGTAGAGCCATCTGCGCATTGCATAGCTCAATGTCAGTCCTATAGTACTGACATGGAAGATGAGTCGGCCCAAGGATTCTAAACACGACAGAGGATCCAGATTATATTTATTTTTCACCACCGATCGCACCGCCCAAACGATCGAAGGTGAAAAACCCATTTTGCATCCTGCCTCGAATCGGATTCGAACCCGCTACCTCCCGCTCCAACTGCCACAGCTTTAACCACTGCGCCACCTGGGCGGTTATCGCTCTACTAAAACTGTTAGTATAGTATATAGACTCTTTATTGATAATTCAATCCATGTACTAGTATGTTCAGATATAACTGTGTGATTCTAACAATATCCAAACTAAGTGTGAGTTACAGTAGATTTTAGTAGTTATATCTACACAATTAGTATTTTGCGTCCATTTTTACTCAAAATTATAGTAAGGATGAGGATATTAAAATACTTTGTTCAAGGAACTTTGTAAAAAATGTTTTAAAAAGGACAATGAGTTTATCCTTGTTCAAACAGATTTGGGATAGAAAAGTTCAGCGATTTTTTAATAGGTGGCTACATTCGCAATGTACGTAGGTCGTTGCTCGCGATACTCATTTCACAACAAACATATACTGTTTTTATAATTGAATCATGAAATTGATGGGAGCCCAATTATGGGCACACTGATTGTTTCTAAATTCAATCGATGGTTATTGTTGGACACATGGAATTAGACAATATTGTTCTTGTATATACATTTATATAATATAATTTATGCCTTTACAGAAAGGTTTTAAATAAACTTTTGTACCTTTTTATTTAAAACAAATAAATTTCGTATTTTGTTGAACACAAAAGTTTTTTTTCTAAATTTATTTATGCGAACTATTTTATTTATTTTAAATAATACGAATTCTATTGTTCTTCTGTTTATATAATTTATCGTATTTTAGAGCATGTATGTACGAATATAATAAAGAAATAATCATAGAAATACTCGTATGTTCAAGCTATGATAATATTTTATTATTTTAATGTTTGTGTTGATGATATATTATATTGCGGTATAACTACTGAAATATGGCAAATGTAGTGTTATCAAATTTTTACAGGTTGTGGGGTGTACATTATAAATCACTCAGATACAATACGAAATGTGTTTATTCGAACGAGACAACTTACACATTGATATACAGTTCACTAAATTAATATATTTGTATAGAATTTTAGCAAGCTCATTCAAGTTATAATCGAATATTTATTTATTCAAATTCAATAATTTAGAAATTATTTTTGCTGTCGTTGCTACCATTACAAAGAATGTACGTGTATATTTGACGGTTTTCTATTCAATAAATAATTTTCTTCCTTGATGTTTCTTATTTCTTTTCATACAACATGAATGTATACACTTTACGATACACAAAAAGCTCCTTGAATGCGAAAATTTCTATTTTTAGAATTTTTATTGTAAAAATACGAAAATATACTCAGAATTGATTTTTATAGGATGGTGTTGTTATAAATATTGGATTTGTGTAGTAAATTTAGGTCATGGTCATACGAAACCATTTATACAAATTCGGCTTAATACAATATAGGACTTAACCACATCTTTTCTCAGTGGACATCTCCATACGTACATACGAAACCCTAATATAACCAAATGTCTTCATGGAAATCTTGTATCTTCCCACTACTTATTATACTGCAGAACTTTTTATGATATTGTTTACAATATACTCTTAATGAAAATTTCTCGATAATCAAAGCAATCTATAATATTTTAAGTTTACGAGTTAATAACAGTGCTTCGAACAATTACAAATAATTATTATCGACCAATGTTTGCAAACTAATCGGTTAATTATCGTGATAATAAACAACTATTTAATTG
Source organism: Tipula lateralis (assembly GCA_963932295.1). Lineage (NCBI taxonomy): Eukaryota > Metazoa > Arthropoda > Insecta > Diptera > Tipulidae > Tipula > Tipula lateralis. Next base: position 194,855,873 of record OZ010736.1, on the reverse strand, counting down.
ATCAGTTTTTTAGGTATACTTATTTAAGCAATTACCACTAGGATACTCAAATAAATTACCATGGGCATTGCGGCACCGGAGTATACTCCATTTAAAGATTTCTTTAGAGTATTTCTTATCCTTGGATAACAAAAATGGAATTAAAATACACTTGTTAAAAAGTTTGTTAATTTTACTTACAACACCCACTTAACGAGTTGAAAATTCAGCATAGTAACGTTTAACAACTGACAAATGGTATCAATGTTTTTTTTGACTGTATTTGACATGAAAGATGAAGTCTTAATTTACGAGTTTTGTTTTCATTTTGGAAAGAAATATCCACTTAATGTTTCCACATTGGATAAATCTTTCTAAAATGTCTGTTTAGGATTTTTTTATTGTTAATGTTTACGAATAATTTGTATTTTCTTTGCAATGCAATCCATTTCAAATATTATTGGTGCTTGAAGATGGAGGATATCGATAGATTATAACCGTCATTTGGTTTATATTAAATATTTTTCAATGCTTCATACGAGTGTTAATAAATTGTTTCATTCACTCTCATATTGACGGAAAATTTTATTTACAATTTTTAAGGGCTGAAAATTGTAAGGATATAAACCATCTTTTCAAAATTAGTACATTACTCTTCGTTATACATAATGCGTCTATTTAATATTTATTTTTCTGTAAGTCTAATCATACATTTATTACACTTATCTATAATAATAATTAATAGATCTTAAATGACTGTCAAGTATCAGAGAATACTATTTTAAAGCATAGATTACGGCAACAGTTAAATATTCAGTTTTCAGGCACTCGCATTGTTTTCCTATACTAATAAAATAATTATTTTTTAATAATTTATTGTATTTAACTTACCTACTATAATATAATAAATTGTATGTACAATGACAAACCCAGTCCAAACCAAAAATACATCAGTATGGCAAATATTCTCTAATAGTTCAAAATATCATTCTAAAATTGAAATAAAACAACAGAACCCAAAGTTTTTAATTTTTATAATTATTGGAAAAAATATATATTTTTTTCATTTTTATTTAATTCAATAAATTAAATTTTGTTTTTTGTTATTCTATTTACAAATGAACATATTTTTTAACAATTAACTCTTTTGTTTAATTTTAAATACATGCTTGCAATTATATTTTGATTATTTAATTTAATTTTTTTATTATTATTAGTTGAAACTGTTTGCAATGTTTTATTGTTTAAAAATAAATTAGTTTATTGTTAATATATAATTATTATTACAATTTAATAAAATATATTTTTAATTGTTATAATTTTATTTTACGATATGAATATTAAAAATTGGTTGTGATTTAGTTTAGCTTTAACTTGAGCAAGTTTTGTAGTATTAAGTAGTATAAGTCAGTTAACTGAAGAAACCATGTCTTTGTTAGAGAAGCTCTCTCTGGTTGTGTTACTATTATTTAACTGTAAATTTGTCTAAAATAGAAAACACAAGATCTAATTAATTAAAGTTGAACCGTTTCTAGAATTCAAATCATGTCTTGCACTAAACACAAACTACCACATGTAATGTGTATCCCAAAAATTAATTTTAAATATTTTATTTTCGTTAAAATAGGCCATGGCATATACTCTTTATCTATTTTGTATTGTAAATATTATGGAAATGGCTAGTCATCTACAATTATTTTTAATCCACATCGAAATCTATTCGTCTAGAATACTAGAATACCATAAAACACTCAACATTTATCGGAGGAGATTATGATTTTTCCTTTTGTTTATTTTTAAATAGAAAAGGAGCTACTACCTTGTTTACATTATATGTGGGTGAAACCATGGATTTAAGTAAAATTCTATCTTTAATTATTGTACTTGAATTAATTTTTTAAATCCTAAAAATGAAACAAAAGACACGAAATTAATTTAAAATATAAATATATTCTCAATTTATTTATTTTTATGTTGACAGAAAAAAACGGAAATTAATAATAGAAATAAAATAATTTAAAATTAACTAAAATAAATAACAAAATTATTTGATAAAAATGATTTATTTAATTATTATTTTTTTTTGTATGTTGTCGCTTTTAAAACGTAATAAAATTAACTTCATACATATTTTTTAGAGGCAAACCTACATAAAATAAAAAATAATATAATATAAAAAAATTAAAAATCAACAAATTTTTAATTAATAACAAAAAATATACAGTGCCTTTTTCTACTGTTCTGTTTAATTTTTAGATTTAGTTTGAAAATTTGTTTTTATTGTATATTAAATATAATTAAAAACAAAAATAAATCAATAAAAACAAAAAAAATATAAAAAACAAATATTTAATTTTTTAATTTATTTATATACATTTCAACAATTTTGCTGTATCTAATATTATTTATTTTGAAATAATTAAATAAACAAAATATTTTGTTTTTTTTTTCATTTATTTATAAATATACAATGTTTTTTTTTTATTATTTTTGTTTTATATTGTTTAGTTAATAATTTTGTTTTTACCTAAAATAATTATTGATTTTCTGTTATTGTTTAAATTAATTAATTTATTTATTTCATTCTAACTAAATAAAATCTGATAAAATATAGGTATATAACAAATAAGATTTATCAATATTTTTATTATGTTTTAATTTCTAAATATTTATGTTTTATATGTATATATATATATATTTATATGTATGTACTTCTATAATTTATTATTTATTTAATTTGTAATTTTTTTTGTATTATTTATTACTTAAAAACAAAAATAAACAACAAAATCTCTACCACCCAATTTAAGTGAAGACATTATCTTTCATTCTCTTAATGTTGTTAGTAGATACACTTGTCTCATACTTTGTCTCTGAAAAGATAATAATAAAAAATACGTTATGGTGTAAAACAAGGGTTATTTCAGGATGAGTAATCAATTAAGAAAATGAAACAAGCTTAACTAACACATAGCATGTAAGATTATAGTATACGAATACACAAAAGAAATGAGATAACAAAGAATTTTCCAGTTAGTGAAATTATGAGACAGCAATAAAAAAAATATTCCAAAGTTATTTGAAAACTTTTATTATTTTTAATAAATTAATCGTCTATAACCTAAATACAATTATAAAAGATATATACAATTTTTTGGTGTAACTGTACGTCATTGATGTATTGATTTTATTAAAATATTTAAAAATTGGATACTTAAATTTAGAACTATAGTCAATCTCAAGTAGATTCATGATGAATTAGACTGTTTAGATGTTTTTACTGTTCAAAAAAGTTTTCATGTGTAAACCAATTAATGGAATATTAGTGAATTTGAGTTCATATTTAAGGCAAATATTTGAAAATTAATATAGCTTGGAATGTAATTTTGAGATTGGATTTTGGGAGTAGTAAGAACAATATAAATCAGTGCTTCAAATTAAAATGAAATTGCATCTAGTTAAAAGGCGATGCAATTGCGAATATTATCATCAAAATAAATACCGCCCAATTGACGTGACTACGGAATGAAAAATTGGCCATGATATCTGTGCCACGTTTTTTAACGATCTCGAACAAAAACGGATTAAGAACAAACAAACTAGTTTAATTAGACTACGAATTGTACCCTGCGATTTCCGTACTATGTTTCCAAACACGACAAAAAAAATTAATGACGGACTCTGATACACGTCAAACGAGATAGTCATCGCAAAAACAGAAACATATTTTGCGGAATTTGATAAATCACATCTTTTAGATGACTTGACAAAGTTTAAATATTGTTGGGCTGAATCGAGCCAAGAGATACTAGCTATGACGAGAAATAAATATTTCTTTTTATATACATTTACCTTTATAAGACGTGTATTTGAAATGTAAGTCTTCTTAGTTTTAGATTTTATTAAAATTCATTTGAATTGTTTGTTGTCATCAATTTAATTTTTTTTAATTATTTTACCACACTAGTCGACTGTTAGTCGAAGTGTCGTTTTTGTTAGTTAAATTGATCACTTAAGTCGGATTATCGAGACAAAAAATATTTAACAATCTACACTTCCAGATTTTAAAACGATATTAGCCGCATTTTATGACTATAACTGATTAGATCACATTTCCATGCAAACCAAAGACACATTTTGATCAAAATTTCAGTTTATCTCAAAATGTGTCTTTGGATTGCATGGAAAATGTGATATGATCCGGATCAGTTAGTGTCATGAAATGCGGCTATTATTGTATCTCAGATAATTATTATCAATCGGTTATTTATACTAACACTATGTGTATAAAATGCACCTTGAACACGCTTTTATGCTCCGTCTGATCGTATTTTTCAGTTCAGATCCAACAGGTTTTGTTCAAGGGATTTACAAAAATACTTTAATTTTGGTAAATAAGTGATTAAAATACTGTGTATTTAAACCGTAAATACATTATTTTAAAGTATTTCTCTATCAAATATTATCCAATCTTTTAATAATCAAAATTGATAATGGATAAGTTGATTATGATTACTACTCTAATTGTATTCATAGTTGAAATATAATTTTTATTTTATTTTTACGAGGAACCGATATAACAAATTATGCCAATGAATTTGATAAGTTTATCAATTTATTGTATTCTAGTTATTTGCATAAATCAGTTTCATTGTCCAAATTGAATTTGAATACATATAATAAAAATTTACATTTTACGTAACAATAAAGTAATTGAATTGTGAACAATTTTGATCGTTTTTTAGAGTGAATACATACATATGCATATTACATCGTATCACAATGAAAACAACCCTTAAATATACTTTCTAAAACGTATACAACAAAAACATTTTTCCGTCATCCAAATCAATGAATGGGAATGTGGGATGGTTTTTTAATTTATCCGATTAGGCAACATTTTCTAAGAAGACTATTTTCCAATTTATTTTCTCATAACTCAATCCTCCAATTGTGAACGATTTATTTTCTTCCTTCTTTTTATTTTTCTAAAATAATATACATTTTCCGTTTTAGCAGCATTTTATTTTTATTCTCAATAGAATTGTATACTTTCTTTACCTTATTATTAAATTCATACATGCCTCATCGACAGTTATATTGTTGTCGTTAAAAGGTATGGAAAATTATCATTTATGTAGGCTTCTCTTCCATAAATTCACATAAATAGCTACATAAATATTTTCCGATGATGTCAATGAATCCGATTGTTTGAGTAGGGTGAAATTTAGTAAACATCTCGTTAAGACATCAATCTTCTGGTAAAAATAGAACGCGATTGAAACTTATACGCCTGGTTAAATAAATACAAAATAATTGCATCGATTATTTACCAAACGAACAGTTTACTATAAACTCTTTTCTCTACTAATTCTTTTCTGTATGGCTGCTGTTATTGGTATCGCGTGTGTTTCTATTATGTAATATAATCAATCTCACAAAAATAATTTTTCCCTTTTCTTTATCACAAATATTTCATTATTTTCTGCCTCTGATAATCCGACTATAATTTACAATTTGTACTAAACATAAAGTTTACCATTCAAGACAAAATCAAAATCATTTTTTAACAAAACGACTGTAATAAATAATTCGAAGAAAATTTAACGTCGTAGTAATTGTCATAAACATAGGCATCATAATAAATAATTATACGTATTTGTAATCATAATTAGATAAATTAACTTTTTATCACGACCGAATAAGTTTTGCCTAACTAATCATTTTATAACAATAAAATTGTACACACAAATACAACACACTTTACTAATAAATTTCTTATGCCCACTTAAAAGTTTTGTTGATAAAAATTAAACTTATTTGTTGAATCAAAAAACTTCGACTTACCTCGTCACCTTTTCCATAAGCGCATTAATACGGGTTTCTGAAAATCCAGGAACCAATTTATGTATGATTTCCTTAATAAATAAATCACTAACACCGGGACAACTTTTTTCTGCAAATTCAAAACCAGCACGTAAATCAACAACATCTAAATTACTTTGATTTTTACCAGAATAATGATACTTTCTTTGTATCTATAGAACAAAAAAGAAAATAAAAGAACGATATTAAATTATAAGAATACAATTAACGTGGATAATTTGTTAACTCACCTCTGATAATAATGGAAATATTAAATTATTTAAACATGGACTATTGATACGACTACCATTTTTAGTATTTGTTATATTTGTAATACTGCTGCCCGAATTTGCATTCCCATTATGTGAAATTTCTTTATCCTTCTCCCGGCGTAAACTACTTCGTTTTTCTTCTATATTTATATGACTATCACCTCGATGGTCTATCGAGTTGGCACCATCTTTAGATAATCGTCTTTCTCTTACTTCTTTGGCTTCGATTTTTTCTTTTTCCCTTTCGGCACGTTCTATTTCACGTTGGCGTTCGCGTTCTTGATCACGTTGTCGTTCATTTTCACGTTCATCTTTTCGTTCTTTTTCTCGTAACTGTGCCGAAGACATTTGTGATGGTGAAACTGGTAAATCACGTTCACGCGATTCTTTTCGATTGTCTATATTATGTGAAGGCGGCGATTGATTTGTTGATGGCGGTGTAGTTGATGATGGTCGTGATGATTGATTGGATTTGTAATGATTTAAATTTAAATCTCTAGACGGTGAATTATTTGTACCATTATGTTTTAATAGAGGACTTAACGATTCGTCTAATGAACTATTTTGTTTATTAAAATTATTATAATGTAAACCTTTCACTGTCATTATCCATGGCTCATCAAAATCACTATCTTGTTTGGAATCCTCTCTGTAACGCAAAACAATTATTTTTTCATGTTAAACAAATTACATTTTGTTAAAAATTAATTTTACTTACGAATCGGAATTTTCTGATTCAGTTTCACTTTCTTCACCCTTTTGTGTTTTCCATTTTTTATATCGATCAATTAAATCAATTAGATATGAATTCTTTTTTGCTTTTTTTATAAATGGAAATTTTAACAGTTCCTTTGCTGTCGGTCTCTGAAAAATCAATAAACAAAAATCATAAATATATTTACACAATTTATAAAGTTATAAATAATTTCTTACGTTTTCTGGATCCTTATTAAGACACGCTTCAACAAAATCTTTAAACGGTTTTGTATAGTTTCCAGTTAATTGTGGGGGATTATTTTTTGGTATTAAAAATAGTACCCTCATTGGATGTAGCTCTGAATTGGGTGGTTCACCTTTAGCTAATTCAATTGCTGTAATACCAAGTGACCAAATATCAGCCTTCGAGTCATACATCGATTGTTTTATGACTTCGGGTGCCATCCAAAATGGTGTACCAACAAATGTATTTCGTTTCGATGTTGTATTTGTTAGTTGGCCAGCTACACCAAAATCAGCTAATTTAACATCGCCCATTTCACTTAGTAACACATTAGCAGCCTTAATATCTCTATGTAATTTACGTTCTGAATGTAAATAATCTAAGCCTTTTAATACTTCACGTAATATAATTCCTATGTGCATTTCTTCGAACGATCCCGCCTTCATTAAATCTAAGGCGGAACCACCACCAAGGTATTCCATAATAATCCATAGTTTAGTGCCCTTAAAAATACATAAAAAAAATTCATATTAATAAGGCATAATTTGCAACATTCCTCCTATCGGTTCTCTCTCTCTCTCTCTCTCTCTTATTCTCGTTCGTGCCAACAAAAGAAGGGACAATTCATACTAATATAGTTAATAATTAAACATTTTTATCATTAGTTTTTGTTTGTTCTTCCCTTCTTAATCTTTACGAAGATAAATATCATTGAGAAGTTGTTTTCCCTTCTTCTAAAAAGCATTAAGTAATTCATGAAATTAATGTAATAACCAACAATAATAAAAAGTCACGAAAAAAGGGTTTTCACACCATAATAGCATTATGCTTGGAGGGAGTGAAAAAGGGGATGTTTTGTAGTTTTTAAATTTAGATACTTAAGATATAACCCGTGCTAATTTCAACCATATAAGAGCTACCGATTATTCTGTTTACGAACGAGATTATAAGAAGATTATCGTTAGGTAAGTATTTAAAATGTCAAAATAAAAATTTAAATTTATATGAAATACCTAATTATTTACTTATATCTTTCAGCCACATGCGAATCACTAGTTTTGCCCTCTTGGCATCAGGCTTTTTCAAGTCGGATATAAAACTAGTTAAATTGGTACAATACATTGGGTACGAATATATACATATAGAGTCGTTTATTTATTTGTTCATTAAATATAAATTCAAATCTGTTTTTATAGGATAAAATATTTTGATAGTCAAGTTGTCACATTTTAATTTATTTCGAATATTTATTTGTTAAAAACAACGCCAAATAAGCACACACAAAATGTGTACATAATATATGGGAAGCCGAAAATCATAAATAAATACAACTTATGTATATATTTGTTCGGGGTTTAGGAACAATATTGATTATTATAGATTATTTTATGGGAAACCCCACCCAGATTTGATTTTAAAATATAAATCAATACAGTTCATACCGCTTTGTGTGTGTATATATGTAGTTGATTATATTGCGATAAATTAAATTAATTATTTCGATTTTTAATTTTATTTTACTCGTATTTTTGATCGAAATATTGATATTCAATTTAATTTGATTTATTCACGGTCGTTAAGTTGAAGAGTACTTGGGATTGATATTGATCGACCAAATTAGTCATGCACAATATAATGTATCCAAATTTGGGATTCATTAAGATTCAAGCTTTGTCTGATTAGAACTATCTCTCAAAATTATTTCAAGGTCAAATCGTATGAATGTAAAAAAATCAAGTTTCGACTTCTGAATCATTTATTGTTGAAATGTTACTTATTTGTCACATCTAACACTTCATTCAACAATAGTTTTGTGCTTGTTAATTACTATTTATATTAATAATTATAATTTTGCTTGCGGTTGTTGTTAATTTATTGCTATTTACTTTACATTTAGTAGTGAGACCGAACTAAAATGTTTAACTAAAAAACTATAATCTACCCAGCAAACCACTATAATTTAATAATGTTATAATAGGATTTTTATTCAAATTGGGTTTTTGGTCAAGCGCATGATTTAATTGTGATGTAAATCTATGTATGAGTAAGTTAGCCATTAGAATATTTATAAGATTAGTTATTTTTATGTTGTTAAACTATTTTTTGTTTTGTTTAACTATGTGAACAAGAATTTTTATTCTGTAACATGTTAGTCAGTTTTTTTTGGCTTAATTATACCGTATTGAACTCATAAGTCATATATAGAACAAAAGGCAAGCAAACAATTAGAAAGTCCCACATTCAATTCAAGTATATTATATTATGTATGTACGTCAAATACAATAATAAAAAATTACAACAGTAGTTTTCGTAGTTGTAGTATGACGATTGAAAAAAAATAACATTTTAACCTTTCAATTGTTGTACGAATCGATAAATCGCAAAAATATGAATCATCAACACATAAAACGAAATTATGTAATTAATAGTTTTTTGTACTTTTTCATAAAGTTTACGAACTATAAAATAGTAATTATAGGTGTGACTATTATAAATGTTTCTATTCGGGAAGTGTATGTTTGCAATTGGTACCGGGGCAAATAAAATCACAATTCATTCAGCAGAAATGTGTGTGTGCTCTAAATACTCGTAAATAGTCAGATCGCGTTTCGTTGACTAATCCACAGTATTTAGTTTGTTTAAATCAAAACAATTTTTTTAAGCTCATATCGTGATGATGACATAAATAATAAGTATGTACTTATGTTTTGATTTTATAACAAAGGGAAAAGCGGTCTAGATATTATTTTAACAGACTTCATATGCAAATATCAATTACATTAGAAATATATATATATATATGTATACATATGTATACAAAGTAGATTGTCGCGATTTTATTTTTATTTATATGTTCTACAATGGCTACAATTCTTCATAATGTTTGTATTGTTGAAAATGTAATTTGATAATTTTTTTAGGGGAAACATAAATCAGACGATTCGATCTTTGTATACATACTGTATCATCAAATGCAAAACACTAGTGAGTTTATTCATAAAATAAATTGGAATGGATTATAAATTGGAAAATTTAAAACTGTTTTAATTTACTTTGATTAAATTATAATTTAAAAATTTTATCAAATTAGTTTTTATTTTTAATTAAATTTCTAATTTCTACTACTTTTGGGCCATTTTCCAATAATACTTTCTAATTTTACAGGTATTTTCTTTCAGAAATATAAATCATCAATACATGAGATATTAACATAAATCAATGTTATTTATTATAAGTTCAGGCCATTCATTTGAACGGCCGAAGTGAATCTGAGCAGAAACAAAGATGTAAATTTCTATTAGTGAAAATTAATTTTATCTGTTAACCTTTGGTAATATACTGTTGTGATAATTACCATAATTAAGATAAATTAATATCACCATTAAGATATTTACAATTCATAAAATGGAAGAAACTTCGCAATCTGCACCGATTTCCGCAGTTGAATTAAGCAAAAGTAATTAGAAATGCACATTTACCGCATACATGCATTAAAAATCGCGATACATACTTCCACCGTGAACGATTGATTATTATAACGTAATAATTACATATTTAACTTCCTGAATAATTGTTGCAATTATAAAAAATTAATAAATCAAAACATCATCAAAAATGTTACGAAATATTTAATATATAATTTTTTTTATGATTTCTAATCCATATTAGGAAAGTTCAATGAATTTTATTTGAATGTCATAACATTATAAAAAATAATTATGCGGCCATCGCCGAAGTTAAAATATCGATAAAAACCCAAAATTATTATAGATACGATTAAAAATATTTGGAGACCAGAATATTCGCTAATACAATGAATTTTAAATACATACATAGTTGAATGTTTAGTTTTAGTCGTGGCTATTTATATCGTTTTATAAAGTTATGTGTTATAAAGTAATTGGGATTTTAAAACTGTTATTACAGCACATTTTTGTTTACCTATAAACTCATATGTACATGAATGAAATATTAATATTTATGTAACACAGATTGGATAAATCGTAAATATTTAAACGTAATCAGAGTGTGAAAAAATATGGGCTGTGGGTGGAAACGTATTTTTTGTTCAAAATATAATTTATTTTACATGTACTTGAAAACATACTCAACAAATCGAATTGGAGTGGATAAAAAATACTTTGTTATCAAAAGAATCTAAGATCTACAGGAAATCAATTAATAAACTATCACCACAGACAAAGTTCAAACAGATAAATGATAAATTTTAATTGTATATTTTTATAGAATAAATATGTAATAGGAATTAATTAAATTATATCCAAGATAATATAAAAATTGAAAATTTATGGAGAGATAGATAGAAACAGAGAGAATAAATCGATTGACTGCAGTGATAATATTATACATATTATGTAATTTCAATGTGTCCTTCGTGATGTTGCAGAAAACAATGTTTTTTACATAACGAAAACAGTAAGAATTTTTAACATAGACAATAAAAGAAGTGGCAAACCTGGCAAAAAAATCGTATAAAAAAAACCTTGAGTTTTGTTTTATAACAACACCAACGTTCATTTACATTTATGTTTAGTTTTCATAATCTATGCTGAATATTATTCCAGGTTTTAACTATTGTATCAACATGACTATCAGTAATAATATAAAACAACTTTCACAGATCAATACTAACTTATAATCTGACTCTACAGGGTTCCAGAGAATTGTATACGGTACACCAAGAAAGTGACTGAATCGCAAGAGATCACTGCATCAATCTCTACAGATCAATACACGAAATGTTATTGAGCTAGCATTTTCTATATTTCATCTGTATGTACTATACTAAAAATTCGGATCTATTGCATTATTTTCTGAAATTACAACGAGTCTGATTAATATCAATTAAGTCACATTTGCAAGACATTAATGTTTTAGTAGTGGTCATAAGGAAAAAAAAGTACGATTATCAGTGAAAAAAATGCACCTGGTTAATATACGTCATTAACTGATCGTCACAAATCGTTCGTCAATATGAATTAGATAGTTGACAGCTCATGGATGACTTAATCTTTTTGTATTGAACACAATATAAATGTCAGATTAAAATTTCATCAAATGGAAACATATAAGAAACACATTTCTACAATTCCTATAAAAAAATAATTCAGCTCGATTACTCATAGTTATATTCTTTAAAATGGAATCACGAACAAATACAGCAAAATATATGAACTAAATGAATATATGATATGAAAATATAATGCTATATATAAATACGATTTAGTCAAAAATCTTTGTTATTTATGGGTATAAGGCCAAATGTTATTTAGAAGGGTTTAGATGTTGCTTAAGTACAGGTAATAAATATTGCTTTACTACATATTATACCAAGAGCGCCTCTTTCTTGTGATTATTTCTAATTGAGTTTGTTTTTCGTTACTGACTAAAGCATATTACTATAAAGCCAATCATTTCATATTCCATATATCAAGAGTCTGACATATTGGATCAACTCATACTCAAGTGGTTTAAAACAACCGGTATATTATGGCTCAATAAGAAATACAAATAACCGATAGCTTTGGCAACCCAGGTTTTACGGCCATCGAGTTTCTAAACGAAACCAAGTTCCCCGATGAACATCCATGTAATGAGTATATCATACATCACAGAGCCTGTCAACATCTTTTATTATAAATCATATAAGATTATAAATTAATTTATTTAATACCACTGATTATACAAAAAAAACGAATAATTAATAATTACTAGTTTCATGTAACCTTTCGTTCTAATCGATCAATTTTCTTCTAAATATTTCTAATATACGTAAACAATAAAAATTCGTCAATTAATTGATTTCTAACCCAATTAGAAGAAAATACTATGTATAGTAATTTGGACAAACCTCATTAATCACAATCGATGTAATATTAAAAAATGAAAATTGATTTTCGAATGTAAATAGAAAATTTAACATTCAAACCTTTATAATATGGATTTTATTTTTGATCTGTCCTTCGCACCGTGCACCAAATTATTGAACGGAGTGAAGGTTATTTGTATAGTGTCCCAATTATTTAACAAAGATAATGAAATTAAAAAAAATTAAAATTTAACAAGAACATATGTATAGACATGTCTGTATAGACATCCTTTGAATAAATAATGATTTTTAATTGGAAAAGTTAAAGTTGAATAATAATGCAAAATTAAAATACTATACATGTATGTGTATAAAATTGACCAACATATGGACATAGAATGTTTGTTAGGGCTCTTAATAAAATACGTTTATATTGGGTTATTTTAGTACGAAAACACATGTTAGGACATAAATCTTCATAATTTTCAGGCTGTAAGTTTTCACATTTCTTGAAACCATAAGCTTTTAACGATTTCATATTATATTTTGTTGTTTTATACTTGGACATTCCCCATTATTTTCAAGAGTTTTTACATTTTCATTTTTAATGAATCGAATAAGAACGATTAGGTCAGATAATATTTGTAATTAATCCTTTTTGGATTTTGCTATTCTTCTCGTTTTTGCCATATTCGTATATACGGTTTTGGTTAAGTAAGGGATTTAATATTTGGGTGGGATATTTATATAAATAATTTAATGTTGATAATAAAGGTAAATATAATATATTATATAAGACACTTACTAGCCATACACAATATAATGTCAGACGTATATTTTGTTAAAAGGAAGGTCACGTAAGCTTAATGGCTTGAAAGGACAAAACGGATAGAAAATTACACAAATAACTATTGCCATATATACTTGAATATAAAACAATGTGTAACTATATACATATAACAAATAAGCTTTCAAACAATTCCATAAGAAAACTAATAACTTTCGATTTTAATGATGGCCTCTCAATCGAAAATATTTATATATTTCTAGCTTTATGTCTAATCAATAAAAAAATACTATTGAAAATCTGAGTTTCTTTTATCAAAAACCTATATGTCAATATAAAACACACATTTAAACTCAATCAGGTCAAATTTTCCTACATAGTTGTAAAAAGAAAAAAACGAATCGAATTGATGATTGATGATTGAAATTGAAAATTGATAATATAAATCTTATGACAAACTAGTACAACGATAAAATTCATACAAAAACAACTTTCAATTTATTTTTACTCGTACTTTAAAATACAATAGTAAACTATATATGAACTAATTTAAAAATCATAATCTTAAGAAAGAACAATAAGAAAATAAATAAAAACTTTACGTTAATAATTTACATAAAAATAATAATAGTAGTATAACAATAAAATAGATCATGATCGACTGAAGATATAATAAATCACATTGTCTTTTTCGGTTTTCTATGTATATAATAATTTCTTGCGAAATGTAACTATAATAATTGGCCTTACCTTAAGATATGATCCATAGTATTTTGTAACAAAGGGTGAATCACATTGTGATAATACCATAATTTCTTGTTGTATATCTTCAATCTCATCTTCAGCTTCTTCTAAGTCTATGATTTTTATAGCAACAACCTGAAAAAAAGCAAAAATACAAAAAAAATATATCTTTTAAGAGATAAATTTTACAAGATTTTACAAATTTCTTAAGAAAATCTTAAGTTAAGTAGTATACATATACGACAAAGATAATTTTTTATTTATCTTTTGTCTATTTTCTTGTTTTTACCATGAATAATTTCACTTGTCTATGTTGCTCGTGAATTTACCGCGAATACAATTAATTAGTATTTAAACAGGTTTCTATAGAGATTGTTTACTTTAAAACAATATATAAAGATTATAATCCAAATCTCTTAAAAAATTAATTATTTTAATGATTTTGATGAATAACCAATTTTGTAAGTGATATGTTTTAGACATACTTCACATTAAATGGTATATGGTAAGAATTCAATATTTACCTGTTGCGTACGATTGTCGATTCCTTTAAACACTTCACCAAATGAACCCTTTCCTATTCGTTCCTGTTTTGTAAATATCAGCTCAGGATCCACTCTCTGTAAAAAGACGAAAAAAATAACATTAATTAGTTATAAAATTAATTAAAGTTGTAAATCAAAATGAATTAAAATAAAATCTACTTCATATTCACAATGGAAACCAATAATTTATCTGTAATTGACGGATTTTGTATTGTAGAAAAACTTTACAATTTTCATCTTATATTGCTTTTATTGTGTATTATACCGTATATCAGCAGGAAAATCGAAATTGAATAGAAAACTCGAAAATTTGATTAAGAAAATGATATATAATAATTATTATTTAATGTAATGCTACACACATTAGACGATAAATTTTCCTGGTATGCCACATAATTTGCTATATACACAACACTAAACCCTAACACAATATATATAAACATCTGGCAGAGGAAAACAAAAAGGAAAAATTAATGAATTCGATGATAATATGGTGTGGAATTTCTTTTTTACACAATACATACTCGTATACATGTGTCATTCCTAATTAATACGAAAAAATTTTGATCATGACATGAGAAGCATTTAAAATTAATGAATGTAAGGTGATTTAAACAACCGTCCATATACATATTATTTTTATACAAAAGTAACGATGAGTGGTCATTTATTATCAAATTGTTAATACAACAAATCTCCCGGGCTACATATTTTACACATCTAAACGGGTACAAAAATATAGAGAAAGTCGTGGTATGTATACGGTATGTAATTTGTCAAAATTAGGTGAGTAACACACACACACATATATTACCTAGTATGTGGGTTACAAATTAAAATCAAATCATAAAAATATAATTTATTCATAAAAATAAACAAATTATATTTTTATTTTATTTTGCATAAACATACAATTACCATAGATATTTTTTGTAGAATAATATACAATTTTTATAATTTATAATAAAACTCAAAGAATCATATTTGAATTATTCATGATACAATTTTGGATAACACATATTACGAACTGTTTAAACTAGCAACCAATTTGTTGGAACTAAGATCTAAATAATAAATAATTCGATACAATGATTAAATTATGTTTATAAAACAGCTTTGATAAAATTTAGCAACAATTTTGTAAACATGAATTAAAATGATACACCACCTACGCTCTGCTCCAAATTTGTCATTTTCCATTCATTTTCTATTAAGGTATACCACCTACAAATATCATTAATTACATGTTATACGAATCTAATAAAAAAGATGGTATAAAGATTCATTCAACAGTCATTATGAAATTGTAATCGGTATAAATACCTAACACCTATGCGTATGTATAAAGTCAACATCTATAAAGTGAATGTCACATACAGCAAGTACATTCACTTACTTCAGTTAGATTCTTAAGCAACTATACAATTTATTGTTAACGTTTCGTTTTTCTAACAAACTATTAATTGTACAGGGTGTTAACAAATATGATTGTCGTATTACAAAAAATAATCAACTATGCTTACAACTATTTGTGAAAGTATTAAATAATCTGTAATTGAAATAAATAAGAAAACTAGAAAATATTTTGTTTTTATATAATAATTATAAATCGTTTTAAAGTGCGAATGGTATATCAAAAATGATTTCTTTTGTGTTTCAGAATAGAATGTATCAATATACATAGTTGTATTTTAGTTAAAAATCTGTCCCAAACTATTTAAGCGTACATACTTTTTGCAACACTGTGTAGAATATCAATCCGAATATCAGTGTTTATCCAAAAATGTACAAATTTGTTTTCTCTTTTTGTATATAATCCAATCTTATTCTAATATGAGAAAATATGATTTCAAGAAACCATGAAGAAGAAAAATCAGGGCATAAATGATTGAAATTATGATTATTTTCACTTTTTTTTCATTTCTATCGAAATAAGAAGATTGTTGTTAAGATATTTTTAAGTGATTTGAAAATTATTAGATTACTTTATGTGTATCATTAGGGCAAAGTTTATCGAATTTGTGTTCAGATGAAAATGAACGAACATTTTGGGATCCAAAATGTATAATTTGAATCGAGAAATTTAATAAAATTGTATACACATAATATATGTGGAAGTAAATCGATTTATCATTGATTATGGATGAAGGAAAGGGAAGATGAAATTTTAGTAATATCCAATACGATTTGTATATGTATCTTGTCATGTTGTCATAAACCTTCATAGAAAAACTGATAGATATACAAATCTCGATTTATATAACCCACATATTAAGACATCTTAAAACAAATCGACCAGTTTTTTATTTATTTCAATTAAATGATAAAAGATTTTGTTTTCAGTTTTTATTTTAAACGTTTCCCCAACACTAAAAAAAAATAAGTTTAAGGCTCGAAAATGTTTCTTTGTTTAAAACATTAGTTGTCCCTTCTCACTATGTTTGTTCATCAATACAAGGGTTTACAAAAACGTACAAAAAATATGTTTAAAAAATCCAACTTGTAGTTTATAACACTTTGTTTGAATGAAAGTTTATTTTTAGTTGTATGCTTTGTGTATAGACTATAAATTTAAAACTTCAATAAATTTAGCATTTTTCTTATTTTTTGTTATTGCTAATAAATTAATTTACAAACGTCTTTAAAATGCAATTAGGATAATCGTCAGTTAAGATTCAATAAAACTTAATAGCAGCACACGTTTATGTACAATAAAGCAGCATACTTCGTTGATTATTCACGATATTTCTATCCATAACTTCTTTTAAAAGTCAAACTAACCAGAATATAATATACGACACATATACATACTTATAAACCATGTTTAGTTCTTAAAAAGAGAAAGTATACTTTAACAAACTAGTTACTTAATTTGTCTTAATCTCAAGTACACAAACTTATAATATTCACAGTAATATAAAACTGTTTGACAAACAAGAAAAAATGTCAGGGTTGCGAAGTAAAAGAAACAAAAACTATATATTTATACGTTTGCATTTATAATTTATCGTCTTGGCTTCGCTTACGATAGAAGGATAAACCATCGAATGTCCGGACTTCATAATTTGCAATAATGAAAAGTCAATCTATTAATTTTATGTAAATTTTTGAGTTACTAAAGATATTTTTTATTAGACATAAGAAGTAAATTTTACAAAAATACCAATCGTCGCAGTCTAAAAACAAATTTTGTTTTTGATTATCGTCTTTCAAAATTATCAATTTTATTACATTTGTAAAATAAATTGCCAGTGTTGGAAGATTTTCAAAATACCTCAAAATTAACTATTGGAGGGAAGTAACTGCAACAATGAATATGGTTTTAACGACTACAATACCATATACTCTAATTATATTTAAGCATTTTTTATTAATTAAAATACAAAAATTACTAATTATGAATGATAAGTGGAACTTAAAGGATTTACAAGTATATGTTCTTAATAATTTGAGCTTGTAAGCGGCGTTGTTGTACTGCTTTATATAAGAAGTGATAAATAATAAATATATGCGCAATTTTTTTTTGTGTTATTCTACCATATGTGATTAGATTAAACAGATTAAAGCACGATATAATTATATTTATTATTGATATAAATGCTATTTATGTTTTCATTTGTCATGGAAAAACTAACCCACAGTTAATTTTTTATTTTGTTATTATTAAACTGTTTATACAGTTAAACTTCTAAAACACATATTTATTTATGGTTATACAGACCGATACGAAGACAAAACGAATGTGTAATTATATTGTTATGATTCCTGATGTAATAGTTATTATTTAATTAAATGTGTGCAATTAGTTATCATAAATCTTTATTTAGGATAGAAACATATTGTAGAAATAGCACAGTTATAATTACGATTGCGTCAGTTGGAACGGAAGGTACTAGGCTATAGAGTTATTTTGCAAAATAACTAACCTCTCGAACTAGAGTCCTTGACTTAAAATAATCTTAATAAATTTAATTAACGTTTTAAATAGTATACAATTATTTTTGGTTTACCAAAACTAAATAAGTAAAGTAGGGCAGTTTGACCGATTTATGTCTAATATAAATCGGTCTTATAGTAAAATTTAAAATTATTAAAAAACTGACAAAACTATATTACTGATTTTATTTGGGGTTTAAAAAATTTATAAATATTTCACCAATCATGTCTAAGTGATAAATATATATATATATATATATATATATATATATATATATATATATATATATATATATATATATATATATATATATATTAAGGTGAAATATATATATATACATTTTTTATATATAAATTTATTATATTATATATATATATATATATATATATATATATATATATATATATGTATATATATATATATATATATATATATATATATATATATGATTTAAGCTTTTAATATTAAATTTACAAAAGCTTAAAAAATCGAAATTCTATCTCTTGATAACAAATTGTACAAAATATTTGCCAATTTCATGCCACCTCTATATATGTACACTCTCTATATTCTCGAAATGTACTCTTTAATTTATCAAATCAAGAATTAAATTAAATTTCATTTACAACGCACCAATAAAATATCCAACTGATGTATTTTTGATATGATTAATGATAATATTACATTTATTTGGTATACGTATAACACAAAATACGTTTAATAAAAATATTAAAAATAATAATTTGATTAAAAAGATGTGAGCTTGAACCAGCCAACCTTCATCAAACATGCAACAGCGAAACTGAACATATTTATTTATTGATGAAGGAACAGATTCATTGCCTATACAACGAGAATAAAATTTGTCTAAGGAAAGTAGATGTCACGTTAAGTATTTTTTTTTTAATTTTAAAAGGTGATAAGCCACATTAAGTCGCAAATACAGTCAAAAAATTTATTTGGTAAATCATGCAAGAATGATTTTTGTTTTCGGGATATTTGCTAAAGAATGTGTTAATTTTTAAATTACTGACATAAATATAAAAATGTTTACAAACTGGAGTAGTCATCAGCAAAACGAACCATTAAAAGAATTTAATAAAAATAAATGCGAAATTTTATCAATTCTCATCAATATTCGACACCTAAAGTATTAAATTTCAGTATAGTAGCAGCGATAGTGGTAAAAGGAAACTACCCTTTTAAATCTTCCGTATCCACTTTTTGCACCATCAAATTTCTAAAAAAAAATCTCATTATTTACGATTTAAATTATCTTTTATTTTATTTTCAGGAAACAAAACAACAAAATAAAAAAAGGATACCAGAAATAAATTGTACAAAGGGATCGGTAAATAAACACCATTCTTGGCGTTACATCACGTGCGGATGCTCCGTCTTATTACTTTCCGAACCAATTTACAACCATATTATATGACCTTTGGGAAATAAAGGCTATACATGCAGAGCAAAAATGTAGATACATACATTTATTTCAATGTATGCGAGATGTAAGTTAATATTTATTTCTTTATATTCTTTACATGCAGCATCATTCCAAGGAAATTGCGATAAACAAACAATCGTTATTTGTATGTATATCGTGTGATATTCAATTCCCTTTTTATATTCGCATATCTTGCAGTATATACGCGCGTATTTATATTAAAAGAGATTTTCAAGCCGCGCCAAAGCATTTCAATGTTAAAATAAAGTTTTCTTTCCTTATATTCGTATTTAATTTGAAAACAATCTTGAGCTGCTGTTATTATGTACTCTATGTACAACAGTAGGTTGATATGACATCTGAATAGTAGACATATTTATTATGTAGAATGTACATGTATTTTTATCTATTTCCATCATTTTAATATAATATTAAATCGCTGGGAAATTGTTTATATACGGATAAAGGAAACCATATTGAATTTTATTGAATAGAACACAAACAAATTTTATAACGTTGGAGGATTTTTTCCAATTTTAAACTCTTAAACGAAAACGAAAATGATTAATTATATTTTGTACCAATATCCGAAACGATTAATACCGTATTTAATCCATTTTTAAATATTGTAAAATTAATAAATTAAAGGTATACACCACACTTTTTATTAATACCCTTTTTAATTTGATGGAAAAATTTAAAGTTTCATTTGTGTTATAAAAGGAACCATACATAGAAATATTCAGATATTATGTAATAAAGGTAATGGTCTGTGAAAATTCAATTATTTATTAGTTCTTATGACAAGAGTTCTATATACTTCGCATGTAGATTTTTTCAACACATTCCGAGCTTCCGTATCTATCTAATTTCATTGAAGTACTTATAATAGTGGCGATTAGCTGAACAAGAAACTATAAAACTAGCTATTTATCAATTTTAACTTTAAACCAATTTAAGAGCCATTATTCTAAAACTTACAGTTATCATAGATAGAATCGTTTATATATATATATATATATATATATATATATATATATATATATATATATGTACATATATATATATATATATATATATATATATATATATATATATATATATATATATATATATATATATATATATATATATATATATATATATATATATATGTACATATATATATATATATATATATATATATATATATATATATTATATATATATATATATATATATATATATATATATATATATATATATATATATATATATATGTTAGTGTATTTAAGTTGACACTACTGCTGAAGGTTTTTATGACAACTAGGCAAATCTGAATTCCAAATAATCTAATTAAAAATATGAACCAATCACACATTATATGTGCATAAAATAGTGAATACAAATAAGTTTATCAAGTTTTCACTTTAGTTGCTGCTACCTCTTGTTACTTGAGAATAAGCTACCAGAACTATCGTAGTTAATAGCTGTTGCTTGAATTAAATAAGCCTATAAATGTTAACAGGTCGAAAGAACCTATGAAACTATAGCATTTTAAAATTGAAAAGTCAGTTGTGATGATTTCCTTGTTAGTATTTAAGAAACTCGAGATTAAAACCAGACATAATAATGGTAATTGAACTGTTCATCAAAAGAATCATGGAGTCAATTTTGCAGCAAATGTAATATATCTAAAATCAATCTCATCTTGTACTATAGAAATATAATCGTTAATTAAAAGTAAAATTATACATAACGTCGTATCTGATGATGACACATTTTAATTTGATGTCGAGTTATAATTAAATAAAGTGAAGTAATTGAAAGCGATAAGTATTATAACAATAAACAAAGACAAATATGCAACATGAATTTTGACTATATAGAGATAACAAAAATATTTTCAAACCGATGTAATTTTTTTTTAAATTCATATTTATTTTTTAAGTTAAACATTTAAAATGTGTGCTCCTCATTTAACCATATTACGAGTTATCGTTAGAAACCAATTAATAAATTCCAATCTTTGATTACACATATAGTAATAAAGATTACATCAATCACATTATCATTCATGTTTTCGATTGTAAAAAAAAAACTAAATTTGAAATCATAATGTTTACGTAACATCTTCGACATATACATACATAACTAAATATGAATATACCATGAAAGGTAGATAAATAATTCTCGTTATATTGAATCCGGAAGACCGAATTACAATTAATATCCAAAATCACGCTATCATGCCTTGCGCGTGATAATTTTTATCAAACCATATACGCGTATACATACACAGGTAGATAAATTAATAACAATTTTTGATATATACACAAAGTAGATTTATTTTGAATGACTAGGTTCTATCTAACCATATAATTTTTATTTAGTAATAATAGTAATAACTCTTACGTGTTTTATAAGAAATCTAAAGAACGTTTTAGTTTAAGTATAAACGTGACCTCTATTAATGATTATATTATTAAATTACATATTAGTATATAAAACCAAAGTTTAATATACATTTTTGCTCAAATTTTTTTAACTCGGTAGATTCATGCCATTTCTAATATTCATAAAATATATAATTTAACATGCGTGCATAACGAATTTTGTAATATTGTTCGTATATTTTCTCATTTCTTCGTCATTGATTTACATTCAATAATCAGAAAGTTTAATAGTAAATTTAATTTTGCAAAAAGGAAATTAAAGATTTAATCAACATTAGATTTTTTATTTTATTATAATTTATTTTTAAAATTCATAACATATTAGAAGTTTGTGTTGATGAACAAATATAATTGTATAGTTAAAATTTAAAGTAAATCGATGCCTACATTTACGGATTGATTAGTAGTTTTTTGTATTTGATATTTAAAATTAGTTTGAACCATCATTTCAAACATATTATAAATATATGACATATACATATTATGTAAGTCTATATGCTGGCATATATGAGAAAGATAAAATGATTTAATAATACAAAACTATTAATAAACCGTAATAACTAAACTAAATCTTTACTATCACTAGTTAGCTGACGTTTCAACTAATTATACACTTAAAGTAAAATAGGAATTTTATCACTATATAAAGGCTTGATACGAGTATAAATTGTTAATCAAAGTCCAATGCACAGGCACTCTCTTCACCACTGACATATATGATCGACGAATTGTTAAATCATATGCAATCGCTATATTCCGATAAGTAGTCAAATCTGTTGACTTTGATATTTGTGTCTTGAACATATCAAACATTAACGTTATATAAGAGTTTCTATAAAATATCCAAACGGCATGCTTAATAGTTAATAAATAAATACATAACTTAAGTTACATGTATGTATATGGCCCATAATGTATTTGACTATTATTTCTGTTAGTTTGCTATATATCTCATTTTCAACGGATATATGGCAACAGAATATTAAGTTAAATCAATAAAAGAATTACAATATTCTAATTAACTGTTTTGTTTTTTGGAAATGTCAATTACAGTGTTATTTACTTGGAATAAAAAGGTATTTGTGCGATTATTTTAGAATAATAGTTATCTACATAAGGAATAATTTATGTATGACTATATTTAAGAATTTTTACAATAATCGCAATTACTAAATGGTGTCATACTATTATTTGTTATTCAATCACACTACATACACGTCAGGTTATAACGGACAGTCATAAAACCACAAAAAAACGATTTATTCTATAGTAAAGATGAAGTAAAAACTACCTATATTAAGGCCTACCTTATATGAGCTAATAAACTATTTTTGATTAGTAATTATGCAAAAATAATTATGCGGTTTTATTTTAATAATAATATAAAAATGTTGAGAGCAACAAAATTTGGCATAAATTTAGCCGAGTGTAACGTCCTTCGGTATAATTTAAGACAATTTTATAGAATCATTAGCGTGTGTAATAGATTTAACTCTATTTCGAAGTGATATAGTTTGCTCAAGTCTTTGTATTGGATTTATAATGGATATCCGATGTAAGCATTTATTTTATGGATAAAAATGCATATTATTTAGAGGTTATTGTTTTAATACTGTTGTGTTATGGATGAAGTTGAGCTTTAACTTAAATAAACTTACTTACAGATGTCATTGAACCGCAAAAAATATTCATAAAATAAATGGAAATAATATTCATCTTGCTCAAAATTCCATTAAATTTTATGACGTTGATCTATAAAATTTCGAAATTTATAATATATAATCGAATTTATATAATACTATATAAAACTTTTATAATAAATTGATGAAAATACATAAATTTATTCACATGCTAATCCGAGATCTATATTGAATTGCAAATTTGATATACTAAATCAAAAGATACATACAAAACATACATACGAGTAAGGATTAATTTAAAATTACACAAGATTCCTATATTATTTCTATACACGACAATCTAGAAACTTATAGAACATACATATTTAATTTATGCACCTTATATTGTATGTTTATCCATTATTCATATAGAGTAAATGGACATATACATATAATATTCATACTGAATAGCATAAAAGTTATCTTAACGAGCGACAAAACATTAACGTTATCCAGGCACAGGAGGAAAAACCGAAACACACACACATAAAAATAAAAAAAGGTAATTTTAAATGTTTGAAGTATGTATATCATAAACTAAAATAAAATATTAAAAGTTTCGTAACCACTTGAATATAGGTAAACAATGCCAAAAACTTTATATATGTATATACCTCTATAAAAACAAATACCTCTTTATAACTACTTCAATATAATAAAACTTCTAAATAGGCAAAAATTAAACCAACAAACGATTTTTTATTTTCAATATTGATAGATGTACCAAATGGTAGTTAGTTAGGCAACATCAAACATCGAAATAAAATTCTATATGTGAACAACACACATTCGTACGCCCTTCACATAACTGATTAGATCATCGACATGAATGACTGGATTTAATAAATAAAACTATATATGAAAAAAAGCTATCGTCTATATAATTATTATTTCTATAAATGGAATCAATAAAATAATTGAATTGATATATAAATCTTACCAAATCACCTGGAACTTGTCGTCTTCCCTGTGATCCTCCTCTTATTATTTGTGATGATGAATTCTTTTGTGGCATAAAACTTGGAAAACTATATGAATTTAATGGTGTGTCATACATAGATACAGGACGTCGTTGCTGTTGTGACGGTGGCGGTGGTATACTCTTTGGTATATGTGGATAAGATGGTGAATGGGTTAAGGTACGTGACGATTGTAAATCATCTCGCGCATTACTATGCGACCATCGATAGTTACTTTGCGCATGGCCAGGATGTGGCAATGAATATGAATTATTATTGTTAATACCATTGTTATTATTAGTATTAGATTTATTCCACATATTTGGTTTTGATTGTGACGGATATTGTTGAAATGTTGGCTGTTGAATTGCTGTTGCACTAATATCCCTCCACATTTTAATTATTCACTACACTTATTTTCTCGTTTTATTTACATATTATTATATTTTTTTATTTATGTTTTTACAACAATGTAGCAGAAAATACACTTTGCGGTAGAATGTTTGTTATCCTAAACAAATTTGATTATTTAACTTTCAAAACGTGATAAAAATTTAATTTAATTTATTTTTTGGTAAATTAAATAAAATTTGGCTTATAATTTTTATTCTCATTTTATTGGTAAACCACAATAGATTAAAATCATATAAATTTTCGAGATTAATTGGAAATGGTTTGAATCATGATTAGAAAATATTTAGTATTTTACACCACGCACTCTTCCAACACTTACGCCTAATGAAAGCAACATATTTAGTTAATGAAAAACCTCATACGCTTTCCAATAATTTTATATTTAATTTGACAACAACAATAAAGTCAAATCGAATAAAACACCAAAACTAATACTGACTAACGATACTGCTTTAAGCAAATCACTTTTGACATGGAATTGGGAAGAAGTATACAAAAAAAAATCGTGAAACGAAGAAAAAATTAAATTTCCTCGTGAATTTGAGTTTGTTGAATAATTTATTAGACGTTGTTGTTGTCGTCTTGCTATTATGTTTATTGGTATTACAAAACTCAATTGTGTATTACCTAAGATGTAGGTGTGTTCATTGAATATTATGCTACTTTGAACAGAAAGATGATTTTAAAGAAATATTTTGATTGTAACGTAATTCATATAAAAAAAATTGTTTATTTCATAATTTAATTTGGATAAAACGAGGTAGGGCTGTTTGAATGACGTGTGTTTGCAGTTGATATAATTTTATGTGCATTCATTCACAACCTACTAAGCGCAGCTACAAAAAAAAATACATCAGCCAAATCTCAACCACCCCCTGAAGATTAATTATTCACCATACATATCCAATTAGCCAAATAACAAAACATAAAAATCAAAATGTCAATTTATGATCATCCTTATATCCATTTATTTATAGTTTTTTGCGTTTTCATCAAAAAATAAAAAAGGCCCAACCTAAAATATTTTGTTTTGCCTCAACAAATAAAACCTTGCCTTTTTTGTAAAAAAAACACGGAATATTAAATTTTACAATAGAATAGAACAACATCACAAATATTGTTTATAATATAATATTTAGGTTTGTTTTTATTGGAACCATCCGATTTGAACATCATAATGTGTATGAATTTTATCTGTTTGCTACACAAAATATGTGCAAATATATTATTATCAACAAAAACGTATTTGCTAAACAGTTCTGACCAAAAATAATGCGATAACAACACTTTTATCGTTAAACACAATTAATATTTGTTTTTTTAATTAATTTCAATGATATGTTACTAAATAGGGCTCTCGTAGAAAATCACAAAATAAACAACAAAATTTAATTAAAATTAAAACAATTAAATTTTCAATTTTCCAATTATAATTAATATTTGGTTACTAGAAGGGATAAATTATAGTATTAAGCAATTTTTCAATCGAATAATGTAATAAACTAAGCATTAATTTTGAAGTTAAACGATGTGATATATAGTTTTAACAGTTGATATCGTTGCAGATAATTATTACACTTTAT
Source organism: Tipula lateralis (assembly GCA_963932295.1). NCBI lineage: Eukaryota > Metazoa > Arthropoda > Insecta > Diptera > Tipulidae > Tipula > Tipula lateralis. The sequence goes on along the minus strand of OZ010736.1, from coordinate 194,828,457 downwards.
CTAGTTTGGTGTGTGTGTGTGTGAGAGATAAAAAGATAAGAATTATAAAGCAAATAAATGGGTTTAATGGTTTTTGCTATCTTCAAGTAAATATTTAACATTCCAAAAATATCATGTCGATAAGATTAATATGTTAGTCATAATTTTTGATTGCGTGTAGTGTATGTATTAAAAGAAGTTCGAATTTGCAAAATATTGCTTTAATAATATATAATTATTAGATATAACTCTTTGCCTTAATGCTTTACTGAACAAAAATTAATCACAATATGATTACTTAATATTTCCAAATTAAATAAACTAAAAATATAAATTTAGCAAATTCAACCAACAATTGCTTTTTAAATATAATCAAAACTTTAATTAAGTCGAATCCAAAAATTATATAACAAAAAAAATTTAATTACTGACTACCTGCATAACAACCTATTACCACAAAGACAGAAATAATTTAGGTATTTATGTTACACATTAATTGAAAGTAAACGCACTATTTAACGAAAGTTAACAAAAAAATTAAATTCATTGGATCATTAAACAGTGGAAAACCTTAAGACTTTTTACAATTCAATACTATATGAATTTGTATCTTTTGATTATTTTAAGGTCATAAACAAGATATTGCTATAATTAACGTCTTTGCATAAGAAAAAAAAAAGGTTGACAGAAATTATACTTTATAGTTTACCTGTTATATTGATTTGCATAATCTTTTTTAAAATTTCTAATTTCTAATTATATTATAGCGAATAATAAAATAAAATCTTAACCTGAAATTTTAATACGTTGTATTATCCGAAAAATGGTAATGTTCTACAAATATATGCATTACATATTGAAGTGAAAATGTGACATGACTGCAGCATATGAAATATATTACAATATAAATGCGTATAAAACATCACGTTTTTCCTCTATTCTCGAGAAGGAAATATCCGCAAAATGCTTATGAATAATTTTATGATACTTTTGAATGATTTATTTCTTTCTATTAAAAAAGTACATTTTATAAAGATGATTTTTTTTATCTACATAATCTTACAGCCTCCTATACAGTACTTGATGAGAGAAACGCCAATCCTAAATTTAAAAGATTTAAAACTCCGTACTATATCACCTTAAAAACCTATTTTGCATACGTATATTCGTACGTAAATACATAACCAAAACTATCACGCATGATAGATATGTGTACTATATATAAGTATACTAAACCATACTCCACTTAAAATAAATATATAATTAAATCTGTAAAAATAATAACGTTAATTGAAAAATATAACATTAAAGAGTATTTTTTTGTTTTCTCTTCTTCTTTTTAATATTTAAGAAACCGTTCATTTAAGAAATTTCATTGATTCGATTTTTATCTTTTATACAACAATTCTGTTTGGAATCTTAAGATTTAACATTTTATTTGTTTTAAAAAAATATTTACATTCCGTATAATAATATAAAACTTGATTGGTTAAAGATATCTCTTATAGTATTCTTATATAGCCGACATGTTATAACAGTTACCAAACTGAAATATATACTTAGTGGATAAAGTTATATGTTTCTTATACAGCAGAATTCTATTCTGCATTCAAATCACCCTACAGAAATGTATACAATTTTGTTGTTTTTTTTCTGTATGGTAGAGTGCGTGTGTTGATTTTATTATTAAACAACAATAAATAGTTAAAACGTATAAGACGTGTCAACGGTCGAAATAATATAAAAAAATGTTATTATGATATATATATATATATATATATATATATATATATATATATATATATATATATATATATATATATATATATATTTGTTTAATTTATTTTTATAATAGATCGCTTGTTGGTATACTAATTCAACTTCCGGTTGAAGATATGTTTAATGCAGATTATTATATGTTTATTTATATGCGCGCTACTTATAAATTAACTGTCAACACATAATACAAGATAAATTATTCAAATGATTAGCTAGTTGTTTCGAATGTAATACTATTAATCAATGTTTGATTTAATGTGGGGAAAATAAACCTCCTGGTGTAATTCGCTAATGATCATACTGTAATCAACTAATTCACTGTAATCCATTTCCAATTTCATTTCTCTTGAAAACATTTATATATTGTATATAAAATGCCACACGTAGCTGTGTAATTTTCATTCCAACAAATATTTAGCATTGAAACTTAATATTATTCAACTTTTATTTATAATTCCACAAGGTGTGTAGGTGGTGTATATAGCTTGATTATACATATATTTAGTGTTATATACACATGTATATATATTCAATAAATTTATATACTACTTTTATTTATATTTTATCACAATTTTGCACAATTTTTTAACTTTTCCACAGCTTTTTAATTATATTATTTTTACAGCACTTTCAATACAAATCATACAACGTAATAACAATAATTATTATTTTTTCAATATCACAAACAGAACTCACATTTATCGTTATCGCACATACATAAATTCACAGAAGAACAATTTTCAAACTTTTAATCAATTTAAATTAAAAATAAATTAATTAAATTTAAACAAGTCGCGAAGCGCGCGCGATACTCTAATGATATATACGATCGGAATGAATGTTAAAACACAACTAAACATAAAAAATTTAAAATTTAAAAAAAAAATTATATATAAAATAAAAAGCTTTTGTTATTCATTCCTACACACAAATGAACGAACGCTACACCCCGTGTACATATACAGACTGTATAAAAGAATGTTTTGGATGGATGGACTGACTGGCTATGAATATAAGTGAATAGAAAGGTAATATATGTACATATGTAGGTACATAAAAATATCAAAATATATAAGTATATATGTACAAATAAAATGAAATCACGTAATTTCAACTTGATTTTGAAATTTATATTTTATAATTTCTTAAGCGCTCGTGTACATAAATTTATATAAATCAGATTGCTGAAATTAAATTGAATTTTATCTTGATCATATACGTAAACTCAATATGTAATAATAATAATAATATATAATCATAATGATAGTTTAGATTAATGGTTAATTCAAATCAAATGTTAATTTATTTTATAATTTTCTATACTCGTATCTAAATAAATAATAAAATTGAAAGCTCATCTAGATATTGAAATCTATTAGTACAGTATTGTTCCGGTGGTATACATAAGAAAATACTTTCGATATTTGATATAATACATTAAAATGAACATTTTGTAAATAAGATCAAGGTAAATTTATATATTATAATAAATTCAAGGTTATGAATGAAAATCAATGATTCAGTATTAAATCTCATTACGGACTTAAGTATATAAGAATAAACTAAACAGGAAGGAAAGGCTAACAGACATATATTAAATATGTTAGATCGTAGACAGTTGATTGAACCTCGCGGGTGAATAACTTTTAACAAATGTGATTTGTATTGATAAATCCCCTTAATTTTTCGATCAACCATAGCTCCGAACAGAAACAAAAATTAAATTTAAATAAATTTACTATGGCAATTAAAGGGTTATGTGTAAAATAATTAATTTATTTAAATATTAGATTCATAAAAATTTAACGTTGATAACTAGGAGGTACAGCATTATATTAATTTTTACATTTTTTATTCAATTTATTATTCAAAGTGAAGTTTTGAAAACATCGAAAAAATTTTATATTTTCTTTAATTTAAATCTGCATAAACAAACAGCCTTTTCTACATACAAGTTGTATTGTGTGTTTTATAAAAAAAACAGAAAAAGATGTTTCCTCCATATATTTTCCATTTACTTCTGTATAATACGTATACACATAATGAGGTCTGTTTAATTAAGAATTGTATAACAGCAATTTGTAATAAAATCTAAAAAAAATGAATTCGGTGTTCCGTAAAGAATACAACGTATACTAGTACATATTGTTTATATTAAAATAAAAGTAGAAATTGAATCCGCAACATAAAACAATTCAATGTCAATAAATAACATAATAGGGTCCACTGAAATGTTGTTTGCCAATGGATGTGGTATCATAACCAATCTTTTTCAGTATTTATATGCATATATTTTGTATATGGTATTCGAATTAAATTTTATAAAAATTTTATAAAAAATATATATATATTCCTTTGTGCTGTTCCGGTTGGCTGTGGATAAATGTAGGTATATCAATACAAACAAAGAAAAACTATTTATGTGCATATGACTGCAACACTAATATTGATTTTTGTTATATATTTATGTATTATGTGTACCGAGAAAGTACAACTAAAGTTTTTAACATCAGTCAATTATTTTCACTTGCATGGTCAATGGTTTGCATAATAACATGCGTACGGATATTTAAACTATTATATTTATAATAGCAACTATAATACAATAATATGTAGTGTTAAAATGCAAAATTTATATAGATACGAAATCAAATTAAAATCAAAACAAGACTCAAACATAGAAATTATACAATCAATCAAATAAGCCAAACCCATATTTGGCAACAAGCACATATAAACTTGTGTTAATTAACCCAATTTTTAACAAACTTATTCAAATCGATTGAACAAGTGCAGAAATTCAAAATATTCTACCCACATATTTATAAAATGTGAATTTTGTAACCCAAATTACAAAATATGTACACTATTAAACAGTGAAACCGCACTGAACCAAAGAGTGTTATCATCCCTCCTAATCTTATACAAATTAATTAAAATCTTATTATAACTTTTAATATATTTTGCAGGTAGTTTGGATTTATTGTCATTATAATTTCATTAATTAATAAATAATGTTTATCTACGTATGGGGAGATGTTCTTAATAAGATACAAAAACTAAAGAAAAAACTGTAACCCAGTTATTTAAATAAATTATTATCTTTGCTAGTAAATGACGAGAAATTAACTTGTTGTTTGTCAATGCTGCTGTGTACTAATATAATATATAATCGTGTCGCATAAAGAATGAGATTGTATAATTTAAAAATCTGTCGCTAATTTAATTTAATTATAAAAATTATCTTTATGAATGAGTTAATGAAATGAGTAGCCAGTATCAACTAACATAAATATATTTTTACATTGGCCAGCAACATATTTTCTCTATGATAAAGAAAACAACAACTTGAAAATGGTAATTTTTTTAATTTAATTTTATTTTCAAACATTAAATTGATATGTTTTTCTTTTATTTTAGTAAAAAGAATTATTTAATTAGTTTTGGTATAATTTAATTTATTCTCAACAACTATGAGGTAAAGAAAATATTATTTTTATTCTAAAATCAAATATTTCATTCAAACGAATGTATTCTTAAGTTTATTTTTTGGGGATAATCTTATAAACTCAGGTATACCCATAAGAATTTTAATTGAGGTAAAATATTTAGATGAGTAAAATGTAAACAAACATTTACGTTATATCATCAAACAGATTTGTGTTTGTAAAGAAAAGAAAATTTTCATTTATTAACCACGTATATATAGGGTAATAAAATAGTTTTAAAAATAATATTTTGCGACCGATAGCTGAAATGAGAAATCTTTTAAAAATTATCTCTGGTATTATATAGAATGCATTGTATAGTTATTTTCAATTAAAATACAAAATAACTTATAAAGACGATATGATGTATTATTGCTGGCAAGAATATGTATTTGATAAATATATTTTACAAAACCTAACTTTAATTTAATTTCTATTTCTAATAGTCACCAAAATTTAAAGTCCTATTTACTAATATAATTTACATCAAAGCGAAAAACATACTTCTATTATAAAAGTCATAACCTTAAAGTTTTTGTTTATTACATCACCAAAAAGCTTTCTAACTTAATAATAAAGCTTTTTTAATATGTTAATTTTCTTTAAATATCGATTTAGTATTAAAACATAAAAAGTTAAAACAAAAAAAAATTTAATGGATAAAAAAGTTCATTTTATTCAAATTAGAAAATGCAAAAGACAATTTTTTTTGTTTTAATTTTTCATTATACTGAATTGTATGTAATAAACAAAGCACATATTTGAATTGAATGTCAAAGTAAATATTAAAATAGTATTCTTGGTAACTATTTTTTTCTGCATCTACGTCACTATACAATAGAGATATATTGTATGTGTAGACATTATTTATTGTGAAATATATGGACGGCTTTGTATTATGTGCAGACAACAAAAAAGAGATTTTCATATTATATTTATCACTTGGTTATGATTAAAAGTCGAACAACACAACATAATACTAGACTGAATATTTGTATGAAAAAGAGTTACTTTTTTGTACGTATACGAAAACAACAGAGAGTTCAATTGTGATATGTAACAGAATGGTGAAATTTTTGGTAAATAACACTCACATCATATTCAATTTCAAAAATGTGAAACAATAGATTAGCTTAAATTAACTAGTGCCACTGATTTTACCACACTCTCAACATGATCGATGGATACTCGCCTTACAATATGTATGTATATATATATATATATATATATATATATATATATATATATATATATATATATATATATATATATATATATATATATTTATATATATATATATATACATATATATATACATATACAATATATAACATCCAGCAACCAATCATTACAAAACAGATTAAAACCCATTTAAAAGTGTATGTTGATATATGGGAAAGAGTCAAAAGTTACTCCACATCGTACGATGACGAAAATGGAGATAAAATGTAAATTTGCAATTTCAATATAATTTTAATTAAAATACAAAACATATTTTGTCATTCTAATAAATTTTTTCAAGACAACAATATGTTACCGGATGAAAATACGAAAGTAGAAATGATGACTACAGTGTTATTACGAAACTATCTCAGTTCTAATAGCAGCAAAACCATTATTTCCAGCAGAAGTAATACATATTATAAAAGTACAATTTCATTTCATCTTCTCTTGAGAATGAAAATATGTAATAAAAAAAAAGTTCTGAAAAACTTTAAAAATCCAATTTTCACAACAAGCTCAAAGAATGATTGTGAAAATTTCACATTTTTTTTGCTGTGCCGAAAATGATGATAATCCATTATATTTTTGTTTAGGATTTTTTTTTATTCTTAAATGATTATCAGCACAATGAGAAGACAACAACAACCAAACATAAATGTTTCATGCAAAATTAAATTTTATGTTGGATTGTTACATACGAGGTTGTATATTTATTGTATATATTGGTTGGAATAGTGTTGAAATGGTTAACAGCTATCGGCGACAAATCAATTTAAATAAATTGAGTATAGTTTGGATCGATTGATTACAAAACATCATTTGGTTTCGCGGAAAATATATTATTTATATTATCACATATTATATATGCGGTATGAATATGCACTAAACAGTGAGCGAAATATATGTATTTATCTTTGTATATATAAGTTATACACTATATAGGTTCAAAAATTATTAATTATAATTATTTAGTTCCGCTCTGTGTAACTATTAAACATTTTTGTGAATAATTTGGTCAATTTCATACGTATCTTATCTTTTTCTTATCAAAAAAATATAATAAAAGTAGCGATATAAAATTATTATTCATCTACCTTCAATTTGATTAGAGCTTACAATTAATTTAGTTCTGAAAGATGAAACAGTCAATGAACCTTGTTAAATCGCAAAACTATCAATTTTGCTATGATTTCGTGCACTGTATAAATTTTATAATACATAATTTGAAAATAAAAATTAAGAAGAGAAAATAATTTTTTTATGGTTTCATAAAACCAATTTAAGTAAATTTGATTAAAATAAATATATTATAGAAATAGAAAATTGCATTATAGCTTCGACGATTCAAAAAACATATAACAACAAAATAAAATATATTCATATTTCTTTTAAAAATATTGCAGAGATTAAAAAACGAAGAGTTCAAGAATTTATTATTCATAAAATGTAAATAAATATAGCTACGAGTATATGTTTAAAGAAAAACTATTCGTATACAAGCGATACCATCATAACGATAAGGAAGGAATCCAAGGAACTAAATATAAATTTTCATTTTATTTTTTCTCTCGTGGTACAAAAATGCGCTTGCCCAAGATTATATTTATATTGTGTTGTGTATATAGAAGTGGACCTTGAATACAACTCATTGAAAGTGTACCGTTTACATATATTTATAAGATCACTTTAACGGTAATTTGACGCTAGATATAAGAAAATTATTTTATGACATCGTTAGAGATTTTTTTTTTAGAAATACATATACGAGAGTAAAATAAAATAAATTAAAATAAATTTTATACATTTAAAATATGTATGTTGGGACATAATGCTTTTGATTGAAACAGGTTTGATTTAATAGTGATAACTAAATCAATTATAAATGAATTGTTATTATTAGTATATTATAAACCTATGACCATAGAAAAACTCCTTTTATATTTTTTATACATAGATAGAACACTGAAGAATAAAATAGTTATGTGTTTTACAAACTTTTATAAGAATAATAAAATATAAGTATGTAGTTAATCTAGCATATGTAAACCAAAAGCTTCTAATATTAACAAGTATTGCATTAATTTTCAAAATATCTGCATATATCTGCTCGTATAATAGCAGGCATAAATAATTTAGAATAACAAATATGGGTTAAAATTAATTAAATTGGTGACCGCTCTGCGTCTATTGCCTCACTAGCAAAAGTGTTGAGAAATTTATAATTCATATTGTTTAAATACAAATAAGTAAGAAATATAAAAAACTGAAAACATGCTTCTGGGTTTTAATGCGCTTGCTCAACAATATAATATATGATATATATATATATATATATATATATATATATATATATATATATATATATATATATATATATATATATATATATATATATATATATATATATATATATATAAATTAGAACATACATTTCTATATAAACTATAGGATATTGTAATATGCAGTCATAATCTTATTAATAATTATTTGCTACCTTAAATAATTTACAATTGGTATGGGACAACGACAGCACAAAAATTCTATATGACGTAATTTTATCCAAACAAAACTAAACAATCATATACAAGTCGCATGTGTATTATATTGCTTATGATTCATAAAAGCTCGATTTTTTTATTTGTCACGTTTATACACAATGTGAACTTGAATTATTTATAGGACTACAATGTATATTTGAGAAACCATACATGCTAAACAATTTTTATAGTTTTTCAAAATCTTATACAACTCACCCCATTATTCACAGGAGCCGCATTATCGAATATTTTTGTTGTATTTGATTTAGCTGGTGATTTATCATTTTTACTATTTATTACGTTTATATCCAAATTATTTGTCGGGCTCAACGGGGCTTTCTGGAGAACCATACCGAAACCACTCGGTGATGGACTCTCCTCAGCCCCGTGAACTGTTCTCCAACGCCGAAATATTGTAAGACCGATTATAAGCTTTATATAATTAATTGTTGTTACTTTAAATTTCCACAGTGTTTTTGTTTCACCAAACAAAAATTTCACTCAATTTTTACAAAACCACATGATATTACTAAACGCATTCCATATGCTATAATAATTGTACAAAATTGTGATAAAAAAAAATTATTACACTTATATAAATATAAAATTCATTTGTCAATCGATTTTTTGCTATAATCAATATAGAGATAAAAATTTGAATTATAATAAGATAGGAACTTATAACAAATAACAACAAAATTTGAATTTATTTACAATACAAATTTAAAACAAAACAGTCAAATTAAATTAATCACAATGAGATTAGACAACTTTTATCGTGTATACATATAGAACACTTTGTCACGAAAAAATTATATGCACATAAATACAAACATACGCACATATGTACATATATACATAATAATTTGAACTCAACTATAAAATATTATTATTTTCGTATTTGTAACGTAGGAATTAAAAAATTGATAAATAAAATAAAATTTCACAAAAAACACACGAAAACGATCCATCCAACTCAAAGCTCATCGACACACAGACTAAAAATGGAAACTAAAAAATAAAAAGTCCAACAAAAAAGTTGGAAAATATACTCGAATTTTCATTTTCCAACACAATAAAATATAAAGTACTGAAAATGTATTATATATGTATGTATATATATACACACACACATAAATATATACACACAGAGTAAGAGAAAATATGAAACGATCGGAAAAACGAATAGAACATAAAAAAGGATAACAAAAGCACAACCGATTAAAACGGAAAGGAAATGTTTTTCCCTACCACTAATTTTTCACCCACATACAATTTACACTGCGAATTCTATTCTTCTTATTTTATTTTTTCGTAAGGAAAGAAATTAATTTATTCGAACTTTTGCCAAATTTTTATCCATACTGTCTAGACTAGACATACAAAAATTTTAAATAATGTTAGTACTGATTAGGAACAGATTTTCATAGTGATGAATTACTTTTGAATAAAAAAATTATTAAAACTCTCCTTTTACTCCTTTAAATTTTAACCCAAAGCATTGTACAATATCTTAGAAATTAAAATTATTAATAGATTATTCTATAAATATAAAATAAAAAACATATTGATTCTTAAATACGAATCTTAAATATAAATCAATTTTAATGCGGAAGAAAAATTATTTTCCATTGACGATTGGAAACCTTTTTAGATTTATAAATTTCCGTACTTTCATTTTTCAATTTTCTTTTAAAACTGAAATTGTAAATTTAAACTTTTTGTAAGAAGAAATAATTTCTCATTACCTTTTTGTTTGTTTACTAACTTTTATATATTCATTCTATTCACGTTTTTTGTGATACAAGAGCAGTCATAGCATTAATTAAACTGCATTCATACCCAGGCTAAGTATTTATCCTAACTATACATATAAATATATATATATATATATATATATATATATATATATATATATATATATATATATATATATATATATATATATATATATATATATATATATAATATACATACATATACATACATATACATATATATATATATATATATATATATATATATATATATATATATATATATATATATACATATATATATATATATATATATAAAAATAGTAGGAATGCGATATGATATAGTAGGCTGAGATGGGTTTAAATTCATTAGGATACAAACAGATAAATCTAATTAAGACATTTGTACTTTTTAATTAATACATGGAGGTATATACAATTCTGAATAATAAGTATCTTGAGAAGAAGTTGTACATAAAATTGATCGAATGTGTTATTGAAATATAGAACATGACGAACGATGTAGCATTTTGTCAAAACAGTCCATCTGCAGAAAGCGAAGTGCTTACTCTCAGCGACAATGACTTCAAGGTGTTCTCAAGTTCTTTACATGGAAAGGGATGAAATCATTTATTGTTAATGAGGAAGGAACCATATAGATTTATACAGAATATTAAGTTAAAATGGCAATTAAAATCGGACACTGGATATATAAAAGCAATACAAACAAATTAATTATATTTATTCAATTATAGATAAATCAATAAACTTCAAAATTGACAATAGACGTATACACATAGCGTATCATTACCTCAACTTAATTAAATACTTAATATCAGCAAATTTTCTTTAGATAAATAAATACTACATCTTTCAGAGTAATTTATTTATATTTACCAAAAAAAATTACCATTAATTATTTACAAAATATATGAACAAGTAAAAAACACTTTATAATATTATCGTAAGTGGTGGTTGTTGTTATTGTGTTCTTCGCATAATTTTTATGTAAATATATTGTTTATATTATATATATATATATATATATATATATATGTATATATATATATATATATATATATATATATATATATATATATATATATATATATATATATTTATATATATATATATATATATATATATATATATATATATATATATATATATATATATATATATATATATATATATATATATATATATATATATATATATATAAGTTTTGGTTTTATTATAATGAAAAAACGAACATAATTTAAATTTGAATATTTCAAAGATTTAAACATTTTATTTATTTCGCTTATTTCAATCTTTTGTTTTTATACACATTACGATTTGAACACAGCAGTGTACAAGCCGTAAGTATAAATTAATTCTAAGATATTTCTTCCCATACTTCTTTTTCAGATAAATACATTTCCATACATAAACACTTTAGTACACGACACAATAATGCTATATGATAAATTACATTTAAAAATATTTGTCATTTTAATTAAATTTTAAATTTTACCAACTATATTCTGAATTTACATATACACGCACGAGTACTTGTATATAGAGGAGTTTTAGTTAGAATAAGAAGTGATTTATTCAAGTAAAAACAATTTATATGATCATATAAGTACGTATCTGACAAGCTTCGATACATAGAATATCTAACCAAGTGTATATCGTTTCATAATAAACATATTATTGTTATTATTATTATTTTATGAATGAGATTCATCTTTTTATGTTCTCAAAGAAATTACTTTTCTTTTTTTATTATACTCGTATCTTGTGGATTGTATATGTAAGTGCAAACATACCAAAATAAAATGAATAACCGTGAAACACCCGTTATGAATTTTATTTTTTAAGTTTTGAGGTCGTCACAAAATGTAACAACTTTAAAGTAAGTTTTATATATTTAGTTTACTTTATTTATTGTATATTCCATTTAATGCTCGTCTGTCTGTATAAGTAATCAAATAAATCTTATTTCGTTTGGGCATTTTCTCGAACTGACCTATCAAGGACGAATATCGCTCTTTACATTTAATTATTTAATGACAAAGTAAATGGAAAATGTTAAATCTATAAATATAAGAAAATCTTTTTATATTGCAATTTATTTGAAGGACACAATGTGTCTACTGGACGGGAATGATGATATTTTGTCAGGGCATCTAAAAATTTAGAGAATTTCACAACAGCAAATTCACTTAACATTTAGATATACCATATGATAGATTTATTTATCGTAATATATAGTTTTATTAATGATATGTGAGCTTTTAGAGAAATATGGTAGTTGAAATCCACATAATATACTAAAGCAATTAAAACCACACAGCAAATTTGTTCGATCGATATGATACCAACAGAGAGTTTGTTTTCCAAATTACGAACCCCATACGCGTTACATACTTTTTGGCTATAAATATACAGAAAAACATGTGCTTTTCTTCATACTTTATTTTGTTTTCATTTGATACACTTAAGGTTAATTCGAAAGAAAAACTTTTCAAAAATTTAAAATAAAATAAGAATTACTTAAAAACTTTTTTCTTGTTAAAAGGAAATCTCATAATTTTAAATAGAATTCTTCTTCAGTAGTACTCACAATTTTCTAAGATTTTTTCTAGGAAATAGATATTTTTGTGTAATTTTATGTTACTCAGCAATCATTAAAAATTAGCTTATAATATTTCAATAAATATTAGTGTTACATTTTGATAAGTTTGAACCAGGAAAACTATGACATAAACCATTAAGGAAAAAGAATTTTCGTCTCGGGAATAACATTACGTTAGAAATGCATTAAATTGAACATTATGAAGAGCAATGCCAAAGATAATGTAAGGGGAAAATATAATAAATAAAAACCTTGACTAAACCAATTTTAAAAGCAATCAATTTTGATTAATATTCTCGCGTATATATAGATTAAGTCGGTTAATAAATATTTTAAAGTAAATTAAATAAAGCGCAAAAGGTAAATAGCTTAAAAGTTTGTCCAACTCTATTGCAACCTTCAATAAAAACAACACCAACAATTCACTGTATGAATCACCATACTAACCATTAAGTTCTTCGTCCCGTTTTAGGCAACGGTATGAACTATATTATTTACAGGGTGTTTGCGGAGGGTTTGCCACCAAAAAAATGGTTTAATTAATAATATAACAAACTCAATGGGTTTTAACCATGTATTAATTAAATTGGTTTAATAAATCATGTATTAAATCTAACGCCCATGAGTGCCAATCAACATCACTCTTTCATAAAATATTTTGTTTCTGTTGTAATATTGGTTTTATAATCATTAAAAATGATCATGAACGTTATCATTAGCTAGCAGTAATTTGCATATATACTACGTCCAAAATAGTCAGGTGGATGAAGCTTGTCTAAATCGATACAATAAATTCTTATTGGGCAAAGTTTTGAACCCTTTGTAAGACACTAAGGGTTTTGATTCAGTTGCTATTCGCGTTTGATGAAGCGAATTGTTTATTTGAAAGCTTTCATTAAACAATAAATAGTGGTCAAAATTTATAGTCGTCACAACAGTTAATGACTGTACTATCGAATGTTTTTTTTTATAATAAATTTCAAAAAACTATATACATATATTTTACAACTGCAGAATATAAAGTATGAAAATTCATGTCCAAAAATTACTTCTGAAAAAGTGTTTTCTAAGTTCCTAAATCACTTTTTTGGTATACAAATTAATATTGGTTATCAGATCACAAAACATACCTAAAAAGATGTTTACTAAATCAAACACATTAACATAACAACACACCAATAGTTATACACATTCAAATTTTTGAGTAAAACAGCACACCCCATACTCTTTAAATATAGACAAAACATTATAGTTACCTCAGACAGAGACGAGCAAGTGTCATCCGAAATACTACTTTCTTCACTCCATGAATTCGATTCATAGTTTTTACAACGCCAATGTTCAATACGTTCACTATTATTACTTATTGTCCTTGTATTACCCATCGTATCCAACTGATAATGATACTGATGATGTTGTTGAAAGTTTTGTAAAGATGAAATATGCATTGCAGTACTATTTTTCGATGTATACACCATATTAACAAATCAAAAAATAAATTTCTATCTTAACATAGTTCTACTATTGATTATCGCACCAAAATATTATAATTCACATGAAAATTTTATCTCACCGAATTGGCGGTACACAAATATATGTAAGTCTGTTTATTTGAATAATTTAACTAAAATAAATTAGAAAAAATCTAATTTAGTTATAGTTTTTTGATATAGTTGAGATAAAAAAAATTAAAATAGAAAATATTTTTATCAACGATGCGAAACATGTTTATAAATGTCGCGGAATTACGCAACTGGTTTTTATTATTTTATTCAACCAAAATCAACGGTTTATTTTAGTTTTAATCTATACTTTATACATATATATATATATATATATATATATATATATATATATTATATTAAATCTTCGATTAAAAATTTAATAAAATACCGACCAATAAAATTGTGTATAGGTACAGTGAGCGAATGAATTATTAAATGTCTGAATGATACTATATTCGCGTATATAATTTCTAGCATCACTGTAATTCTTTTTTTCTCTCCCAATCAAGACGTTATTGGGTACAACGGGAAAAATTTGTATCTAATTTTAAAGATTATTGAACAACTTTTTAGGGCATAAAAAACTAAACCTTTGGCATTTCGACGACAAAAGAAACAATAAAACATTAAACGGAAACATTAAATAAAGTTCACATAAAATAATAAATATATTACGTACGTATAGAAAAAAAACACATACACATATTATTACTTCTTTAAATTACACTTTATAATTTCTTTTAGATAACTACAACATCGTAACATGTAAATTGTATGAAAAACTAAAACTAACTAACAAAAAACTTACGCTTAGAACAACAAAATTAGAAAAATTTCACTATAATTTAGATTTTCTATTATTTACGTTAAATTTCCCACAATTATTTTACTGCTTCGTTGTTACTTATAAATATAAGACACACATAGCAAACATATAAAATTTACCTTCAGCGTTCGTCTAATCTCGTTCTACACAAGAGTCACACATTAGTTTAACAACACTAAAAACTTTCTGTAATAAAAATACAAAATATCGCAATACATACTACCACACTACATAAAAAACCAATAAACACCATAAACATATTAAGAGTTCATCAATACATAACATTTTCTTGGTTTTGTAATTCTCTTTATAAGTTGACTCGAAAAACTTGATCGAACCTTAAGAAACAGCACTATTTTTTTAATATATGTATATTTTATAAGAATATAAGAAACAAAACAAAAATAAAATTGAATCGAACAACTGTACTTTATACACTTGTATTTCCATACAAAATCAACACAAGTAAAATATGTTATAAAACAACTATAAACATTCCATTCCAGCAACTAACAACATCATCACACTATATCATCAGCATACTAAGATCAAACACCGTGGTCGTCAATATTTCAATAACGTACACACTGACAGAATATTATTTTTAAGTATGTAATAACAATTGTATTGAGTAAATACAAATCGGTTAAATAACTACAATTGACCCGACCATTCACAATAGTAGTTAACTATACAATTTTAACCAACATTTTTTTTCTCGTTTCAATTATTTGGTAAATTGATTGATTGGTCAGGTTATGAACTTTAATTTTTAATTGAACAACTCATGTGGTATATACTTGTAAATTTTACCGTATAACCAAAATAACTTGGCTACTTCTTGGGTATATGTACTTGTTTATATCAAATTTAGGTCAGAGAATTTAAAACAAAAATCCCGTTTATAGATTTACTTAAATGCAATTTTTTTTATTTTCGTTTTATTGATTTTCTTGTTTGTAGCCAAATTGACAAAATTAGTCACATAATTTCGAAGGTTGAAATTTATCTTCTCTTAACTACAAGTATCAGTAATGTACTAAGTTGTAACAAGATTTGTACTATAAATATGGAAATTCATAAGTTATTTGAAAAGATACAATACTGGAAACAAATATTTAGCGAAAAACATTCGTTGCAGATTTCTGTTATACACGTAGTTATTTGGTTCGTAAACAGATAGGTAGTTGTACAGTGAATAACTTTTTTTATTTTACTACTCTGGCTCGATTAGCCCATTGTGATATCCCTTCCCAGAGGTACAGTCTCAGTTTCTAAATCTGTTTGTTCTTCTTATGAAGTCCAAAGACGTCAGTTGATCTTCAAATAGATCGAATCGTGATCTAAACAGTGCACTCTATGGGAAGAGTGTCAAAACTATGAACACAGGATGTGTTCAACAGATTCTAACTAATTCTAAAATTTTTTTTGTATTTATTTTTATTGAGCTGTAAATTCAGCCGAAAAGAAATTAAGTTTTGATTTTCTGGGTTCAATACTCTTTAAAGCAATATAACAATATCGGCTGTAATTCTTCGGGCCATAGCTAAGCAACAACATCAAAGCAACAACAATCAGTTAACTGAAATTTGCAACAATAATTTCACAGTAATTTCCGTATTTTATCAACATTGTGCAATGGCTGCATATTCTCTGGATATAAAAATAAATATTTAAACCATTAGGTTCTTCCGCATTGTCTAAATTTTCTATTATATAAGTATGATTGTAAGTAACTATACAATTTTCAAACGAGTTGGTTCAAATTATTTAGAAATTTAATTAATTTACTAAAACTGTAAATTGTTCCATCACTGTACACGACTCAAAACTGTTAGTTTTTGTTCCAATGTCAAACTTATCAAATAAAGTTAGTTTATTAGATTAACCATATAAACAAAAAAATTAATATTTCGCTTATTATATAGTATATGATAGCAATAAATGTTATAAGTGAAATGTTTAACTAATTTGTGTTCCAGCGAGATTTTACAACTCTCTAACTATACATATACGATAACAAGGTAAATCACTTCAAAACCGCTGTTTTTTTTCTTTTGCTTTAATTGTGTGCATAGCGGACTTTTAGACTGTGCTAGCTGCTTGTAACTGTCACAGCTCCTGCACCCAAGGCGCGATGCTTGAACTTGTGCATTTTATTCTCCAACGGAAACTGAAAACCGACCAACGAATTCCACTTCTTTGATGTTCGATAAATAAATTCGCACTTTGCATTTCCCGAGTTTACGTGAAGCTGATTTGACCAATGCTATAATGAGTTCATTCTATTTTAAATTATTACTCATCTGAACACCAAGTAGACGAATTGAGTCACAACCCACGAGAACATGGCCTTTTACCACAAAAGGGTATTCGTTGTGAGTTCCTTTACGCGAGAACGTGCATATTTGTGTAGATTTCTCATTTAATTTGACCTGATTTTTTACTTCCCACTCAAATATTGTACTCAAATCGGAATACAGCGAAGTCACAACTTCCGCCCGTTTAACTCTAAAGGAGTAGGCTCGACGTCGAATGAAATAGAAGAGTGCAATGTTGCATCATCAGTAAAACTGTGGATAGGGTTCACAGTGCTATCCAACATGTCATTAATGTATAACAAAAACAAAGTTGGTTACAATCCAAATCCCTGAGGGACTCCGGCATTTGGGGAGTGTGTCGTTCATCATCTCCCATTTAACACAAAGTTGATTATTCGGTCTTTGAGAAAGCATTTTATCCACTTGATGGCCATCGAATTCAAGCCGTACGCCACAAGTTTACAAATGAGATTCTCATGCCAAACTTTGTCAAAAGCCTTGGATACGTCCAAAGCGATTGCAAAGATTTTTCCGAGGTGCTCAAAGGCGAGATTCCATTTGTTTGCAATATACGCCAAGAGAACGGTTGTGGATCCATCTTGTTTATCTGAAATTATTTTATTAATCTCAAGATAATTCACCAGTTGTTGGTTAATGCATTTCACAAAACTTTAACCACGACGGACACAATTAATATTGGCCGGTAGTTTGAGGGGTCAGTTTTATCACAACCACGTTTAAAAACCGTGGTAACTATGGTAACCGTTGTTGTGTGACTAGAATTGAAATATTCTCGAAATACATAGCTCTTTCAAAAAAAGTATTGACAACTTCCACAAATTGCGACTAATTTACCATTCGTTTTTATAAATCGCATCAGGTTTTCCAAATATATAAAACCTTTATTAGGCCGTGTATAGAATATTGCTGTCAAGTTTGGGGTGGAGCATATGGCGCTGCTCTCCAGTTGCTGGGTAAAGTTCAGCCACCGCGGAGATGTTGCAGAACTCTGCGTGTTCTATAGATTAATAAATGGTAAATGCTCTGCAGAATTAAACGAGAAAATACCACCATTAGTTACGCCAGGGCGGGTAGCACGAGGGACGCATAGGTTAATGCGCATAGGTTTACGGTGAAGCTGCCGAAAGCTCGAACTGAAGATGCAAAGCGCGAATTTATTCATCAAACATCCAAGAAGTGGAGTTCGTTGGTCGGTTTACAGTTTCCGTTGAAATATAAAATGCACAAGTTTAAGGCAGCTATCAACCTTTACTTGAAGGATCGCGCGTTGGGTGTAGGAGCTCTTACAGTTAAAAGGAGCTAGGACAGTCTTAAAGTCCGCCCTGCACTTAACGTAAAAAAAAAACATAAAAACATTCAATATTGGTTGGTAATCTAGATGATTGCGATAATCTATTGGGAATTATAAGATTAATATATAAGCGCAAAATACTGAATAAGGTATACAATACTCGTATCGAGTATTTTATTACCGGAAAGCGGGAATTGCTTAATTTTAATTACAGTAGTACTAATTTATATTGTGTTTTATGATAATCTTGTTCAAATCCGTTCTGTTGAGTTTTCGTCACAAAAAGTACAAATCGTCATAAGTTTCCCGCATAACAAAAAGTACTAGTCTACATAAGTATCATGAAACTGTTAATGCTTGTTTCCGAAAGCACATATTATAATACAAATAGCTATAACATGATATAGTTTTGCCACTAGATTTAGCTTTATTGGTGTTAAAATTAAACCAATCGGGAATAACAGTTTTAGAACGTTATAGAGGTCAAAGAGAGAATCAGTATATGTGGATTGTGAGCACTTTGAGCACTTTGTTTTCTATATAAAATAATTATAAAATAGAAAATAACTTTTCGTTTATTAGGTAAGATATTATCAGTCTCAGATAAGTCACATAGACTTCATTCACTAAATCTAAAACAGTTATCCATTGACAAAAGTGATACTTTAAGGTTGAGGTTATCTCCATATTTAAATAAGTTATTTTGTAAAACCGAGACCGAAACGTGTGAGATGTGATTGGAAAACAGAATTTGGAAACATGAAAATTATAAGCTTTAAAAATAGTTTGTCAATTCCGACGAAAAGTATCCTAAAATTTCGATATTCAATAATTTTGAACATGTAAATAAAAAGAAAGAATATATTCAAAAACGTTTTTTTACAAGAACAAATTCTGGTAGACAAATTGAATTTGTAGATGATAGGAAGTATAAATCAATAAGCGTTGATAAAAACAGATAACTTATTTTCTTTATATTTCTGCATGTCTTATTTAAGCTTATTGAAACTAAGTTAAAATAAAAATAACAAACTTTGTGTTTTAATTTATCTTTATTTGAAAAGTTTTTTAATTTGCGAAAAATAAACCAAAAGCTTAAGTATAGCATAAAAAAAGTATATAATCGAAGAAATTATAATTACATAGAGTTTGTTTTTACTGATGGTTTTTACAGTTTCTTCATAATTTCCTTATTTATTTCGTTTACATTTGTTGTTGGTTTATCAACTGAAAACTGTGTTATGTAAAAATGGTTGATCAAGACAAAGTTTAATATTTAAAATTTTTATGAAGTTTATCTTTTCTATCCTATCCAGCACCACTTTTTTCTACAAAAAAATATTACCTGTATAATCTAATTAAATTTGATAAAATAAAAAGATTTATTTTGTTTATATTTTATTTTAATAATAATATTTATGAGTTAACTGGGTTAACATATATAGAACATTTATAAATAGAACCCAATAGCAATAGTACAACATTTATTACATTATTGTATTTTTTTTTTGTTGATACTATAATCCATCTCATATTTATTATTACTTGTATATGTTCAATTCAATTCCAATTTCTCAATATTTCTATACATTATATACAAACAGATTTTGATATATCAAAACTATTGTAATCTTTGTTTGAGTTTTGAATATAATTATAGTTAATATAATATAGCTAGTTATGATAATTCAATAGAATATTTTTGAATTTAATATTATTGCAATTTTAAGATGGTATTAGGCGCCAGTTCTACAAATTAACTTTAAAAAAAAACAGGTTCTTTATATAAAGTAATAAATATGTAAATCTGATAACCATATCGTATTATTAGTCTTGGACCTTCAGATTTATACATATATATGATAATATTATATGTCCATACCATTTTCAAAGCATATTTGTACCATCCTATTATATATATGTACCATTATATAGTTTCTAATGTAAAACTCTTGTAAATTAAAACAAAATAGAATTTTATCCGTTGTGCTCGACAATCTATTAGACGACAATGTTGTATTTATACAAAAATTATTCTAACATTCAACATAAAAATAAATAAATTTTTTGAGGTATATTCTTATAGAATACGGTAACACTTATAATTTTTAAAATATTTAATATTCGTCCACTAAAACAGCATAGAGGAGACAATCAAAGGCATAACTCAAAAGAATAGCATGAAATTTTATATACTGAGTTGTCGGACGATACTACTTAGTTTATTATTCTAATATGGACCAAAATATGTCTTATGAGTAAATTAGCTTAATTACATTGTACTTGAGCAAAATGAAGTCCAATTAAAATAGTATATCTGTTCGCAAATCAACATAGAAAATTTATGAAAGCATGTGCAAACGACAGGAAATATCACATAGACCACACTACAATTGGTTTGGAAAGGAGATAACCTAGTCAAGTAATATTATTTAAATTATTTTCTTTATCAATATAATTTCGCTGAGTTTTGCAGTGGCCCCGCAATTAACCAACGCAATTTAATATATGGCCAAGTAAAAGTGTACCAGTATACCAAATAATAATCATAAACTAAGATTAGTTTCTTCGAATATAACTAAGTAATTTACAAGTATCTCGTGTTCCAAACTCATCAATAAATTTCAATCAACTTTTATATTTCATCTATTTCATTCAAAGAAAATACCAATGAAAAAGTTTTTGTGTAGTACTATATTATAACATCAGTATAACACGAAATTTATTGATTGTGAAAGTAACGATGATCTAATTAATTAAATAAATACGTATAATCTAATTTATATGTAAAAAAGAAACTATGAACTTATCTCATGAACATATTGATATCACAAAAAACACAATTTAAAACTTATAATTTCCTTATCGATTTTATTGATTTTATTTCAACTCTACTATAATAAGTATACAATATTTATAGCATGCGTTAAACACAATACAATTTTTAATCTTATCGTAAAATTATCACGCCATCACTTTTTAAGTTGCATTTTGCTCTATACATAAATTTGGGATAAAGTTAGTTTTTGTCGAGCCAAACATAATTAAAATAATCGAATGTTATAGTGTTTAACCGGGACTATAACTAAATCGGTTTAGTCACTTATATTGACTATAGGCACATAATCTAATTTTTAGTTTTTAGTCAAATTAATATCATGTATATATATATATATATATATATATATATATATATATATATATATATATATATATATATATATATATATATATATATATATATATATATATATATATATATATATATATTTTTTATTATACAAACTAGTACATACATATAAACGAGTAATGCAGACTTATCACGCACAATCGTCTTTTAGGTTATTGTGGTCATATTTTTACACAACACAATTTGTAATTGATAAATCTTGTAAAATTTGTATTTTATTTCGTTTCTTGAGTTATCAAACTTTCAATGAATTATTTAAAGATAATGAAAATTAATTTTTATACTTTAGAGGATTGCGAAAAAATACACTGTGTGTGTATATTATGTATATGCTGTCAGTTGGATGATGACAATCGAACGACCAATACGTCTACATAAAATGGCATGACGTATGTACATAAAACATACATGAGTGTTTATTTACTTAAGATTAAAAATGACCCATATTTTATTATAATTTTTGGTAGCCAAAGGGGGGAGATATTTTTCTGATAAAATTTTGATTAATCAACAAAATTATATAACTAACTGCTAATTTAAGCGAAAGATTGAATTTGTGATTGAACAAAAATCGGACAAATTTATTAGAGTTTAAAAATAGCAGATGAATTTGATTATAAAAGTTCATAATGAACGATGAGATCATCTCACACCAATTAAACATTTAAAACTAAATATCAATAAACCAGTAGGATACATTTTATGTGTTTATCGATTTGAAATGGCTTGAAGGAATCGATTTAGTTAAATATTACAAAATTCCAACACACAACAATTTATTAATTAGCACAAATATTCTATTTTGATGGAATCGTAATAAGAATAGAAGAAATGGAAAGTTAATTCAAGGTAATCAAGATGTCATAAGTTCGGTAAATTAATTTTAAAAAATCTGTTCGTTTTGACGTAGTAAATTATACAAGTAAAATACACTACATCAGCATTTCAGAGCTACAGATAAAACATATTATGTACATGAAACCTGCTGTTCATGATTTTTTCAGTGTTTATGAACAATAAAAATAATTAAGAATAAAATAACTAGACCTCCCAACTACATAATTCCCAAGATTGTGTTTAAGTTTGACATGAGTGGAAATTTGATGCCAATATTCGATGCAAGAAACTAAATATTCATGTATTGTATTAGACGAATCACAAAGATTTCACTAAACGATGTGTCACAATTTAACAGTGTATACAAATGTTTCACTTAAGATAATTTAGATTTCACGTCCGTTTTGAGCCTAGATAATTTTGTCTACATTTTTAGATAGAACGAAATCGTCATTTGTTGATTGGTATAGTCATGGGTGAGAAAATTGACATTATGAGCTTTTACTATATCTTAAGCATTAGTATCCTTGTTGTAATCTTAAAAATCAGGTTAATTACCAAAATTTAATACGTTTTCTGAACCGATGTTATTTGACCAAATATTATTCAAAATAATTTTTGACCAACAATAAATACTTGATTAAAACAATATCAGATTAAGTTTATGGGGTATCCAGAATAATTCGAAAAATAACTAAGGATATTCTCATTTGCTGTTACTAAAGACGTGTAAAAAAATTTTTAATTCACTCTTCTATAATGGAAGAGGTCATTTCGATATTTGATTTATCAAATCCATTTCGTGCTGCTCATTGGTTTTCGGGGATAAATATATCAAAAACGGTTTAATGTTGTAACAATATACTTATTTAATATAGTAAGGTGCTCCTTTAAATACATTAAATTCTAATACATTGTGAAAGCAACAATTTAATTGAGATTGAAAAATTAATCAATTACCCAGTAATTATGAATTGACAAAGCACAATAAAAAAATTTAAAAGTACTTAATACACCTTTAAGACTTGTACTGAATGTTATCGTCTTAAGATAATACTTCGATAAGTTATACTAGTAAACAGTGATCAATAAATGCAGAAATTATTCTAAATATAATGTAATCGATCGATGACATTGAACAAAACTGTATATTTTATAGAAGCGTGAACCTTTGCAAGATTTCGTTGATTGACCTGACGATATTCACGAAGAGTTAAAACAATATACTGGGGTATGTAAATACATCATTGAAAGTTAACTTTACTATTCGGGGTTTCACCTTTAAAGTTGATTAAACATCTACTCGATTTAAAGTGATTTATTTGTTATTTTTCAATAAGAATTCAATTGTTAAGAAAACAAGTAAGACGACTGGTTAATAACCAATCTTGAGACATTGCTCGCGAACATAATAAATTATTTTAAATTCAATCGTTCAATTAATGATTCAATTGAGAATTTAAAGTGAATATACTATAAGTTTTGTTTTCGCAAGCAAAAAAATTAAGAATTTCATAAAAATTGAACAATTACCCAGTATCGTTCGTGTATATGTATTATTAATTTATATTGTACATCCGTATTGGTTTTCGCAAATTAACTGATGATACAGAAATAAGACGTAGAGACGAAAGAAATAAAATTTAGCGCTACGTCACCTCAAGGTCATTGAATATAAGAAGAAATAAAATGAAATATCTTACCTCATTGAAAGCCATCCTTTTTAACCGGTCTCGCTTCTTATCAAACTTTTGAACAAAAACACTTTAATATTACAATATTTTCTTTACAATGTTTTTATTTTGTATTTAAACAAAATTTGTTGTTTTTCCAGTTTTTCACAGCACTTACATCCGCCCTTCACACCACCAACGTTTCGTAGTGTGAAAGGTGTTATTGCAGAACCCGAACTCCGAAAATACACAAAATATTTACTAAACCTGTTTTTCGAATATTCTAAAATAGATTCTTTGTTATTTTTAACGAGAGAAATATTATATATAACTACGTTTAAAATGATTTTATATTATTATTATTATTAAAAATGAAAAAACATAAATAAATAATTCGTGCCCCTGCGCTGTTGTCAAAATGACATTGATGTCATTTGACTTCGAAGATGAGAGAAAAATTTTTTTCTTATTTTTTTGACAATCCAGAATAATATTTACACAATTTATTATGATACAATTACGTTTATAGATTTTATTCAACTATTCCACTTCTAAATTACACAAGTAAATACAAATACTAATGTTGTTTTGAACGATTGTAAATTCAATTAAAATAATTTATCGATCGATTTAGGATTTTTGACGGAACACACAAAACACATTCCTCAGGTGGAAACGAAATAGAAAAAATACTTTTTTGTAAGACTTCTTCGCTTTATCACGTTTCGAATCGATAATTAAAATGGTATTTAGTTTAAGTTATCGTTAAAATATTATTGATTGGAATACCCAAAAAAAAAACAAATCGTACACACTAGTTGAGATTGTGTTTTGTTTTGGTTAACTTATATAATTGCACAATTTTTAACGTTTCTAATATATTAACACAATTCGATTTTGACCTACAGCACTCTGTCGACGTGAGGTCTAATTTTATTTGCGAAATTCTATTTTACATAAAACAGAATCTTTCTATTTTGTACTTTTTTTGTTTTCCTTTTTTATATTTTCTTCAAATAAATAAACGTAACAGCGCCATTTTGTTTTCATGTCACAAACCAGGTAGGTAACACATAAAAATGTAAATTTTAAATCTACAAACTAATTCGGAGCTACCAACATGCAATTTTTTTATCTTTCAACTTGAATGCACTGAAGAGTTTGTTTTGATATTATTTTGTTATGCCATGTGATTGTTTTAGAATACGTGTCAGGTAAACGATTTCCCGATATTTTATTGTCTTTTTTTCATGTGATTAGAATTTTTAATTAGATTTGCTTAATCGTTTATCGATTTATATTTTGTGTACGTGAATAAAATTTTGAATGTTTTGTGGTTTGTCAAATATGACATTAGTACTAAATACCATCGTAGTACTAAAACCATATAAATGTTTTATTTTGTTTTCATTGATTTTTAGTATATTGCATCTTCATTTATGAAAGCAATCTGTTGAAATATAAATTACCACTTTGATTCGAATAAAAAGTTCTCATATCAAATATTATCATATTTATTTGTGTAAAAATAGTATTCCCTTCAGTAATAAATATATATTATAAGATTCCAATTTGGTCCCTATATTGTTAATTTGTATTAATCTTAAGTTTAAGTAAAATTGCATTTAAAATGGCCCCGGGTGTGTCTATTTAATGTAAACCATCCAGTTATAAATTCTTCAAGTTTTGGCTCTCGTTTAATCGTTTAACTTCTTGTCTATCTTCCTCCGTAATAATATAACCTACACTTCTAAGATCGTCCATTACTTTATCACTATATGCCAAACTACCCATCCAATTTAGATACGAATATTCGGGTAAGGTACCACCATATCGTTGCGGAAGATGTGATGGTGAAATGTGTTTATGTAACGATTTCATATCATGTCCGTGAATGAAAAGTTGTTTTTTCATTCGATCATTTAGGAATGGCTTAAACATTTGAAAACACGTATCAAAAACCCAGCTTTGATTAACTATATGTATGGAACTGGTTCTTATCGGCATCGATGTCTAGAAACGAGTTAAAAATAGTTATTCGAGTCACAGTTGTTAAAAAGTCACATTACATACCACCAAAATATTGATTAATTTTTGTGCAATAGATGGTGAAAGGTGCCATACATGATTTAATGATAGGCCTTCTAAATCTAATATTCCAATTCCACCTAAAATTTGTGCCCGCAATTCAAGAGAGCCCAATTCCAGTAAGACAAGTGTGGCACGAAATACTTCATCCATCGACATCTTAGACGGTTGCCAATTTCCTACTTTATAAATCATCATACGGCGACCGTTTTGTTCTCGATATGGTAAAACTGAAATTACGTCATAGTCTCGCATCAATTTTAACGGATGTACATTTTCGAAAAGATTTTCATTTACTTTACGAAACTCATAGTAGCGACATAACTGCAAAATGATAAATAATTATTAATCATTTATGGGACAATATACATAATTGTTTATGGCACATACCAATTTATAAGCGTTGTCTATTTTAAAAAATCGGGATCGTAAAAATTTGATTAAAAAATCATCGTCCATGCGATGGGGAGTGACGCTTCCTTTTTCTAAAAATAAATACCATAAGATAACATTATACTCGACTGAAGATATTCATTTAAGCAGACGTACGTATATGTGGGCACTCAACATTAGATAAGAAGATGATTTTTGTAAATAAATCATAGATCATTGACGTCAATTCATTCATTCGATTATATTTGTTGAGTACACATATAGTTTTGATAAAACAAATCTCGAAACTTACCATAAATCAGTCGTCTAAATTCATCTAAGTAATCGCATACTTTTGATGGATCTTCACCCTGTTTTACAGCCGTCTCAGCGACATCTTCAGGAATTTCTGTATTCATATCCAACTGGTATGTTACTTCGACAGGCATTTTTGTTTATTTTTGTCTAAGTCCGCAAAACAATTTGTTGATTTGCCGCAAAACAAGATGTTGTATTGTATATGGTTTATCCAATGCAAGTATTTGCTAGAAAAGATAAAACTAAAGTTTAAAGTCCATATACATTCAAAAAATAAATAATTGCTTAAGATGCGGCTGACAAATGGCTATAAAAGTTGTGTATGACTAATCTGACCATTCAGCTCAAAAGAGTTTTTTTTATTCGAAATTGAGTTATCTGATTTTGGCGCAAACCATTTGTTAGTTTTAGAAGAAATTTAAACTACCAAAAGATTGTTCGATATACAGTCGCTAAAAATCACGATTCACATAAAACATTAATTAAATTATACTTTCATGCTCAAGGTTAAGATCATATAAATTTGCTGAATTTAAACAATTCTATAAATATGTTAAATATATGTATTTACATAACTTTGTAGTAATTTTTGTGTCTAATAGGGCCTCAACATTATTTTCTTCTATGTTATAATTAAAATCATTATGTATCTTGCAATCGATTACACAATTTGTATAGTGAGTTAAGTCAACCGAGAAAGGTGAACAATTTTAATTGCATAAAAAAATTTCGAATTAACGATACACTTCCCAAATCAGTCAACTATTTTGATCGTACGTCCATATAGTCATTGGTAACACAATATATGGATTATAACCTTGCCTATATGCAGTTACTACAAAATTTAGATATTTCTATGTGATTTATAATTAAATTAAACAATTTAAATTCTAAACTCGATTTCGTGTAGGTCGTGCATAGTAGTAAAACCGCTTTATATGCTGATTATGTAATTTGTCCGCGAATTATATTGTTGACGAATATTAAAAACTAGACAATCAATAAATAGATGACCTAAATATGTGAGTGCGCTAAGTACACCCATTTATAAGAGATTATACGAAGGCATAGTCAATTTCATTATTACTATATTGTTATACTTTCACTTACACACATACACTATATGTCCAAAAGTATATTAATTTATTGTCTTAATATTTTTTTTTAAACCTTAATTAACAACGACTTAATAGTTCACGGAAATACCATTTCAATTTAAGCTGTATAACTGTAAATTAAATTATTAGTTTTAAATTATAATCGTTATAATTTGTTCACTCGAGTTATTAGGCGCGCACTGTGTGAATAACATATTCGTATGCTAACCGACCGGTCGATGGTTAAATACTAAACAAAAAATTGTTTTGGAGTTAAATCTCAATTGTTTAGAAAACAAAACTTAAAATTAAAGTATTTTTTCGTAAGACCGAATATAATTGCCGCACTATGACTCAACACAATATTATATACATACATATAGTTTCGTAAGATCGAATTTTAACGGATGAGTTAGATTTAAAGATGTGCTACGATCTTTAAGTTTCATATATTGTATATATACATAATAGTTATAGTTCCAAAATCTTTATCAAAGTTTGAGATTTTTGAGCCAATTCTCTTACCTTGAGGTTTTATATAAAAAGTTTTGTTTAGGCAGACACGTTTTTAATGAAGTCATAAAAACATTAACAAGTATTTACACATATATGCAAAATTACAAACTTTTCATTTTGTTTAATCCAAAGCAAAAAGTCTCATTACCACAATGACTTATTGTTTGTGTAAACAATAAATGACCTTATCGAAATAGTGCTGAGATATAAGTACATATTCTCAAAATCAAAGTGTTCTAAGATGACATGTGAATAAGTTTTTTAATAAATTACCTATACTCGACGGTGTCAAGGTGAGCTTTTATATAAAGCTGTAATGCAATTCAAATTGTCCAAGAAAATGCATTAACATATAAGGTGTGAATAATAAAATTGTGTGACTTACAATTTATATATACTTAATGTTGTAAAACAAAACTATCCATAAATTATTATTTAAGTTTAAGTTCATGTGATCATGTATCAAATGTCAATTAATAAATAATAATAAAATATATTTTGTGATGATATCAAGGCGTTTTAATTTCGAACAAGCTCTAGAAATTCAAACTTCGAGATAAGAAGTTGTTTATATTTTAAAATGGCCGTTTTGAAATTGGGTCGTACATAATGCGAAGCTGATACAAACATAAATTATTTCCTGGAGGAGAACAACTTTTTCTCTTGCAACCAACTGTAATTCTATATAAATGTAATAAAATATGTACACCAAGGCCGAGATACGTAATTAAATATTATTAGAGTATAATTGTATATTTTTATTTCTAATGTTATTTTAAATATGGAAATTCTGTTCTAATCTAATCTTATCGTTTTTTCTTTGCACAAAATCACTTGAATAATCGATACGACTTTAACTTACTATGGCACACTAAGTTATCTGTTGCACACAAACACAATATTTGTTAGTAATTGTTGTTATATTTTATTTAAATTTTTAAATAATTTTTTAAATAATTTTCAAACGAACACACTTAAGTACGTTTTAATGCATCAGGCTCGCGAATTTGACTGAATCATTTTAATTCGAATTTGTTTACAATTTTAGTTTTTCTTTTTATTATTATTCATTTACAGAGAGACGACAATCATAACTTAATTCATTGTATTTATTTAATATAAGTTGAGTTCGTTTATAAAATAAAATACAACAACAAAATAATTTCGAGTATACGAGCTATGTGCTGTGCTATATGTGTGGAGACTGAACTTATGACTCGGTTAGTACATCTCTATTAATATGTAAACATTATGATGATCAATGAGAGTGGAAATTATGTCAATTATAAAGATTAGTTCAGGGACAATATACATAATTCTTACATACTCGTATATAAGTATGTATATGTTTTGTTATCTTGTGAGGGCGAGTTTCAAATTTTAATTTTAATGTAACGCTTTTATAATATTTTATAATTCTCGATGAATCAAATTAACACTAAGATTATAATAAATATTTAATTGACTGACAACCTAAAAATAATATTTTTATTTGAATAATATGTAACATATTAGATAACAGTGTGAACACAAGTATGACCTCTTATAATCTCCTAATGTTCGGTTGAAAAAAGAAGGTTAATTATTTTCAATACATTATTTAACTATACTTTGATGAAGGTAATTTATATTTACAATGTTAATATAAAGTAAATGTCAAGGCCGGAATTTTCCTTTCACTTGAAAATTAAAATTGAACTTTATCCGAGGTTGGAAAATAAAAATAAAAATTCTTACAGTTTGGTAGTGACATCTGTTGAGCTTTATTTGTATTTTAATAACAGCCGATAATGAAGAACTATATATTGGCATTTACCCCTAAAAGCTGTCTATATATAATGATAAAGAAGTATACACATACTCGTAAGCGGTGTATTACACCATGTTTAACATGTTTAACTTATGATAACTACGATAGATGTCAATTTAACAGTAAAGAAGATTTAAATATTTTAAATTTTTAGTTAAGTTTTATTCCAAACTGTTCTTAAGCTTTTAGCGATGTAAATATTTTTTTTTTTTTTTTTTTTTTTTTTTTTTTTTTTACGGTTTTTACAGGCCACTATTGGCCCGCACCGCGTCAACAACCTGACTCCATCGGTTTCGATCACGAGCCAGCTCTTCAAACCGTTGCAGGCAGTTTGAAGATGCCAGATCGCTCTCTACGCCGTGGAGCCATCGTCGCCGACAGCGACCTCTTCGCCTACCGAAAGGCGGTTCTCCCTTAATGGTTCGCTGTATCATTCGGTTCGGATCAGCACGCAGAACGTGTCCGAGCCAGCGTACTCGCTGTCCTTTAATTTCATGCACGATATCAGGAATTTGCATTAAATTCCTGATCTCGTGATTGAAAAGAACTCGGTAAGTGCCATCGACGTCGCGTTTTGGACCATATATCACACGCATGATTCTTCTCTCGAATGTTAGAAGCCATCTTTCGTACTCATCCGTCAAGGTCCAACTCTCACATCCATACATGACAACGGGTCTGATCAACACTCTGTACAGTTTCAGCTTATCCGTATTTGCAAGATATTTTGATTTCAGCAGTGGACGTAGAGGGTACAAAGCCCGATTGCCAGCGGCAAGGCGGACCTTGATATCCTCTCCCACACTATTATCGTGAGTGATGAGAGATCCAAGATACTTGAATCTCATCACTCCTTCAAACGTGTGGTTACCACTACTGAAATCAATTGCGTCTTGGTCTCTAAAACCCGAGATTAGATATTTGGTTTTTGACTCGTTGATTTTGAGACCAACAGAAGCTGAACACTGTTCCAGTGGATCAAGTATCTCTTTCACTCCGTTGCCATTTAATCCAATCACACAGATATCATCTGCATAAGCAAGAAGTTGATTGGATTGTCGGAATAAGATGTTGTCCTGAGGTGTTTCACTTTTACGAAGGATGTATTCCAACATGAGATTAAAAAGTATCGGGGACAGCGCATCTCCTTGTCGAACACCGGAATTGATTGCAAAAGTTCTCGATAGCCTGTTCTCAACTTTGACACAGCATTGTGACTGCGTTACTGTCATTTTACACAGATGTACATATTTTTTCGGTATTCCTAAATATTCAAGCGCATACCATAATCTCTCTCGATTGATCGAGTCATAGGCTTGCTTGAAATCTAGGAATACCTGGTGTACATCGCGAGATGTTTCGTAGTACTTGGAAAGAATCATCCGCAGCGAAAAAACTTGATCAGTGACTGACCGATTTGGACGGAATCCTCCTTGGTAGTCACCGACAATTTCCTCCGCTAGAGGAGTAATTCTTCCCAAGATAATGTATGACAGTAACTTATATGCTGTGCAAAGGAGAGCTATACCGCGATAATTCTCACATTTCAAGCGATCACCCTTCTTGAAAATTGGGCATAACGCGGCCACTTTCCATTCTTCGGGCATAACTTCATTTCGCCATACCAATCGAACAAGGTCGAAAAGACAGTTCCACAAAGTTAGCCCTCCGAATATCAAGAGCTCTGAATTAATGCAATCAACTCCTGGTGAACGATTTTTCTTTAATTTCTGCATGGCCATTGTGAATTCCTCATAGGATGGATCCTCAATGAACATCTCCGCGGTCTGTATTTGAGGGTATTCAAACACAGCTTGTGATACATGTGGAACATTAAGTAAATCAGAAAAATGTTCACGCCATGTATCGAGTACCGCATCGACGTTAACACAGAGGTTTCCATCCTGGTCCCGAATGGCAGTTGACCGAGATCTTAAGGTATGGTGCAATTCGGTGATTCCTTTAAAGAAACCACGCGAATTGTGCTCATTGCTGAGTTGTTGTACTCTTAAGACCTTAGCCTTCCACCATTCTCGCTTCTTCAGTCTACAAATGCGTTTAGCTGTCCTCCTAGCGAGAACTGCTTTGTTTTTCCTTGCGATTGTAAACCGAGTCTGCGCTTCATTATAGGCTATATTTCGTTGCTCAACAGCAAGACGACACTCCTCATCAAACCAATCATTTTTGGGCTTAGTTTTCACTATACCGAGAGTGTGCTGGGCAGCATCGACAACCGAGGTTTTCAATACTTCCCAGACACTGTTCACATCATCAGATTGGTAATTGGATTGTATAATGCTATTGCTGACAAGATCTTGATATTTTCGTTGCGTTTCTTCATTTATCAGACCTTCACAGGAGAATCGCGTTGTATATTCTCCTGTCCTCCCTGACTTGTACGAAAATTTCCATCGTAGCTTTGCAGCAACCATAAAATGGTCACTGCCTACGAATTTTGTTGACGACCGATACGATCTCACATCTTGGACAACCCGAGCCCGCCCTTTTGAAATCAACACATGGTCAATTTGGCTTCGGGATGTTTTACGTGGGTGTGTCCATGTTTCTAAGTGGATGTTTTTATGAGGAAAGAATGTACTTGCTACTTTGAGATCATGAGCGATCGCAAAGTACATCATTCTTTCCCCATTCTCGGTCGCAGTTTCGTGTCGGGAGTACGGACCTATGTTGTTACATAAGTCGGTCTGATTTCGATGTAAATATACTAATATATAATCATATGAATAGGTTCACCAAAATGTTTCAATTTTTTTAAAAACGGCAAAGCTTTTAACGGTTTTTTTCAATTGTGAAATCAAACTGTGCCATTGTTACGAAGTTTAAGAACAAATTTTGGTATTTTGAGAGACCCGTTAGCTTTTGTTTTAGTTTTTTAAATAAATTTATCAATAAAATGTGCGTCATTAGAATAGGTTCACTTGAAAAACAACAAATAAAACAGTGTTTATGTTATGGGAAATCATTATTTGTATCATCAAAGCATTCTAAATTAATAAACCATTTTTAATGATTCGATGTATTTCAGGATTGAGAATATAGTGTAGTGTTGTGCTGTGATTGTGAATAAATGTGTAGCAAAATAGAAATTGTGATTAGGTAATGTTTTCATTCTGAACTGTAAACATTAATCAGCTGATAATATTATTTATTAACAACTGCATGTTGAAAATATCTTTTTAACTGATTTA
This sequence comes from Tipula lateralis, assembly GCA_963932295.1. Classification (NCBI taxonomy): domain Eukaryota; kingdom Metazoa; phylum Arthropoda; class Insecta; order Diptera; family Tipulidae; genus Tipula; species Tipula lateralis. Next base: position 194,793,996 of record OZ010736.1, on the reverse strand, counting down.
TGTTTAAAAATTCGGTTTTAGTTAATTTTTTCGAACACATAATTTCATTTAAAGAAATTAATTATTAATTTTTTAAGTTTTCGCGTTCAATTATGTGTATTTTCGTCAATATTATTTTTCTAAATTTATTAAGAAATGAGTTTGACTTTCGTGGTACAACCGATAGAGAATTAGAGCGAGGAAAATATATTTTAGAGGATATCGTTTATATTGAAATGAAAAGCACAAAATTTATAAAAATATAGATCAATTTATAATTAAATTTGATCGTCATTTATTTTGTTTTGAAAAAAATTATATATATTCACATCTAATTTCACCCTTTCTCAGTCATTTTATGAAATAAAATTTTAAAAGCTCTAAGTTGCAATAGTAAAAAACTTAAAATGAAATTTGTACGTTTCGTATGAGTTTCTTGACAGAACGTACATTATTGATACACTAAATAAAGCTCATTTCAAAAACTGAGTATTCATTCTGGCTTTATTATCCAGAGGGCTTTGGTATCATTCAGTAGTGAGTGTTACCTCCATTATTTAAAATCACTTCAAAAATTCTATTTGAGATTGAATCGTATAAATATTTCAAGTAATTCGAGGACAGTTCCTTCCAGACATCCTTTATAGCTGCGATGGGCGAGTCCTGGTATGTTCTCAAATTGCCGAGTCCTCAAATTGCCTTCCACCTTCATAAAACTTTATTGCCATCCATCCCCACACATTTTCAATAATATTTAAATCGCCTGAAATGGTGGCCATGTTAAAACTTCGATGTGTTCCGCATGGAATCAACTTTTAATTATACGAGCCATATGGACAGGCGCATTATCCTGTTGAAAAAGCGTATCGATTTTCGGACGAGCATTTTCCAATATGATTTTGTATGACTCTGCTTTCATTTTACCTTTTATAAATTGCAATTCGATGGTATCATATAATAACCGATTGTACCCCAAATCATAACACCTCCGATTTTGCTGTGCAAAACTCGTTCCTCCTTTCTCAAATCGTGAAAGTAATAGTTGAATCCATCCGGGCCATTAAAATTAAACTTTTTTCAGTTAATCAGTAAAAATAACTTTTCGCCACTTTTCAGACCAACTCATCACATCTTTTGCAAAGATCAAACGACGTTCTCGTTGCTTTGCATTTAGGAGTGTTTTTTAATCATTTTTCGCCTTCTTAGGTAAGGCATTTTTTGATGACCCTTCGAACCGTCGAAATGCTGGCGGAGCAACCTACTCTATTTGCGATTTTCACAGCTGATATAGCGGCATTGCGGAGGCTTCTTTAATGATCAACCGATTTTTTCGTTCCGTTGTTGCTCTAAAAGTTTTCCTTTTCATGCGTCCTACATAATTTTCTTTATCCTTTAAATACAAACTGACGACGTTGCATTGAAAAAATTTTGGTGAACCTATTCATATGATTGGGAGTATATATTTCAACGGTTTCGATATCTTCGGATAGCTTGTTCAATTTGCAAGTTAATTTATAATGTTAATGATGGTGATTCACATATATAAATATTAAAAATAAAGTAAAATTACCTTTATCCTACCTTCCGCCCAAATCTAATCGAAAACGGCTATAGACCCGATTTGGGAAGACCATCTGGATGTTTCGTTACTCCATGATAGACTATAGTATACTGACATGGAAGATGAATCGACTTTTGAAGTTCTGCGATCTAATAAAGGGTCGTAGATGTGTTCATCCAATGTTGGAATTTTCATCCATCCATCATTCTATTCGATAGCAGAGTTTTGATTAAACTGAATTTACTTATCTGTAGATTGTCTGGAATTTCAAAATACTTACACATTTTAACAGAATTGCTAAGCTTTGGTTTTATTGAACGACATCGTATACAAATTTTCAATATTTGATTTAATATAATACGTTAAATTATTTATTATGCTGTACATAATAAATAATTTGAGATGATATCATTTATCGTAAATATGTATTTTGTTGTAAATTAGTTGTCGGCTGTACTGCTAGCCTTCCACCTTCTTTTACCCCATTATTGATTGGCTATTATAGGGATCGAATTACATGTAAATCATGTTTTACTTTTGTAATTGTTCCGCACAATATCAAAATCTAATTTTTTTTTATTTATTTTGATTTAATTACATAGTATATGTACCTGTGTACATAACAAACTACTGTTTGTATTTATTTATATACATATATGAACCTATATCACAAATATATACCGGGTATTGACAAAAAAGATTTCTAAAGTTAATATTTGATTTTCCACAGTAACATGAATGTATGTATCGTATATGCACAGATAATCATGATGCTTATTACACCATATAGTTGGAAAAAGAAGCTAAAGTTATAGATCATCATGGGAATCAGTATAACGTATTACGGTAAGTTAAGCAAGTTGCTATATTTAAGAATTTATATTAATTTCTGATTTAATTTTATTTATCTTGGGAGAAATTGTGATTTTAACAGATACGCTTATGTGTTTGTATATAGTTGGTTTAATGTGACGGAATATATATGACGGTGCAGCAGACGTAAAATATTCCATTTCGAAATCAATACTCGATTATCTAAAAATAAAAATAAAATTTTCGAATCGCCCACGATCCTTTTTTGATACACACATATATGTACATATATATAAGTGTGTATTCTTTAAATTTTACGATTCATGTGCTCTCAACAAACATACAATCAAAAATCGAAACATTAAAAATTTATTTAATAGAAATTTAATACTCTCGAAGCAAAAGAAATTCTTCAATTTCGAAAGTATTTTCAACCACACATTCCCATCGTACCCAACTACATTTACAGTTGAGTAAAAACAATCAAATTTTATTTTATTGTTATCTTCAATTTCCAATATATACATACATAAGTCAGAGTAAAAACACTGGAAAATTTTAAAAGAATTTTGGGAATTCACCATAACGTTGGAGAAAAATGAGTCTTTTATTTATGCTGTCCTTTTTGGTCGTTTTACTTTTGGGGAAATCTACTATTCGTCCTATAAATTATACATTGATACATACGTAGATATACCTACATAAGGGATTAAAAATGTACTCTTGAACTTTTATACATTATACATGTTTGTATATATGAACATTTACATTTGCACATACGATTTTCGGATTAGATTAGAATTTTTAATTTATGCAAATGAGGTCGGTCTAAATGGTGTAGTATGTTTGTATCTTTCATATTCAATTAGTTAAATAACTTATTCGTTAGAATATTAATCGAATGACAATAAATTAATTGAGAAACATCGCAATTTTAATAAGTAATTATAAGACATATCTATATAGTAAGAAGTAGTGATTATAAATATTAGGTAAACCATATTTGTATGTTAAAAGAACTGGACCATCATATCAAGTTGTATAGTTACAATTCGAGACAGAAAATTGTATATGAGCATGATAATATACATACATGATGAACTTAGTTGCAATTAATCCTTGGTTTAAGGTTGGTTATGTATAAAATTTGAAAGATGATCAGTCAAACATTTTTCATTAACATTTCGAAAAGGGTTAAACTAAGGGTTAACACCAAAATAAGTTAGTAGAGATGGGTAAATCAACGAAATCTGGGTTGTTCTCGTGGTATAGTAAACAAAGATATTGAACAACCATAAAACTGAACTTTCTGTCTAACTGATTCTCGTTTCGGTTATGCTTTTCTACAAACGAAATATTTAATAATTTTTTTGCATATTAATATGTATTCATAATATAATAAATTATACAGTTGTTTTTCTAAGTTTATACGTTCAAAAGCTCATAAATAAATATAATTACACTGAAATAAAACATAAAAATAAAATATGAATTCGTTATGCTGTAATTAAAATAATTAAATTTAAACCAGTAAAAATTTGTTGCATGTTTTGCTTGCACTCAGCTAACTAACGCCATGTGAGTATAATAAACCAGTATGCATATTACACATATATACAGCATATACGAGGGTAACAGCATTAAAATAAAAAAATGAAAAGTTTTAAGACATAAAGAGAATTCTGTTGTTCGTAACGTAAACACGAATAAAATTATGCTATTTTTTATGCTCGACATTCATAAATTAAGAACTTTGTAGAAGTAGTTCTGAATGTATTTTCTTAAGAAAAAAAATGTCTCCTTGAAAAAATATATATGCTTGAAAAAAGTTATGTCTTATCGGATAAGTTTTACGTCATCTTCAAAAGTAGAATATCACTGTTTTTATGAAACTTAAGAGTGTACCGGAAGGAACCATCACCTGATTGCTATAAACATTACAGGATGTTATATAGAATTTTCTGTTTGGATCCGTTTATTTATAAAAACTAAGCAGTATTTTCTAAGACCTAAAGAAAGATTAATAAAGTAATATTAGCCAACAGTTAAGGCCACTAGATAAAAGAACCCCAAAAATTATGATGGACAATATAATGGTCGCAACTCATCTATAAGGATTCGAGAAATATAAACTTTGAAAGTAAATCCTATATCACTCGATATATATGGGAATATATTATATAATCGAATTAAATTGGTTTTTGTTTTATAAATAAGTCTACAAATACGACTTGACATTAGAAATACCGTAATAATCAGACACATAAAATATAAATAAATAATAATTAAAATCAGAAACAAGAAAAGTGTTGCCTCAATCTTCGTTTTAAGGTATCCTTGCTAAAAGTAAAATCGAACAGGTGATTTATCTGATTAAAGCTTTTGCACATCATGTTAATCGGTTCATTAGAACCATAGTTGGTTCTATGGACATACACTTGCAAGAACTCATTTCGTTTTAGATGTCTACTGGATACTTTAGTTTGTAAATTTTCCAGTATTGATGGTGCGTCAATGTGACCTAATAAAATATTACCAACAAACGATCCCTTTTAAAGCTCACGTCTATTTTCCAGAGTTACTATTTTGTTTGTTCTACGCTGCAGGTTTTCATGGTATGTTAATTCGTGATCATACTCCCAACCGCCTTTCCAAGTTAAGTGACGGATAAACTTTTTCTGAAAACCCCCTAGTTTACTGATGTTTGTATCTTAAAATACCAAATAGTAAAAGCATATTCCAATTGCGACCACACGTATGCGAAATACAGATTCTTGATTGTCTCCAGGTCATAAATATCTCCCGTCCATCATTTAATAAAACCCCACATAGAATTAGATTTAGCAACACATTTTTCTATATGTTTGTTACTGCTCATATTTTCCAGGAAAGTAACACCGAGGTCTTTGATCTCTAATACTCGCTTTAGTATTGTTTATTTCGAAATGTTTTAAAACTGGATTTAATTTCCGGTGGAATGATAAAGTCTTACACTTATTGATGTTCAGACTAAGAAGATTTGACTCAGACCATAACGCTAAATTGAAGTTTCTCGGCATCGCTTAAGTTCTCGACATTTCTGTATATTTTGAAGTCGTCAGCAAACATTAAAATTTTAGACTTCAGTGATTGCGTCGATAAAAATAGTAAAAATCCAAGGGCCAAGATGGGAACCTTGCGGAAAACGATGTAGCTTGAATTGGCTTGGACCTGCTGTTACCAATAACGATGTATTGGATGCGGTTGTTTAAGTAAGATTTAAACCAAGCCACAAAGGTGTTTGAGAACCTAAATAAGTATAACCGTTCTAGTGCTTTACAATGGCTACTGGAATCAAACGCCTTGGCAAAGTCTGTGTACACCACGCCAACTTACTTGTGGCTTTTAATAACTTTGATTGTGCTGCTGGTGAATTCAATAAGGTTTGTATAGATATTGATCTCTTAGGCATGAACCTATGTTGTTACGGAGAAACATGTCGAGGCACCACTTCTTTGAAGGAATTACATATTACAAGTTCAAATTATTTAGGGTATGAAATCGACGTTATACATCTATAACATGATACATCACTTCTATCCCCAGTTTTAAATAATGGGGTTGTTCTGGTTATCTTTCAGTTTTTAGGAAATTCTTCCAGTCTCAGCGACTGATTGAACAGCATGCAAAGAGATAGTTTCAAACTGGTGTAATCTTTTAAAAAAGAAGCAGGTATTTGGTCAGAACCGCAACCATCACCGAATGCTTTCAGAGCCTTGTTTATATGTTCTATTGTGATATGTGGTACTTCAATGGACAGGTTTCCTACGCTAGCGTGGTGGGGATTTTTGTACTTAACTTCTGGAAACAAAACGTTAACTTCTGGTTTAAAGACAGATTGAAAAAAAACTCAGCGACCATGTTAGATAAGTCTTTCGCGTCCGATGATTTCTCTTCTTTGAATGTCATATATGCAGAAAAATCGTTGATTTCACGTTTTGTCTTAAAAAAGCTCCACATGTGTGTCTTGTAGTTAGTCTCAAAATAGTTCTCGAAATGTTGGTTACATTCTGCATATTTAAGCTTACTAGCCTCGGAATACTGTTTTAATGTTTCTTCATAGGCTTTGTCCTTTTTGTTCTTCAAAATGATTAGTTTATCGTCATAAAATAGTGGATATTTATTAAGTTTTACCACAGTTATAGAAACATGTACTTCCATACCTTGATATATGATTTTATAAAATTTGTCTACATTTTCTTCTCTTTGCTACTGTTTAGTTCTTTTCTCCGCAGTTGACACGTTCAAGGTAATGATGGAGATTAATAGTGTCTGCCTTCCTGAAGTTGGAAAAAGGCTTCGAGCTCTTGTGACTAGATTTGTTGGCGTTGGTGATTGATTAACCTTAAATGCACTTCGTTCATTAGTAAAAATTAAGTCAAGAGTTCTATCTAAGCCATTTTGTACTTGGCGAATTTGGCTCAGGTTTGAGTCGTAGATAGTATCAGTGAACAAATGTTGGTCATCCGACGTTAGTCATTGGTAAAAATTCATCCAATTCCTCGTCTAAGGAATCCTCGATAAATTTACGTTTCAAGACTTTGGTTGGAAAATAGTAAAGGAAATCGATTAAATTAACTGTGAGATATTAAAAATTTCAATATAGCAACCAAAAATATTAAAATTTCAACATCTCGAATAGAAGAAACAGTAACCAATTGAGTTGATGATCTGCTGTGAAGATTTCAATATTCACTTTAGTGTAACTATATGTGATAAGATATAAGCATGCAGAATACAGAAATTAAATACAGATATTATGGTTTTGGTGATATAGGACATCAAATGACCTGCTAGGTTAACCAAGAAATGAAAGATGAGGACATTTTAAGAGACAAATGAACCCAACGTCTGAACAGATTAGTTGGAAACTTGTCAGACCTCAACACTATTGTAAACTATTGGGGCTACTTAAAGAAGAATAGTTGGACAATATAACTATTGATTTTGTTCAGTAATCCTGCAAATATTTTCAGTCTCTATAGCTTCAAACCTAAATGTCGAGAAACACACTTATTAATAACTTATGTTTAGGTGTCTGAATCATGTTTAATAACATAAATAAAATTAAACAAGTAAAAAGATAATATAGAAATATTTTTTTTTTTTCGGGGGACAGCGCATCTCCTTGTCGAACACCGGAATTGATTGCAAAAGTTCTCGATAGCCTGTTCTAAACTTTAACACAGCATTGTGACTGCGTTACTGTCATTTTACAGAGATGTACATATTTTTTTTGGTATTCCCAAATATTCAAGCGCATACCATAGCCTCTCTCGATTGATCGAGTCATAGGCTTGCTTGAAATCTAGGAATACCTGGTGTACATCGCGAGATGTTTCGTAGTACTTGGAAAGAATCATCCGTAGCAAAAAAACTTGATCAGTGACTGACCGATTTGGATGGAATCCTTCTTGGTAGTCACCGACAATTTCCTCCGCCAGAGGAGTAATTCTTCCCAAGATTATGTATGACAGTAACCTATATGCTGTGCGAAGGAGAGCTATACCGCGATAATTCTCGCATTTCAAACGATCACCCTTCTTGAAAATTGGGCATAACGCGGCCACTTTCCATTCTTCGGGCATAACTTCATTTTGCCATACCAATCGAACAAGGTCGAAAAGACAGTTCCACAAAGTTAGCCCTCCGAATATCAAGAGCTCTGAATTAATGCAATCAACCCCTGGTGAACGATTTTTCTTTAATATCTGCATGGCCATTGTGAATTCCTCATAGGATGGATCCTCAATGAACATCTCCGCGGTATGTATTTGAGGGTGTTCAAATACAGCTTGTGATACATCTGGAACATTGAGTAGATCAGAAAAATGTTCACGCCATGTATCGAGTACCGCATCGATATTAACACAGAGGTTTCCATCCTGGTTCCGAATGGCAGTTGACCGAGATCTTAAGGTATGGTGCAATTCGGTGATTCCTTTAAAGAAACCACAAGAATTGTGCTCATTGCTTAGTTGTTGTACTCTTAAGACCTTAGCCTTCCACCATTCTCGCTTCTTCTGTCTACAAAGGCGTTTAGCTGTCCTCCTAGCAAGAACTGCTTTGTTTTTCCTAGCGATTGTCAACCGAGTCTGCGCTTCATTATAGGCTATATTGCGTTGCTCAACAGCAAGACGACACTCCTCATCAAACCAATCATTTTTGGGCTTAGTTTTCACTATACCGAGGGTATGCTGGGCAGCATCGACAACCGAGGTTTTCAATACTTCCCAGACACTGTTCACATCATCAGATTGGTAATTGGATTGCATAATGCTATTGCTGACAAGATCTTGATATTTTCGTTGCGTTTCTTCATTTATCAGACCTTCACAGGAGAATCGCGTTGTATATTCTCCTGTCCTCCCTGACTTGTACGAAAATTTCCATCGTAGCTTTGCAGCAAACTTAATGGTCACTGCCTACGAATTTTGTTGACGACCGATACGATCTCACGTCTTGGACAACCCGAGCCCGCCCTTTTGAAATCAACACATGGTCAATTTGGCTTCGGGATGTTTTACGTGGAAGTACATCATTCTTTCCCCATTCTCGGTCGCAGTTTCGTGTCGGGCGTACGGACCTATATTGTTACATAAGTCGGTCTGATTTCTGCCAGCTCTAGCATTAAATCACCAATCTGACATCATGCTCAGGTATAGAGCCCATCAGATTATCCAGATTATTACAAAATGAGTCTTTATCCTAGGATTGGCTTACATCAGTGGGCGCATGTATACAGACAATTGACAGGTTGGCTAATCTCATGTGCAAGCGAAGCTTACACATTCGATTATTGACTGCTTGAAAGTCCAAGACAGCCTTTTTTACCTGTGGCCCAATGAGAAATCCAACCCCAAGATTTCCGAGGTCATCTCCACTGTGTAGCAACGTATAGCCTTGGGACACATGGTCTCCACTTTTATAGGCCATCGAGTTTCTTGGAGAGCTACGAGTTCCAGCCGATACTCTTTCATGCATGTGATGAGGCCGTCCAACGCGCCAGGTTTTCTTAATGACTGCACGTTCCACGTGCCGATCCTCAATCTCGTGTCCGGGTACTTAAGCGGGGGTTCGTTTTTTTTGTTGTTTTGGCGGTATCCGATTTTTTTTTTGTTGACATTTTTAACATTTTCACTTTTTTACGGATGCGGGTCGTCAGCCCAGCGATCCAACCAGATTTAGTCGCCTCCTACGACAAGCTCTGGATACTGTGGTGGTATTCTAGGGATCTCATGTTTCGTTCGTCATATTTACGAAACACGAATGCCCCCAACCACAGGGCAAAATAATATAGAAATAATATCGAATAGAAACTTTATGCATCACCTTTTATGTACCACATACAGGGACACAAGCTGTTTCTAAACGTAACACTCCAGAATATATCATACAAAAATAATAGCTCAGTAAATTATTTTTCTTATAACACTAACAGTATTTAAGAAATTGGAAGTTTTGCTGCAAAATTGAATTATTTTCAAATCCAAATGATAAAATACCTGGAAAATTTTCTTTAAATTTGGATGAAAATTTTGGGGTAAAATATAATTCAATCAGATCGACTATAGAATCGTTTAAATGGGTTAATGTGTTTAAATACGCGTCGACTGCTTTATTTGACAGTCTTTTACCAGAGGTGTAATATGTTGTTTATATGAATGAAAGTGAATAACTCGAAGTAACACTGTGCCAATAAACAGCTAGATTTTCAGATATGAATCCATTTCTATCAATTTTAATTTAATTCCATTTATATTCTTTAGCTTTTGGCTCATTTAGCCAAAAGCTAAACACCTAAAATTTAGTCACATTATTCCCTGAATTAACATCAAATTTAGGTCAATTAACCCCCCCACACAATATTGTCATCTTATTAACTAAATTTTACGTTTTTTCTTTTGTCTATTCTACTTCGTATACGTAAACCCGCACACCGAAGTAAAATGTGCAAAAGGAAAATTAATTCAAAGGAAAATTTATTAATGGTATGAAGAATAAAAACGAAATGCTTATCGTTTGATAAGGATAATTGTTTTAAATTTTCTATTTTAGTTTGAGACGAAAAGAAAATTAATTTTATTTTTTTGAATTTACTGGTCTATTAATTTGAAATTGGGAACATAAAGGTAATAAGGTCTCGTAACAAATGTATCCACAAATTGGGTTAGTTCTTTTACGATTATTGTTTATATTCATGTACTTCGTAATTCGAGATGTTAACAGACGGTGATTTTTATAAAATAATGGTACGAGTATACCAAATTAATTACTGTTCTCCTTTCTGATGTATGTATGTACACATTATATACATATATTACATAGATAAAATCTTAAATATTTAAATGAAACACACTTAAATGAACCCTGTTCAAACAATGTACATGTGTATATATACATTTATAGTCGGTCCAAAAAAATCATAAAATTTTCTCTCATTTATTTTCCAAACAACATAAATTATACTTTAGTTCTACAAACAATAAATCATTTAAAACTGTACAGAATATATTCTGTGAAAACGAAACGTTTATACGGTATTTGAAGTGGATCAAAAATATTAGGAAGTTCCGTAAATTTTGACTTTACCTCTTGAAATATTATCTATGCAATATCCAATCCTGCGACATAAGTTTAAAACCAACTACATACATATTTGGTTTAATTGAATCATATATAAGACCAAATCTACTGAAACTATATACACTGTATTAAATGAATTACCGGCCGACAGAAAATATTGTTTTGTTTCCGAATCTAAAACTAAATATTTTGAGAAAAAAATTGTTATATCTCACATTGATGACGACAATAATTTTCTTGTTGTTCTGATGATGATGATTAATGGTTTTAGGTTCGTCTGTTAAATAACAACAATACCTAAATATATAACAACACAACTTATCTTTTCTAATAACAACAACGAGGATATAACCGAAGGAGAATATTTCTGGTGTGGTACATACATATTTTGAAAATAGCAAAAAAATAAAGGATTATATAAGATTTATACCGAATAATGATTAAAGCTGTTGTAGATGCGTGTGAAAAACTTTTTTTGTTCTGTTCCAGTTTTATGATCAATCAAAATGAAATTAGTTGAAATATTTTTAGGATTTTAATTAGAATAGACTTATATGTATATGTACGAGAGATTAAATTAGCTTACTTCATCCTCAAAATGAAATGTTCACAAAATGAGGAGACATGGGTAATTTTCTGGCGCAGAAACACTGTATAATGAAAATCAAATTACTTTGTGCGTATGTTTTGAAAATGCAAAGCAAAAAAAAAAAATATCCGCAATATTATATTCTTATAATATACTCGTATACGGTTATATTTTACACACGCCAACCAACCAACCACTTAACCGTCCAAAGAAAATGAGTATGTATGAAAATATAAACCCACAAAAATGAAATAACCGGTTTCATCCTATCATCGTCAAGATTTCAAGAAGAAAACTTAAAATTACTTTATCACTTTCATCAACTTTACGCCAACAACAACAACATGGTTCCAACTTATAATTTTCATTCCTTTGTGTAGCACTGCTGTGTATATAAACCGGCAACAACAAATATTTTCTTTTACGATAAAAACGTGACATAAAACTCTTTCGCTTCCTTTTTAGGAAAATTGTTGTGCAAAAAAACGGAAATTCTTGATTCCTACACTTTTACATTTTGATGGCTCTATCGACTGCTGTTTTTGCTGCCGGTTGTGATAATTTTCTGGTTAGTTTTGTACGTTTAACCAACATACGATTGGTTTGATAAGAAAAAATATAATAATTCCATGGAACGCGGTTACACAAGATTTAAGAAAATTAATTTCAACTCTTTGTTTCAATGGTGGTGAATTTTCAAAATACGACATATTGGACATTACCGATGCTGTTTAAAAATATTTATAGGTTGATTGAACGCCTCGGTTAAAAAAAGTAATATAATTGAACTATTGTATAAATGGACGAATAACTATCGCTGGCAGACTAAAACATAGCTAGATCGCAAAATAATATTTAGATTGGTCGTCCGCTTTTGGATGATTCATGTATGTACTATAGAAAACAACATAAATTAAGGTCGATATTCACAAATTTTCCAAAGAGCATGATAGATAATTAAATACATTATTTAAATTTTTAGTCCAATCATTAACCTGATTCAGTAATTGACTGAACACAGGTGGACCAACCCTATTTCTTAATTTCAAGACAGTTAAATTTTAACTTTATACAATATTTTGTCCATAAATGCGAATAACATATGAATGATGTAACAAATATGAGTGATGCGGCTTATAAGCATCTCTTTGTCACCGATTGTGGCTTAATGGTTAAGAGAGTTTCTCATCACGCTCGAGTTCTATTTTCACCGTTGACCAAAAATTAACATTCATCGGATGACATAACTATAGCGATTGTGTGTAAAAGTATTCGTTGGACTAATCTGACCACCTACAATACATGCAACAATAAAAATATATCACTAAAAATATATCACCTCCAATATGGTTTATGTGCCATAACGAATGATTGACTATGACAAAATGAAGTGATTCACCAATTTAAAATAAGTACAAGATTTAAAAAGTCGCCAATGAGCACCATTTCGTGTTGGTTGTGCTCGTAAAATAATTTTGTAATTGGTGTTAGAGAGCAAATAAAAAGTTTTGACTGGTTGTAATGTGCCACAAATAATATTGTGGTTTCGGTAGAAAAAATTAACTACACAAATTTGGCGCTAGTCTAACGGCACGTATTTTTCCAGAAAATAGCTCTGAAGCACTTAAACTCAAGCGGGGTTACACATACGATCTCAAAGAAAATAAAATATTAAAAAGAGAAACCGACGCGGTGAATGAAGAGAACGACACCAGACGAAATAGGAAGATCATGTTGAGAAGGGAACGACTCACCGTTAATATATTTGACCTCGATGTTTTTCTTTCTGTTACACGCGGTGCTCCGTTATCACGAATCACATGTGATCATCAGTATATCTCTGTTGCACCGACCGTTCCTATATGCTGTGCCTAATTCGATCAACTACAAATGTCTTTTCGCACTATTTTCATTCTTTCTTTCAATTGATTCTTTTTCCTTCTTATGTTTATGACGACCGGCAGTCCCAGTTCTTTTCTTGATCGCAAACAATTCACGCAATCGCAAGCAATCTTGCCAGTCCAATAAATACAATCAAGTACATTTCAAGTGTTTAAACATATGTCTACATATAACAGCGATCTGTCAAATCATACACACCATTTGTTGAGATGGTTGGTAACTTCAATGTTCTCTATTTTAGTTTTATTTTAACAACCAAGAACAAAAAACTTTATTCAAACACATTTCACTCATAAGAAAAATACTACATACAAGAGCTTAGCACAATATAAACATCATTCTCCAATTATTCCACAATTTTTGTTGATCCGGCTTTTGTCTTCTCTCATTGTTATAGTGTATTTTTGTTTTGTTAAAAAAATCAGACAACCTCTACCTCATCAAATAAAAAAAAAATATTCAATGTGGTTCTGTATATTTTTCTTTCACCGTCATCTCTCGTATAGTGACAAACTTCGAATCTGAGGTGAGCCCTCGCGCGACTTATTATCATTAGCATAGAAACAAACAAAACATTTTTTTATTATATAATGGATTTGTGAAGACCTATCGGTTGGTTACACAAACCAGTGCGTCTTGGATGGCAAATTATCTTATGGGACATGGAAAATAACATCTTATGGGTGGGTTAAGAATTGGCATAAGAGACAAAGGTAATTTAGCAGGGAATTTCATTAATTTGAAATATCGACCCGAAGTCGCCCAATTGTCCAACCCACCATAATAAACGTCACAAGGTATGAGCGCCGCATTCAATCACGATAAATGATTCCCAAAGGAAACAAAGGTTTGCTCTAAGATACTTTTAATTCTAGATATATAAATTCATTGACCTGCCCCTCATTTATTTACACGATACATTTGATTGTGTTTGTTGGCAAAAAAAAGAATCTTTGACATGGTCAAAATATCCAAGATGCATATTTAATTTTCATAAAATATCATTTTTACAACTCTGAGACCTATGATTGATTAGGTTATAAGATAAATTAAATATTCATTCAGTAAATGGCTTGGTTATAGAAATCTCAATCTTTTGATTGATCACATTAATATCTAAAAGATTAAAGATATATTATATAAGCTTTTCAAACCGGATTTTACAACTGTTGAAAATATTCAACAGTGAAACAGAAGTGGAAAAATATGAATCAATGTAAATATTGAAAATATTGTTAACATTTAAAGTACTTGTTAGTTGTAAAGAAAAGTATTAGTATATGTTGCTATCGTTGGAAGTCCACAAAATATCTCGATTAACCAATTTATAATGAAGCATTATGAACAGACGGGAGGTGAAGGTTTAAGTATTAGTTTATTTAGATTTCACATATGCAATTATCTGCTATATATATATATATATATATATATATATATATATATATATATATATATATATATATATATATATATATATATATGTATATATATATATATATATATATATATATATATTCATATATATATATATATATATATAAATATATATATTTATATATATATATATATATATATATATATATATATATATATATATATATATATATATATATATATATATATATATATATATATATAGGTGTACTAGAAACTGTAAAGCAGTGGTTTCAACCGAAAACACTTAAACTATTGACCAGTATGTTCGTTTTGATGCAAAAGTTCATATTTGAAGAACTGTGTTGGCCAACTTTAAAGCATACAAACTGGATAACGAACCCATAGACCTAATATTACTCCAACATAATTTATGCTAGTTAACTTAAAGCTGAATAGCTGAAATCTTGTTAAAAGTCAAAAAGGAAAAACTAAAAATTAATTAGTTCTTATAAACGATTCATGATGAGAATACAGAAAGACGAATTATCTATCATTATTTTGATCCCACTCGTCAAAACAAAACTTAACTCGAAATTAACAAAGTACAATACAATTAAAACTAATAACACAACAACAAAACGGTTATAATGTAAAAATAGAAGTTCAACTTATCGATATATCCACGTATACGTATTGTGTACGGCTAATAGAAAATCTCTCGAGAAGCTTTTCGAACACATATACTCGTACATATGTATTGTTCTTTCATGCCAAGAATGAGACATGCGTATATTAGTCGATGCCAACCATAAAACTTATAAAATTCCGTATTTCTTATCCCAATATAATTGTGTAAAAAGCTTTATAAACTTTTATCCAATTTGTTATATGTTGCATGAATAGTTTTTCATTAATTAACACGAAAGTGTTGGTTGCGATGCGATACTATCACTAACGTTCTCGTTTGATCGGCAAATTTATCGAATTTTTGTGATGTGTATACACAAATACTATTTCAATTATGAAACCATTCAACGAAGCTTTCTAAGTTCATTGGATTACTGGCACACAGAAAAATGAGAAAGAAAGAGATCGATATACTTGTATCATTTGAATAAAATATCTACTCGTTTGTTGTATATAGAGTACTAACTGTATATACTCGTACCAAATGAGAATTATTTTTCGTTAGTACGATTCAAACACGTTTCAAGAATACATGCAGCTATTTCTATATAAAATTAAGTTTACTTATTAATTAAAATATGTATTATTATATTTTATATACAACAATTTATTAAAGCAAATCAACCAACTATCTATCGTTCATTACAATGTGCATCTGGATTATATATCCCAAACAGAAATCCATTCGGATCTCGAAAAAAAACATTCAAATTGTATTATCTGTAATTACGATCGAAATACATGCTGTTTGTTTAAATTAAAGAAATTAATTTTCTAAAGTAATGTATTTCCGTGCTGGAACCAACTGTGTTGCAAAAAAATATATGCTGATTATCGATATTGATATTCTTTATTTCTCAATGCTGTAATACATGTACCACAAAATATCTGTAAACGATAAAACTAATTTCCTACTTCTTGTCTTGTTCTTGAGAAAATTAAAATCTACTTTTATTATAAGATGTATTGAACTCCACACACTCATGTACAGTGGATGAGGGCAACATTGGATCGAATGTCATCTCTACATATGTACATATATTATAATAAACGTCTACCTAAATTGACTTAAGGAAATTTATCTTGTAAGAAACAAATAAAAGTCACACACACATACAATGACAAAAAAATAATTTGAGCTGACTCATCATGAAAAGCAAAAATTGAATTCATGCAGCTCGCGTACCATATCATACATGTACACCGAAACTTATGTCTCATCTGCAAACATATAACTAAATTAGAAAATTTGTATTTGGATTACATTTTGGTTTATATTCACACAAAAAAAAAATAATAATAATAATAAGCACCGACGAATGGGAGGAAGACGAAGGGAATATAAGAGCTGGGGTAAAACAATTTATCCTTACAATTTCCTTTTGTGTATATGCTTCTGCAATATTGTGCTGTGCTCTTGTACAAATGTTGTTGGTTTTTTAGTTTTAATAAGGAAAATTTATTAATTAGAAATGGGAATTGTCTTAAATGTTTTCGATTGTTGTTGTTGTTGCTGTTGTTACCATCATCTCTTCATAGCTTCTATTGTGTTACATTGTTTGGCTTATAAATGCCAAAAGAAATTTAATTATTTAGATAAAATGTCTTGTTACGTATATATCTTCATATTATGATTAAATGATGTGGTTGAATACGAGTATATGACTCAAAAGAGAGCGAGTTAATTTAGGTCACAAATATTTAAAGCTATGTATATACATACATATAATTGGGAGTGTATATTACGAAACCTAAAAGATTAACTTAAGAAATTATAATTGAATAGTCGAAATCAATAACCCAAACTTTTCCTATCTAATTTTCAATTCAAAATAAAACTTTACAACTACGAGTATATAGCAAACAAAAACTTACTTCAAACTTTTACCAACTTTACTCGTACATATATTTTCCGTGTTGGAAGTATAAATGCTTTCAATATCTTCTCTTTGAAACATAAGTTCAGGGTGGGCGATGTTTTATAAATTGTTGGATTATAAAGTCGCATATCCAACAATTATAAAGTTGTACAGGTACAACAGCACCTGATTTATATAGACTTATTTACGGGTAATCCACTACATAAAATTCAGTCTACATATATACACAGTTACGACAAATCCTCATAGTGGAAGGAAATAAAGGATCATAAATCATACAGATATGTGTATATACCATATATTGTATATCCGAAATAGAATTCTAAAATCCATGGTATAAAGTACAACGAAATTGAATGAACATTTTTTCGTTTCAATGGAAAACGGATTTGTTATGTATATGTATTGTACATATGTACATATTCAAACAAAAAAAAAAAGGAATTGGAAGAAATAGAAAGATTTTCATCTAATAGGTGAAAATTCCCGTAAACGGTAATACTGTAGGTGTATACTGTCGATTTTTTCGACACAAAAAAAATTAACGAGAAATGTTCGATTTATTTCGAATTGGATATTTGTCTTTTCTTCCGAATAAAATGTGCCAGCAACAAGTAATAAAAATTTGATTAATTATATATTCAATATAATAAGAATTGGGTTGATGGATAAATGGTGGATCCACATAATTTAGACCGAATCAGATTTTATCTTTCAATTGCTTATATTACAGGTCAATTATGCGTGGGTTTACTTATATATTTAATATTATATATATATATATATATATATATATATATATATATATATATATATATATATATATATATATATATATATATATATATATATATATATATATAGATATATGTAAATATATATATATATATATATATATATATATATATATATATATATATATATATATATATATATATATATATATATATATATATATATATATATATATATATATATATATATATATATATATATATATATATATATATATATATATATATATATATATATATATATAATGTCCTGTTGATGGGGCATTCATGTTTCGTAAATATTACGAACAATGCATAAGATCCATATATATACCACCACAGTATCCAGAGTCATAGGAGGCGACTAAATTTGGTTTGATCGCTGGGCTGATGACCCGAATCCGTAAAAATCCACAAATGTTAACAATGTCAACAAACAAAACAAATCGGATACCGCCAAAATAACAATGACTCCACTTTAGCATTCGGAAACGAGATTAAGGGCACATGCAGTTACTTCGAAAAACTGGTGCGTTTGACGGCCTTATCAAACGTATGAACGAGTATCGGATGGAACTCGTAGTGCTTCACGTAGTGGCCTAAAAGTGAAGACCATGGCTCCCAAGGCTATACGTTGCTACACAGTAGAGATAACGTCGGTAATCTTGGAGTTGGATTTATCATGAGGCCACAGGGAAAAAAGGCTGTACTGGATTTTCAGGCAGTCAGCCTGTTAATTGTCTGTATACATGCGCCCAATAATGTAAACCAACCTCAAGATAAAGACCCATTTTACAATAATTTGGATACTCTTTTGTGCTCTATATACCTGAGCACGATATCAGATTGGTGATTGGTGACTTTAATGCTAGAGCTGGCAGAAATCAGACCATTATCTGGTCACTGTATGGCTACGATGGAAATTTTCGTACAAGTCTGGAGGACAGGGGAATATACAACGCGATTCTCCTGTGAAAGTCTGATAAGTTAAGAAACGCAACGAAAATATCAAGATCTAGTCCGCAATAGCATTTTACGATTTAATTACCAAGATGTGAAGTGAAAAGTGTCTGGGAATTATTCAAAACCTCCGTTTTATATGCTGCTTAGCACATTCTAGGTATAGTAAAATCTAAGCCCAAAAAGGATTGGTTTGATGAGGAGTGATGTCTTGCTGTTGAGCAACGAAATTTTCGACAGAATTCTTGCAATTCTTACTTGGTTAGCAAAGATACTAGATGTCATGTGTATTGTTATAAATAGTTTAAAAAGATGTGTGACGTATGAAGAATATTAAGAAAACAAAATGTATGTATCTTGCATTATTGAGTAAACAGAATCTTCATTACACGAGTTTCTGATTATTTGTATAGGTTAGTAATTCAAAAAGTGACATTGATACTGGTTTCAAGAATTAATGATTTAATTTTGTAACAATCGATATGGATCAATTTGTCTCTATTCATCAAATTCCTTGCCAACCCTGATATTTCTTCCACGTCCTTTTATATTTTTTTATATTTTTTTTTTTATATTTTTATATTTTATTCTCTGCTATCTTTTTTTTGGGGCTCAAGGCTCTCCGAGCTCTTTCGCGGTTCGCTTATTTACCTCCTACTTTATGCCTTAATGGCCAAATCGAGTACGTACGGCTATAGGTCCGATTTTCG
The DNA here is from genome assembly GCA_963932295.1 of Tipula lateralis. Classification (NCBI taxonomy): domain Eukaryota; kingdom Metazoa; phylum Arthropoda; class Insecta; order Diptera; family Tipulidae; genus Tipula; species Tipula lateralis. The sequence continues at coordinate 194,774,140 of OZ010736.1, read as the reverse complement.
TAGAACCATCTGCGCATTGCATAGCTCCACGCCTATAGTACTGACATGGAAGATGGGTCGGCCCATGAGTTCTGCACTCCAACAGGGGGTCTTAGTTGTGTTCATTAAGACCACCGATCGTAATCAGATGGTGAAAAATCCCTTTTGCATCCTGCCCCTATTGGGATTCGAACCCGGTACCTCCCGTTCCAACTGCCACAGCTTTACACTGAGCCACCTGGGCGGTGTCCTTTTATATGATATGACCAAGTGTACCTTTAGGTTCATATTTAAAGATTATGCCAAGGTAACTCACATGATGGGTACATCAAACATTAAAAAAATTAATTTATTATATAATTTGTATGGTGTACGTATCTGGCTTTTTCTTAATGATAGCAGAAAACGAAAAATTTACCAGTACTACTCTTTCCTCAAACTCTATAAAATATTCACAAAGTTCAAATAAATTATTCCCTTAAATTTCTGACTGATAAAAAATTAGATTCGTTACATGATAAACAAAAAATTTAAAGTATATATAAATATTTAACTAACTCTTAGAAGTCAAGACACTTGTCATGCGTTTGGAGCTTACTCATTCTTAGTTTATCGATGTCTAAATCTGTGACTTATGATCCTATATAGATCGAACCGACTGTGATTGTAATTTTGATTCATCTTAATGCGAAATATCAAAAAAGAAAGATCGGCCTGTGTTAGCTGAAGTCGCAGATTTTCTGAATTCGCAAGTTTCAAAGTTTACAAATTTTCGAATGTGGTGACTAGTTTAAAATACTAAATGAACTGTTCATAGGGATTAATCGTTTCTCGATTACAACAAAAAGCTATCCACAAATTTCTTAGTTAATTGTATATAAGAAAATATTTAAATTTTACAGGTGCTTCAAGAATATGTACAGGCTAACTTTTATAATTTATAGAAGATGGTGAAAGATGTAAATTATCAACAATAGAAAATATCTTTTAGTTTTAAGACTAAGACCGATAAATTCTCAAGAAGTTAAATAAAGTGAAAATTTTCGAGTCAGTGTTAAGTTTTTACGAAGACGAACTGCTAAGTAAATGTGATATATAAAATTATTGTTAATTTGTTAGATTTTAAAATTCGATTACCGTTATAAGGATCCACATAGATCTCAACACCATCGTGTTATAATATATTTTCTGCTCGTTATCCTTATGTATATATACGTATAACATACGGCCATGAATTTTGTCGATTTCTTTTTCAATTCAACCTTAATACAAAAAATAGTATAAATAAGTAGTAGCTCGTATACTATAATTGTATGTGTATGTATGTATGTATATAGTAGAAAATGTACGAGTTCGAGTAGATTAGAGTACAAAATTTTCATCATATTCTCAATATTATGAAAATATAAACTATATATACTTTGTGATATCGTTTCTTTATATTTTTCCGTTTTTCTTTCCTCATGTCATAATATTTAGTATATATTTATGTGTGTGTGTGCGTGTAATTTCCTTTTTAAATCAATAATTTAGTCAAGTTGTGACGTTTTTGTGTTGAACTCTATATATACATTTAGTATTAATATTATATCGTCATGTTTCTTAAATAGTAATTACAAGCAGTAACATAACCATAAAAATGTAAAACGACATTTAAAAATCGTTCTGAATGCTAACCCTTTAATTGTTCGAGAAAAAACTCGTTAACAACCACCTCATTTAATTTAATTTAATTTTTTTTTTATTTTAAGTCGATGAAAACGAAAAAAAGTTTAATCGTTTGTAAACAAACAAAAAAAAAAATAACTGTTAATCATAATTTTCCTATTTTTCCTTATGTGTCTCGAATTCATTTATATATATGTATGTATGTTCATATATGTAGCTATCTATGGAAAAGGTTAACAGCATCTTCTGATCTTTTTATTCTGTTATTATTTCCATTGTGTCGTACATTTGTAACAACACACATGAAAACTTGACTATACACACACTTACACATAACCAACATAGACAATGTCTTTTTTTTTTTGGTTTTGGATGGCACACAACCTGTTCTTTACGTTTGACTTTTCAAGTGAAAAACGAAAAACAAAACGAGAGAAAATTGTGATGTATATAATAATGAAAATAAAATGGGGAGAAAGAAAACACCCACATTATTATGTTTACAATCACCTGAAGATATAACAATAAAATATAACGATTTTATTATTTATCTTTCGATGTGGAATCTACCTTATGTTTCCCAATTTGATTTTTGTTTGCTGCGTGATTATGTTCGCGAGCTCGATACATAGCACCCAAATTTCGAGCATAACAATAAAAATTTATCTATATTTTGGATGCATGAGTTTTCATATTATTTTGGATATAGTGTACAAAATTATGTACCTTTGGAATTGTCATCGGCATTATAATACATTTGGGTGTATGTACATACATATATGTAAATACTTCATTTTCACAATATTGTGTATTTTATTATTATGAGCAGTTTTATCGATATGTTTATACAATCTCAGTACAGTGGATATAACAATAAATACTGAATTTTATATTTGTTTATTTGTTAAAGAAATCGATTTGGTATACACTTAGTATTTTAAACACATAATTAAAGTACAAATAATTGAAAACCAATCTTTACTAATTTTGAAAACAATAACAATACAATTTTTAACATTGAGCTTTGCTGTAATTAAATAAAATTCTATAAGCATCGGTATAAACTGAAAATCAATATTATGTCCAACTACTAAAATATAAGCCACTATAAATTTACGATTTTTACAAGACAAAGAAACATTTACATAAAACATAAAATATATGGTAGTATAGGTCGAGTTTTGCACTCTAATATTATGAGCCTAATAAGTATTGGAACTTCAAAATCTATAACATACATTTATAACATGAACTGATAATACAAAACCCACATTTTAGTAGTGATTATAAATAAACATTTTGATGACATCGAAATAAACAGTTTAACTTGAAAATGGTGCTGTGAGCTTGTCACTTTCCCAGTTTCGGGTATCCTAGTACAAATACAAATTAAATTGTAGTGTGACTTAGAAATATAGTTGTGACTTATTGATTAGAAAAACGTAAGTTTTGATTCAAACTTTAATGAAAGATTTCAAAGCCTAATACTTATTATTAAGATTACACTTGACGATAGTTGACAAATGTTGATAAAGCCGAAAGTATACGAAGACGCGGAATTAGAAGCATTATTGACTGAAAATTCGTGCCAAACGCAAGAAGAACTTGTATGTACATTAGGATTCAGTCAAAAATAATTTCACGTCGTTTAAAATTATTGGAAGTGAAGAAATGGTTTGCTTTTGTTACTTATGTAGTGAAGCCGAGAGATTATGAACACCAATTTTTCCCATGCCAAATTCTGTTTTTCAGAGATAAACGAATAGTCACTGGTGATAATAATTTAATCCACTATGATAGCCCAAAGAAGAATAAATCATTGACAACCAAGCCAAATATTTATGAAAATAAATCATTTTGTGTATTTGATATACATTATATTTCAAAGTTAGCTCATGGCTCAGCGAGCGTTTTCTTATAACACACTGTTACTATCTGCATAGCAACTAAAATAATGTTAATCTTTCCATGGTTAATCCCAAAGTTATTAAGTAAGAGTGATGGTCCAACCAGAGAATCGGTAAGACAACTTGTCAAAACTTAAACAATATCAACACATTTAAATAATTTATATCAACCGCAAAGTGTTATACCAAAGCGATCCAGAGGGCTTTGGTTATACGTATTGTTCATATTTGTTAGTCTACTCAGAAAACAAATGCTGATAACAAGCTTTTTTTTAAATCTCGTGCATTCGATGCTTCGATAAGTATTAAAGAATTATTATAGCATTTAAGTGGAATAACTTTTTAATAAACTTAATGCAGAAAAGTTTATTTACGATACATCCGATGACTGTAAACTTTATTTACTGTAATAGGTTCTGTGAATTGCTCAGGAAATATCATCAGTTTCATAGGGTGTTCTTTATGAAAGTTACACTGAAAAAAATAATTTAATGTTCTCGGTTTATCAACTTTTTCACATAAAAATTGTATTGAACCAATGAAATTTTTTATTAATATTATGAATATTTTAATAATTAGCTTTATGAGGTTGTAACCAGTTTATTAATACTATAATTTGGGTTACATCAAATTTTTCTGATCATAATTCCATTGCAAATTTGTCAGTACTTGATTATAATTAACTTTTGTTAGTAACTTATAACCTTATACATAATTTTAAAATTACCAAATAATTTTGGTTAAGTGGGAGTAGAAGTGCTTTAAAATTTATGTTAAAATTCAAATTCGCTAGAGTACTGTTGATAACACAAGTATATAAAAATTGGACAATCCGAACTGCGAACATCAGTCTAATAGGAATATGTTTGCTGAAATTATAATGATCTTTGCTATCAACAGCTTATGTTTAATAAGACAATAACGTCCACCTTACTGACAACAATACAGAGTACAAACTTGTCCGCTTATAAATAATAATAAAAATGCAATTCTGGACCAAAATGCATGCATTGTTGCTATTTTGTTAGTTAACCAATCCTAGAAATAAAATTTATCAAACTGTAAATGTTGGATAAATATGTTACATTTGATACTGCATATACGTAATGAACAAAGTCCATCAAGCTAATAAAGAAGATTCTTGAAATTAATAAGGAATATTAATGTAACCAATGCAACTTTACATAGATTATTTAATACAAACCGTTAACGAAATTAATAAATTTAAACATGGAAATCATTAATTTTTTATAAAGTTATAATTTGTTTTATAAATTAATAAACCCACATTTATTGGGATAATCACTGGCTTTATTGACGCAAACTCGTAACCGAAGTTCACTGGAGTAATGTAGTTTTTAATTAAATTTCGGTACGTTTTTTTTCAGTGATATTGATGTGAAGTTTGTACTAAATTTGTCCTAAACTAACAAAAACAATATAAAATGTATGTGTGTATTAGTGCAATGTAAACATTAAGGTGATTAAATGGTTTTCGTTATAAAAATATGTCAAATGCATAAGTTAAAACCATATAATAATTTAAACTACAAGTTTCATAAATTTGCCTTCATTGCAGCTACCAGACGTTTATGTGAATTTACGTTTATAAACCGTATAGGGTGCTACTTTAGGGTAATACTAAATAGGGTTACAGGTTATTCTCATCGGTTTTACTTGTAAGGGAAAAACATAATAGTACTACTGACTCAATCACTAAGTTTCATAAATTTATCATGGAGCTCACTTAGTGAGACAGATGTTTATGTGCATTTATGTCTATAAATCGTATGAGGTGCTAGTTTAGGGTAATACTAAACAGGTTTACAGGTTTACATTACTTTTACATTAAGATGCTCGATGCTTGGATGGCCAGGAGCATTGTCAACTATAAGAAGAATCTTAAAGGACATCGCCTTGTCCCGCATGTACCGTCTAGCTAACGGTACAAAGAAATTATTAAACCAATCCTTAAAAACTGTAGACGTTACCCAGGCTTTTTTGTTTGCCATACAATGCACTGGAAGTTTCTTCAAGTTTGTACCTTTCATAGCCCGTGGACCTTTCAATCCTCCGGCAGTTCTTTTCCAAAATAGCCCCGTTTCGTCAGCGTTAAAAACTTGATCGGCACTGCATCAACCGTCTTGTATTATTTTTTACAGAACTGCGGGATACTGTTATGCAGCTGCTGCGTTTCCGGAAGCAATTTCTTCTTTGATTTTCAAATTATGAATCGCATGTCTTGCCAAAAAACCCATTGTAAAAACCCATTACTGGCGGAAAATATGGTTTGTTTTTCTTTAGATGGTTGTGCTGATGTTGATGGCTTCATTCGTTTAATTTGCTCAAAGATACGTAACGCTTTTTGCCTGATGGTATGGCCATCCACCGGTATTCTTTTTTGGGTATCATCTTCGATAAATGCAAGTAAAGCCTTTTCTGTTTTTTCAAATGTTTTATCTCTGGTATATGAAGTTGTTTTTGCGCTTAATTTAGAACCTCTTATTACAGATTGCCGAATAAGAAATTCATTATTTCTTATAGTTCTAATCGTTGCCTGTAACTCTATTTAGTCTCAAATTCATGTGAGCTCCATGATAAATTTATGAAACTTAGTGATTGAGTCAGTAGTACTATTATGTTGTTCCGTTACAAGTGAAACCAATGAGAATGATCTTTAAACCTGCATTCACGAAATAATTTGCTCTTCCATATTTTGATGTAAGTTCGTTTGCTGTCCGAATTCTGTAATAATATTGACTTTTGAATTTTGAAATTTCAAGCTACAAAACGTTTTAAAAAGTGTGTACAAACTAATATTAAAGTGAATATTAAAATAGTTTATAACTCTAATAAGTCATAATTATGATTGAAGTAGAGTTTGACTCTAATATAGTGTTATTTATCTTAATAATATACTATATGCATATAAAAATTATTGCATATAAAAATTATTAACGTACATACAAGTATATAACATATAAAATTACTTTCAAAAATTTAAAATATTCTTATTGCCCGACATTGTTGTTGTGTTAAAATTATTACAGAGATGTCAAAATTATAACACGCAGTTGCTGTAATAATTTGGTTGCATACATATATTATTTCGCTTATGTCAAAATTATTTCATTATTACAGAAATCGGACAGGGCCTTAATATCAAAAAATTTCAGACTTCATACAAAAATATCTACATTTTTTCAATTAATTGTTTCAACAATTCAACTTTTTCCTTTCTTGAATTTAATAATTCCTTTTCGTTACCCGATTTTCTTTAAGCCTTTCACTTTTAAGTTTATAGCATTCTTCTTTTGAATCAATTTTTCTCTTTCTGCGATTTGGTGCCTAAATTAATAATAATAAACAAAATGTCAAAAAACAAGAAAAACAATTATGTGATTTATCTACACAAGCAAAAATATTATTCAAATAAATCAGTTGCTCAATATTTTTAACTGAAGTGAAGCGTACCAAACGAACGCGCAAATCAATTCAGTAATTCAGATAATTTAGTTAATTCAGTTAATTCACCACAAACGGCACCTTACAAATTGGTTTTGGCAATTTTTGTAATCTGGTTTTCTTTAATTCAATTTTATATTTTTGATTTATTTATTTTCTTCCATGATTTAGCATAACATGACAATATTTAAAATTTTATTTTAACAATTACTTAGTGTATTTGCCTAAATGTCTACATTTCACAAATACATATAAACAAGTTAAATTGTTTTACTTGATTAGGACAAACTCAGTACAAACATCATATCGGTATTATGAAGCGTGAACTTTTTCTTAAGTTTGTCCTAATTTTTATTATTAGGACAAACTTAGTACAAAGTTCTCATGCATTGAAAGTTCATATATCAAAATCCCCTCTGCCATAGGAGATACGTTTCCTTAAACATTTTCTAAACACAAAACATAACGTCTGGTATTTTTCTGTAAAATGTGACTCGTTGGATTGATAATCCATAATCGTTTAACTTAAACACTATTATTTAAGAATGTGTCACACAAATCACCAACTAACGCAACACACAAAAATAAAATTTACCTAACGAAGCTGTATAGCCGATATATGAACATAATTTTCATTCATATAAGTTAAGAATTTTCCATTTTTCATCTACACATATATACAAATATATATTTTAGACAAAAAACGTGATATGAAAATCAAAAACCCCAGTGAAAACAATCTGTTGTTGTTGTTGTGCTTTTAAGTATACAATATACATTCATATATGCCTGTCTCTTATTTTATATATAATATAGAAACGCATGCAAATTTTATTGTTGATTGATGAAAATGAAAATGAAAATTTAAATATTTGACTTTTAAATGAAACACAAACAATACTAAAAAATAATTTTATAAATATGCGTATGTGTGCGTGGTGTGTTACGCAGAACAAGAATCAATGACAAATTTTTTTCTCTCGCATATACATTTGTTTTCCATTGAGTGTTAAACCACGTTTATGTCGTTCCTCGTTCTTGACTTAAAATAAATGAATTTTTTTGATGATTGGGAACATTAAATATTCACGGCTTTGATATGGTTTATGACGCGTAAATAATTAATGTGCTCAAGAGAAGATTTCTTGTGAGACAAGATCCGTTGTGCTTTCGAGTATATAAGATTGTACAGTATCAGATGAACAC